>CM044106.1:11632059-11994921 GCA_024174645.1 Lemna minuta
CATAAATTAACAACATTTTAAGAGCATTTAATGACATTTTATTCTCTCTGAGAATATAATTATACTGATATAACTTTTTCTTATAAGGAAAATTAATTAGAACATAAAGAACAAAAAGAGAAAGTCTCACTCTCTTTCTCCCCCGATCTCTTTCTTTCTCTCTCTCTCTCTCTCTTTCCTCTCTCTGCGACAAAAATTTTTTCGTCGCAGTGCACCATCCTCTCTCTCTCCTGCGATGGAAAATTTCCATCGCCGTATGGGTTAAGCTCCCTCTCTACCTCTTGTTCTCTCCTTCTTCTCCTCTTCCCTCTTCCTCTTTTTCTTCGTCTCTCCCCTCTTTCAGACGGAAAACAACTCCGTTGTGAGGAGAGGCTATCTCTTTTTGTGTAATTCTCTCTCCCAATCGCTCTCCTCTCTTCCTCAATCATTCTCTCTTCCAATCATTCTCCCTCTCTCCCACATTCTCTCTTCTGCGGTCTCTCCCCCATGGCTCTCCCTCACACGCAACGGTGCACATGTACCCTTTTGAGGAGGGAGAGATCTGTCCCTCTCCTTCCTCCTCTCCCCGTTCTCTCTCCCACGATCAATCTCTCCTTCCTTTCTCTCTCTCTTCCTCGATCACTTTCCCTCTCTTTTTATTTCTCCTTCTCTCTTGTCAGAAATTTCCGTCACGAGGAGAGGTTTGCTCCCTCTCTTCTCTCTCCCTTCTTTCTTTCCCTTCTCTGCCTCTCTTGTCGGAAATTTCTCGTCACGAGGAGAGGTTTGCTCTCCCTCTCTCTCTCCCTTCTTTCTTTCCTTCTCTACTTCTATATCCACCGTGCATCTCTCCACTGTTCTGCTTCTTTTGCTTCTGCTCTTCTTGCACCTTCCCTATGCATCTCTCCACTCTCTCTCACATCCACGCTCCTCGTCATTTCTAGAGAGAATAGAGAAAAAGAGAGGAGAGAGTAGAAAGAAGAGAAAATAGAGGAGAGAGGAGAGAAGAGAGAGGAGAGAGGAAAGAGGAGAGAGCTGAGGGGCATTTAACAAAAAATTCTTTTTATTTTACTGAAGTTTCACCGGCCTCGAATGAGTTGATCGGCGGGATTTGAGGAGAGAATCAACGGCTCAGATTCATCAAAATTAAAAGCTTGATATTTGATGATCCAGATGGAGTTAGGGCTGAAATTTTTATGGGCATGATCATTATTTCAAGTTCTATGAATCTGATGGGGCTGATTTAAGTTCTGAGATGAAAAAAGGGTTCTACATTTTTCTTTGTTTGCCTCAAGCATTGGATACCCAAAAGGAAAGAAGACAGTAATTGATCATTCTTCATGTATGGAACATAATTTTTTAGTGAGCTTCTTCTCTTCTATTTTCATTCTTCGTGTTGGATACAAGACGCCAAGTCCGGGAAAAATGTATAGGCTCTCGAAGGTATGTTTTGATTAGAGAGCATCACCAGATGTGTTTTCATCTTGAATCCTTAGACTAAGATCATTTTCTATCCATCTTTTCTCCTCTCTTATTTTATCCACATTTTTCATGTTTGCAAACCCTAAAAAAACCACTTTTTCCACCATCAATCAAGGGTTTTCAATTTTCAAAATGAGTTTGGAAGCATTTGATTGGTTCATTTCATTTTCACATACATCTTCTTCTTTTCATTTATCATTTCTTCTTTCTTTATCTAAAAACACCAAAAATATTTCTTGATTTCAATCTTTTAACCTTTTTTTGTGGATTTGATCTTGACTCGCCATTGTTCTAAATTTTAAATCCAAATTTGTAGAGTTGAATATGAATTTTTTGATACGTGAATTTGCACATTCAACGACTGTATTTTTATGCATATCACCCTTCACTTAAGTGAAAGTGAAGGTCACAAATTAAACGCCCTTTCTTCACATTCATCCGATGCTTCTGAATGTGTTATGTTGCCTGCATTAGCACACATAGTCCCACATTAGAAAAAGAAGGTAAAATGGATTTTTGGGACTCCACTCGTAAGGGAAGTATCAAATGCAAAATTAAGGCTTGAGCAAGTATGAAATGAGACTCAAAAAGTTTAAACTATATATAAGATAAGGGCAAAAATCGATCACTTGAACAACGATTGGCCAGTTGATCAATGACACAACTCGGAAGATGATTTGATCAAAAATCAATTTTAAATCAAAAATCGCCAAACCCTAGTGTCTCTTCATTAACGAGACTGTTTAATTTCAAAATCAAAAATGAGGACAAAAACTATTACAATCGGACCGTTGCTACAGCGGCTATATAAATACTGCGAGTCCGGATTCTGGCCTCCATTGCTTCCACTAGCGGAGAAGAGGTCAATTCGTCTCTTTCCACTCAACACAGCTATTTGCATCTGTGCTTAAATTCGAGGGTTTTCTTTTTCTTGTTTTGATCGGAATCCCAGAGGCCTATTTCGGGCAAGCTTTTGCGATAAGAGGTCTTCGTTTGTTAAAATCGAATTTTTCTGCGTTCAGTCCGGAGTATTGGGGTTTTAGGTTTTACTAGTTTCTGGGTGCAGAAGGAATCTTTGGAAAATTTTTGGGGGAATCATCGCAGCTGTAATTTAGTGTAATAGTTGGCGGCTATGAATTAGGTTGATTGCTCTTCACTGAAAAATTAAATTTTTACATAACTTGTCAATGCTTGTCCATATATAACGGCCTAGAACACTTCTGTAAAAGAGAATGGAAAATATTTGACAAAAAGTCCGACCCCATCTCTCTATCTTTTTCTTGCCTCTTTCTCTCTCTACCAGGTCGCCACCTGCATGCTGTCGCCGTATCTCTTTTAATCAGCCGTTATTGTTCTAAGTGCCAATTTAGGTTCCCGTGACTGCAGATTTGAGCTTCACATACGTTGATTTTTATGCGGGAACTTGATCACATAATCACCTGTTTGAACTTGATTTTTGCATGCTTTTCCTAGTTCGATAGAGTCATTTTTATAATTGCTATGTCCTTGAATATGTTCTTTCATTTCATATAAATAAAACAGATTAATGCATTATTGTTGCACAGAGAACTTTCCCTTCTACTTAGACTGTTTGTTTTAAACGCTTGGATTTCTATAATAGCACTTGCTGGCTTGAATTGAGTGTAAGGAAATAGAACTATAGTTGGAAAGATTGATGTGATGATCAATTTTCTTCTTTTTGATGATAATATGAAGATATTTCTGGTTCAATTCTATAAACTCGTCTCTAACAAGTTTCTAGGTTCAATAAACTAAATGATAGATGATGACATTAAATATCATTATCTTTGGTGCAATAATGGTATGGTATGAAATCCAAACATTTTTTTTTTTAATGAAAAAGGGACAGTCACCCAAAGCCAAACGTAGTTGAAAATAAAATTATAGCTGAAATTAGAAATCTTTCCAACTACATTTCTATTTTAAACGATGTTTGGATTTCATACCATGCCATTATCGCATCATAAATAGTAATTTTTAGTACCATCATGTATCATTTAGTTTATTAAATCTAGTGACTTTTTAGATCCGAGTTTATAAAATTGAGCCAGAAGTATATTCATATTATCATCTAAAGGTAAAAAAATGGATTACTACATCAATCTTTCCGACTACGTTTCTATAAACTTGGATTATGTGGAAGCTATCTTCAATCTAAGGAAATGCATTACTTGAAATCTCATTGGCTGTAAATGGCTATATTTGGAATGAGGTGGATGTTCCTCCATACATCATTATCTATGGTTCCTTGATATAATGCAATGATGATGAGGTGAGATAATGATATTGTGTCGCTTTTGCCATAAATCCCTGAAGAGGCATGTGAAATCTGATCGGCTATGAATAGCTCTGTTGATTTAGTGGATCTATTTTATTGTATGCCACTTCGAACTCGTCTTCCATAAAGTTTTATGAGTGCTTTAAAATTGTCTCTCATGCTTCTAAATTTGTGAACAAGTCCTCAACAAATATTGGTATTCTGCAGCCACACCTCGGAAATCTCAAGGCTGATCAGAAGAGAACGGTGAATCAGCCATGAGTACCATGAAATTTTTGCCTTGAGTGGTATGTTGATCTGGGAAGTTTAAATTTTCCAACATTACAAATTAATGAATTAATTTTGTTTATTACTCGTCAGTAACAACATATTGTATCCCAAAGAAGACAGAGAGCAGAAGATCCTTCTCTATGCCTGCCGCAATTGTGATCATCAGGTGCCCCTCAATTTAATTATCATAATCATTCATTATCATCTTGCTCATGATGGATTATGACATAATCCTTAATCGTTATTACTCAGGAACTAGCTGATAATAACTGCGTTTATAGAAATGAGATCCATCATTCTCTAGGTGAGCGCACTCAGATTCTTCAGGATGTTGCTGCCGATCCAACTCTTCCTCGCACTAAATGTCCGGTGCTCTAAATGCAATCACCCAGAGGCAGTGTTCTTCCAGGTCAATTTCTGGTTTCTCTTTCTAACTTCAATCCTGCATAAAAAGTACTCCCTGAAGAAAAACATTTTTTCTCTACCTCTCCCTTCCTCTGTCATCTCATATGGAATTGTCTTGCTTAATTCTTGGATTAAGAACCAGTTTTAATTCTCTCTAACTCACACATCCGCACTCTTTCTCTCTTAGTATCGAGCAGAAGGACAACTATTATTCACTCGTTCTCTCAGCTATTTCTTTCTCTTGTAGGCTGCCTCCAGAGGGGAGGAAGGCATGACTCTTTTCTTCGTCTGTTGCAACCCAAACTGCGGCTACAGATGGCGAGATTGAGATTCCCCACCCTCTCTCTCTCTCTCTCAAACATGATAATTGTTTGACTGAACCCAGCGAAAGTCTGTAAGAGATGATCTTTTTTACTAAAATGAGCAAGAAAGATATTACGTTTCTCCGATTTTCACCTAAGGCATTCACTTTGAAATAAAAAAATAAGGTTTAATGGGCCAATTCGGGCTTCTGCATCGGCCCAAATAGTGACCTCCGAAAACTCTCTCTCTCTCTCTCTCTCTCTCTCTCGCTGTGAGTGCGCGCGGGGCGAAATGGAGACGTCGGCGATGACTGGGGACATTGTAATGCGCGCCGTCGGCCGGGAAAACTCTTCATCGCGCAAATTCCCATCTCTGAAACCATGTTTGTTCTTTGTGATGTTTCCCATGACGTTCCAAATGTGTTATCTGTTATTCTTAGCATAGATAATGAACGAATGATTGAGTAACCTCGTTTTGAAGAACAGCATTCGTGATATCTATGATTTGTCCTCGAAGTTCATGTGTTTGAAATTTGTTTGTTTTCTCGTTCCAGATGTTTCCACTCACAAAATGCGGATAGATAATTACTACTGGAAAAATCGTCTCCACATTCAATTTCCTGGAGAGATAAAGACGCGAATCATTCGTCAAAATAAGTTCCTACACTCCAGAAGCATCTCCGGACAGGTAATCTTTTTGCTTTCTCAATTCTATGTATTTTCTCCAGAGACAGGGGTTGTTGATTCTTTCCACATTTAGCAGGTTTCTGCATCTGTTGATTCCAAGACTAATATTGAGGAAGAGTAATGACGTCATTTGGATTTCATCATTAATTTCTTAATTTGGTATTTCATTCTCTAGGATACAAGTACCCGTCTTGATAAATTTTCATCTCTTTAAGGTCTATCGATGATGTATATGATGCTTTAGCCGCACGACTGTATGATAATATGATAAAAATTGGAGGATCCCAAGGCCAAGTATGCATTATTTACTCACTTTCATATCCTTAATGATGTTTCTGTGACATTCTCTGTATCCATGAAATCATCTGTAATTTTACAAGGTGTTGACTCTCTGACATTTTTGGGCAGATACTTGGTCGGTCTAGCGGGGCCGCCTGGTGCAGGAAAGACCACTGTTGCATCTGAGGTAATTTATCGGTTGAAAAAGAATTTGGGCTCAAAATTACAACTAAGGATGCGCTTGATGTTTACAACGGTCATTCCCATGGACGGTTTCCATCTCTATCGATCCCAGCTTGATGCCATGGATGTAAGTTTTTCTTTTTATTGCTCAGATTCTAATTATATTTGTGAATATATTTCAATCATATTTTCCATATTCCTATTGACTGAGATGTTCTAATCTGATTTTCTAGGATCCTCAAGAAGCACATGCTAGAAGAGGAGGTGTAATTTTATAACGTGCATGTTAGACGAAAGGGTTTTCTTGAGCATCTATGAGGCTATCTTGAGTACTTAGATTCTTTCTTAGGATTTTATGCCTTCTATTGGACACTCAGTGAAAGTTATCAAAATGTCCCAGGTAACCTCAAAGTTATGACATTAGTCTTCTCGTCAAAAAATTCAAGAATGTTTTCAATCAACAAAGCAGAAGCTGCTAAATAGAAAAGAGAGCAAAGAAGAAGCTGTTTGAGAATCTCTTCCGAGCGAAGCCACCTGATAGTTTTCTTGAGACCTCTCTTTGATCTATCCACTTATATTAATATGCCAAGTAAATGTAAAGGACTTAAATGCCCTAAGTTGGTAGCTATTTCTATTATTCCCAGTGTCATCTTCTTCCAGCTGTAAGCGGAAAATGGTACTCAACGTATCTTTAGGCCTAATGGAGCAAATCATGCATTCTTGATGTTATCCATTAAAGAAAATTTCTAATTCTGGAACTATTGCTCCCAGCTCCGTGGACATTTGATCCCGTTCTGCTTTTGAAATGTCTCCACACACTAAGAGAGCAGGTCCATTAGCATCTTATTTCATTAAAAAATTTCAGTGAAGCTTAATAAATCACCCTAATTTTGTGCAGTTTGTGATGAGTTTTTGCATTGACTTTAATACTTAAATTAACTCATCAGGGCTCAGTTTATGTGCCATCATTTGACCATGGCGTTGGAGATCCAGTGGAAGAAGATATTTTTGTGGGCCAACAGTCAGTTGCTTTAAACTCTCTCTCTCTCTCTCTCCCTCTCCCAGGGCCAACCATTGGAAGGCACTAAATATAAGATTTTTCCTCCAGAGCAATATTCCTAACTTTTCCTCTTTTTAGTCATAAGGCAGTGATTGTTGAAGGGAATTACCTGTTCCTAGAAGATGGTGCTTGGAAGGAAATATCATCCATGTTCGATGAAAAATGGTAACTTTCAAGTTTTCAAAAATTGACAAATAAAATTGACTAATGTGAAACTATCGATTTCCATTTCCTTTCTTGACTTGGACTTTCAGGTTTATAGATGTTGACCTAGACACAGCCATGGCACGGGTATTTAAAAGCGGCATATGTCAACAGGTATACCTAGAAAAAGAGCGAATCTTTTTCTCCTTATGGTTATGATCTTGTTTCTTATCTGACAGGAAAAAAACAGCAGAAGTTGCCGCTTGGAGGGTAATTAATTCTTGACTCTGGAATTTTAGGAAATTTAATTATGGAAATAGAAATACGAAAGCTGAAGAGGTTTTCTTCGATGAACTTAGGTGGACTACAATGACCGGCCAAACGCAGAGCTCATCATGAAGTCCAAGAAGAATGCTGACCTCGTGATAAAGTCTGTTGACTGTGATGACTGACTTGGTTATTGGATCACACATGGGTGATGGTTAACAGCACTTTTGTGCCATAAAATGTTGATCTTATTAGTAAGATAATCTATATACTCTGAAAGAGAGATTATCCTCCCACTAGTGATGTTGTATGAACAAATTCCTCAATTTTTATTCAGCTAAATAAATAATTGAGTGGTGTAATCACTGGTTTTAAGTATCAAGTCCAAAACTTTGCATCTTTGACTTTGCCTTACCTTTACAACGATAGTTATGTTTGGATTATGGACTTGCAAGCACAATCATTAGGATATTTTAGTTCATGATTTCTCATTATATTAGTTATCATCAGATGGATCTACTCCACTTTCAAAGATAGCTTGGCCACTAATTTCTCTATTTTGTACTTCATGAACCCTAGCTTTTACTCCTTGAAAAAACTACTCGGTCCTTTATTGGAGCCATGACTGTCATTCTAACCTTTTTTATTTGGGTGATCGATTCATGGAAGAGGCTAACAAAAGCTTCAAGCATCGGGGATCATTTTTTCCAGGTAAATATTTCATGCTTGTGATTAACTTAACCCATTCAAGGTCACAAGATATACGGTCACAAATCGCATATGGAAATTCAAACAAATTAATCTCAATATTTCTGATGTAGAGGCTGGAAAAGTTTTAGCGAATACTAAGTATCCCCTCCCCCCTCCCCTTCTCATGTGTAAAAACATTGCGCCTCCCCTTCAAAAATAATTTCAAAAAAAATAAGATAATTGTTTTTTTTCAATTAGAAATTCAATTTAAAGTCCATTCACGCATTGAATTTGACTTTAAGCTCTTTTTCTTTTCTTATCCTTCCCTTTCTTTTCTTTGTTAAGGCCTCCTTCCAATAAACATCATGAGATGTGATTATCTATGATTCATTTGACCATGAAAAAGTTAAAATGAGGTTAATATTAGATTAATACAAAAATGATGAAGATTATGAACAAAGGCTAATTGGCATGGACAACATGAAATTTGACAATTGAATGATAAAATGAATCATGTTCATCTTATTTTTTCATTAAATGCGGCTAATGACCATTGAAATAAGACAATATTTTGCATCTTATTCCTCAATGAGGGCAGGTTTATGAGAAATTTTGGGAAAGAGTATAGGAACCTGATGAAATGAATCGTTGTATAAATTTAAAGGGTTCTATGAGTACAATATTCTCATTGAGAAGAGAAGTTGTCTTTGAGATGCAAGTATTCTAGATTATCACAGATCTCCAACCAGCTATATATTCATGGCAGCTGGAGTACATGTGAGTTGGAAGTTACCTTTCAAACTAAAGCATCATGTCAACTATTAAAGAGTTGAAGTCGACTTTGTGATTGAAGGGATTGATGAGGGTACTAAGAATCTATTAAGGTAATGTCTCTTCACCTCCATCAATGTCATTTTTTTTTCAAAGAATGAGGTTTACACTCCACAATCAAAGTATATTTCTACGGAATAACACAAGATTTGGTTGTTTCTATATTTGGGGTAGAGCATTTTAAAGGTAGACATGGAGAAGAAGGTTGCAAACATGTTGAAAAGGGTCATAACGGTGGAAAAGTTCCAAATGTTCAGATCCCCTTAATGCTTATTACCATTATCTATGTCATTAAATAATCAATTACCTAGTTGATTACAAAAATACTCATTTAAAATGATTCCAATTTTCAAAGTTGTATAAAATAATAAATTTTCTTGCCTATTTTGATATTTTATCAAAAAAATTATGAATAGCCAACCCTTATTCCAAGGAAAAATGTTGAGAACACTCTTTATTATTTTAGGATTAGGCATATTCAATTTGAGGATTTTAATGAAACTCACAAAATTAATTTAGTGAATTGTTACAAGAGCAGCGGTAGAAGGATATGATGCTCAATGGAGTGGTCAATGCCTTTCTTGAAATTAAAATGAAGCCAATCAGTCTACATCATTTCTGTGTCACTTGAGGAACACTTTTAATGCCTTGGATGTCCAAGCTCAGAATATTTATGGATAGAATCGCAAAGTCGTTTGATCATCCCTTTCATGGGTGTGACTACTTCTTGAACTCGTAAAACAGCCTTAAAATGATACCACATGCATCCAAGAAAAAGGAGCAAATGAGAGGCATGGATCTCCCAATAATTTGATGCCAAAAGACAGAGAGAATAGGAATCTTTAAATATTTATGACAACTTTAAAATAGCATGAAATGTATTGCTTCTTCCTTCTCTTTATCTTCTATTAATTTTCTTCAATTATTTCTATCTTTGCTCCTCCATTCTCTCCCCATATCTTCATATCTCTCTTTACTTCTACTCTCTCCCCCTCTCTCTCTCTTCTCTTTTCTCTTTATACCTATCCTTGCTTGAGTTCAAATCTTTCTATAGCTTTATCAGTCATAAACTAAATCCTATCATGGTTGTGACACCGAAAAGCACCTCCAAGCTTTGGTAAGTCCCAACCCCCCTAAGCTATGTGTTATCTTTCCTTGTTGTGGAAAGATGAGATGAGAAGAAGAGAAGAGTGAGTCAAGTATGGCAAGGGTTACACAAGGAGGCCCTTATATAGGCTATATAAGAGAGAAGAAGATAAGGGGAAGGTGTGTTGGGTCCTAATGGGATGTCAAGCTCCTCCTCAAGTTGGAGCTTGGCTGCAAATATGCTTAGCTTGTTAAATAAAAAAAGCCACAAAAATTAGCCAAGGCAGTTAATATAGAGTGATATTGATAACATATAGCTTATACGTGTATTTATATGATTATTAATGCAAATTAATTCATAAGGCATTCCATGTCTATGCATATTATCATACTTTGACTGCATATTTATCATTTTGTGCAAATTAAATTATAATTTCAAAATAAATCATTTTAAGGGATAACACATGCATAATTGAAAAGTTAACATTTTAGACTAGATTATTCTCATTTTTATTTAAGATTATAATTAAATTTTAATTACATATAATAATAGAAAATATTTGTATACACACAATTATTTTTCTGGTTTTATTTTCCAAAGAAAATGAGTTTATTTTTTAGTTAAAATTCATTCTCTTTTTATTTATTAAATTTGAATTTTTAAAATGATAGATTATTTACTTTTTTATGAAAAAAATATTTGAATTAAAAAGGAGTAGTATGTAGAAAGTTATGAATTTTCTAATTTTAAGGGATTTTTTAGAATCTTTTATGAAATTTTTTGAATAATTTTAATTTTATTTTGAATTTCTTTTAATTTAAAATATTAAAAAATTAGATTTTTATATGAGCCCTATCATGGTAGCTGATGTAACGAAAGCGCTTGTGTGTCTACACGTGGTGACATCTATGTACGCCACATAATGCATGTGTGTGCACGTCATTAACATATAGTTAGTGGTTAAGCACCATGTTAAGTTCATGAGCTAACCACTTAGGAGCATTGCCCTTATATACCCGTCACTTTGCCATAATTTTTCCAATGTCAGAATTTATTTTTATTTCTTCAGAGGTGACCTGGCAAATGTGAGAAGTTCGATTTGCGGAGTTAATCGTGACCTTTGATCTTCCCTTTCTCGTAAGGGTACATGACATGTTCTGATTGGACAAAAATTCAGTTTTATTAAACGTCGGTCAATCTTGGTTGTTTATCTAGGAGTTATAATGGTCCAAATTGAATGCGCTCGATGGACTCTTGTGGACACGTGTGTGTATGTATCTAAAGCATTTAATAGAGATCAAATGGCGGCAGTATACACAACGATTTGTGTACACAAGATTTATGGCAAGATCTAGGCACTCTGATGAAGATTTGACAGCCATGACTTAACTTAAAGATGACGATTCAACTCCAAGCATTACATCTAAGGTGTTGATTGAAAATAAAGAGGCAAATCGAATAGGCACACCGAATTTTCATATATTTATACTCTCTTTCTTTGTTGATTAATAACATGCATTTTATACATGAATTTACATGATTATTAATGCAAATAAAGGCATTAATTGTTCTAATTGTATGCATATTATCATATTTTAAGTACATTTCTATCATTTTATGTAATTTCATGTTATGATCTAAAAATACATCATTTTAAGGAGAATTATGCATAATAAACAATGTAATTCTAAATCTTACATATATTTAAGATCATAATGATGTTTTCATGATTAAATGATAAGAGGAAAGATGTTTATTTACACTAATGTATTTTTCTAAATTTATTTTATAAGATACATGAGTGTATTTATTTAATTAAAATTCATTCTCTTGTTACTTTAATATTTGACTTTTTATAATGATAGATAATTCAATTTTTGATCCAACAAAATAAATTTGAATTAATTTGGAGTTGTATTTTGAAAGTTATGATTTTTAGGAATTTTTAGGAATTTTTCTGAATTTATTTAACTGTATTTCCAATTTTTAAATAATTAAAAAATGAATAAAAATGCTTTATTACCGTGCACTGACGTGCCGGAGCGAAGCCACTTGGCGACGCGTGGACGTGTGTCCGTGTGACACGTGGACACGTGTGCGTGACGTGTGTGCGTGACACGCATGTGTGTGAGTGACACGCGTGCGCAATAATAAATGGTTAGGAGCATCCGTAATTGGATTTAAGCTAACCTTACAAATCCACATATCTTATATAGCCGATTAATTTCACTATTTTATTCCGTGTGGGACTACTTATATTTGCTTTTGATTTCAGGTGACGTGGCAACATGTGAGACACCCGATCGCGTGATTGAATCACGTGCGTTCGATGTCACTTACTCAGAGGGGTACGTGGCAGCATCTTATGAGACATCGATTCAATTAAACATCATTTAATCGCAGCCGTCCATCAACTAAGTTATAACGGTCACGATTAACCGCACCCAATGGACCACTAGATTTATCTCGATCGTTCGATGATCATCCAACGGATGCAATGAAGTGACACTTCTCTTCAAACGCGCGACGTGGCTCACTATGGACGCTCCATCAATGATCGGACGGACGCGACATAATCACATCGATTTGTCAATCGACGCGTGATCTCATCCGTTGATCATGATGAGCCGACGCAACCAACGGTTACGCCCAAAATCACTTATAAATTGAGACGTTCTTTGCGACGAAAATGTATTCTTGGATTTTTGAGCAAATCAAATTATCTAGACACCACAATCTGAGAGTCTTTTGATTTCTTAAGCTTCTTGACTCATTTTTGCGTCCGAGGAGTGTTTGAAATCAGAATTTGATCGAAGGAATAAGGAGAAATCACATCCTGAATGACATCTTCATTTTCTAAATCGTGGAATGAAAAGCCATGAATCCGACGATTAATTAGATCATTTTGAGCGCGACTTTGGGTTAGATTACGTGTTGTCATCTTAATCTTTCATCATTTAGCATTAGATTTACATTTTGAATTGTAGATTAAGTTTAATTTCAGTTTAGTTTTGGTTTTCAATCAAATTTGCGGTCGAATTTTTCTCTCATTTTCAATCTTCGATTTCTCCTCGAATTCTAATCGAAATCACTTGATTTTTGATTCTGTGGATTTTTATTGGAGTTATCTTTCTTTTATATACTAAATTGCCTAATTTCTAAACTCATTTCTTCATCTGATTTGATCGAATTTCAAAGATATCTCAAAATTTTCTCTAATGCTCCGTGGATTCAACCCTTATTTACCATTATACCATTCAATTCGTGAATTAATCTTTAAATTGGTAAGTTTGGACTTTATTTTGACACAATATCGTGTCTATTCAAAGACCACACTATTTTGTTTTGTCATTGATGTAAAGGATTCTTGAATATTCAATCAATCAAACCTTTTGGACATCTCAATCCTTGAGTATCTTGTTTTCGTCCTGTTCTAGACTCATTTCCGCACCCAATGAGTGATTGAAATAAATATTTTGTCAAGGGAGAATGAAGAATTCGCCGCTTGAACTTTGAATTTTTATTTTTTGAAATGTGTAATGAAAAGCCTCGATCTAGTGATAAATTAGATCATTTAGAGCGCAATTTTGGGTTAGATTACATGTTTTCTTCCTAATCTTGTTTCCTATAAAATTAGATTTTAATTTGGATCCATAGATTTTGTCCTATAACACTGATTGGATCAAGAAATTAAAGATCTTAATTAAGTATGAGCATCGCCTATGTCGTGGAGGGAGATGGCCTTATTTAGCATGCATCAGATGCATCTGAGGATGAGGTATGGGAGTACCAGAAGTGGCAGGAAGATTTCTCTTTGGTTCAATGTTATATGCCGGCGTTTATGTGCAATGAGTTGCAAAGGCAGCATGAAGACATAGAACCAAGAGTCATGTTGCTCCATTTGATGAAGTTTTTTGCTTAGCAGAGTAGAACTCAGAGACATGAGATATCAAAGAGTCTATTTAGGACAAGCACATGTACTAAAGATGATAGAGTGGATTGAGAGGTTTTTGGTGCTTGAAGTTGAACTCCCCGTTGAGATGAACATGAACCTTATTCTTCAATCTCTTCCAGACTCCTTTTCTTAGTTCATTTTTAAATTTAACATGAACAAGATTCACACCTCTCTCTTGAAGTTGATGAACATGTTGAAAAAAAAGGTATCTCAATGAGAAAGCTCAATAGAAACATGGTGATGCTCCATGTACCTATTTGATAGATACTTACTTATCTTATAGAGATTTCGCATCTTGGGTATTAGATACTAGATGTATTTCTCATATTTATAATGATTAGCAGAGGGTGACAAGTAAGCAAAAGCTGAGAAATACATACTAGATGATAGGATCATCTATTCTTGGTGCCTCAATGTTTTGAATATCAGATTTAATGTATTATGATCTCATCATAATTTACTTAGTCATTGCATATGTTTATCAACTTTTTTTGCAAACATCACACAAGAATGACTATGAATAATTTTCATTTCAATGAACATAGACAAGATACTTGGAGGTATGATTGGCTTATATTCCATGTAATATTCATCAGATAGCTCAAGTGAAGTGTAAATGATGAGAGCTCATAGGAAATAATGATGGCGATATAGATAGAGGCACTATTAAAGAGACATGAAAGAGTTCTTCCCCTATTTTAAAATATGATCGAAGATGATGATGATGATGATGATGATGACAATGACGATAGTGGCCCAAGTTAAGAGTAGATGAAGAAGGGTTCATGAAGATGACGATGATGAGGAAGCACCCAAAAATAGTGACACGATCACAGGTCAAAGAGGAAGAATATACTCAAGAGAGTTGAGGGAGGAAGTAAGAGTAATCCCCATCTCTATGTAAAGTAGACAACACTCATAAAAGAACATTTTTTCTTTCTAACTTTTCACAGTTTCTAATTTTTCTCCTTTTTTATTTTCTTTTTTACATTCTTTCTATGTCATTTCCCCCGTTTTTTATATTTTTGCGTTTTTGTAAAAAATTCAAGCTGGTCCAATTCAGCTAGACCAGTAGCCCAATTGGCCCTCATAGGGTACATGTTAAGAATGGTTGATGGACCTTTGAGCTGGAAGTCAACACTTCAACATATCATTGTATGTCTATAACCAAGCAAGAGTACATGGAAGCTAATGAATTTGTAAAGGATGCATTGTAGTTAATGGGATTGATGGAGCTATGGATCCAAGAAGGCAAGGTTCCATTTTCTTTAATATTCATAATTTTTTTAGCAACATCAATGTACCACGTGTGATTGAGGAACAATATTGTTTGCATTATCATATGATAAGGTAATTCTAAATTTGATTAAGATCACTCTATTATAGATGCACATGGAGAATGTCGTAGATGTCTTTAGATATTTGAACTTGTTTCATGTTGTAGAATCTTGATGGAGATGGATAAAGTGTACTATGAAAGAATTGCAACTCCAGGTAAGTGCAATTTAAGTGTTTGACAAAGAAGAGTTCATCAAGTCTATGTCATCCACTTAGATGATGTGTGCCACAGGTAATACTTTTTTCTTAGTTGTGTTGGTTTCTATGGGCCCAATTATTTAGGTCCAATCTCTTTGTTTATATAGCCATAAACTAGTATATTTTTTTATCACTACTTATTTTGAGCCGATGGGATTTATTTGGGTATCTTCACTCTTCTTTCTTGTCAAAGAAAAACGAAGATATATCTCCTACCCTATCTCTTTCCACATATCTCTCCTCTCTTCCTTTGCCTATTTCCTAGGATGAACATAAAAGATTTAAAGAATCTCTTGCATAATATTTTTAATTGATTGTGATATTTTCTTGAGTCTCTAGTGTAGTATGTAGTCTAGACGTGTTTTTGCTTGAAAATGTTGACATAAAATTTTTGAAATTATCTAGGAAAAGTTACTTTCTAAGAAAAAGAAGGATTGTTTGAGAGCTTTTTCAACACTCAAGAAAGGATTTATCACTTCTCCTATCCTACAAAATCTTGATTAAATTTTTTGTTTCAAGATCATGTGTGACATACAAGTAAGTCATTGGAGAAGTTCTATGGTAGAGAGTCATAAAAATCCTAAAGAGATTTCATTTGCAATCAAGCTGATCTTTGATGTGTAATTCAACTATAAGGCAAGAAGAAGAGTTTCTAATGATAGTTTCAAATTTCATCTATTGGGACCCAAGATTATCATTAATTTAAATGATCATCACTCAAATTCTTGATGAGAAATTCTCTGCGAAATTAAATTACATCTACTGTGGACCCAAATTGATCATTCATTTGAATAAGCTTCAATTCTTAAAAAAACACAGCACATTATTTAATTTTGAAGGCCCTGAAAACCTCATTGGTTATTTTCAAAGCACTTTTTTCTTGTTGTGGCCTCAAATCTTGACAACTTTGATCAAATCTTCTAGGGGCCAAAAAGACCACTCATTTGAATAATCCATCGTTAAAAAAGATGATTTTATAAACCTTTTAATCTTAGGATTGATTGGAGATGAAAATCTAATAATTTTCATCTACAATTTCAACGGTGAAGGGATAACTAGAGGTTAATTATGTCAAACTATGAGAATTTATAATCCTTTAAATCTTAGAAGGATTGATTGAAGATGAAATCTTAGAAAATTTCATCTTAGATTTCGGCATTGAAGAAAAGATTAGATTTAAGGTGGCCAAATTAAAAGATTTTATCAGCCTTTTAGTCTTGAAGGGATTGTTTGAAGATGAAAGTTAAGAAAATTTCATCTCCAATTTCAGCATTAAATGGTTAATCAGATTTTAATTAGGCCAAATAACATGATTTTATAAGCCTTAAATCTTAAAAGAATTGACGGAAGATGAATAAGCTTCAATTCTTGATAAAAAAAAGCACACTATTTTAATTTTCAAGGCCCTGAAAACCTCATTTGTTTTTTTTCAAAGCACATTATTCTTATAGTAGCCTCAAATCTCGCCGTCGATGACGGATCCACGGATAAATCTTCTGGGGACCCAAAATGACCACTCATTTGAATAATCCACGGTTAAATTCTGGATAAAAAAAATAGCTCAATATTTCAGTTTTCAAGGCCCTTGAACTTGCTATTATCATAGATTTGAATAATCCAGGCTCAAATTATTGCAAATGGCAAGAAGCACGTAAAGCCCTACTCCTTTTTACTACTTTTTCACGCCATTTAAGATCAAGCACGAGGAGTTATAGCTCCAAGATGATCGCCGGTGGTTTATTAGATGCGAACCATCAGTTCGGCTTATTCTGAGCAGTCCGGCGACATTTAGCAGGCCACGAAGGTGTAGCTGACGATGAGATGCCCGCGTTGGTAGCCACTGCCGTCGGTGTCGATGCTGTTGAAGACGCCTTGCTCGAGATCGAGCCCGCCGTTGGCGCATTGATCGACGATCCTCACCGTCGTCTGGGCGCCGGTGCGGGAGTTGGTCACGCGCAGGCAGCGCCCGCAGGAGTCGCGCCCGCGTGGCCCGACGGGCCCGCAGAAGGCCGTCCAGCCGTACTGCTTGCGCCACGACAGCGGCTTGTTGGCGTCCCACGTAGCACAGAAAGCGCCGACTCTGAGCAAGTCCCAGTTGTTCTGGGCGGGGTTGTAAATGTGGTAAGTGGCCCGCACGTTGGACGCCGTCTGGGCGTTAGTCAGGCCCGCTAGAAGGCCTAGCAGGAGGAGCCCGGAGAGCAGCGCCGCTTTCGCCATTTCTCACTCGGTTGATCGGCAAATGATCTCTTCCAAGCTCGCTTGATGATTTCTGGTCACGAGAGGGCCGTTTTATAGGCGATGGCGCGAAGTTTCCGCGCGAGTTCTTTGGTTTCTCTTCTTTACGTTGAGTTGAGTCTGAACGAAGGAGAGATGATAGAGACAGTCTGTAATTTCTACCCAGACAGAAAGACAGACTGAGAGATTCTCCAAATGCGGCTCCTGAATCAGTCAAGGAGACGGAGCAAGATGCCAAGCAAAAGTCTTCGGATTCATCGGGATAGGTTTCAATGGTCGGAGAGAGAGTGGAAGTCTTCGGAGGGACAGACTCTGGAGGAAGGACAGAGAAAGAGTGAAAGATAGGAAGAGGGAGGGAGGGGGAGAGACCGAAAGAGATTCGTTAGGATACGTTTCAATGGTCGAAGGGTGAGAGAGAGAGTCAAAGTTTTCGGAGGAACAGTGTGGAGGAAAGAGGACAGAGAGAGACTGAGAGGGAGGGAGAGGAACGGAGAGAGAGTGAGTCAAAGTCTTCCAAAGAATAGACTTCAAAGGAGGAGCGAGAGAGGAAGCGGGAAAGAAGGACTGGTTCTCCTGGTGCAGGCGGCGAATCAATCGATTGACGTTTATCCAATCAAATGACGTGAAACTTCAAAATTTTGGATCATTTTTACGTTAAACATGGTTAGAAAAGTCTGATTTTTTGGTCGATCAACGTGATCGACAATCATCGATCAAAGATGGACATGATCACCATGATCGCCAGGGCTATTTGCAACTCCGGGATGATCTGAAGCCGATCGATCAAGATCGCCCAACCCAAGTTGCAAATGTATTAGACTGATTTTGCGAGGGGATTAAGGATATTTTCTTTTCACAGCTGATTTAATCCAAGGGTGAACTAATGCTTGAAATTTAAAGTCGTTGAATTAGGACTGTCGGATTCACCGTTTAATGGCATGATCTCATTCCGATCTCCCAGTTTTCATATTATCTTCAAATTATGGACCAATAAAAACACCCGAATAATATTACTATTATTAAATTAAGCTCCTCCACTTTCCCCACGAGTGAGAGAGAGTTACATCTTACGAAGTCCAACGGTCCAACAGGTCTATCTCCCCGTCTCTCATCCAGTCCACCCATTGAAAGCCCCACATTCACTGGATTACGATCCGACGGCTGAAGCGCGATCGCCCCTCAGAGAACACTCCCGCTCTGTGAGGTGGACGGAAGACGCGAACATGGCGCTCTTGTCGTCGCCTACCTTCTCCACCGCAACCACCTCCGCCTCACCGGCAGCAATCTCTACTTTCAATGCAAATCGTCGCAACTTCCGTGGGATTTCTTATCCTCTTTTTCGGCGAAATATCTCGCGACGGTCGCCGACCTGGAGGAACGCCGGATTGGCGGAGATCGAGCCAGATCTGACGGAAGAAAAGCGCGGGCAGTGGGACAATAACGGCGTCAGCGAGGTGAGCAGATCAATTTGCTCCGACACTCTCTCTCTCTCTCTCTCTCTCTAACTGTTGCTTCATTTTATCGTTGTCCGATTTTAGGAGGATTTCGTGTATGGAGAGTACGACGGTCATCATACCTACTTTGAAGGGGGGAAAAAAGGTTTCCTTCATCTTCTAGTGTTCTTTATATGAAACCCTTCTTTCTCAATCTCCCTGTCCAGTCAATTGTTTGTGGGATTTCCATTTCGGAGACAAATAATTGAATAGTTTTAGATGGAACCCATTTTTCCTCCCATGTCCAGTATTTGGAGGGTTATCTTAATTTCTGTGAAAAAATTACATCGGCATTCCACGTTCCTTTTGCTTTCAGTTAAATTCTGGGAATCTGTTGCCGAGGAGTATAAAGCCGCGGAACCACCTTCTGGTTTCCAAGGTAGTAGATAAAACAACTTCATCTGCTGAGAACTGAGACTGACTGAATTTTAATCTGCTACTTCTTCTCAGGGCTAATTTCTTGGTTATTTCTCCCTGCTGTGGCTGCGGGCTTCGCTTACGATGTTCCCGTATGTGGTCAAAAGATAAAATTCCAGATTTTTTTTTGTTTTTATTGGAGCAGAAAGAATTCAAGAACCGTTCTTCCTGCAGGGTGAATACGTGTTCATTGGTGCTGGGATATTTGTGGTGATATTTTGCGCCATTGAGATGGGGAAACCAGATAAACCCCACAATTTTGAGCCCCAGATTTACAATATGGATAGAGAGAGCCGTGATAAGCTTATAGCTGAATACAACACCATGGATATTTGGGACTTCAATGAAAAGTATGGGGACCTCTGGGACTTCACTCTAAAGAAGGACCGGATCTGAGATGAGAAGAACTCTGTGTCCTTAAAACATTGAACTTTGTAAGCTTTGTATGGGGGAGAAAACCCTTCTGAAGAATGAAAAAACTTGATTGGTGTGTTTCGCTCCCCATGTCTTCTAGAAGCACAAGTTCGCCAGGAACATGATTCTCCAAATTACCAACTCTCATCGAAGTTTAGGGATCATAATCTGGAAGCAAGAGTGAATGAACCACATGATTCTCAAAATGATTGACTCTTGTTAGAATCTAGGGATACGTTAGTCATTTGCCACTCCAGGGATACTTTGGTAATTTGATAGTCTCAGGTACTTGGCGAGCTTGTCTCGCCCTCCACTGTATACTAGCTTCTCATGCGCTCCCTTTTTGTTTTCATCGGTTCTAAATAAAACATTGGATCCAACGTGAGAAATTCTTGCCCTCTGAGGAAATTCATTATTTCCTGTGGGCGTGAAACCTTTTTAATTTTTTTAAAATTTTTAATTGGGCGAAGAAAAAAACTTTTTAAAAAATAAGAATATCCTTCATATGTTCATCTCACTGTAGAAATATTTTAGAACAACATTCTCCTCTTAAGTAATTCCTGGGGACAAACAAAAAAATATACTGCTTTGGCTTTTTCCTTTGACCTCTCTCTCCCTCTGACACATGTACACATATATACAGGGAGAGAGAGAGAGACAAAAGATGGATGGTTAGGTGAGTAAATCGATGGGTATCTTTGAAATAGATAGGGAGATCTATCACACATGTATATACAGAGAGAGATAAATAGATAACGACAAAGATAGATGGTTAGGTAGGTAATTTGATCGGTATCTTTGAAATATATAGGGAGATCGATCGACTGATGGAGACTTGGAGAGAGTTGGCTCATTGACCAGCCGGGGTTCACCAACAGATAGGTAGTAAAAGGGATTGATATCTCTCTCTCTCTCTATGTATATATATATATATATATATATATATATATATATATATATCCGTGGATTGATGGAGGGAGTTGGGATCATTGACCGACCCGGGTTCACCACAGTGATATAAATAGATAGGCGGGTATATTGATTTATATATATTAAACATGTGTGCAGGTGATGTTTGATTAGGTGATATGTAGTGAGGAGAGAGAGATAACCATGCTCCACTTTGGTGAACCCAGGCTGGTCAATGATGGTTACCATGACATTACCAAACATCCCAATTCTAACCATGAACTGAGCCATGAAATTCTTCAACTGAATTTTATGTTTAAAATTAAACCCCTATATTAAAATAAAACTACAAGAGCGAGACAATCAAAACCTTTAAAAACAAGAAGAGCTTCTAATCGTCCTCTAGAAGCCGGAGTTAAGAACAGGATTCGCGAATCCCGAAATCCAAACACGAATCCGCAAAGAAACCAGGTGGGTCCAGAGAGACAGAACCCCGTCACGTCGGAGAAAGCCCCGCCTTTTTCCCCGGCAGAGCCCAGAGGACGATAGGGCGAGAAAAAGCAAGCCTTTCAGATTCCTTTCTCCCTCTACCCGCCTTCGGTCTCTCTCTATCCCGATCGCCGGTTTATTCTACAGAAAGACAAACTACAGAAGCAACTAGCAAGCAACATCTCGCCTCGATTCTCTCTCGAGATTAATTCCCGGATGAGATTTGTGTGAGTTTCGCCGGAGCACAAGCTAAAGAATAAGGTTCGCTTGAATGGCAGGGCACCAGACGACGGAGGGAATAGGAGACGATTTCTTCGAGCAGATATTTTCGATGCCGGCGTACGGCGGCGGCGGCGGCGGGGGGCGGAGAGGGGAGTCTGACGGGGATGGTGCTGCAGCTGAGCTCGGGGGAGGTTGGTGGGTCGTCGTCGGCCGGTGTAGGGATGCACGGGCCAGGGATTTTTCCTCTGGGGCTCAGCCTTGACCAGAGCAAAAACGCCTCCATCTTTGGCAAATCCGACGACTTCCGGGAAGATCACGGCGCCGCTGTTTCCTCTTCTAAATCCGTCAGTTTTTATCTTCCTTGGGTTTTTTCTCTTTCATCCTCTTCGATTTCATCATCATCGTTATCATCATCATCTAATCTTCTTGGTTTCCTCCTCTACTTGTTGTTATATATTTACTTGGTTTTATTCTTCGTAACTACCATCATCACCATCTTCTTCTTATTTGATTGGTTTCATCATTACCGCCATCACTATCATCTTTCTTCTTTGCCTGATTCTCCTTCTTCGCTAAGGTTGATGAAGCTCATATATGTACAGGAAATGGAGGCGGCGAGAATGGTCGGCACATTTCCAGGGTTCGCCCAAGTGACGGCGCCGGATCCATTACCATTCATCCGATCAAACCCTCCTCCCCCGCCACATCAACAGGTCAAAATTTCCTTATTTTTCAGGTCCGGAAATACACTCCTCCATCTGACGTAAGCCCTATTTTGTCTGTATAGGTCTTCCACGGGCAGTCATCCTCCGGAGCGGTGGCGGCGCCGCCGCATCCTCCGCCGCCCAGGCCCAGAGTCCGTGCTAGGCGCGGTCAGGCCACTGATCCCCATAGCATTGCTGAACGGGTAATCTTGAATTAAAAGTCCGCGGATTATGATTCTGATTTTCAAATTCAAAACCTATTTTTTTCTGATATAAATCTTTTGATGGTTGTGATCTTGGGTGCAGTTACGCAGGGAGAGGATTGCAGAGAGAATTAGGGCTCTACAGGAACTGGTTCCAAACACAAACAAGGTAATTAAGTGCGAGAAAATGAATTTTCTTTAAACACAATGACTGGGATGCCCCATATTGAAAAATTGAACTTTTGAGCTTGGTAGTTTTCTGATATTTTGTTCTATCACTCTGAAAAATCCGTGTTTTTTTGTGATGACCTGATGTTCTCTCCTAAATTTTTCAGACTGATAGAGCGGCCATGCTTGACGAAAATTATGGACTATGTAAAATTCCTGAGGCTTCAAGTGAAGGTGTGAATCATGAGCTACATCTTCCCGTGATGATCTGTTATTTTGCTAAGATTTGCTGTTGTTCTACCATCTTTAACACTGTTCATCGTTTCAGGTTCTTAGCATGAGCAGGCTAGGAGGAGCGAGCGCGGTCGCCCAACTGGTGGCCGACATCCCACTATCCACCGTCGAGGTAACCAAACCAAATTTTCTTAAAAAAAAACTTAACCACATTCAGAAATCTCATGATTTTCTTTATGACGGGCTAAAAAATTTCTAAAAAAACTGAACCTCATTCAAGGATAAATCTCGTGAATGTCTTTAAAGATGTGTAAATGAACGAAGTCCATTCGAGAAATCTCTTGAATTTCTCTGAGTATACAAGAAAAATCTAATTTTTTTCTTTATTGGTTATTTAGGGAGATGCAAGTGAAAGCGGAAGCTCCCAGCAAGTGTGGGAGAAGTGGTCAAACGATGGAACAGAACAGCAAGTAGCGAAACTAATGGAAGAAGATGTCGGCGCGGCAATGCAGTTCCTCCAGTCTAAGGCTCTCTGCATCATGCCCATTTCCTTAGCCGCTACCATCTACCAGACGCATCACCAGCACGAAGTTCCTTCGGCCATTAAACCAGAGCCCAATGCTCCTTCATAGCTCTGTGACATGCTTTTTCCATCTTTTTACTTTATCAGTGTGGGTATCTGACTAGGGTTTATGGTGCGCGCACTCAAAGATCCGTGGTAATGGACGTTGGGGCCCATTTCTTAAAGGGGAAGGCCTGGGTGGGTAGGTTGAGATCACGCCATCAGTGGATTGGTGTGGATGATGACAGTGACAGTTGGATGTACTTGCCATTTACTCGGGAAATCTTCTAGCTAGCTAGTTCGTCCAGATTCTTGAGGGAATTTAATGGATAAAATCGCCGAGGAAATCAATTAAGCGGCTAGATCGGCGCGTAAAAATCCATTCTCGCTTATCAAGAGACGACGTTTCATCCACAGATCCAATGATTAAGTTCCCGGATGCTAATCCTCGTCAACCAGCAAGATCGCGCATCGATGATGCTGAAAGCTCGTTGTCGTTGTCTCTGTCCAAAATGACCACTCTACAAGGTTCCTGTTTCAATAACCTGTAAACGAATTTTCAGATTTTCAAAATCAGATGATTTCTATAATTTACGGTATAGTATTTTTTTCAATACGGCACTGTCTTTTTTCAATCAATTATTATTTTTCGCATTTACATGCTACAAGATTAAATCAAATAATTGTATGAAAATCGGGAAAATATGTGTTTCCCGTGATATCATCATGCTGTAAGATGCTAATTATAAATTATAGCATTTTGCCGAGCGGAGTAAGCTATTTGGCTCGTTCAGAGACAGCTGTGTTTGATATTGATATGTGATTAAGTAATTTCAAAAAGGGAAATTTAGTAAGCTTTTACGGAGTGTCAAACTTTAATTAATGCAAGATATTTTTGACTCCGGGGACAAACGAAAGCCCCTTTTTTGGTTTTATGCATGCAATTGCGGAATAGTCGCCACATCGCTGTCAGAGTCATGGACCGCGACCTCCGATACGGTTCCTCTTGATCGGAAGAGAAGTCGAATTTTCCATTGCTCTTGTGGGGGTATTTTCGGTATTCAATCTCGAGACATTGCCTCGTAAGTCGCGGTTGGTTGCAGTTTCTTTTGCAGGTCAAAGAAGAATTCGGAGCAGAGATGGCGGGGACGTCTTCTTGGGCGTCGTGCTCTTCGACGTATCAGAGGACAACCGTGCATAGATCGCGCACGTTTGCAATGGTGCCGCGCAGGTTACTTCGATCACAATTCTTCTTTTGTTAATCAATTTAGTCGACAATTTTCAGCGAATTTTCGTCTGTTTTTTCCTTAAATGTTTTAACTCTGGCTTCGCTAGTTCCTCTGTTTTTCTGGCAAAATGTAAACTCAAGTTCATCATAATATCACGATTTTTTCTCGATTTGAATTTGGAGGCAGAGGCGATCATGCCTCTCTGCGCAGAATTTCCTCGCTGGTGTAGTCTGAATTGGATATTTCTTGCTGGTGGATGGTGAATTTTCTTGGGCTATTATTTGAAGATAAGTGGCTGCTTGAAAGTTAAAAGTTAGCTCATGATTCGTGCTAAATTTGATACAGCCGCGGTCAAAATCAAAGAAGTGGTAATTGAAGAAGAGAGATTAAATGTATTATGAAAAATCCCCTCACATCTCACATCCCTCCAAACCAGAGATATACTTTCTACATCTTGGATGATGCCATCCTTTAAAGCTTCCCTGTCACTGTAGACAACCTCGGTGCAATGTAGCCAATCTGCCCAGAGCACCGCCAAAGCCATCCCTGCTCCACTGGCCACGCTGTAGAGATCCCCAAAAGGCCTCACCAATGATATTGCTTGTGATATTGACAGGCTGGCCCATATCTCTCGGGCGAATGGGCGTTCAAATAACAGATGGGAGCAGTCTTCTTTGCCTCCAGTGCATAGAACACATTCCACAGAGGCTTCTGAGAATATTCTCTTCCTGAAAACTCGTGTCAGTAGCCTTCGTCTAAGGAGTGGCCAAACAAAAATCAGCACTTCTAGGGGGACCTTCTGTTTCCATACGAATCAGCATGCATGACAAATTGTCTGGGCCTCTTCTATCTGGCTGTGCCTGATCATCTTGGATGCACCCCTGACAGAGAAGGATGTCCATGTCCGCGGCTAACCATCTTGTGAACCTTTTGAAGGTCTGAGATGTATTAGACACCACCTCATTCTCATTATATTCCCAGTGACCTTCCCGCAGAGGATCTGTGGGCAGGCCTACCGAACAACCTCCCAACGTGGCATGTGCCTAGAAAAAATAATTGTGGTACTGGCCAGGTGGATAATTCTCTCTTTTCCTTTGGGGAACACATGCACACACAGATGATTCATTATATATATATATATATCTATATATATATATAGATATATCTATGTCTATACATAGATTTGACTTATATGTTAGTCAACATTTTCATCAGCTTACTTGTGGAGGACAAGAAGACAGCATGTTTTGAAATAATGGTGCCTTATTTATTCATGGTCACCCAAAGCAATGTGTTCTTTGTGAGTCACATCTAGATGTTACTGCCACGTCAGCATTCTGTCGTGTACTTTAAAGATACATGAGGTCCTTCTAACTACCAGGAGCTTGATTTAATCATAGGACACTTAAATGATAAATGGTTCAAATGATCCCTTGGTACTTTTCAATGTGAGTTAATTTGGTTGTTTGATTTATGCATTGCTTTAAATTGGAAGTGTAATGAATGCCCCCCAGCCAATGCCATTTTTCTTTCTTTCAGGAATATTTCTTCTTTCTGTTTGAGGAGGCTGCATCATCAACGCCCTTATGAGCAGAAGTTAATTACATTTTCTCATGGTATTACAAAGCTTGAAATTTTCATTTGCAAAAAAAAAGTTCATGCTTGTATCAATTCATTATCAGCATGAGAGAAAAACACACTTTAATCTTAAGCTAGAAATATTTTTCTATGAATTATGCAATGTAATTTAGACATTGAAGGGTAGAATTTTTACTACTCTAACGCACATATTGAATCTAGTCAATAATATGATCCTCAAAAAGATCAAAAAATTTGTATCAAGAAATCCAGGATGTTCTTCTTGAATACTTGGGGTGAACGAGAAGTCCTTAGAGAGTTTCCCTCGTTTACAGAATGCCAGCACATCTGCTTCTTCTTCTTCTTGACATCCGCTTCTTTTTTTGTCAGAGAATTACCTTGAGAGTATTGGTATATTTACATTTCATCCTTCTGTGATTGTACCTCTTTGTATTCAACATCGAGGTGATTCTCTTTTTTAACATGTGGCTGGCTTTCTGCATTCTTCCCATGTAGCCAATGAAGGGATTCTTATCTGTCCTCAAGCTGAGTAGATTTTTCTCTAAATGATATCTATGATCCAATTTTTTATCTTCTCTGAAAATATGGGTTTTCTTACCCAAAATTGTTTTCATAAATGAAATCCATTCTTTTTCGCTATATTTTTCACTGAAATATTTGTCAGGAGACAGGACTGCTCTTCTTTGGATACCTAATTGTCTCATGAAATTCAAATTGTCGAGTTTGTATGCATCTTGCTCTATTCGAGGACCTTTTGAAATTAATGATGCGACAATTTCCCCAAAACAGGTAATCTGCGTTTACTTCTTGTCTGTTTCTGAGTATAAATTTGCATTATATTATGGTTCTAGCATTATCAAATTGTTCCTTCAGTTTTTCAAATCCAGTAAGATTCTGCCTGATATTACAATATTTAATTGTCTTTGATTCAATGTTCAATAAAAAAATCCACATTTTGTCACTCCAGTATTTACATGTTCGTATCTATTTTATGTGGAAATTTTAGATAGTCAAGGGCTCTAACGAATGGAAACAATTGAATTTCAAAATGGGTGCAGGCCGGGGATATAATATATTTTATTCAGTTTTAATGGCGTTTTATTTTGATTTCAAACTGTAGTTTTCTTAACGGATTTACTGTACTTGATGCTTAAGCATACAGGGTTTTTCCAATAACACAAGATGCTGTCACAAGACTTTTAAGTTCAGAGACGCACCCTAATCATTTTCGTGTGCACTGGTTTGTCCATAAAAAGCTATGTAGTTCCTTTTTATTTAAAGTAGGGGATCAAAGGCTTGATAAATCGAGGGTTTCAGAATCGAATCTGGCCAGACAGTTGCAGCATGGCTGCCTCTGTTTATTTTTCATGATAGAAGTTTGAAGGCTTTGACCTTCTGAATTACTAAAGAGAAATCTGATACAACCCAGTCGTATCGAGAGAACCACGCAACAGGAAAAGGAACTCTCTTGATTGAATTTGCAAGAGAATGGTAAAACGAATTACATTAAGGATCTAACCGCTAGGCCGAATCCAAGAACCAGTAACAGAACAATAGGATCCCCTCTAGGTTATACTGCTGGAGCTCCTCAGTATCAGTCCGAGAGTGACTCTGCTCTCCTCCACCAACCACTGGTTGATTTCCTCTTAGCTCCACCTTCCCCTTATTTAGAACGGCCTGTCCAACCGTTTTTTCCTCCATTCTGCACTTTTGACTGAAACGTGTCGTCACACATAACTTGACGCATTTTCAGTGTCCTCGTTCGCATTTGCTAGCGTTGACCTCGCCTCCGATGAGTTGTTACAGCATCTCCTCACCCACATGCAAACGGGAATCGTCTCCTCTTGCTCTCCCTGACTCTCTCCTCTCCTACCCATTCAGGACGAAGAACTGAGTCAAATTTTCTGTGCATTTCATTTTCTGCTCTTTTTCAGTCCATGAGAAAAATCAAGAATGCTTCTGATACCTAAATTTTTTAATCTTTCAGGATAAGAAATACGAGGACATTTTCAGATTGTTATCCTTATTAATAATTAAATCGGGGTTCATCAATAGTCTATACAGACTATTAAAAAACATCTTGATGTTATCGCAGCATACCTGCCATATTTTGGGTTCTGGAAACTTTGCTTTTGCATGTGTTTCCAATTCAGTGAGCAAACCGACACCTCTTCATTTGGATGTATCACTGCCATCATTTCAAGAAATCAGATGGATGTTATCTCGCCTCTACTATCTTTTCAATATACAAATTGAAAGGAATATTGCTTTGTAAGCTGTGTTTTTTTTATTTTGTTCATCCAATTCTAATTAATCTCGGTTGATGTATATTCATTGCTTTATTTCTTCTTAGAACATGGTTTACTAGATTCACCTTAGACATTTCCTTCCAAATTCAAAAGGTTGCTAGGTATTTAGAATAAAATAGGTTTCTGGGAATGGACTGATCTGAACAGAAGACATCTTCTTTCCCCTCATTCAATTGACTGTTTTTTATACAGCCTATTCAGTTCTAGTATCGGCAGGAATCAGATTGTTTCTATGGAAACTTTGGGACAACCGGAAAAGATTGTCGTTATTCAAGAGATACCCATGGCAATTGAGACAAAACGTATTGGTAATGAAGGTTTAACGTAGAAAAGAATGTTATCAAGAGTAGTTAAGTCTCAAAAGATTGATAATAAAGACTTGACAAGAAGATTGGAAATGGAGGAATGGATAATTTGAAACATCCATAAAGTTGTGCTAAAACCCTGAAGACTGTCTAGTGCAGACACAAAAAACAAGTGATAAAGTCTCTCTTAAGGACGCAGGAGTGTAGAGTAACTCCAAAGTTAGGCATGTTCTGGCCTGGGCAGTACAGGAATGGGTGATGAACAGACAGGTAAATTCCTGGGAAGAGGGACGGCAGGTGAGAAAAATCCAGAGTTAGGGGTGCTCATGCTCAGGCAGCCCAGGAATGGGTGACCTCTTGGGGTGGGAAGAAGAGGGTGCTTGTACCAGTTGATCACCGATTTTGGGTGATTTTCCTTTGTTAAAAAAAATAAGTGAAAAAAATGCCTAAACCAATTAGTGCTTTTTTTACTCCTCACGAACATTGTGTCCACCATCAAGAGTGCTAAAAAAATTATGCAGCAGATAGAGAGACAGGGAGAATGATGAACAAAGGGAAGACGAAGGGCAGCAAGGAAAGTGCCTGGCTGCCTAGAAGATAAACTTTGGACTCAATGGTGTTATTATTTTTTTAAATAATAATAACATCGTATATGTTAAATGGTTCTGTACCTCGGCCCAATAGCTGATGGGCCGAGTAGATTAGATTAATAGCTGGCTAGTTAAACTAGCTGTTATCTAGCCATTATGTCTAAGCGGCTAGTTACCGACAGTAAACCTAAACTGTATAAATAGATTATTCGAGATAATGAAAGATGACCTTTTGTTAAACTTTGCTATTCTATTCTCTCTCTTCTGTCTGTTACACCGCGATTCTACTTGCACTCAGTATCCTCGGCATCACAACAGTATAAATTGGGCTACATAATGTTCCTGATGTAACAGTAAAAATACAAAATATATCTTACAAAATAAAAAAGGTAACTTTAAATATAATGATAACTTAAAAAAAGCATCTTGCGATACTCCCCCTCAAGCTGAATTGTGAGTGTTTTCACTTTCAGATTGATTTAGAGTTTCGCAAGTTGGTTCCTTTGAAGGTCTTCTATGATCCTTATTCCAGAATAGAGAAGCTTGTCCATGGCGCTGAATAAGGAGCCATTGCACACACCTAGATTATCACTTGAAGCCCAATGTAGTCTTGCAGACCAATCTTTTGAGGATGCCTAGTACTGTCTACTGTTGCTTCTAGAAATGAAACCCTCAGAAAAGACAACTCAAAAGTCTTCGAAATCTAACTCCAACAATAGTCATTTGTCCGAGATGGAGCTGACAAAATAAAGAGGAAGCTTCTAGGCTCAGGTATGCTTGAATAGAGATATTCTGCCGGTTCTAAGAATTGTAGTATTTGATATAACATATTTGTGTCTCTAGGTGATATTTTACAAATATTGTTAGTTCCTAGGGATTCTCACCTAGTCCATTAAGCTTTGACTAGGCCTCACATGTGGGTTTTGTGGGCTCGTAGGCTATAACACTCATAGTGGGCTTTCTGGGCTCTTGGACACTATCTTGGGCTACATCAATTTGCCTCCCAAGTCATCCATAGTTATGATGAAATTTTTATCAAACTTGAGGTGAATTTACTTCCTCTAAGTTCTTTCTTGTTGTGGATTTTTTGCCTTTTATGGTCTTCCACAAACGAGATGAATTTCTCATCTCACTAGAGGTGAACTTACTTCCTCAGAATTCTTACTCAAAGTGGATTTTGCGTTCCATAAGGTCTTCTTCCATATGCATTTTCCAGTAAGCTGGAGGTGAATTAATGCTTCCTCCAAGTTCTTTCTTGCTGTGGACTTTACCAAGTTGGTCTTCCACCCTTGAGATGATATCTGGTAATAAGGAACAATAGAGGACTTCAAAGAGGCACAAAAATGTTACCATGACACTTGCGGTGTGTACCCCCCTCACTCAGAGCATTTCATTGAATAGATGGTGCTGCGCGCGTGTTCTCATCACTGTGGACTGCAGAGAAATCCAACTCTTGCATTCTCCCTGCTCACCATGCACATGAAACCTAGATTTCTTTATTGATACAGCAAAGAGAGGGATGGGCCAGCTGTCCTAGGAGCCTCCCATGTCGAATGGGAGGGTGAAGGGCAAGAGAGAGAAATGCTTTCAAGGATGGTTCCCAGCTTGGGGAGATCGGGAAACAAGCTATGGTGGTGTCCTACATGGTGTCTTCACTGTTGAAGATGCAGAACACCACTTGGAGTAAATCTTTAACCTGCTCAAGCATCTCCAACCAACTGATGATGGGTTCATCTTGGCTGTAGGTGCCAGTGTTGACACCAACGTCATAAGTGGGGATGTTGCCCTCGTGGGGAGCAGTGATGAGCACTCTCTCGGCTCCAGCTTCGATTGCTTCCCGGCACCCTCCTGTGAGATGAGCACTCCCATTCTCTTGATCACAAGGTTGATCCCTGGATCCTTCTAGGGAAGATTGAGGGAGTTACGGATGGAGACAACTTGAATGACCTTCCCATCAATAGAGATGGTATTATCCCCCACGCTTCACACTTCGGCAAGTGCTGCGCCTTCTTCATGCTGCCAATACTTCAGGAAGGAATTTCATGAGACCTTTCTCAGCGCCAGCACCTCAGAAATTCCTCTCAATCCTTCCAATCCTATTAGTCGTCACCTGGATCTTCGCCTCAGCGAAGATCCTGCCTGGTTCCCCCCTGCTTGCCACAACGGAAGTGGAGAGCTCCACAAAGGAGGCGAAATTCTCGGAGTTAGCTCTCCTGCTCAGTGGCAGGGATGCTGTTGAGTTCCTAAGCCTGGAAAAGTCCAAGAACCGTTTTTCTATGGGAAGGCATTGGCCACTGAAGGAGTAGCTTGAGCCATGGGGCTCAGAAATTACAGGAAAGCCAGGAGGAGAGAGAGGTTGAAGTTAAGTCAGCAGGCAGTCAACATAGCTCTATTGGCCCCATGAGTGAGTCTCCTAACTCCGCAAGTTTGAACACAAAGTTGCAAACCTTAGAGGTTAGGAATGAACAGAGGCCCAACAAATTGGCCCTGCTTAAGTGTGAACTTTCCCTAGCCCCTGTACCCTTTTGTTAGCTGTGGAATGCGCGTGGAGGTGATGCCACCTTTGGAGCATGCAGGAGCCATAGATTTCTGCCTTTTCTATTCCTTCCTGCATGGTTGATGTATACGTTCACATCACTAAGGGAAACATGAGAGCAGCAAGCTCTCTAGCTTCAAAGATCAGTCCTCTACGTCTTCCTCCCAAGAAATTTTGTGGAGATATGTTCAAGGATGTTGAACTTGGATATATTGTGCTAGACTCAGAGATGAGGTAGACGAGTCTCTTTATACAGAGAGAAGAATAGAAAAAGGAAAGTTAATCTTTGTCTCTCTGCAAAGGAGGTATTTATACAAGCTGAGGTGACCGTTAAGTTACAACAGTAACATCTTAACGGTCACTTTGCGATAGGGTATAAAAGTAAATAAGAAAATTATGTAAGTCTAATTTCTCTAAATCTTGGGTACAGTTGTAACTTCATCTATTTTGACACTGCCCCTCAAGTGTAAGAATAAAGGCTTTTCATTCCAAGCTTGGAGATTAATCTGGTAAAGTTCTTGTCTGGTAATCCCTTAGTGAGGATATCAGCACACTGCTCTGCTGAAGGAACATAATCTATCTTTATGATCTTTTCTTCAAATTTTTCTTTAATGTAGAACCGATCAATATCCACATGCTTTATCTGATCACGATGCATTGGATCATGAACAATACAGATCATAGATTTGTTGTCGCACAGTATTTTAATTGGTTATTCTAGAGGAATTTTTAGTTCCTTTAATAGCCCTCTAATCCATAGTACTTCATCTATCCCACTGGATAAGGCACGAAATTCAGCCTCCGTACTTGACTTTGACACTAGTCCTTGTTTTTTACTCTTCCAAGCGACCAAGTTGCCTCCTAATAAGGTACAGTACCCAGTCAAAGACTTGCGGTCCACCAAAGATCCTCCATAATCAAAATGAGTGAATATAAGGAGATCTAACGTACCTTTTTCTTTTAATGTGAGCCCAAGGCCAATGGTTCCCTTTAAATATCTCAGTATTCGAAGCGCTGCCTAATAGTGTGTTCTTCTTGGGCTGTGCATGAATTGACTTAACACATTAACAAAATAAGATATGTCAAGACGAGTATGAGCTAGGTACAACAACTTACCAACCAGTTTTTGATACGAGTGGATTTCTATTTCAGGTTCATCATCTTTTATTGTCAGCCTATGATTTATTTCTATAGGTGTCTTACTAGTTTCCCCCCGTGTTAGGCTTGTTTTATTTAAGAGATCTAGAATTTTTTTTTTGAGTCATTAAGTACCCATTTATAGACTGTGCTATCTCAATTCCCAAAAAGTACTTGAGGGGTCCCAATTTTTTTTATCTCAAATTTTGAGGTCGGGTGCCCTTCTAATTTAATAGCTTGCAGATCATTGTTTCCTGTGATGATAATATCATCAACATATAGTATTAGGATGGTAACTCCTCCAGTTAAAAAATGTTGGTAGAATAGTTTATGATCTCCAATACATTGTTTGTATCATAGTATTTTCATAGTTAGTGTGAATTTACCAAACAAGGCCCTAGGGGATTGTTTTAATCCATAGCATGCCTTCTTCAACTTACACACTTTAGTTTTATTTCCTACTTGTTCATATCTAGGGGGTATTCTCATATAAATTTCTTCCCCTAAATCCCCATGCAGAAATACATTTTTGACATCAAATTGGTGTAGTTTCCAATTTAGGTTAACTACTAAGGAAATCAATATCTTAACAGTGTTTCCTTTTAGTCTATACTGTAAGTTTGAGTGTATCCTTTTGTTACCAGTCAAGGTTTATACTTATCATAGGTTCCATATGACTTATATTTCCATCTGCATCCTACTGGTTTTATTCCCCTTTTATCTTCCACAATATCCCAAGTTTGGTTTTTCTTTAATGCTTCCATCTCTTCATCCATTGCCTTTTTCTAGTGTCAGTTCTGAAGTGCTTCTTCAACTGTATGTGGGACACTAGTGGAATTGAGTGCAGTCAGGAAACTTTATATTGTGCTGAGATTTTTCCATAGTTCATAACTGTTAAATGGTTCTGTACCTCGGCCCAATAGCTGATGGGCCGAGTAGATTAGATTAGTAATGGCTAGTTGAACTAGCCGTTATCTAGCCGTTATGTCTAAGTGGCTAGTTACCGACAGTAAACCCCAAACTGTTTAAATAGATTATTTGAAATAAATGAAGATTATCCTTTTGCAAAATGTGCTATTCTATTCTCTCTCTTCTGTCGATTACGTTGCGATTCTACTTGCACTCAGTATCCTCGGCATCTCGACATGGTATCAGAGCCAGGTTACTGAGAGCGCAACGATCGAATGCGAGATTCCGGAAAATCATTACTGGAGGCTGAGGTATCCAAGAAAAATTTAGAGAGAATCGGAATGGGGGAAGAAAGCTCGATGTCTTCTCAAGCGCCGGCTCCGACGGCGGGAAAATTTGTCATCCCTGCTGACAAATGGCTGTCGAACTGGCCCATAGTGGCAAAATGCAATGTTTTCAATGGAAATAACCTCTACCTTTGGGAGAGGAATGTCCAAGCAGTTCTCAAGCCGCGAAAGTTGTTCTCTCATCTAATCGAAGACTCTCCTCCGGAAGATGACCCTAATTTCATCCGATGGATTCAAGAGGAAGAAATCATATTTGCCTGGCTACTCGATTCCCTTTCCCTGGAACAAAATGCTAAGTATGTTACTTACGATACCTCTAGACTATTGTGGGAAGCCATCAGCCGAAATCACTCGAAGAGAGATAATCGCCAGAAGATAATTGACTTGTATGTCAAGTCCTTTACACTCCAGCAAGGAGATCGTGATGTTCTGACCTATTCTAATGAGCTCAGGGCTGTATTTAATGATCTTGATCATTGCAGACCTCCCTCCACTGACCCTGTCGCTCGGGCTTACGAAGCCACAAATCGCCTCTGTCAATTTTTACAAGGACTGAGGCCTGAATTTGAGCTTATAAGGAGCCAACTCTACAACTGGGAGGTAGAGCCCACATTTGATCAGGCTGTCTCCAAGGTTATGCATGAGGAAAGCCGCCTTAACTTCCTTCGGGGAGTTATTGAAAGTACTGCCTATATTGCTAAAGGAGGCAGTGAGAAGCACTCATCTTCAAAGACTGATCAGACCAGGGAAGGACTATATTGTACCCATTGCAGCCGGCCAGGACACACAAAGGAGAGATGCTGGAAACTTCATGGAAGGCCTCCACACCTTTCAAAGCCTAACATCGCCCAGAAGCAAGGGGGAGCTCAATTGACACAAGCAATTCCCTCGGTTCAGGACTTCCAGAAGATGATGCAAGAGCTGAGTAGCTTAAAGTCTATGATTGGCTCCAACAATTCCGTCATTGGGTCTACATCAATGGCTAACTCTAGTAAAACCGAACTTTTGCATAATTTAGCTTTACATACTAGTAGTATTTCTACAGTTTGGATTTTAGATTCCGGAGCAACAGACCACATGACACCGGGATCACTAGATACCTTTGTGTCATATAGGAAGATTGCTCTGGGAAAGCATGTTCAAACAGCCGATGGCACACTACTCTCAGTAGTAGGCATTGTCATTTTAGAAATGCAACCAATTGGAACTCTTACAAATGTGTTGCATATACCAAAACTTTGTGTAAGTCTGGTATCTGTCCAAAGACTTGCAAAAATGAAAGAGTATAATGTCTTATTTGATGAGATCGATGCTTACCTTTGTCAAAAGGTACTCGGATGGAGGATTGGACTAGCTAAGGTCCAACAAGGGCTCTACTACCTACCTCAAACAGATTCCAGCAAATGGCAAGGAGATGTATCCAAGGTAGCAGCACTAAGGACACCATCCGAAGAGAGAATTATGGAGGCCCATATGCGAATGGGCCATCCCTCTTTCTTCCTCCTCAAACATATGTACTCTCACCTGTTTAAGGATATTATTTTTGAAAAACTGATATGTGAGCCTTGTCAGTTAGGAAAATTTAAACGTACAGTCTATCTTGAAAACAATAACAGGGTAACAAAACCATTTACTTTAATTCACTGTGATGTATGGGGTCCATCTCCTCGTATGGATATAATGGTTATCGATGGTTTCTAATATGTACGGATGACTTCAGTAGATACAGTTGGCTATTTCTTCTAAAAACTAAAGATGAGGTTACAAAGAGTATTAAACATCTGTGTAACACAATTAAGTGTCAGTTTGGAGCCCAAGTACAAGGTTTCCGATCTGACAATGCCAAAGACTTCCTTGATAGAGAGTTAAGAGGATTCTTTGAATCAGAAGGTATTCGACATGAAACTTCATGTCCTTATACTCCTCAACAAAATGGCTTAGCAAAAAGAAAGATTGGAGATGTAGTAGATAAAGGAAGAACTCTACTTATTCAAGCTGGAATGCCTGCAAACCTGTGGGGCATTGCAGTCATGACGGCTATACATTTAATTAGTAGGCTTCCGTCAAGAATTCTAGGGATGAAAAGCCCCCTAGAACTACTTGAGGTACAATATCCAGCAGTTAGGCTAAAAACAAGCTCACCTGTGAAAATATTTGGGTGCATTGGATATGTATATTCATCTGCACATCGGTTAGTGAAGTTGACCCAATGATAGATCCCGATGATGAGTTGATGAGGCCTTGCATTTTTTGTTGCAGGACTCTTATTTGCTGTTGGAGGTTTGTTTCCTCTTGCTTTCTGGGAACATCATGACGAGTGCCTTGCATATGAAAATTTGGTAATTGCTGCATTGGGAAGTTAATTAAGGGTGAAGGAGTTATTGAGTGGTTCTGAGGAGCATATGTAGGTGCCTATCTTTGTCCATCCCTCTTGTTTTCGAGTTGCCCATCTTGTAGTGAATATGGACTATTCACCATGTGTACCTGTGGAGGCTGCCCGTGTTGCTTCCAGCTAGTTTCCTTTGTGTGCCATCTCTTTTTGCAGTAATTACACCATAAATTATCTTTAGTTTTTACTTGAGCTTTTTTGGGGCCACCAGTAGTTGCTGTGGATTGCCCTTGTTGAGTTGAGGAAGTTCCTCCAAGATTCATGGTAACATAGGCAGCACCTTCACCACTACCCTTTATATCTTGAAGGTGGCTCTCTTTACCAATTAACTGCGAGACTCTGTCATTGAATGATATTGGGTTTTCCCAATTACATAGTTGACTTTTGAGGCTTTCAAACTCAGGTTGTAGGCCTTGCAAGAGTCGATAGACTCTGTCCATCAATGTATACTCTCTTTCCACTGAGTAGTGAACCAGTGGTCTATAGTGATCAAGTTTACTATAGATCATTCTTAGTTCATTTGCATAGGCTAAGACAATTTTTTCACCTTGTTATAATGCTTGTGCTTTGATTACTCGTTGAGAAATTTTTGCTTTGTCATTTTTCTTTCGAATGATATTGTTGAGCAGCATCCCATATTTCCTTTACACTTGAATGTTCGATAAAGCAGTTCGCTAGCTCAGTGGTCATCAAATCCAAAATCCAGGAGTTCGGCAGGGAAGGTGTACCATCACATGCAAGAGCTGGAGGGTTCGTCAGACTCAACAATGTTCCTCAAATGCTGTTGTATAATCTGGAAGCGTCGCATTCCCCTTAAGATCAAGCTATTTAGTTGGCTTTTGCTACGCCAACGCTTGCTGACATGCTCGTTCCGTCAGAGGTTCTGCCCGGGCAGCTCAGCGGAGTGCCCGCTTTGTGGCGGCGTCAGCGAAGATTGTTCGCATCTCTTCTTCGAGTGTACATTTGCTCAGGCGTCTTGGCGGGCAGCATCTACTAGCAGTCTTGATGTATCCACGGCTGAATCCTTCTGGTCCTCTATTGCCCGGGGGTAGTTTCGGCGCGCCGCTGAATGGAACACAATCTTCGCCAACCTGTGGGCGATTTGGCTACATAGGAACGAGGTGGTCTTCAGAGGTCGATCCCCGTCCGTCGATGCTATCCAGCACGACGCTCGGGGAATCGCCTACTCATGGAATCGAGGAGGCTCCAGCCTCTCGACTTTTGTGCCTTTGTAGATGACCACGTGTTTTGTTTCATTTTCTTAATGAAATCAAGGGGGTTCCACTAAGGGCACCCCTTTTGCATTGTTCACCAAAAACCTAGAGGATTTTCTTGTGGAGGAGCTCTGATAGTGAGATGAGCTTCTAGATTTCTTAGTATGAGTACAGTTTGAATATGCCGTGTCCACAGATGATAATTAGGGCCTGAAAATTGGCTTCTACGGCTAACCACCGGTACTTGGTTGAACCATCTATCACTGGTGGTCATTGATAGGCCCTGGGAGGTGACTGTGTCCCCAATCTGTGATACTTCCATTATAGGAGACAGTGCACCTTCTCCTTTTACCGCTGTCTCCTCTTTTTGCATGTGGTCGAAAGGTTTAGCTTAGATGATACCTTCCCTTCCTACTAGATTCCTTTCTGAGAACCTAGTGATATATGAGTGATGGCGTAGAACAGTAGGAGTAATTGAAATAATGTAGAACACACCTCTGGCTAGCAGCAGAAAGAAGCGGAAAGCTCTGATACCATGTAGAACTTCGATATATTGTGCTAGACTTAGAGATGAGGTAGAATAGTCTCTTTAGACAAAGAGAAGAATAGAAAAAAGAAAGTTAATCTTTATCTCTCCGCAAGGTAGGTATTTATACAATCTGAGGTGACCGTTAAGTTACAATGGTAACATCTTAACGGTCACTTTGCCATAGGGTATAAAAGTAAATAAGAAAAGTACATAAGTCTAATTTCTCTAAATCATGGGTACAGTTGTAACTTCATCCATTTTGACAAAGGAGACCGCCGAGGACTAGAAGAGCCTAAGAGTCATCGTGAAGTGCATGGTGCAGAATGATCATGCCAATATCATCATTCTTCGATCTTAGATTCTATGCTCGATTTATGAGGTTCTCACCAACAAGTTGGATTGCAACTAGTTGGCGGTCAACTCATTGATATTGATGGACAAGGAAAAATCTCTCTACACTCCATGTCTCACCACTGGATAGGGCTTCTATCTATCTATCATAGAGGCATGCATGTTGAAAGTTATGCAGCAGATGGAGAGATTACGAGAATGGAACAGAGGGAAGGATCCCTGGAAGATGAATTTGGGTGTCAATGGTATTATTATTTCATAGTGAAAGGCCCTTTCAATAAGGCTATACACTACTGTTTTAATGGTAACAATAAAAAATATATAATATAATTTGAAAAAAGCTAACTTTAGATATTTTGGAAGTTTAAAAGTACCATCTTGCTGAAAAGAGACACTGACTCAGTGGCCAAGATGAACATTGTTTGTATTCTCCTTACCCTTGCTGCTTATTTTGGTCGGGTCATGCAACAATTTGATGTCTCGAATGCCTTGTTGCATGAGGACCTTAAAGAGGATATCTATACAGCACTTACTCCCAGGTTCTAGGTCTCCTCGTCCATGAAAGTTGTCAGTGGCCTCCCTCTTGGTTTGGTCCCTTCATTGTCTGGTTGAATTCATCTGGTTATTGAACAGAGTAACGGCAATCATACTGTTTTGTATCACTCTTACTCATCAGGGAGAGTTACTCTTCTCTTGGTATACATGGAAGATAGCATCATCACTAGAAGCGAGACTGCAGAGACTCTATTTCTAGCTCACTGATTGTTCGGGCATTTGAGATCAAGCACATGGGTTTATTATGGTATGTCTTAGCCTTGAAATTGCATGTATTGTTGCTAGTATCTTTATCTTCAAAAGGAAGTACATGCTGAACCTTCTTTGGTAGCTTGGTTAATTTGCTTCACAACATTTTGATATTCCCATGAAGTGAATCATCATCTGGCAGATGCTATTGATGCAAATCCTACTGTTCAAGAGTCCTATTAGATTTTGGCAGGAAAGCTCATCTATCTCACCCATACTTGACCCAACATTGCATATATAGTCTATGTTTTAAGCTAACTCAAACATGCTATTAAAGCAGCTCATGTCCATGCCCCAACTCATGTACTTTGTTACCTCATGGAAGTTTTCTAGTAGTCTTCTCGACTCCACCTGGAGGTCTATATGGCTGCGGATTATGTTAGCCCGCAACTCAATCGTTGTTCCACCATTGGCTAGTGCAAATTTCTTAGTGGTAATCTGATCACTTTGTTCAATAAAAAGCAATTAATGGTTGCTCAGTCAAGTGCTGAAATTGGGTTTTGAGTATTGGCCAAGGGCCTGATAGAAGCTATCTAGATCAAAGCAGCTGTTGATTGAAATTGAATTTCCATGTGATCGCCCAGTTCAATTACTTTTTGACAAAAAATTTGCCACCAGCATTGCCCATGATCCAGTTCAGTATGATTGCATGAAGCTCATTGAAGTGGACTGTCACTTCATTGCTACAGTACGCAGACGACACCTCGTTCTTCTTGCCTGGATCGACGGTCGCGGCGCACCACGTATCCACCACGCTGGAGATATTCTCGGACTTCTCGGGTCTGCAGCTAAACAAGGGGATGTCCTCGGTTGTCGACATCGGATGGTCCTTGGAGGAATTAGACCGGGTATCTGCTGTACTGGCCACACCCGTCGCCTCGCTCCCGATCCAATACCTCGGGCTTCCTCTGGCAGAGGGAAGACTCCGCGTTCTCGACTGGCAGCCGATAATGGCGAAGATCGAGGCCCGCCTTGGGGGATGGCAGGCTTGGCTTCTCTCTCGTGGTGGTCGTATGGTGTTGTTGTAATCCGTACTAGTGGCCATCCCCATATATTTTATGGTCATTTCGCACAGATGGCATGGTGGGCAACAACTACGTGCTGTCTGGTCACGTCGTCAGCCAACTCTTTCTGGCGATCCATCAGCCGGGGGCCATGTGGACGTGCGTCGGAATAGCAATCTATTTTTTCCAAGTTGTGGTCAATTTGGCTGCACCGGAACGACGTGGTCTTCAGAGGTCGTCCCCCTTCAGCCGATATAATTCTGCACGACTCAAGGGGGCTTACTTTTTTCTGGCACCGAGGCGCTCTCGACCTCTCGGGTTTTGGACCTTTGTAACAGACTATTTGTTCCCTGTCATTAAATCAATGACAACGGGGGGCACCAATTAGGGTTCCCCTTATGCATTTTTAAAAAGAAAAAAAGAAAAAAAATCAAGGAGAAGCTCAAGACAAGAAATTTCTATAATCTGTAAATCCAGTGTGCTCAACAACAGACTTACATTCACCAAGGGCCTCTCTTCAACATGTTTTCATGAATTCTGTGACAAGCTCGACATGGATGCCATCTATTCACCAGATTGAGAGGCAACATTGTCAGATATCTCATTGTTTCTCTCTTTCTACTTCTTTTCTTCCTATTTATAATTTTTGCCCCTGAGGACCTACATATATGTACCAATTATACTAACCTTAAACAGTAACCTTTTCCACTTTGCTAATTTTTCTCCTCTCCTCTTTCAGCATTGGTCTTCCATGGCCTACCTCTGTATTAACAGTTACTAGAGAGGATTATTGATACCTCCAGTTATTTGAACCATGATTTAAGTGTGAAGCCTTATATTGATCTTTTGTGCTCTTGTGTACCATACAGGTTTCTTATAGTATTACTTGCTGCCTGTTTCTCATTTGTCATTGTTGGAGGCTTACTTTTCTACAGATATCGGTAATTAACAGGCTTGTATCTTTTTTGAGATTTCATGTGCTCCCCCGGGAAATAAAAATTCTGAATGTTTTCCTTGGAGGTTATGTTTTCTCTATAAATTTGGTAAGTTACTGAATAAAAACAAGAAATTACTGGATTAAGTTCTCAGAATAGAAATTAACATTCTCATCGTAATCCAAATATCCACAGAGACCTAGAATAGAAATTTGGTAGGCATAGATTTCCTTGTAAGCATATCTCAGGGAAAAATAACTGAACCTTATCTATGAATATATACATCATGATTAATTTTTTTTATATGGTAAGACTCTGCAGTTGACGGAATAAGACTCCTCACTATCTCTAGCAGTCCCTGGTTCAGATGAGACCACGTCAATCTGAACTTGTCTGTGATTTTTCCTCTTCCTTCTAGATTAAGGAGTGGTCTCTTGCCATAGTATCATTACATACCTTAGGAAGTGTTAAGAATCTGCATGAAAATCTGTGTCTCTGAGTTCCCCTTTCCAAGCATATGAACTTCTGTCATATCACACAATCAAGTAGAACTAGAGGTTATTATATTGTTTATTTTGCATTTTTTTGTCAATATTTCAATATATTTAAAATATTGTGTTGATAATTTCTAGGAAAAAGCAGAAACCTTTAGAGGACTGTTTATGGGATGCATGGGCTTGCCTTTGTTCATCATCAACACATTTAAGAGTATGATTTTTCTTCCCGTGAACATCATCAAGCTTTCATGTTATTAAATTCCTCTGAGTTGTCATGTTTTAACTTAAATCCAATCTCCAGGAGAAAACACGAGTTGAACGCGTTATTGGCCTTACCCTTGCTCTGTGGGGAATACTGTTTTATTCACGCTTGTTGAGTACAATGACCGAACAATTCAGAGTGAGCCCTTAAAAAAATTGAGTAATTCATCAATTATCATGGAAGAATCATGGCTTTATGATGATAATTTTCTCAGTACAACATGCAAAAGATAAGGGAAGGTGCACAGATGCAAGTTATGGAGAGCGACCACATCATCATCTGTGGGATAAATAATCATCTGCCTTATATACTCAAACAACTAAATAAACATCATGAATCTGCTATTCGAGTTGGCACAGCTGCATCGAGGTCTACATCTTGTTTATAAATAGTCAACTATGATGATATGGACTAGTGATAATTCTTAGAGATTTTGATGAATTTTACAAAATTTTTATTTTAAGGAAGCAAAGAATTCTAATCTTGTCTGACCTTACCCGGAAGCAAATGGAGAAGTTCCGAGATAGTGTGGCCAAAGATCTGAACCACATTGATATTGTAAACAAAAGGTAACAATATATGCCTCTTGATATTTATTTGGATGACATACAGTGTAAATTTTATTTCCAAGGTCAAGTGCATTTTTTTCCGGTACAACTCTACATTGGAGCTATGGCTAAAGATTCGTAAGGACTATTAGTCTCTATCATAGGCAGTTTAAAGACATTGTTTTACTAGATTAGGCATGTGAGTTGCATGCAACTCAGTCATAATCGAGGACTTCTAGATATTCACAAATGCAGAATGAGAAGAGTCAGCGCACATTCTTAGGCATCACATATTTAAGCGTTTGGTGGGCCAAAATCCATAGTATGAGGCATTGACCAGCCGAGTGCTCCACCAAGTTCTAGTGCTAGATCATGACAAATCTATCTAGATACTTGTAAAAGAGGAGAGTCATGTTATCTAGAGCAACTGAAAAAACAAAATTTAAGATCTGCACAACTATTTGAATTGGTTCAAAGGAAAAGTGAGAATCAAAAAATTCCCTATACATGAATAATGAAAAGAAGGGCAACATGCATGTGTCAAAACAAACAAGGTCGATCGACTTGTTTGGTGAAGGCAGTCCTCTTCGCCATCCCAACCTATTTTATGTTGGTCTTTCGAATGCCAGCGGGATACGACGCCGGCTAGAGGGGGCTATGAAGAGTTTTTCTGGCACGGGATAGATGCCGCTCAGGGGGCGCTCTAGTCGCTTGGGGGCGCTCTTGTCGCTTGGAGCAGGGTGTGCTGGCCCGTCGCACATGGTGGTCGTGGCATACGCCACCTTTAGCACACCAACACGACATTGTTGAGTAAGTGGGTGATTCAGCTGATGAAGCCATCCAATGACATGATCTCCATGCTTCTCCGTGAGGCGTACAGGTACTCCTTGGCCACAGAGACTACCCTATTGTTGCGGGCCTCCGAGGGACTTTCCCCATTGTCGGGCCTTTCTTTATGCCGCAGCTGGGAGATGGGGCACATTTCCGATTTTGGGAGGATGATTGGTCCGGGCTGGGATGCTTAGGTAACGCTTTCCCCGGCCTCTACACACTAGCAGTGGACCCGACAGGCCACAGTGCGGACAATGTGGACCGGCGCTTGGTCTCCAATCCTACCCCAGGCTTTGTCTGACCAGAGGTTGGCCGACTTCATGTCCTTGTAATTTTGTCTCGCCAACCTGAGATTGCCTACGGAGACTCAAGACGCCTGACTATGGCGCCAATTTAATTTTTTGGCCAGGGTAGCATACCGTCTCCTTCGTGGGCAGACACCCCTAGAAGTTGTTTCTCTCGTCCAGCACTGCCGGTTGGTGTGGAAGTAATGGCTTCCGCTGAAGATCCGACTCTTTGGCTGGCTACTCTTACGCTGTTGTTTGATGGCGAGAGCCATAGGCCATCGCCTGTTTCCAGGAGCTGTCGTGAGCTGCCCTCTATGTGATGGGGAGGAGGAGGATTGCTCCCATTTGTTCTTCACGTGCCCGATGGTCTAGGAAGCATGTTGGGCGGCGGGGGTTGCTCGTCTTGTCGTGTCTCATCTTCGGACGAGGCTTTTTGGAGCTCCTCATAGACGATTCATTCAGATGGGAGACAGATTAGAGGCGAGCCTTCACCAAGTTATGGGCGATTTGGCTCCACAGGAATGAGGTCATCTTCAGGGGCGTAGCTCCCCCCGGCAATGCCATTCAACACGCCGCAAGGGGGTTTTTCTTTGCCTGGAATAGAGGTGGCTCAAGCCCCTCGCACCTCATACCCCTGTAACGAGTGATGTGTATCCTTGCGTCATTCTATCAATGACATCAAGGGGCGCCATTTCGGGTGTTCCCCTCCCTCTTTTTAAAAAAAAACAAGGTCGACCTCAAAAGCATGACCCCATGTGTAACCTTTGGTGCTCCCAATGTAAGAAGAAGAAAAGCACAAGCAAGAATTTCTGGAAACTACATAGGAAACAACCATTTCTTGGTTAAGCATTAGTGTTGATTAACATAGGGGTTGAAGGGCTGCATACAGACGGCTTCGAGACCAGGAAAATCCGGAGGATCTGCTCATCCTGTAGAGGTGTCGTGTGGTGTGGAAGCGTCGCCTCCCTTTGAAGATAAAGGTGTTTGCCTGGCTTCTGCTACGACGGCGTCTGATGACAAGGTCCAGGCTTCAGCGCATGGTCCCGGATGCTCCAGCGGAATGCCCATTGTGTGCCTGATTGAGGATTTCCGCCCGATGTCACTATCCAACTCTTTGTACCTGATATTTGCAAAGGCGTTGGCCAATCGGCTCCAGGGGGTGCTGTTATCGTTGATAAGCCCGTTCCAGTCTGCTTTTTATTCGGGTCGAGCAAATGGCAGACAATATCGTGTTGGCAGAAGAGATCATAGCAGCATGGCATCGAGACGGCACCATCGGTTTCATGTGGAAGGTGGATTTCGCTAAGGCCTATGACTCTATTGACTGGCATTTTCTCTGGAATGTCCTCCGACGTCGGGGTTTCCCGGAGACATGGGTGCGTTGGGTCAAATAGTGCGTTACGACCTCCACGTTCGCCGTCTTGGTGAACGGTCGGCCGCAAGGGGGATGGATTCATCCACAACGAGGCATCCGGTTGGGCTGCCCATTGGCCCCCTTACTTTTCATCCTAGCAGTGGACGCGCTAGTTGTATGCACATCGCAGGTGTGCATGCATGGGGCCATGACTGGATTTCAGACGGCTAGTCTTCCTAGTGGCATTCCGTTGTTGCAATATGCCGATGATACGACATTCTTCATCTAGGAATCCACGGCAGTGGCGCAGACACTCTCGACCATGATGGATATATTCTCGGATTTCTGCGGGCTTCGACTGAACCAGGCTAAGTCTACTTTCGTCGGGTTCTTGTTATCCACAGAGGAGCTGAGTGGATGCTCTCAGATCTTGGAGACGCCAATTGGAGCCTTGCTGATCAGATACCTTGGGGTGCCGCTTGTCGATCGCCGCCTTCAGATACAAGATTGGCAGCCAGTATTCGAGAAGGTGGAGACGCGCTTGGGAGGCTGGCGGGCTCGCCTCCTCTCACGCGGGGGCTGACTGGTTCTATTGAAGTCGGTCCGGGCTGCTATACACATTTATTACATGTCGATCTTCAGGATGCCGGCCGGAGTCAGGAGACGTCTTGAGAAGACCATGCGGAGCTTCTTTTGGCAAGGTTCCCAGCCCGAGGAATCACGGGGGGCAGCGCTCGTGGCATGGACCACCGTGTGCCGGCTGGTTTCTCAAGGCGGGCTAGGCATATACAAAATCTTCAGCATACCAATATGGCCCTCCTGACTAAGTGGGTGCGCCGGATGATGCAACCTTCGGGAGACTTAGTATCGGTGGTGCTAAGAGACGGGTACGGACATTCGCTGGATTGGGAGATATGGCAGACCCCAAGAAGTGGCGATTCCGCATTTATGGTGAGCGTGCGGACGTGTTTTCCACAAGTGCAAAGGTTCTTCCGTCGCAGCTGGGGGCGGAAAGACTTTCCGGTTCGGGAGGACAATTGGTCCGGACACGGCCGACTCGGTGGGGTTTTCCCTCGACTCTACGCTTTATCCATGGATTCAGGGGTGTCAGTGCAGCGGGCCTGGCACGGCCCGGCCTTGCCCGAGGCCTTATCTGATCAGCAGGTGGCGGAGCTGCTGAGGTTGCAAGAGATCCTTGCCGACCAGCGCTTGTCGGAGGCAACCCAGGAGGCATGGGTGTGGAGCGGCCCAAGCTTCACAGTCCGAGCTGCTTATAGACAACCGCGAGATAAGGGGGAATCGGAGGACCCGCTCCTCTTGCAGAGGTGCCGGTTGGTGTGAAAGCGTCGTCTCCCTTTGAAGATCAAGGTATTTGCGTGGCTCTTGCTACGACGACGATTGATGACGAGGTCCTTGCGGCAACGCATGGTCCCGGACTCTCCCGTGGAATGCCCGCTGTGTGCTCGGGCGGTGGAGGATTGCCCGCACCTGTTCTTTGCCTGCCCCTTGGCCCAGGAGGTGTGGCAGGCGGCAGGTGTTGGCCGGTTTGTAGTGACTTCGGAGGAGGCGTTATGGCAATCTCTCAGTGGCAGATCATTCCGTCGCGAAGCCATGTTTTCATTTAATCATTTGAAAACCATGTTTCCATTGTTCTTCAAATATCCTGATGTAAAACGCTTGTATGTCATGTTTGTCAAGTGGCATTGCATAGATGTTCATTTTAAAAAGATTTGAATCGAAAAAAGTGGAGTTCCACTCTTATGTGTTATAAAGTGATGTGTGGGTGTTGCCCGCCATGCCATCTATGCGAACTGACACTTGAAGAAAAGATGGGAGCAGCCTTCGGCATCTCCTGCGCACAAAGGACACTCCTCCGGTGCGTCTGGATAGAGCCTCTACCGGAGGGATCGCGTTATCAATCTCTGACGCAGGAGCAACCATCCGAATAGTTTGAGCTTCAGCGGAATTCGACACTTCCAGAGGAGACGACAACATTTGAGGATCGTAGGCGAGTCTAAAGTGCTCTCCAATTCTTGAATATATATTGCTCGAACGGAGAAATGTTCGCCGCCCCACACCTAGGCGTTGAGGTCCCTCTCCGACAACTAACGTGGGACAAGAGCTGTGTACAAGGCAATGAAGTCCGTGTATCACTGGTCCGATAGAGTGCTGGGCAGGGAGGGGAACCAACCGGTGTCCCAGACCGTCCGCACCGTGGCCCCGGGCTCGAGGGCTAAGGCGTGGAGTCGTAGGTAATAGACTTGAAAGCGCCCGTGACTAGACTAGTCGACCTCCCAAAAGTTGAAACTTGCGCCATCGCCTACGTGTGGTTGGAATAGTGACTGCATGCGGGTGAAAACTAGTCTCAACCCTTGCATGAAGGCCGAATCACCTCGACGAGGGTAGACTGTAATGCCCAATCGATCAGTGCACCATAGCTTCCCCGTAAGATTACCACCGCTAGATCCCCGGATTGCTATATGATATGGCTCACCCATTTGGTTAGGAGAGCCGTATTGGTGTGTCTAAGGTGTCGGATCCCGAGTTCGCTGAGAGATTTTGGGCGGCATACTGTCCTCCATGCGATCAGTGCCACCCCCTAGTCTCTGATGGTCGCGTCCCTTGCCAGAAAAAACGTCGCATGATGCTCTCTATCTGGCGTCGCACCCCATCTGGCATCCAGAAAATGGCCATAAAATATATGGGGAAGGCCGCCAGTACGGATTGCAACAACACGATTCGACCACTACGGGAGAGAAGCCGAGCTTCCCATCTGCCAAGACAGGTCTCTATCTTCGCCATTACCGGCTGCCAGTCGCAAGTGCGGAGTCTTCCCTCCGCCAAAAGAAGCCTGAGGTATCGGATGGGGAGCGAGGCAACGGGTGTGGCTAGTACTGCAGATACCTGATCTAATTCTTCCAAGGACAATCCGATGCCGACAACCGAGGACTTCCCCCTATTTAGTTGCAAGCCTAAAAAGTTCGAGAATATGTTCAGCATGGTGGATACGTGGTGTGCCGCAACCGTCGACCCGTGCAAGAAGAACGTGATGTCTTTTGCGTACTGTAACAATGGAATGCCCTCCGCGCGGCCCGTGGTCTGGAATTCTGTAAGATATCCACGGATAAATAGCTGCTCAGTGCATATGGCCAAAGTATTGGCCGCCAGTATAAAGAAGAGGGGCGTGAGCGGACAATTTGATATGGGTGATAATGTTTGAGGGAAAGAAGAATTTGGGATAGTGACTTTCTTGTGTCTTGCCTATTGAAAAATCTCATTTGCAAGTTTTTCGATTTGAAATGTTTGATGGAAAGCTGCAAATATTGCATTTATACCAATGAATGATGAATGCCTTATCCTTTTGTTATGTTAGAAGGATAAGGGTATTTAAGTCGATATTTAAGTGTTTGTCACTATTGTAACTAGCCGTTAGAGAAAACATTATATATACACAATGTATCTATTTAAACAATGAACTTCTTCTTTCACTAATTCTGTCTCCCTACTGTCGCATCCACTCGCAACCTTATTCATCTCATTCCAAATCCTGTAAAGAATAAGTTTGTGCCATGGTATTAGAGCCACAATCAGCAATAGGAAATTTGATGGCGCGGTGATCATTAAGAGGAGTACTCAAATCTTAGCTGCATATCTGCAGTATCCTGAAACTGCATATATGCTGGAACCTTTCCAAGCTTAGCTGGTACCTCTAAATTCCTGAACTGCGTATCTGCAGGGTGCTGAGGTTACACCTGCTCTGATCTGCATTTCTGCGGAAACTAGGTCTTCAATCTGCAATTTGACACAGGCACACATCTCCGATTGAAGGAATATAGAGATGGAACAAACCTCACATTCACCCAAGGAAGTTAACTATAAGATTCCTTCATCGACGACTACCTCTTTGTCAACCATCCCTTCAAAGACCATATCGGCTACTCTCACCTTGACTGCGCAAGGAATCACCTCCGTGGAACACCTGCTCCCTAATGCCTCGCGAAATCTATTCATTGACAGAAATCTTTATCACTGGAGGCAATTCATTAAACGCACTCTCCGGCCTCAAGAACTTGAAGGACACCTCACTAATCCTTGACCCAAAGAAGAAGATGCACACTATTTAAAATGAATCGATGAAGAAGATGTACTATTTACCTGGCTGCTAGACTCAATGAAGCCTGAGATGAGTGATCAATTTATTGATCATGAGTCTGTCAAAGATGTATGGGATGCGGTAATCATGTTATACTCAAAATTAGAAGATGAATCAAGAATGGTAGACCTTAACAAGAAAGCTATGGAGCTTGTCCTGGAGCAACGAAGTTTCTTAGAATACTCAAATGAATTACAAGCCCTGTGGAATGAAATAGATTTCTATCAGCCTCTTCCTATTGATTCCATAGCCTGTGAATATATCTTGAAAGGAATAAGTTATTGGTTCTTAACTGGTTCAAGGCCAGAATTTGAGACTGGGAGGAGTCTCTTGTTTAAATGAGAAAATCCTTTATACTTAAATGAATCTGTTGTCTGGGTAATCAAAGAAGAAAGTCATGTCGATGACTGCACTACCTACTGTAGAAACCCAAGCCTGCACACTGAAATTTAATAACACATCGAGTCTTGGATAATCATCCATTATAGGATCTACACAAGCATCCGATACAAAGCCATCCTCAAATCATACAGTCTATCCAAAAAAATTACAGTCGAGGAAGAAAGGAAATGCCAAGCATTCCCTATGGTGTGATTTCTGCTGACGACCTAGGCATACTAGAGAGACATGTTGGAAGATATATGGATGGCCAACAATCAACCAAAGTCATGTGATGCTTCAACCAAATAGCAGCAATTGGCAACCACCCCTACACCATTCTGGTAACACTTCTCAATCTATAAGAGACAAAGGTGAGATTGAACTATTAAGGGACAGTATAAAGCAATTAGAGGCTCAACTCTCAAATTCTCCATCCATAATTGGGTCAACTTCTGTGGCTAACTCTTAAGACATTTATTTTCAGAAAAATTATTACAATTGCATCATTTGTAGAAATCCCAGTTAAAATAGATCATCATAATTCTTGGATTTTTGACTCCGGAGCAAAACACCATATGACACCTATAGCTTGCTGGTTTACCTCATACATACCTTGCCTAAATAATTGAAGGGTCTAGATAGCAGATGGAGCACTTCTAATAGTTGCTGCAATTGGAACAATTAACCTACATCCCATAGAGTAATTAGAATATGTGCTTTATTAGCCTAGTTTCGGTTCAAAGAATTGCATCCTTAGTTCCCTACAAGATTGAATTTGATGGAATTAATAATTTCCTTTATGAGAAGTTGAAGGGCGGAAGACTGGACTGGCTAGGGTCCATGGAGGACTCTACTACTTGCCATCACATAGGGACACCAAGGACTCAATTAGGTGCACACTCAACACTGAAATGCACCAATCTAGCATGCTAGCAACCATGAATATCAGACGTGAAGAGGACAATGTATGGCTCATCCATCAGAGATTAGGTCCCCCTTTATTTCAAATCCTAAAACACATGTATCCTAATGAGTTTCAAGGATTTCGGAGTGACCATTTTGTGTGTGATGTTTGTGAGACAGCTAAACATAAGAGGCATTCATATCAATGTGAAAATATGGAAAGGACTTATTAATAGTGGCATATGGGGACCTACTCCCCCAACAGATCTTCATGGCTTTAGGTGGCTTCTAGTTTTTGTGGATAATTGTTGTAGGTTTAGTTGGATCTACTTGCTTAAACATAAGTCAAAAGTCACCATGAAGATCTAACATTTTGTCCAGATAATTGAGAGACAATTTAAAAAAGGGATTAAAATCATCAAAACAAATAATGCTAAAGACTTTGTAAACTATGAATTTAAAAATTTCTATACTGATTTAGGAATAGTACATGAAACCTTATGTGCCTATACTCCTCAGAAAAATGGCTTTGCAGAGAGGAAGATTGGGCTTATTCAAGAGGTAGGGCTCTCCTAGTTTTCTTTGGGGAGAAGCAATGCTTACAGCTGCATATCTTACTTATAAAACTACAAGCCCAAACTTGAATAGGAAATCTCCCCTGGAACTATTCTCAGCAGCCTTTCCTCTGATGAAATTAGATGATGGTTTACCAAAATGGGTGTTTGGTGTGAGTGTTATGTACATCTCTACCCAGGCCAGAAAAATAAATTATCACCCAGAGCACTTAAATGTGTATTTGTAGGATACTCAAATGCACAAAAAGGATATAAATCCTTCTGGAAAAAAAATTAAAATATCTCGGGATGTTACCTTTAATGAAAGAAATTCTTTTTACCAACCAAACCAAGATGCTAAGTCTCAACTATTGACTGAGGAGACAATGGAAACTTTGGATTCTCCTACAGAAAATACAAGGAAAGGGAAAATAAAGGAGAATAACCTTACTGCAAGAAATGAAGCAAGTTTACCAATAGAACGACAAGACAATCATGGTGATCTATCTCTGGAGACCGGTTTACTCAAACTGGGTGAAAAACAATCACATGAAAACATATGCAAAGAGCTCGGTATAGAAGATGACTCTGGACAGATAGACAAGACAAGACCTCTTGAAAAGGATCTAAGGACAAATAAAACCACTCCTTACCCGTTAAGTAGTTACCTGACCTTCTAAAAGGCCACCAATTAGTATTGGACATTCTTGACTTCCCTACAACATGAATATATTCTCAAAAATAGTGATGAAGCTCTTGCTATTCCACAATGGAAACAGGCCATAGAGGAGGAATTGTAAGCATTAGAGACAAACCAGACATGAGAACTTGTAAAACTACCACCTATGAAGAAACCTATTGGGCGTAGAGGGGTTTTTTCTATAAAATACTGATCAGATGGGTGTATTGAGAGATATAAGGCACAATTGGTATCTCAAGGATATATTCAAACATATGACATTGATTATGTAGAAACATCTGCTTTGGTGGAAAAAATGAATACTCTAAGGATTTTAGTAATAGTCGTGCAATTCAACTGGCCATTGCACCAGCATGATGTGGAAAATGCCAATCTGCATGGTGATTTTGAGGAGGAGATTTATATGAAGATACCTCCTATATACTCAAGCTCACGGATTAATCAAGTGTGTAGGTTAATAAAGGTCTTATATGGCCTCAAGTAGTCTCCTAGAGCTTGGTTTGGTAGGTTCTCACAAGTCACAAAGAAGTGTGGTTATTCTCAATTAAATGGGGATCATAATTTATTCCACGAACGCACCAAAATGAAGAAAGTAACCGTCCTAGTACTATATGTGATCATATCATAATCAAAGCTTTTTCAAAAAAAAAAAATCATAATCAAAGCAAATGATTCTGAAGAAAGAACCAAACTAGAACAAGAACTTATGGAAGAATTCACTGTAAACAAACCTAGGCCAGATGAAATATTTTCTAGAAATTGAGGTTGCCCACTCTTCTAAGGGCATTATCCTCTCTCAGCAGAAATATATACTAGATCTCCTAATAGAAACAAGTTTTATAGATTGTCAACCTAGAAGAACTCCTATTGAAGTAAAACATGGATTAACTCTGAATGAGAATGAACTAGAAGCGAATATAGAGACTGGTTGGAAAATTCATTTACTTATTACATACTCGCCCAAAGATCTCCTGTGTTGTTAATTTTCTTAGTCAATTCATGTATAATCCTAGAGTGTCCCACTTATAAGCTGCTCATCGGGTACTTAGATACTTAAAGGGAACAATCAGATACTTAGATGCTCATCGGGTACTTAGATACTTAAAGGGAACACTTATAATCCTAGAGTGTCCCACTTGGCTTGATATTCCCTTGAGGTATCTCAGGTCTCGAAGTGCAGCTTGGTAGTGAAACCTCCTTGGACTATGCATAAATTGGGTTAAAACATTCATGGAGTAGGAAATATCAGTCCAAGTATGAGATAAGTATTACAATTTACCAATTAATCTCTGATATGATTCCATTTCAATCTTAGGGTCATCTTCTTTAAACATTAATTTATGATTAGTTTCTATAGGTGTATCATTGACCTTCCCTTGAAGTAATTTCGTTTCGTTTAATAAATGAAGTATATACTTCTGCTGAGTCATGAGATACCCATTGATGGAGTGGGCTATTTCAATTCCGAGGAAGTATTTCAGTATTCCCAATGGTTTAACTTCAAAAAAAGTGGTGTGATGCTTTTCCAACCTTGCAACTTCTTTGGTATTGCTTCCTGTAATTATGATATCGTCTACATATACTATTAGGATTTTAGACCCTCCAATTTTGAAATGTTTGAAAAATAATATATAGTCACCATTGCATTGTTTGTATCCTACCATTCTCATTGTTTGTTTTACCAAACCATGCCCTAGGTGACTGTGTCAGTCCATATAATGCCTTTCTTAATCTACATACTTCACTTGTACCACTGCTTTCTTCATAACCAAGAAGAATTTTCATGTAAATTTCTTCATTTAAGTCCCCATGTAAGAATGCATTCTTGATATCATAATGTAGAAGTGGCCATGCCGGATTCTAGCAAGTCCAATCCTCCATCCCTTGACCTTATTGCATAGAACAACATCAATATCATCAAATTAAAATTCCATATTCTCTTAGTTTAGCTATCCTCTAAACTGACATTAGACTCACAAAGAACTTAGGTACATGTAAAACTGTTGATAGTAAACCTATTAGTTCTATATGTAAACCACCAATTCCAGCAACCTTTAGTAAGTTGCCATCAGCTGTTTGGACATTCTGTCCAATGATGCATAATTCATATGATAGAAATTGATCTACTACTGGAGTCATGTGATCAGTAGCTCCTGAATCAAGGATCCAGGAGTTCTGATACAAATTTGATGTTGATAAAGATGATAATACCAATAAAATTGAGTTTTTACCTGAATTAGCTAAGGATGTTGACCCGATTGCTGATCCAGATGAGGCTGGATTGGTCATGAGGTGCTGCACCTGCTGTTGAAGATTTTGCACTTGCAGTTTGTCAGAAGTTAGGGACTTATGTGTAATTATACATATAGATTACCGTTGTAGTTACCGTTATGAATAATGGTTAGATAGAGCTGTTATAAAATGTAATCGCGGATTGAATAAAAGAGATAACTCTTTTCTTCACGACTTTTTCCTCTCTGTTCATTCCTTCGCAATCAGTCGAAGATTAAGAAGCAGAGAAGGCTTAATCTTGACATAGTTGAAGGTTCTTCATGCCTTGAGTTTGAGATTGCATCTGAGGTTAAGGGGGCATCTGAGGTTGAGAATTGAGATTGTGAGTCATAACTTGTACTCCATAACTTGGTGGATTTACACCAAGTGGATTTGAACAATTCTGCATCCACTGCTGTACCCCGGGTGTCCATTGTTGCACTCCTAGCATATCTCCTTGAGGTGATTGCATCATTATGTGAGCTTGAGGAGTTCTGCTTTGGAGTTTCCAGCGGGTTTCCTTGACATGGTCCTTTCTCTTGCAGTAATTACACCAAAGATTCTCCTTGTTCCTCATCTGTCCTTTCTTGGTATTAGGTAGATTTGTTCCATGTTGAGTTGTTGCCAAGTTCCCAGGTTGAGTCACTATATAAGCCGTAGTTTCTCCTCCTTTCATTTCAAGTAGTCTGCTTTCCTCATCTAGTAACTGAGCAACCGCCTCATCAAAGGTTAGAGGATTCTCTCTATTATACAGTTGACCTCTGATTCCTTCAAACTCTGGTCTCAGGCCTTGGAGAAGTTTGTAGACTCTATCCACTAGGATATATTCTCTGTCTCCCAAGCTAGAAATTGGTGGTCTATAATGGTCTAATTTTCTAAAGATGACGCTTAATTCATTTGCATAGTTGATTAGAGACCGATCACCTTGTTGTAGGGTCCATGCTTTAGTCACCAACTAGGCTATCTTGGAGCAATCATTTTTCTTTGAATGAAAGTAGTAAACTGCATTCCATATCTCCTTTACTGTCGCATATTCAATAAAACGGTTAGCCATTTCAGTTGACATGGAATCTAGTATCCAAGTATATTGAACCTCCTCTTCCAAAGTCCAGCGTTTGTAATGTGGATCTGTCTTTGGGGGAGCTATATCCGTCAGATGATCAACCAGCTCCCTCGGCCTTAGAATAGCTTGAATATGTTGCTCCCATAAGTACAAGTTGTGGCCGGTAAATTGACTTCTTGCAGCTACAACCAGCAACTTAGTAAACCACCGATCATTGGTGGATATGGCTAGACTAGATGGCTTTGAAGATGGAGATGGCTCATCCACAGCCAAAGAAGTGGGCTTTTCCTCTTATGCCATGCGGTCAAGGGTAAGGTCTATATAATCCCTTCCCTCCTCTTAAGTCCTAAATGAAGAACTTAAAAACAAATAAAAAACTGACCAATGGCTTCCCGTAATCTCTGAGAATACACCTTCTCAATCTAGCAGTAGAGAAGCTCTGATACCATGTTGAAACTCACAAACTCTATGCTCTTGATGAGGTGAGAAAGTATTTCTTGATAGAGATAAGCACACAGGAGAAATTTAGAGAAGGAAAAGTATATTTCTTCATTTATGACTGAGGCTTATTTATACAAATTTATGTGACCGTTACACCCAACGGTCACATTTCTAACGGTAACCTGCGATAGGGTACAAGTACAATAGAGAAAGGACATAAGTGCAATATTAAAGAAGGTCCAAAATTATAAATGTCCTTCATTCTTCAACACATACTATGGATGCATCTTAAAGAGAGCTCAAAGCGAAAGAGGCAGAAAGAGAAGATGGCTCTAGAGAGAACGAAATGAATGGAATTTTGTCTTAATCAAAGAAAATAAAGAGTTTCATGCATTTATAAGAAAAGTAAAGAATACTAATGGTTCGTTTTTCATTCCTTTATCAATCATAAGACTCAAGGATAAAATCACAATCGTCATATGCCCCTTTACACAGGCCCACATATATTTGGTGAGGATATTGAACTCCCTCACAGTCAACCTTAATAATTGTTTTCTCCAATTCAATGCGAAAAATGCACTTTTTCAAGGGAATCTTGAGAAAGAGATGTGTATAGAGCTTATGCTTGGTTTTCTCTCTGGGGGCCCAACTCGAGAGAAACTGGTATGTCAATTGAAAAATATCGTATATGGCTTAAAGAACATGCACAAGCATGATTTGGCAAATTCAGGCATATGATCACTGTCCACAGAAGTGGAATATAAACAGAGAAATAGAGATTGTTCTCTGTTTCATGCTAATTCTAGGGAAATAAATTTCTCTTGGTGTATTTGTATGTCAATATCATAACTGTTGGTGATGGGTTGAAGGCAGAGAAGATGAGTAATTACCTGTCAAGAAAATATAAGTTCTAGTCAATGGGAAGACTTATTCGACATTCTTAGGGATACATGCACCAACTTTAGAGATAGTGTTAGACAGCCTATTTGTCTATATATACCCTTGTTTTCTTAGTGGAATGACTTAAGGAATCCTAATTTCGAGTCTATTGCCAATCTAGGGTTTCTTAGAATGTCCCTGTGTGATACTGTCATAACTCCCATTTTTTGGTATTTTTTCCATGATTGCATGCAGTTTCAATTTTTTTTATGAGAGGGATCTTATCATTTTCATCACAAAGTTTTCATAAGATGTTGGTCATATCTAGATAAAGTCTGTGGTTTTACTTTTTAATTACTTTGAACTTACGGAATGACTGCAATAAATAATCTTGATCTGTAAACAATTTACTATGAAATAAAGTGTGGCAGTTGAAATAGAGAGCTGAATAGGCAAGTACTGGAGATCTTTGTTCTGGATTTTCCCCAATTTAAGCATATAGTGATTCGAGTTTATGGCATTTGTATGCAGCTGCAGTCTTAGTTTGGCAAAATCTTTTGAACGAGCTGCAGCCAACAAGGCCCGCTCAATCATAGTATTACCTTCCAAGAGCGACAGGTTATCTTTCATCTTTCTAATCTGGGAAGTAATACGCTAATGGAGCTTTTGTAAAATAGATGGTTATTTGATATAAAATTTTTATTTGATGTCTTTGGTCCTGATATTAGTTTCCTTGAAATAATATGACTTGGTCAGGTCTGAGATTGACACTGATGCTGTTCTTTCGCTACTAGCTTTGCAATCCCTCCCCTCAATGGAATTCATACCAGCGGTTGTTGAGGTGTGTTTATTTATGATTGAATTGAAAACATGTCAATTAAGGGTACACTTTCATCTGGCTCACAACTATTTCAACTAGTAGTCCCCCTTAAGTAGAAAAGGGTCTAGAGGGTGGAAAGGGACTCCAGAGTTAAGCCTGCTCAGGCATTGGTAGTGCAGGAATGAGTGGCTACCTGGGAAGAGGGAAACCAGAGTGAGAAGAAGTCTTTGTTGAAGCCTACTCAGGCTTGGGCAGTATAGATATTGGTGACTCCCTGGGAAGAGGAATGCCGGGGTGAGAAGAACTCATGGGTTAAGGGTGCTGGGGCTTGGGCTGCTTGTACTGGCTGATCACTGACTTAAAAAAAACTATTTCATCTGCAACTTGTTTATAATTGCATTCTTACATCTTCCCTTGCTTTCTCCCCTATTCATGTTCCAGAGTGCATCGATCTTTGAAGAGGGAACCATTTTTTATTTAGTCTATCGATACAGATGGGAGAAAAAAATGAGACGACGGAGAAACAAGCAGAAGCAAAGTTTCTCTTGAGTGAAGAGCAGCTGGCCCGATTTGGCCAAGCATTAGCACTTTGAGATTGATAAAATCCTGGAGCTGCAGAGAAGCATCATCTAGAAATCAACCACCATCTTTCGCATCATGGCTTGCACAGAACCTTGGGAGGAAATCATTGGTAGCTGCTCAACATGCTAAGGAGGAAAATGAGACTACAAAGGAGCCAGGGCTGCATCCAGAACCTAAGCTGACAAAAGATGGGGAGCAGATCCAATCGAAAATCCCTTGCAGCAGAAAAGGAAGAGAAAGACTATGGAGTAGATTCATGTGTAGATTGTGATGATGCTCCTCCAAATCTACAGTTGAAGTGAGACATCTCTATTGAGCTCACAGATGCCCTCAACCTGCTCGATGCAATGCTCAACAAAGATGAAAGAATCTAAAAATTGGAGCTAATATTGTCTGAGTCACTTCAACATGATAAAGATTTGTAAGATCCTTGGGTACATGAGCTGTGACAAGTTGTGGTGCACTGAACCCATTGGGGCACTGAACCTGTTCAATGAAATGCTTAAGAGAACCCAATTTTGCATACTTGAGAATCTTGAGACACAAAAACCCTAACCATAATGACAATCACCTCTAGAGGCACAAAAATTTTATCGAGCATATATGCAGTGCAAGGAGACTGGTACACCAGAAGGTCAAAACTCTAGCTGGGGATGCATCAGATCCAGTGGAGAACTTAATGTCATTTTGTTGTGGGATTAGATTAGGACTCATGCTCGCAGAGCTGCGGGATGAAGAGAAGGATTATGTGTCTTGCACATGAGATGTTCGAGTATGTGGTGCAAAGGATGATTGCTCGCCATTAATTGGGTCAGGGAGGTGCTTTGACTGGATTGGAAGCTTCACCATGCTCTGGTCATGCTGTGGTCAAACCATAGCTGCATTTATAATTTCTATAGGAGGGAATCTTGTGACGATTGTGATCAAAGTTGAAAATCTCCCTTGAAAAGGTGTGTTTTGAAGAACCAGAGGAAGAGTTGTGAGAAGCAAAAGCCCTAGGAGGGAGATGAGTAAAAGATTGTGAAGACCTTGATCCAGACCTACATCCATGGAGGAGAAAGAGGTATTTTTGACTTGGTGCTGAAGCCCCCTATGAATGGTGGATGTAGGCAAGATGACAATAATGCAGGGATGTTGCCGAAGATGAATCTGGAGGCAAGATTAGCTTGAAGATCATTGCCACCTCCTGAGCCAAATTGATGGGAAACCACAGGTGTGAAGAGCTGGAGAGGGGCTAGAGGTTGGGGCCTGAGAGATGATGACTATGTCAATCACAAGTAGCAGTCAGCAATGGAGGCGGCCAAATAAATTTGACGATGGGAAGTAGGTGAAGATGCTGCCATGCTGACCAATAAAAAAGAGGTAACCTTACAGTTATGCATCATGTGTGCAAAGCGTAAAGTTGTGGTGGAAATGACAGAGGGGAAGTGGCAAGCATTGAGAAGATATTTTCAGACTAAAGAGATTGAGCCTGCTCTTCTGTTCTAGGTCTGGAGATGCAATTTGTCCATGGCACCTCATAGGAAAGTACAGATAGCCTCTTGTAATTGCATCTTGTGTGGTATCTGTGTTGTTGGGATGACAGGTATTGGTGATTGGATGCACCAGAGGATGCAGTCAGTAGAAGGAGACCCTTGAGTTATTCCTCAAGGAGTTGGCATGGCTCCAGGACCCACAAAGGCATTGAAAATTCTGAATACCATTAGTCAGGCCAGGACTTTGTGAACAATGTAGTTTGACTGATGCAGATATGGAGGATTGACTTTGCCTTATCTCCAGAAAGATAGTTTGACAGATTTTCTGGAGTTTCTGTGTATCATGGAGATTAAGTCAAGCAATGATGGAGCAAATCTGGCAGCATGGCTGTTGGGAGAATGGCATAGTTGACTGAGAAGTCTTGTTAAAACGTTTAGGCTTGCAGAATCCAGCCAGAGAGTTGCATTGTCATGTTGATCACCAATGACATCATATAGGAGAGGCAGATCTGAGGATTCAGCCATGCAGTCGACAAGAGATCTTGAGAAGAACAGAGTTCCAGGAAGAGCTTGCCACCGTGTCTTATTGGCTGAAGGCTCAAAGATCGTGCATTAGATTAGCTGATAAAGAATTGATCGAGAAGCAGCCATGAAAGTTTTGAAACCACCTAAACCTTTTCTGGAAGTTACATCTTAAATATGGAAGAACTATTTTCAGGCAAATCTGCATTGAGAAAGAGCCTGGAAGATGAGTATGATTAACCTCCAGCTTGTTTCCTGGAGGAAGAGTGTAAGCTACCTCCATGGTGTTTCTTCGAAAAGAGCATAAGCCACCTTCATAGTTCTGAAAATTGATGACTAGAGGAGAGCAGAAGGTATCACCAACACAGAAATGCATCCTAATTCAAAGATTGGAAAGCATGGGAAAGAAATGAGCCAATCATTTTGCATCAACCACTTTAGAAGGTGAGGGAGACTGAGGAGGAGATGTTCTTTAGGTGCTTTGCCTCTTTAGAAGGTGAAAGGATACATAGAAAATATTTGCTTCAAAGCAAGCCAATAGTGAAAATATTCGCTATTCAGCTTGAGGGGGACTGATGACAGAGGGAGACGAAGTCTTTGTTGCCGCCATTAGGAATGCTCTGCCTTGAGCCTGGACCTTAGCAGGAAGAGGAGCAACTAGGCTGACTGACACAAGACCCCGGTAGAGACCTCAGCATGGATCTCAATTGTGGGTTGACCGGGGGGGACCCTGGCATGAAGTGGAGCATGGACTGCAGAGAGACCTCGTCATGGATTGAGACATTGAGGATGGCAACAAGGCATTGACTTCTGCAAAGCTGGTGTTGACCTACATAGATACCTTGACTGTTGACTGGGGCAAAGACTTTGGCAGAGGCCAAGGTAGAGATCTTAATGGTTGACAAAGGCAGCAACCTTAGTAGTGACCCAGGATAGATCTTGGTGGTGACCTTGGCGGAGACTAAGGTGAGTTGACCTTTTGGAGATCAAGGCAAGACTGTGATGTTGACTGAGGAAGACAAAGGCAGACTGCGGCATTGACTGGAAGACCAATACAAAATGAGGTGAGACCTTGGCATTGACTAAGGTGAGACTGATACGTTGACCATGGCAAGACCTATACATTGACCTTGGCAAAGACCATGGTGGAGATAGTGATGACTTCAGTGAAGACTGAAGTAGAGATTGAAGCATTGACCACGGGGAGACCTGTAACTTAAGGGGCAAAATGTCATATTGAAGCATTGACTGGGGTGAAGACAGCATCAAAAGTGGCGGCAGTGCTATAAGGAAGCACTGACTGCGGTGAGGAACATGGCAAAAGTGGCGGGAGCGCCATATCAGTGCAAGAGGCCATTGTCTAAACTCCAATCTGGTAAATGAATACCTCCATTACCAGCTTGAGGGGGAGTGTTAGAAGTTAGGGTGTTCATGTTATATTAATTAAGTTGATGACTTATCTGTAAGCCTATATTAGGCACAATCTTAAATGAATGCAGTGAACTTTTGCCCAAATTTCCAGGGGAGCAGGGGGCTTCCCCCTGCTGCTCTACCTCTCTAATACTTTCTGCTCCAAGTTTGATAGTATATTTTCTCAAGTGCTCTGTGGAGAGTAGATAGCATGTTAACTATTTTTTGAAATATATTAATTTGTTAAAAAGAGGTGTTATGTTTTAAACTGAAGGTCTCCAACCAAAAATCAAGTGAGCTTTTGAAATCGATATCTGGCCTGAGAGTTGAACCTGTTGAAATGGTTATCTCAAAGTTGTTTGTTCAGTGTTCCCGGCAGAAAGGGCTCATCAATATTTACAAACACCTGCTTAATTATCGAAGTACGCTCCTCTTCATCAAAGAACAATTTTATTTCAAAAATAAGTTGCATAACCCGAGGTTTCTTGAAGGGAATATATTGGATGACAATTTGAGCTGTCTTCCTGATTTTTCCTTTTTTCTTGTTAAACCAGAAAATGTGTTCAATCTCCGTAGCTTTCCAGAACTCACGGGTTTGAAGTACGAGCAAGTGAGACGTGGACTTACAGATGTAAGAAACCCTGCTTTAAAGGCTTTAAGTTACGGTTTTTATAACTTAATACTTCTGCAGGTAGTAGTGTGCGGACTTTACAGAAATAACAACATCTACTTCCATCCCAGCGATGACGAAATTTATTCTCCCCTCTGATAAAGTATGTTCGAACTTCGGATTTTTCTGACTACTGTTAGTTTCTTAGCTTTGGGATTCGTACATTATAATGTTAGCTAATATTTATTTTCCTGCTTTAAAGGGTATTTTTCTCATATTTTAACATTGAACGACATGATTTTATTTTGAAAGATGGGTTAGTTTCAGATAATTCTGTTGGCATCTTCCAAAAGTTAATGAGAAGCCTCTCTTCTGTGTTAAGACTGTCATGTAATTATGAGATTCAGAGTAGGAACCCCGGGGCTCTTGGGGGTTAGTGATACAATCCTAGATTTTATTTTGAAGAACTGATTACGAAGTCAGATGCACCTTATAGTATATCCAGGGGATTGCTTTTTGAGAAGGATTCTGATACAACACAAATCGTGAAGAATGGGAAATTAAAAATGTATGAGAAAATGTGTTCTTGATCTCCTCTCGCTATCCTTCTAACCTACCGAGACACAAACCCGAGTGCTCGATATTTTAGCTCTACCCTTCGAACTTCCTCGGCCGCATAGAAGAGAATTGCCTCCCCTTCACTCTTCGTGTCGTCTCCCGTCTTCCTCTGGGCATTCCCCCGTGTCCACATCAGCCGCCCTTTCCACGTCGACTGCCGTTCCAGATTCCACCCTGACCGTTGGTGTGGGGGTGGTTCAGCTTCACCCTTGCATCACGCGCCTTACGTGACACTGCGTCAATTAAAGCGGTAGTCTCCATTGATGCTTCCTGCGCGGAAAGCTCCTTATAACCTTGCCGTCGACAACGCTCGTACGTGCGGATGGGTGTCGTATCAGATTCCCCCGATTCCTCTCCAAACGAAATGAGTCAGTACTCAGTTGATCTGTTCTACGATCAGCTCATCTTAAATCCCTACCCCTATTTAGTGCTTTTATAAAATCTATTGGGGGTATATTATAAGAATACTCCTCACAACTGTCTTTATCAAGGATTTTATCAGTCATTAGTCCTCACTTTGTTTTGGCCTTCCGGAGTCAAGTCAGTTTGTTCTATACATTCTAATCTGTAGAAGATATATTGAGTAATATCCTGGCATTGGTTTTTTTGATAAATATCGCTCCTGGATTTATCTTTGTTTTAAAATTATTTTTCATTGTTTCCTTCGGATTTTTTGTTCAGACCTGTCCTGTTCTGCTCAGTTTTTCAATAGAAATTGATCAAGGCTAAAAATGTGAATGGATAGGTTTTTTAATAGCAGTGATACATTTTATGACATGAAGTAGTATGATAAATCATTTCCTTCAGATTATATTATTTGCAGATATTGTTAATATCACCGGTTCATGGAAATAAAAATGGGCGGACATTGCTCTATTAAATGATCTTCAAAAAACTCAATCGCCACAGAATTCAGTGTCCCAAAAAAAGAAGTCCAATTCAACCGATAAATCACTTGAACTGCAAAGAAAGAGACTGGCAAACATAGTGAAGCGTCCCTTGAAGCCGAGTTCAAAGGTTGTTCTTTCTGTCATAGACTGTGGACATTATTTATTATGATGAGGTATCTGATATCCATTACCTTGCAGACATCGGACTATCATCCTGGGCCAAGAGAGTGTGTGCTTATCCTTGGCTGGCGACCAAATGTTCATGAAATGATTCGGGAGTATGACTGTTATCTCGGTCCTGGAAGTATCGTGGCATGTCCCATTTCCCGTTCCTATTTGTTTACATAATTCATATTATGGTTATAATTTATAACAGTTTACACTATGTTCATCGAATCTTTATATCATATTTTTCTGGTCTTTGGACTATTTACTGATTATCGGTGATGAATAGTTTCATATAAAGAATTGATTGAAGTAATTTCATTTTGTGTAATTTTTAGTGATTCAAGATCTGAAACTTTTTTTTTTTTGAAAAATGCAAAAGGGGTGCCCTGAGCGGAACCCCCCGATTTCATTAAGGTAATGAAACATAACAAGTAGTCAATTACAGAGGTACATAATTCGAGAGGCCGGAGGCGCCTCGATTCCAGGAGTAGGAAATTCCCCGAGTGTCGTGCTGGATAGCGTCGACCAACGGGGATCGACCTCTGAAGGCCACTTCGTTCTGATGTAGCCAGATCGCCCACAAGTTGGCGAAGATTGTGTGCCATTCTGCTGCGCACCGAAACGGCCCCCTGGCAATAGAGTGCCAAAAGGATTCAGCTGTGGAGAAATCAAGGCTGCTTGTAGATGCTGCCCGCCATGTCGCCTGAGCATATTGGCACTCAAAAAATAGATGAGAACAATCTTCGCTGACACCGGCGCAAAGAGGACACTCCGACCGAGCTGCCCGGGCAGAACCTTTGGCGGAGAGAGCGTGTCATCAATCTCTGGCGTAACAGAAGCCAACCGAATATCTTGATCTTTAGGGGAATGCGGCACTTCCAAATTAGACGACATCATTTGAGGAACATTTCTGAGTCTGGCGTGCCCTCCAGTCCTTGCAGGTGGTGGTAGACATTACGTGCAGAAAATCGGGTTCCATGCCAGACCCATATGTCGGCCAGCCCTTCCGATCAATTGAAATTGGCTGACGGCTTGCTGCATCGCCGCTAAGTCCTCAAACCGCTGGTCCGAGATGCGGCTGGGCAGGGTGGGGAACCAGCCCGCATCCGACACAGACTGCACCGATGCTCCGGGGTCTAAGGCAAGAGCGTGAAGTCTTGGATATAAGTCCCGTAGGCACCCCGAGTCCTGCCCAATCATCCTCCCAGAATCTGAAGCTGGCTTCGTCGCCCATTCTCGAGCGAAAATAAGGACTGCATGGATAAGAAGAGTGGTCGCAATCCAGATATGAATGCCGAATCCCCTCTGCGGGGGGTTGACCATGTAGTCCAGTCGATGGTCGCGCCATAACAGTCATGCAAGAGTGCTACCACCAAATCCTCGGACTGCCCCATAATACGGCCCACCTATTTGGTGAGCAGCGCAGAATTTGTGTGTCTTAGATGACGAATCCTGAGACCCCCCAGCGACTTAGGACGAGTAATAATGGACCATGCCACTAGTGCCACCCCACTAGTCTCCGGTGTCCTCGCCCCTTGCCAGAAAAACCGCCGCATAGTGCACTCTATCTGCCGTCGTACCCGGTCAGGCATACGAAAGAGAGCCATGAAATATGTGGGGATAGCCGTCAAGACAGATTGGAGCAGCACCAGACGCCCGCCACGTGAAAGGAGTCGTGCCTGCCAGCCCCCCAATCGTGCTTCAATCTTTGTCGTAACTGGTTGCCAATCAGCATTACGCATACGCCCCTCGGTCAGTGGAATCCCCAGATAGCGATTGGGCAGTGAGGTGACTGGTGTGGACAAAATCTCATAGACTTGTGCGAGCGCCTCCGATGACATACCAATTCCCATGACCGTCGATTTGCCCTGTTCAATCGGAGGCCGGAAAAATCTGAATAAATATCCATCATGGAAGATACGTGATGCGCCGCGGCGACTGATCCCCTCAAGAAGAAGCAAGTGTCGTCAGCATATTGCAGGAGCGGTATACCAGCCTGACTACGGGAGGACTGGAAGCCCGAAAGATAACCCCGCATGCATAACTGATGTGTGCATATGGCTAAGGTGTCTGACGCGAGGATAAAAAGAAGAGGGGCTAACGGGCATCCCTGCCTGATACCCCGTTGTGGATGGATCCACCCCCCCTGAGGTCGACCATTGACCAAAACGGCGAATGTAGTGGTACACACACACTGCTTTCATCCATTTGATCCAGATTGTTGGAAATCCGCGTCTCTTGAGCACGTTCCAAAGGAAGCGCCAATCGAGGGAGTCATAGGCCTTTTCAAAGTCCACTTTCCATATGAATCCCGCTGTGTCCGATATTTTTCCATTCAACAATAATCTCTTCCGCAATGACGATGCTATCCAGCATTTGCCTGCCCGGTATAAAGGCGAATTGAAGAGGATTGATGTGGGACTGGAGGAGCCTTCTGAGGCGATTCGCTAGGACCTTGGCGATGATTAAGTATATGTTGTTGGATAAGGAGATGGGTGAAAAATCTCCCACTTGTTCAGCACCGTGAACCTTGGGCAACAGAGCGATATAGGCTCGATTGATGTTGTCCATCCTAGCAGTACCGGCGTGAAACTCTTCCATAAGTGCCATAACATCCGGAGCTACTCGATCCCTAAGCAGTCCCTGTAAAAAAAGACTGGTATTCCGTCCGGCCCTAGGGGCACCTTCAGCGTTCAGCCCGTTGATCGTAGCTCGCACCTCGTCCACAAGGAAGGGACCTGTAATTGATCCTTGCTCGTTCGGTGATAGACAGGATGCCCCGGCACGAGTCCATCGCTAAGAATTCGGTGGTCCGCGTTTGAAGAAGCCCCTGAAATGTTTTGCAAATGCATGTCCGACTGCTGCTTGGCCAGTAATGACTCTATCGCCCATCCGAAGACGTTCAATACGGATGGCTCGTCGCCTCCCATTTGCTGCTTGGTGAAAGAAACGGGTATTAGCGTCCCCAGCCGTCAGCCAAAGCTATCTGGACCGTTGTCGCCAGTCCATCTCCACCCTGAGATCCGCCGCTGCCACCGCCTCTCGGCAGCTCTTCCGCTCATGTGATTCATTAGTCATCAATGACCGGTTGTCTTCTATTTTGTCGAGTTCTTGGACACGGGCCAAAGCGGCATCATGTACACGAGTCCGTTCTTCCCTTATCTGTCGCCGCCTCGATAGAAGATGCAGTCGAAGCCCTCGTCAATTTCTTGGTCAACCTCTCCGACGCCGCACCAAGGACAGTCTGGTTGCCCCACGAATCCTTGATACTATTCTTGATGACCTCGTTGTGGAGCCATGACCGGTCGAGCTTGAAATGTGGGGGCTCCTCTGTCTCAACGTTTGAATTCCACATGAGGGGAGTGTGATTAGAAAGGGGCCATGGAAGTGCAATCGCCAGCGCTAGCGAGAAACGTTCCATCAACTCTAGCGAACAAAGGAACCGATCTAACCGGGACTGTGTAGTAGGGCCTCTCTATGTGAAGCTCCAATCTGTTGGCCCCATCTCTTGAAGGCCGCATTGGTTAAGGACGTCCCTGAGCTGCGCAGATCCAGGGTCGCAACCCCCCAGGCCGTTAGGGCGATCTTTCGGAGCAATGGTGACATTGAGATCACCTCCGATGAGAATTGGAACATCGATGAAGAGCAAGCACAGCTGACTAATATCCTCGCTGAGCTCTCCCCGTCTTTGGGTGACACTGGGACCATAGGCAGATGTGACAGTCAGCTGGCTGCCGTCTGCCCGAACTGCTAATCTTGCCGCCTTAAGGTGTCTCTCCTTCCATGAAGATAACTACTTGAACCGCCCCTCGTTCCAGGCAAGAAGCACGCCGCCTGATCTGCCTGAGGCTTCAATACTTGTGGACGCTCTTGCTGCCCCCCATCCGAATGTCGACCATAATCGCTGATCCGCTTGACTCACTATAGTCTCCTGCAGGCATATGATATCCGCCCCCCATTCACGTAGATAATGTCCCACAAACCACTCCGATTGTCGTCTCGGAGACCACGAACATTCCATGTGATGCACTGCATTTGGAAACTTGGTCAACACCGACGAGAGCTTCATGAGCTGCTCCCATGTTTGAACCGATCTCTTCAGGGGTCGCAATAGTTTCCACCAGCCCGACGAGAAGGCGCCCCTCTGTTCGTTTGTGTCTGCCGCCAGGTGATCGCCCCCTTTCCCTCTCCGAGGGCGATGCGTCCCCTGAATATGACTTCGTTCCGATGACACCAGATGGACTAGAGTATGGAGAAGAGCCGCTGGCACTGCGCAGATAGCCGTTGCGGTCCCGCCCCAAATGATCTCCAAAAGGCCTCCCAGGATGAGAGCTCGAGTTGGTCCACATTGGCCTGTTGCCAGACCAACAAGGCAAAAGGGCAGGTGATGAACAAATGCTCACAATTCTCCTCAGCCCCTGCGCAAAGTGCGCAACCGGCCGAGATGTCCTGTACCACGCGGTGAAGGAAGGACCTCGTCCTTAGGCGCCTCCGAAGAAGGAGCCAGGCGAAGATGCGGATCTTAATCAGAAGCCGACTCTTCCATACCGCGCACCACAGTCTTAAAAATGTCGGGTCCTTTGTACCCGCCTGCTCCCAAAGCCGTTGGTAGACGGCTCGTGCTGAGAAGCGGGGCTCTTGTCATAGCCACGCATCTGGCCCCTCTGACGGTTGGCAGTCGCCGAGTAACTCCTGCAGCCTAAGTAGATCAGCTGCCCGTTGGTCAGATAATGCCACAGGTAAGGCTGGGGCCCATGCCTCCTGCCAGGCTTGGCAGATGGGCCCCTGCTGATCCCGTGCTAAGGTGAACGGGCGAGGAAAAATCAGGCGCATACTCCCCTGTCCGGACCAGTCTTCGAACCAGAAATGGAAGGACTCCCCTGATCCAAGCCTGTATGTGATTTCAAACTTGGGCAAGTGATCAATATTCCGGCGAGCTGAATCGGTCGAAACTGGCATTGTCAACTCCTCGGGGCATATGAGTTGTAGCAGGTTGATATCTGGCTGATTTCTGCATATTCTTGCTCGGGGGAGGGAGGCTGACTGCCGGGGTGGTCGGGCTAGAATCTGAACCTGACTCGTTGCCCTCGGAGATCAGGAGATGCTCGCTTGTGGCCACCATTTGAAACGCTGCCAGTACAAGGGACTGGGGACCAGACTAGGTGCAGGACAAGTATATGTGACTCCGAACCTCCAACTTGCGCCGAGAGCGTGGTCGAAATGGGCTTGCCCACCCATTTCTCAATTTCAACTCTAACGATGTTCAAATTGCCGCCTCGTACGCCGTCACTGATTATCTTGAGGAGACAGCCCACTGGATTGAGGAGGATCTTGAGGAAGCGTCGTGTCCATGACTAGAAGGGAATCCCTGCGGAGCTCCAAAACACATCGTTCCATCGAGATAGGGATGGAGCCATCCTCCAAGTTGGGTCTTCTCCAGCATACTGCCCCGTGCCCCTATACATTGTTGCTTCCATCCTCGCAGGGCGTTCCAATCTTCGCGCGACAACCCTCTGAGGAAGAAATCTCCTGAGGTGAGTACGTGACAGTTAGCCTGTGTTAGATTAGGAGACCTGTTCTTTAGGCCGAGAATGGTCTGATCCAGCGGAGGTGTACAACCCCCTCGCATCACCCCCACAAGACACGAGGATAGACCTTTAACATACATTTCCTGTTTCTCGTCTTGTCCTTGCAACTTGAGAGGGCAGTGGGTGTGCCGGTGGCCTTCCCGACGACAGAGGCGACACCGTATTGGATAACGGCAGTATCTTGCATAGTGTTCCTGGGATAAACAGCGAAAGCAACTTCCTTCTTGCAACAGATCCAGTATCCCTCGCTCTTGACGAGGTGATCTCCGCCGTTGACGTCGTTGTACAACCTTCCAGCCATCTTCGTTTCTCGGCCCGTTCCACTTCGGTACTGCTATCCAGCTGCTGTTTCATCGAGTGCTGTCAAAGACCGATTGTCTGGTCCCTTGAAGCAGGAAATCTTCGGCTGCCATTGGCGGTCTGAACCGCCGCATTACCCATGCCCGTGCATGTGGTCCGTGCTTCCCGCTGCCCGGAATCTCTAGCCTGTGGAGGGGGGCGAGCTCCGCGGCCCGAAAGCGGCATGGGAATGTCGGAGGGCCCCCCATGCAGCAGGCAATTCTCGGAAGATGGGGTGACTGCGGATTGGCCAGGGAGCGGCAGCCCAGGACGCCCGGACACAACGGTCCAGGCGTGTGGTGGACCGCGGGGTGGGGAGCAGTCGACTGGAGGGAGCCGGGCAACAGATCACGACGCCGGGTTACCGGAGAAAACCGGCGGCGCACAGTGCGGTGGATCCCGCGGTCGAACCTGCGGTGACTCCCGTGGCTGATCCTGCAGTGTTTCCCGCGGTTACTCCCGCTGTGAGTCCCGCGGAGGACCCAGCGGGCTAGAAGCCCTAGTTTGCCGGGATTGAAAGGCGGCGGGCCGCCCACAGTGCGGGCACCCCGCGCTTGAATCACCGGACATTTTTAGTGCCTTCATCTTAGGGTCTGAACACTTAATCATATTATGATTAAAATCGTTTTCATTTTGTTGAATATTTCTGAAGTGCGTCTTATCAGTCTATTAATTTATTTTCTCTTAATATTTTTCTTCAGCAAGTACTATCTGAGGTTCCTATTGATGAGAGGATGAGCTCAGGTCGCTCTTCCATACAAAGTCAACTGAAACATGTGAAGGTTTCGCATAAGGTCAAAATCGGTTTTCTTCTAAATTTAAATTTTGTTGCCTACTTATGATATTTGAGTATTTCAGGTTGGAGACCCAATGAACTATGACGATCTAAATGAAGCAATATTGAACATTAGAAAGTCCACGAAGGGGGCTCAAGATATCCCTCTGAATATAGCAATTATATCTGATAGAGAATGGCTCATTGGAGGTAATGAGCATGAGAAATTTCAAATTATATGATTATTTTTATGTGTCTGAAACATATTTTCAGAACCATCAAGGGCGGATAAGCATTCAGCTTATACTCTTCTTCTAGCTGAGAATATTTGCAGTAACCATGGGATCAAGGTTAGTTGTTTCTAATTTTGGATACTTATAGTTGTCGTTAAGTATGCTTACTCATCTCTTATGCATGTCATGAAGTGGAGATTCCAAATCACCAGAAAAGAATAATATGATTGTTGATGACGGTAATAGTTGTGTAGTTATATGGAACTAATTTTCCCATATGACTAATGTTAAATCATGAGAATCCAGTGATGACTAGATCTGCAGGGAGGGAAGCGATGACAGAGGATTGGGGGGAGAAGGAAAGGGGAGGAACCTTTTCCCCTGAGAGCCAATTAGGGCAAAAGAAGCTCATTGTATTCAGCAATGATAATATCTTAAATATGCGTACAAGGGACATAACAAATAAACATAGAAGACCTTAATTTACAAATGACAGTAAAGATGCTCTAACTGTCCCTCAAGCTGAATAGTCAATATTGTTTACTTTCAGATTGCATTGCTACTAATAAAATGTTCCTTAGCACTGTCTGGGCAGCCACTATGTGCTAATCTGCTCTGCCCAGATGCTACTGAAGTGGTCAAGAACAACAGTCCCTTTTGAGGCCAAATCCCCAACAATCCGCAGTGAAACCCACAATAAGATAGCCTAAAGGTGTTGAATGCAGCTAGAGCAATGTGCACCGCGACTAGGGATGTGCGATTCTGATTCGATTCAATCCAAATTGAGTTGAATTAAGTTTTTAATCATGAATGGTCAAGGCACACAACATTTCCTTTCGTGATCATTTTCAGGTATTTACAAAAACGTCCAATGCGGAAGATAAACAGTTAAATTATTAGAATGAAGAGACCTTTGAATCCTATGCATATGGGAAGTTCGTCTCTCTTGTCACATTTGGTTCCCTCTTCTTATCCCTGTATTGGTGGTCTATGGGAGTAATTTTCTGAGATTAATCTTCTTATTAATCTCAGAGCTCTAATAGCATATTCTCTTTATTAATGATGCAGAACACATTTTTTGTAGAATATTCATTGTTACTCAGTTAACAGATTGTCATGATAGAGCCTAACATAAAAAGACCTTAATTTAAATTCTACTTTCAGGTGGCAAACCTAATTGCAGAAATTGTTGATACTAAACTAGGAAAACAGGTAAAATCTAGAATGTTACTCTTTTCAAGATGGATATTATTTTGAGATTATACCATTATTGATCGTGATCCAAACTACTCAGATTACTAAGATCAAGCCATCCCTTGCATTCATCAGTTCAGAGGAAGTGATGAGTTTGGTGACCGCCCAAGGTTCAAAACTACTGTTTGCTCCTTAAACATGCATCTAGCATGGATGAAAAATAAATTAAGAGATTTCTTGATTAAATTAATTAATTTCATATATGGCAGTTGCTGAGAGTGCAGAACTGAATTTCGGTGTGGAAAGACATTCTCAATTCGGAGGGAGATGAAATCTATATCAAGGTGAATATCTATATATATATATATATATATCGTGAAATGATATTTATTTTAGGGGTAATATGATTTTATAGGATATTGGGTTATACATGACAAAGGGAGAGAACCCATCCTTTGCTGAACTCTCTGAGAGAGCTATCCTGAGAAAAGAAGTTGCGATCGGTTATGTGAAAAAGAACAAGAAGGTAGACTGGTCTTTTATTTTTTGTCATCTCCTTCTTTTTATTAATAAATGACATTGAAGAGTAAATTTACCTCGGGTTTTTTCAGCTTATTAACCCTCAAAACAAACTGGTGCCTCTTGATCTTCAGACAGGTGATTTCCTTATAGTAATTTCTGAGTTCGAGTACAATTTTCAAATAAAGAAGTGAGTATGCATGTCATGTTCATCCATGGTCCTGCGCTTATCCAAAAATAGTTCCTTGTCGTGTAAAGTGATGTTAGTCCTATATCGGGTTGATACCAATCCTTCTTTTTTTGATTCAGACTTTTTATCATAAGATCCATGTTAATGAAATGTTTTCCAAGTATGCCTAATTTAGAGGGAAGAATGACAGAAAAAGACAACAATGAAGAAGTTGAAAATCGAAGCAGTCTTAAACCCTAATGGTAGGCGTGGAAACCTTCTCTCCGTCTCTCACTTGGTCTAGCTATCCTCTTTAACTTTCTCTCTCTCTCTCTCTCTCTCTCTCACTTGATTTCCCTCTGAAGGTGGAACATCTTCAATTCACTCAAATTTCTTATCACTTCTCAAATCAGGTTAGATACAACCAGCGAGTTTGTATCAATTTAATGCCAAATTTGACAAATTGAGACCACAAGCAGGTATAGACCAATATTATCTGCATATTTGAAAGGACTCTGGAGGATAGAAGAAGGGCAACCAGGGTGGAGAGGCTGCAAGGCCACAACGGTGGCGGCTAGGGTAACAGGAGGCTTGCTGGGACGATCCACTCCTAGTGGGTTGCTCTGGTTTACCGGATTAAACCAACCATGCTGTACTGGACTGGTTGGACCACTTGTAGCTTGAATAGGGTCAACTGGGTTAATTCTTGCCTGAACTGGACGAACCATGAGGATATTGAAATAACCCCTGAAATAATGGTGTGGGCCTCAAAAATGTTGTGCTAGAGGCAGCATCAATGACGACCACAAGAGGTGGTTCCGGCAATGAAATGGAAGGCGGCGGCAGCGGCCAGGGGAGGTGGTAGAAAAACCTTTATTCACTCTATTGAATGATCAATTTTAATAATGGTCGAAATCCCCGGAAAATTAGGTTCACTTTGAAAATTCTTAAGATTTGCTTAAATTGGAAAGCAAAATGAGTTGAGAAATTAGAGAAACAATACCTCCAAAAAATAGAAGAGTAGATCTTTCAAATGAATCAAATTGTATGTTATTTAATGTCAGTTAATCAGCTATGCATATTAGGATGATATGTTTGAGAAAATAAGACGAAAACTCACTCGGATTTCCCAGAAAATTGCTCGAAGTATCCTTTCGAGTGTCTACACTCAAAGTGCCGATCTTTCCTCAATCCATCATCAAATCTTGATATCTAAGACTCAATAGGAGTAGAAATGAGTCTAATTATGTCAAGAGATCCATAAATATCAAGATATTCAAAGACCTTGGTGTTGATGAGCCTCAAATACACGAGTCTTTCTGAGAACTTAGAGGAGAGAAAGAGAACTTTTGAAGAGGTAAAATGGCTGAATATGCCGCTGTAGTTGAAATTTTCTTTACTGATGATCGATGGCTACAATCACACCATGTGAAGAAAAAATTGTCTGCTGGATCTTCATTTAATGGTCTAGTTAAGGGGAGAAGTAGATCTCCTGAAAGATCCGACATTGGTGAATTTTGATGCAACTCGACACCACTTGTAGTGCCACTTGTCAAAGATGTGGGCGTTGTGGCCCACGTCTTCGGCCTTGCAAATAAGCTCTACTACGACCTCGTCTGATGATTACTAAAGATCAATTGCTCACATAAAATGTCTGATCCGATTGCTCTCCCTTTTTCCATGTTTACATGAAAGAAAAATAGTTCCACATTGGTTGAGTTTTGAGAATAGTGGGATTATAAAGAAAGCAATAAATGACACAGTTGTGTTCACGTTTGCAATTTGTGGCACCTTGTGATGCTCTTGCATGTCACCATGTGGGTTTGAGCTTTCACGCCTACTCCACCACATTAGTTGTGCCTTGGCAATCCCTTTTTTATTTTTGCCTTCAATAAATTCAGAAAAAAAATATAAGAATTCAACAAAAATATGATAAACTTAGAAAATTAATTTCTTTAAATATAAGGTTTATTAAGCAAATTTTTTGGGACACTAGAGAAAATTACATAATCATTCCATTCAAAAGCACAGATGAAAATATAAATGAGAAGATCAAGATTTTGACTTATTTTGATTTATAAATGGCAGTTCGGCAAAATTAAATTTGTAAATTATCAATTCTCCTTCTCATGTTTTCTTTGATTCCTTGAATCCAAATAAATCTTGGAAAGTATTAACAACTTTGAAAAATAATCAGATTCAAAGTGTTTGACACCTTTTTAAAGGACAAACAAACCCAACATAAAACTAACATGAAAATAGTGAAAAATGATAACTTAGGTTATAGTGATATGATATGTATAAAAATTGAAAAATCTAATGATAAAATCCACTAAAATGATATAATTTATACATTGGAAAAGACAATACAATTAAGCAAATATTTGTTAAGTATGAATGCCTTTATCAAAGGGGCAAGAGAAATAGAGAAGATGCAAAGAGGAGACATCACATGCAAAAATGATGCCTAGAGGAGGTGTTGAAAAAAATAACACTAACTAGAAGAGGTGTTGGTAGGGCAAGATGGTAGCGCAAACAACACTACAAAGAGGGAAGTTGGCGGTGACATAGTAGGCAAGGGTGATGATGACAAGCTAGATAGGCCATGGAAGAGATGTGACCTTAGTAAAATGTGAAAGGTGGAACCCTAATGGAAAATATATATATATATATATATATATATATATATATATCTATATCTATATAAATAGAGCACATGCCTATATATAAAGAGGAGAAGATGATAAAAGAATATATTTGTTCGTTGTAGGACAAAAAGGAAAATTGGGCCAACCTTATTTGGCCATACTGTTAAAGGCATACTACGTCATTCTAAAACATCATAAAATGATCATTTCCTTGACTAAATGACCTGAAAATCTTCCTTTGATTGTCAATTCTGTCACATTGAAAAAAATCTAAAAAAAATTGTCAATCACTTGATTAAATATTTCAGAACAAAAGTTTTAGATCATTCACTAACACTGTCTATGAGAGTTAAATAGAAATTTTTTTGACTTTCTAAAATTTTAAGAACTATATCAAGTGTTCATGAAAAAGATGGGTTATCAAGTCAGGATTAGGTTATTTATTCGGTAAATCAATATTGTTTCCTTTTGAGTTTCGTAGGCATCATAAATCTCTCTCTTTCCATTTTATTACTACAGCTTCCTCGAGAGTGAAACCTACCTTCTCTTACCTCTCCAATTTTATCATTTTGAGGATTTACTTGGATCTAAATAAAATTTGCAAGCACATATTTCTTAGACATGATAAATTGCACTAAAATGATAAAACTTTAAACATTTAAATTACTTTTCCAAAGATGCGTTAATTTTTTGGTAATGATACAATTTTGATGAGCCAAATCATGATTTGATTTTGTCTTTGGTAGAAATAATGTTCACACAAAACATTTCTCATTTCTTAACTCACTCTAGATCATAATGAGATTTCCTTGCTTCTTTCTTACTTCTTTCTTATCTTAATTCTATTTCTTGAGGGATTCTGACCCCAATTTCTTTGCACCCTCACCCCTCTTTGCTTCTTACTACACTTCTTTTCTATCAGCTTCTTTTCTCCAGTTCCTCATATAATCCTCTCCTCTTTTCTAATTTTCATGCTATCTCCTACCTTATATATTGACTATCTCATTTTGATTTGATTTGTGATAACCTTTCGATCTTAATTTATAATATTTGTGATTTGCTTTTTAGGACCATTAGTACCACTCCAAAATCAACCCACTCTCTTCCTTCTCATGATCAACCTTTATAGTTAATTTGTGATATTTCTCTCTTTCCTTCATCCTTTTGCCCTAAGTTTGGTGTTCAATTTCCCCAAAATCTATGAGGATTGAGCACAAACGTCCATAGACCTTTAAGTGTGTGACCCGCTAGGTCTATATATCCCACTAGTTAATAACTTTGTAGATTCAATAAGATTTATTAGTAAACCTTATAAATTAAATATATTAAAATATACATTAATTAATCAACAAGTTGAGTTGTCAGCCTGTCAAGTGCCAAAGTACGGTTGGGATCTAAGGACAATAAGCCTTCCAAAATTTCAATCAAAATATTGAATTCAGTGGAATACATTGAATTGGATATTCAGATATTGAGGTACCAAGATCAAATGTTCTTATCACCTAGTATTTATGATAAAATATATTACAAAGTTTCCCGGAGTGAGTTTTTAAAGCTATTCAAGTGTATAGTTTGTAACAGTATCCACACAATCTCTGGATAGTTGGATCTCTCTTCAAAGCTCTTCACCAAGAGAGAAAGAGAAGAAATGAGAGAATCCTCACAAGTCTTGTATGGGCACCTTGATTTGTGGTCGTTATCCCCCTATTTTTAGACATTTGATATATAAGTTTTTCATAAAAACCCACATAATTATATTTATATCTATTAACATCCATAAAATTTAGTGTGTGAGCCCCTAGGTCCTTATATCTAACTAGTTAATAACTCTATATACCAAATAACATCTTATTAGTCAATATTTATCAATTATTTGCATCAACAAAATAGATTAATTAATCAATGATCGATTTAACCCAATCGACAGGTTGAGTTGTCAGCCCATTAAGTGCCAAGCTACTCCACGTACTCTAAGAGATATGGAGTATATAAGAACTCCCTTATGGAACTTTTCCATCATCAATTACTATATATGTATAATCCTTTATCCACTTGAGATTCATACATAACTTAAGGTATGGCCAACTATCAAACCTTAAACGATCACTCAAGTTAGTATTGATGCGTGTAGGAAATCATCTGGAACTCCTCTAATATTTAAACTACCTTGGCCAAGGATTTCATCACATCTCATCCCTTGAGTCTATCTTTTATAAAATTGAGGGCAGATGATCTTATCTTGTCCACACAATCATCTTCGACGACTTCATGTCGTATCAAATATATGACATTACAGAGATCTAGTGGCTAGTAATTCATAAGTCATAATAAAATACGATCATCCCTCAACAAGATGTCTTTAGTGTCTCAAGTCAAAGGACTACATACACGATCGTAACATGAATTGATGTGATTGATAGTTAGCTATAATATCATTTAGGAATTCGTATAGATTAATTAAGTGAACTCTTTCTCCAAAGAGCACCCACTATCAATTCTTAGTATCTCTACACAGCTGGCTATAGAATCAAACCTACTCATAACGTGAGTCAGATCAGATATTGTTATTCTTCATGGATAATTCAATGTCTTTCTTGAAAATGCCATGAATAGGAATGTTTTGAATATATGTTTAAAGACTAGTGATCACTATATTATGATCTCATCATAATTTACTTAGTTATTGCATATGCTCATGGACTTCATTATAAATATCACACATGAATGACAATGAATAAATTTCATTTCAATGAACATAAAAGAGATATATGTAAGCGTTATTGGTTTATGGGCCACATTAGATCCATCAGGTACACCACATTTCTAATAGATATTAAGTATATAAGAACTCTCATATAGAATCTTGCCATCTTTAGTTTTTATGCATATAGAATCCTTCAATCATGCAAGATTCATGGATGACTTAGAGTACGGTTAATTTTCAAATTTTAGTCTTTTACTCAACTTAGCATTGATGCATGGAGGAAATTATAAGAAACACTATCTCTAATATTTTTGTTACCTTCGCTAATGATTTAGCCACATTTCAATACTTGAGTCAATATCCTCTAATATTGAGATAGATTATCCTCTCAATCACCTTTGAAGACTCAATGTCATATCAAATCTATGAAATTATAGAGATCATGTGATTAGGGATTCGTAAGTCATAGTCAAAATACGATTATCTGTATATGGGATGTCTTTTGTGTCTGAAGTAAAAGAGACCAAATATATAACAATATTATAAATCAAACTGATTAACAGTAAGGTATAATACTAAAGAGATTCATACGAATCAATTTATTGAACACTTTCTCCAAAGAGTGATAACATGCAATCTTAACATGATAAAACATGATTATTAATGCAAATTAAGGCATAAAACATTACATTTATGTGCATGTTATCATACTTTGAGTGCATTTCTATCATTCTATGCAATTTTATGTTATAATCTCAAAATGCGTTAATTTAGGGTTAATTATGACGAATTAAAGATTAAAGATTTTATAACCCATATTTACTTGAGATTATAAATGGTTTTTAAAGTTAAATAATGAGAGAAATCATTTTTATAAACATTCATTTAATTTTCTAAAGTTAAAATCTTAAAGAAATGAATGTATTTTTGAAATAAGATTTAAATCTCTTTTTATTTAAATAATTTGACTTTTTAGAATGATAGATAATTAAATTTCAAATCAAATGAAAGAAATTTGGATCAATTTGGAGTTGTATTTTAAAAGATATGATTTTTACAATTTTAGGGATTTTTTCTGGATTTTTTTCCGATTTTATTTCAATTTTAATAGATTAAAATAAATAAAAAATTATAAAAAGGGGCTTATATTTCGCGCGGGACCCGCGTGGATGCGACGTGGCATGCAAGGCCATGTGGCAGCGCCACGCGGACACGCGTAGCGCCTACGTGGCGCGTTATACGTATATGTATATTATCTACTATAGTTATAAAAGGGGTCTTTAGCTTGCCCTATCTGGGGAGGGTTATTAACCCTATAAACCGTCGAGTCTTATAAACCCGACGGTTTTCTAACTCGTTTTCCGTGTGGGACTAAACGGAAAGCTATTTTACTATGTAGGAAACGTGGCGCAATAAGGAGCGTTGGATCGAACGGCTGATCGATCGGCGAGCGTCGATCGCATAGACGAGTGTCCACCAGATGATCAATCAAGCACGTGCGCGATAAAAGGAGTTATAACGGCCAGATTAGAGGCCACGTGGCGGCATCACACGCGCCGATCGCGTGGACGCGTGGTGCACCGGATATCAATCAAACACGTGCCTATTTAAAAGAGTTATAACGGTCCAGATTCGATCGCGCAGGGAGAATCGCAGCCGTCCGATCGCGATCCAAAGGGCGTTATTTGAAGCATTTTTTTAAAGCGTTTCGTCAGATCAGATCAAGACCGTTGGATCGCGATCCAAGGGGCACAAATCAAAGCGTTTTTAAACGCATATCAAGCGGAGCGATCTGGAGCGTCCATCTGCGATCTGATGGCCACGATTTAACCTTACCGTTTCGAATTGATGCGTTTAATCTCGACCGTTGATGCGAATTAAACGCATCAATCGGACGGTTTTCCCCATTTCGCCCTATAAAATGACGAGTTCTTCGTCATTTGTACTCATTCTTGAGGGATTTGATCTAATCGACGCATCTAAACCCATTCTCTCTTGAATCTCTCTCTTTTAATCACTTCTAGACACGAAATTGTGTCCACAGAGTGTTTATAAGAGAGATTTCGAAGATCGTGCGAGGAGAATTTGTCTCTTGAACACTTATGTTCACGATTGAATTTGCAGAATGAATAGCTGTCGATCCGGCGATCAATTGGATCGATTTGATCGTTATCTCGTGTTAGAAAACAAGTTATTCCTCTTATCTATCGTCATGTATCATCAATTTTAGGTTTAGGATGTCAATTTAAGTTTAACTTCGTTTTAATTTCAATTTGTGTTCTTCGCGATTCCGAAAATTTCATCCTACTTCCATCTTTGATTTCTCCGTGATTACTAATCCAAATCGAGTGATTTTTGATTCCACGGATAGATATTTGAGTTATCTTTCTAAAGACACCATTTTCCCTAATTTCTCACCTCAATTCATCATCCAATTTGACCAAATTCCAAAAGATACCTCGAAAATACCTTAATTCCCTGTGGATTCGACCCTTATTTACCATTATACCCTTCAATTCACTCTTAATTCCCTAAATTGGTAAGTTCGGATTAATTTTTGACACAAGACCGTGTTAAATCGACGACCTCGCGGTCTTGTCTCATCAAAGAGCACCCAAGATCATTCATACTCATCATATGAATCATTTTATAGAGTGATATTCTTTCTTGATATTTTGATCTCCTTCTTGAATACCCATTGAATAGGAATGTTGAGAACATATGTATATAAACTAGTGATCATTGTGTTATAATGTCATAATAATATGCTTAGTCATTGTATATGCTAATGTACTTCATTGTAAACACTCAATGAATTTCATTTCAATGAATATAAATAAGACATGGAAGTGTGATTTGGATTATATACCACAAAATATCTATCATAATTTGGAAATGTTCATTGTTTGTCTTAACTCAAAAAACTAGGCTTTATATTAAACTACATACTTGTCCAAGAAACCACTCTTCAACAATTTGATTTGTCAAAAATAAACTAGTGACAAGTAAAAATTGGAAAAAGTGTATAAAATAATGAAAAAAAATTTGTGCTTGATGAAATTTTATTTTTTTATAACATAATTTCAAAAAATGATTAATTAATTAAAAACGTATATTTAAATATTTTTCCTCTTTCTCAATCCCGTTAATCCAATCTTGTTCTCCATGTCTCCCCCTCTAACTAATTCTCAATCCTTCTTTATTGCATTTTTCTTATCTATATAATTCTCTAACCAACAATACAAACTCTTATACCCTTATACCGCTCTATTTCATTATCTAATTTTATGTTATAGTACATATATGTCCTCACCATCTCACTTTGATTCTTTCTCTCACTCTTTATTCTCCCTTCCTCCCTCACTGTCTCTATTTGCCTCATTCACCATCCAAATTTCAACCAATACATCATTACAGCTCTCATTTAGCCTCTTTGTTCTACCCCTCTCCCTGTTTTCCTAATACTTTATATGATGATCACTCATGGAATCATTATAACTTTGTCCTTCCTATTTTATTCTCTCACGCCTTCTCATTTTCTCTCTCCTCTCGAAGTCTGTTCTTCCTTCTTAGTATGCTTTTTGCATGTTCATTTTATACTAGATTGTGATATTGGTCTTGCATTTTGGAGGCCTTGTCACTGTCAGGAAATGGTGTACATCAATGATTAGCAAGCCTATGAGAGATTTAGGAAGTAAGAGTAGAGATATAGGCAAAAGAGAAGTCAAGTAGTTCCCATGGATAAAGAGATTGGAGGGAGAGATTTTTTGTTGAAAAATCACCTTTTAAAATGAAATATTAATTAATTTACTTCTTTAACGTAAATTTATGAACTAATGCAGTTTCTATCATCCATGTCTGTACTATAAAATACACGTTTTTCTTACAGTCCAAATGAACCAACACCAGCCTAACAACTGAATGATATATGAAAGAATACACAGTTTAATCTCACTTCATCCCTCCCTCCTTTCTATAAGCCTTGTCGGATATGATTATTCAATGATTTTGGTTTTTTAAATTAAAAACTAGAAAAAAGGATTTAAATTCAATACACGGTCCTTAAGAGCAGTCTTGTTTTGAACCATTCATAGAAATTCATGACCAATTCTATCATTAATGTGATCTAAAAACTTGTCATTCTATACAAGGAATATTCTATCATGAGAGATCTATGGAAATGAGTTTCCATATTTAAGACAAATCTCTCAAGAAGTAAGCACTTTCTTTTCACCTCTTCTACTCCATGCTTCATTTAGACACCTTGTGACTGAGCTTATGGGCCCATTGCATCTATTTGTAGTTGTATTTGTATTCCCCTTCCCTCTGCTCTCTCTCTCTCTCTCTCTCTCTCTCTCTCTCTTTATGATCAGGTTACAACCTGCATTTGAATGGGAGAGGCCTCCTCTTAATCTAGTGAAATTTTTTTAATTAACCCATATGGCATCTATTGTCTCTATCATCTACATTATTTTCTCTCCATTGATGTCTTTTTCACATATGTTTCACCTGTTCCTCTCTCATCCTTTCCATATTTGTAGATGCATGTAGAATTTTTTTTGGATACCTGCCACTTTGGAATTCTCTCATTTTATAAAACCATATCAACCATAAATTTTTGGATAGATACCACTATAGACTTTGTAGAAATTAAAGTCTTGATCATTGCATGGTTCTTAGGATCTCCATCAAACTTATTGTCCCCATATATCTCACAAAAATGCCATTTATAGACAGTAAAAATAAGAACATACTTGTCAGGACTTTCAATATATCATTGGAGGTGGGTGTTGATACAAATGCATGCCAATTATGTATTAATTTATACCATTGGTAAACACGTTTAATGTATAGTTTACTTGGATATATTCATGTTATCACAATTTTATAACATTTTTGCATTCATTGCACCATTTCATTCAAGCAGTAGTATTCCTGATTTTTAGACTAACCTTTTTCTAAATTTTCATCTTTCATTAATGGAAAAAATCATGCTCAAATGAATTCTAGTGATTATTCATCACACTAAAAATCATGCTAACATGAAATCATGCCAAAAAAGCATGCAGACAAGTAGTGATTATTCATTACCTATGCGGGGTCACAATTAGAAGATATTAGTTGAAATCTTAATATGCTATATAGCCTTTTATTTTAAAAATATTTCCCAGGTGGAATAGTTTTTGTTTCTATCTTGTAAGCGACATAGTAAACTCTCAAGCATTGGATCATGAAAAATAATATGCGCCTTACACCTTCACTTATTTGGTGAGGAGTACATGGCGCATAGGGAGAAGATCTTGAGTGAGACCTAATCAAGACTATTGATCGGCATTTTCACCCGATCTCATTGCGATATGGCCCATGATCAAGAAATTTGACAGCCACATCAAACAACAGTTGTTTTTCTCTAGAACTGCTGGACACACAGCTCATTGTTGTGGTTCCCACCCATCAAATGATCAATCTGATGGCCTAGATGCTTCGTACATTTAAGCTTCTTCAAATAGTGGATCGCACACCATCTTTGGGATGACATGGAAAAATCCCAGCTTATGCACTCCCTAACTACTGGATCCAACGGGTAGCCTTAGAAACGGCCCATTAAGGGCATTTCAAGCCCCAAAAATTATAGAAGGGAAATTTCTTCTTCTTTTTCTCTAGTTCTTGGACTTGTGAGGCTGTATTTATAGCAAAACTCATTCCTCTTGCTCTTTCAATGATGAAATTTCATTTATTTCATGTTTATGTGTGATTTCAATTTTTTTTCTTGCCCTAGAAATGCATGGGGATTTCATCACCTGAACGCAAACAACCACCTTCGAAGAATCATTATCTAGAGCATTTGATCTCGTGACATAGGGTCATCTTTCAATGTCTCTAGAATAGTTGGAGTTTTCTCTATTCATTAAGGGTTTATTTAGGGCTAGATCAGGAGTAAGAGTATGATTTTAGAATGTCTTTTCATGATTTCCCATGATTCTTTCTCCCACGATTGCAATGACTTATTTCATCTACATAATCTTTATTCTCCCTCATTCTAAATCTCCTGATATCTTTATTCTCTCACCTATTTCCAACCTCTGCTTGGAAAAATTTGACTGGGTTTTTGTCCATTTTCATCAATCTGATTCCCTATCATGATACTTATTATAATTATCACAAGTGTGGACTCGATTTATTTTTCATGCGCCAAAGTGTGAACGTCTATGCATTTCACCTTTACCACTCATCACATTTATTGTATTTTTTCTAAGCATATCCTTCCACAATGATTTGCAATGTAGAATCCCCTTAGTCAAGTGAATGGAATCTTTTTATGAGATTACAAATGTCATTTACATCCATGTATATGTTGTTTTACGAGGACATCTCGTGTGGTCTCTTTCCCATCAAATAGATATACATCCTACGGGCTTTTCTTTACATTGAGTGAAACTAAACCTAAACAATGGCCTCAAACATCAATATACTACTTGACAAAGATCAACTATAGATGACTAGCATAAGAATTATATAAAAGGAGACATGTACTTATGAATTTTTGAGTCAATCCTCAAATTTCTAAATTTAGATTAAGGAAAGTGTTCAGGGTGGAAATCATTGAAAAGCTACTTTTTTATGAAATTATTTGCTTAACATATGTCTATCTTTTAAAGAGCAAAAAAATACCAACTACCATATCAATTACATATCTTCATGAGGTTAGTCCCGCATGATTATGTGTAATATGCATGTGCATGCAGAGTCTGTCTTCATGTTCTTGATTGACAATTATACATATCAAACTCTTTCATGAAGCGCTCATTTTGTGCCTAGACTTTGTCAATTGATAATATGAAGACAAAGTATAAGTCTTGATTTAAGTAACCTTATATGCCAAAGCATAAGTCTTGATGCACCAAATACACTGAATTAGACTTAGGGCTTTGTTTATCCAAGACTTGAGTATATCGACAATTTTCAGGCTTTAATGGAATATGAAGATATTACCCAAAAAGAACGAGGGGAACATGTAAAAACTGCACGTTTTCTCCACTGCCATTAATTTCTTTTTGCTGCTGCAGGTGCAGCTCGCGGGGAAGCTTCATTTTCACAGATCACGCCGGAATTCACCGGCGGAGGAACGCCAATGATGCGTCCGCCGGGAAGAGGAATGGCGTCAGCGTCTATGCCCCTAATTTTGACAATTATGGCGGCGTTGCTTGCTGTTGGAGCCCTGGCGGAAGGTGTCACGCCGCCGGAAGCTCTGGAACTCAGAGAAGAGGTTACTTCAGTAGATGTTGTTTTACTTTCCTCTATGAATCATATTTCAGTTAAAAATTGAAGCGCAGCATATGAAGACACAAGAGTTGACTTTGTGAAATGCCTAAAATTGGCCACTACTTTGCGCTTCGTTTTAAAGATTTCGAATTCGTGGAGTGAATGAATACAATAGCTCTTTAACTTCCGCGGCAGTGCGTGTAGAACACTAAATTCTCTCTATTTGGGGGACTAGGTAGAACCAGAATGTTCTTTTGTTTCTGGTGGATGTCAAACCTACCAAACAGATTTTACTTCATTAGGATGACTATCATGACAGTATTATTTTTGTGTACAATACACATTGGTGATGATGATAATGTGTAGTTGACATTATACAAAAAAAATGATTTTGTCACTAGATGCCAATCACCAATTGAAGATTCTGGTACAGTAACCTAGTGTCATCATGTTTTCTAACGTACGATTACCCTTTAAAACAAAATATCATTGCTTTGGGGGAGTGGGCTCTCTTAAACAGAGAATGTTTGCTTCGACCTATCTCTGCTAACAGTTTTTCTGTTGAACTTTAACCATATGGTAACTCTTTGAAAAATCTCACAGTTGTTTTGATGGTCGTTTATTTTTCTTTTATCAAGGAAAAAATTAAATAAACTATTAATTATTTTAGGTTCGTGAGATGTTCTACCACGCCTTTAATGGGTACATGCAGCATGCTTTTCCCCTCGATGAATTAAGGCCTTTATCCTGCACTGGAGAGGATACACTTGGTGGTTATGCCTTGACTCTGGTTGGGCTGCATTACTGTGTATTTTCGATTTTCTATTTAATATTTAATGGATTTTAATTGATAATTATGTTTATCTCTCTGTGCAACAGATAGATTCTCTTGACACATTGGCTCTACTAGGTGATCGGGAGCAGTTTGCCTCATCTGTTGAATGGATTGGGAGAAATCTTCGATTCGACATTGTGAGTGCTACATTATCATGATAATGTAGTTAATTTATCAAAATCTTTACACAATCATTGTAATATAATTAATTCTTATCACACACACATGTACACACACATGCACATGTAAACGCTCTCTCAAAGAATATGGGGTATTCATTTATAGTTCACAAAGATTTGAGCTTTTTTTGAACATTGATGATCAACCTGTACAAGTATCCTCTTCTTCCCACCCACAGAATGCATTGTTCACTTACAGTGATAGAAAATGAGGCAACATTAACCTAATACAGAATAAATTAGAGGGAACTGGAATGTAATAATGTTTAACTTTTAATGATATGATAAAAAAGGGAGGAAATCCCAGAACACTTCTGGAAATGCATGCAAAAAATCCTCAGGTATGAAAGAGCAGAACACCTCTTAAAATAATTCTTTTTTTTTTTAAAGAATAAAAAACACATGAGATTGATTCAGTCATTCTCTAACTTCTCTTATTACCACCAGATTTTCTCATTTCTGGTAAATAGTATGCCAATCATGTATTTAATCCCTCAGAGGAGACATAATTCAGCCTTGATGCAGTATCATTCTCGCACTTATTTTTCTCTATCCTTCTTATCAATCCCATGTTCAACAGAAGAACCAGGTTTTACCCCTAATTTTTAAGATATTCTAATGTCCCTTCTGTGATTCTCTTCTCTCTGCTATTTGAGGGTCAGAACAAGACGGTATCGGTGTTTGAGACAAATATCAGAGTCCTTGGTGGTTTGCTATCTGCTCACCTCATTGCAAGCGATTATGCCACTGTGAGTTATATCTATTCTAGGCTCTTTGACAGTTTCAGTTTTCGAAGGTGCTTGATTTTTTATCTTATCATTTTTGCTTAATGTAGTTTTCCCTAGCTGTTTTAAGTTACCATTAGAGTCTAATGGGCTTTTTAGATCTTCTATCCAAATTGCACGCGACCACATAACTCTTCTTATCCAAAATCCAAAACCCTATTGTATTTCACTCTTTCTCCAGACTCTTCTTATTTTCTCTCTATACGCAGCACCTCTAATTGATAATGGCAATCTATTAAAGTGCTGATTGATAGATTTGATCTGTTATTGGACATTCCATGTACAACAATATTCTTTTTAGAGTGTAAAGAAATATATAGAATGCCAGTTTCAGCAAAATTTTATCAGGAATTATACATGAAAACAAGGCGTTAGTGGCCACCCTTAAGGCTTCTCACATTTTTCCGCCTCCGCTTACCTAGGATTTTCAAAAATCTACCCATCAATCACTCTAAATTTCCTGTTTGAAGATTGTTTAGGAAGATCCAACTGAAAGATTCTGAAGGTTGTGTTTGGACCTAGAAACTTAGGACATAAGTTGAAATTCAACAAGAAAATTAAATGCAGAAAGTTAAGTGACACATTATGAACTTAAGAACGTTTAACTATTATGTGAGTCTGGATCATTGCTACATTTGGTTTTTGGAAGAACTTTTTATCAGATACTGTTCTTGATTAGGAAAGATATATGGTTTTGACAGAAGCATTTGATTGGGTACGGCCTCCCCCTCCCTGGGCAAAGAAGGCCACCCATGATACCCCATCTAGCTCAGGGGATAGTGTATAACCAACTGTGCCCACTTTATGTATTTGCCCTTTTATAAGTAGATAGTGTAGTGTGACCTTTCACTCTAAGGCTCACTCCTGCCTGCATAAATTGTTCGTTAATATAAATAAAGAAGACCTGCTTACTATCCTCTTTTTGGTCTCCTCTGGTATTCTCTTTTCTCTTTCATTCTCATCTGCACATATGCTCCATCTGATATCCTAGTAATATCGCCTCAAATTGTTAACAGTAGAGATAGAAGAGATAAATGATCTCCAAAAAGATTGAAGGAAGAACAAATAATCATTAGTATCTGTAATCTTAGTTATCTTAGTCTCTTTATCTTTCTGTCATTGGATTTACCTCTCCCATTTTTGGGTAGCTGCTCCTCAGGTGATGCCTCCTGACATGAGTCTACCAGAAGAGACTGTTCTTGGGCACATTGGCAGACTGTTATTTGCATAAGGGGGAAGAAGACTGCTCACATTTGTCCTTCGAGTGTCCATCTTCGAGTATCAGAGGACCCCGTGGCTGGAGGTTCCCTCAGACAAGGCATTTGGACCTCACTGAGACATTACACCCACATGAGGGAGACAGGGTGGGGAAGAATCTTGGCAGTGCTATGCACAATCTGGCTGCATCATAATGAGCATGTTTTTAAGAGGACTGCATCGACAGGCCAAGTCATTCATGGAGTGGAATGACTTCTAGTATGCTGGTTTTAGAAGGACGAGAAGGGGGCGGGGGAGGGGTCCTTTTTGTGACTAATCTTGTACATATAACGCATATATAATTCTGTTGGGTTGATCACTGATCCTGGGCAATCTTTCTTTCCCCTTTTCAAAAAAGAAAAGGAAATCTTCTTCATGAAATCGAGGAAGGCATAGATATGTACAGTGCCTCATGAGATCAAAGCAGAAATTATATTTGCAAACAAAAGCAAATCCTGTGTCAACATCAGCTATTGAGAAAAATTTGGTTTCAAGTTTTAAAAAATCCTGCTTGCTGTTGTACGCTGCTTCAGCTCCATCCTCATGAAGTCAATTGCCCTGATAGTGCCACTAGATCTCTCCAAGGAGGCTTCAAATCTCAAGGGTGTTGTAATAATGAGCAGGGTTTCCAATGGTTAAAGAATTGTGCTATTCACAAAGAATGGATTGCTGATTATTATATAATTGAGACCTGTCTTTCTGCTGGAGACCAAAAAAGATAGTTCACTACCTTGGACAGTCTCCCACCACTTGTTGCTGCATATCTCTGCAATGCATTGTTGGGCACTGCTTACCGTGCCTTCCACTATCACAGGCTGTCACATGCCACCACCTACTGACTCAATCTCCTGTTGTCCATGATCCCTTAGAACTGCCTCTCATGTCATTTGTTGCCTAGCGTCATCATTAATTGTTGATGTCAGCATCTCTCACTGCCCAATATTCGCTTGCTGCATTGGTCTTGAGGACGTGGTCTTATTCATTGTGGGGTATTGATATGATCGCAAAATAGAGTATTAAAAATAACTGATACTGTTCTCATAAAGGGACAGTTATATGGGATATTTTTTTAATAGGCTCCCAATTGCTTGTAGGAAAGCAGAAAAGAGAGTAGGGCTATCAAGAGAACTAATCTTAGTGAGGGATCATTTCATGGCTCCTTTAGCTGAGGACATGAATCTCTATCAAATGTGTATTCCCCTCTTGAATGCAGACATGAGTTGCACGTGACTCCTGACCTGCTTTCCCATATATCTGTCATCTTCTCAAGAGTTCGTCAAGATACAATCTAGGATCGTGTGAAATCACTGGAACCACAGCATGAATTTCTCTTCCTCATCTTGATTGCTGACTTTCCTCATACTTCATTGGTTCATAGCTCAATTATCATTGTGTTCACAACACATTGAGTTTCATTTATTTTCAGGGAATGATGGTTCAGAACTATAATGATCAATTGCTTCATCTAGCTGAAGACTTAGCACAAAGATTACTACCGGCATTTGACACTCCTACTGGTACTATTTCAGACCGTTTTTTATTGATAAATGACAAAGCTGGAATAGCGAGTGTAAAACTTTGAAATGTTATTTCTCATTTTTGCACTTACTAAAAAAATGAGACAGTAAAGGGAAGGCGGAATCTTGCTTCTTGGACTTCATCGCACAAAAGGCAATGTCAGAACCACTTAGCTGTCATTGTGACTTTCCTGAACAGCGGTGGTGAAAATTTTAAAGGAGACAAAATGATTTGGAATGTAAATTTGGTCAATAAAAACACAATCTAAGTCGAAAATTCCCTGAAGGAACCCTAGAACATAACCTTGATGGAAAATTTGAGATAATTGCCACTTCCACTATCATCAACATGCCAAACGTTTTTCAAATTCTTTTCGGATGGATATTCCTTATCCTTGAATTCCTTTCCCCAAATTAGAATGTGTCTTTGCTATCTTTCTCTTATGGGGTCTTGAGACGTGTCTTTAGCTACATTCCCGTAGAGATTTCTTAAAAATTTGGATCATTGATGTGGGGGGTTTATTTTTGGTTGTTTTAATTGTGGATGGACAGGAGTTCCTGTGAACCATTCCCATCTGTGCTCTTGAGGATTAGTTATATTTGACTTTCTCTCCTGGAAATTCTTCATCTCATTGTTTCCATAAGTTCTTAATACCATCTGAATTTTTTTTCTGTTGATATACCATTATACCATTTGAATGACTCATGAAGATTACCTACGCCGTGTAATGATTTGACAAGAATGTACCTGAATTGACTCTCAAAAAATATGTTTTTTCTCAATACATATGCCTATGGCTGCCAATACTTTTTTAAATGCCCATTCACTATCTAATTAAGTTATTAGCGATCTCCCTTCCCCATATAAAAAAAAAAGGAAAAAAAAGGTTCTGAGTAACCTCATGAGCATCAGCTGTTGTAAAAGCCTTGCGGCCTTATGTAGTGATCGAGCAAGGGCAGAGTGGAACATTTGATAATGTAGATTATTTGCTGATGGAATGTATTTCTAATGAGTAGTTAAAAATTAAATTATATTACCTTAGCAAACGATTTCTGTATTTAATACAGATACCAACCCAAATTTACCACAGTAGCGAAGCACAACGGTAAGAAGAATCGGCGGCGACTTCAATGTGACACTAGCGGTGGCGGACCGTCCAAATGGAGCAGGGGGACGCGATCTAGGATCAGCCCAGTTCCGGGAAGCTCTAGCCCAACTGGGGCTTGCAGAGATGGGGCCTTCAGACCGGAGGTTCACATGGAGGGGTCCTACCTCCCAATCGCGGCTGGACAGATTTCTATGCTCCACCGAGCTGCTCGATCGATTTCCGCTAGCTGAGGTGATATCCCTCCCGCGCCCGTTGTCAGACCACACGCCCATCTTGTGGTCAGCACAAGCAGGACCTAGCCGGCCTACATACTTCAAAATGGATCGGTCGTGGCTGCGCGACGAAGGTTTTAAAAGAGACATATTTGCGTGGTGGCATTCCCACCCAAATTTCGGCTCGGCATCAGACCGATTGATCACAAAGCTGAAGGATCTCCGCCATCATCTATTCAATCTTCGAAGGCAAATACGGACAACAAGGAATCGGAACCGAGACACGGCCCTAGCACGCGTCCAGGCGCTAGATGCATTGGAAGAGCAGAGACCTCTCACGACAGAAGAGTCCATGGAGCGGAAGACATCCCGAGAAGAGGTGGCGGAGGCGGATCTCCGAATTGAGATGGACTGGCGTCAGCGATCTCGGGAGCTCTGGCTGTCCGCCGGAGACGCCAACATGCGTTTCTTCCACCAGATGGCGAACGGACGACGTCGCCTCAATGGTATCCGTCGTCTTCGGATTGGAGATCGCGTGCTAAGCGACCAGGCAGCAGTTGGCCTGGCCTTAGCGGAGCATTTCCGGGATTTCTACCGCCGGGGGCCGGCAAATCAGTGGCGGTGGCTGGCCACCGGGGCCTCTGTTTTAGATCAGAGTCAACAGCAACAGCTGATCCTTCCATTCTCGGAAGATGAAGTTAAAGCAGCCTTACAAGGGCTAAACAACGAGGGAGCCCCTGGACTAGACGGTATTCCGGTGTTCTTCTATAAGGATTGCTGGGACACGGTGAGGCATGAAGTTATGGCGGCGTTGGAGGATTTCAGGGCAGGCCGATGCCAGATGGACAGGCTTAACAAAGCATACATTGTGCTGTTGTCGAAGTTCCAAGGGGCGGAGCAAATTGGTGATTTCCGTCCGATTTCACTGTCCAACTCTCTGTACCTGATATTTGCAAAAGTGTTGGCTAATCGACTCGGGGGTGCTTCCATCTTTGATCAGCCCGTTTCGATCCCGCATTTATCCCGGGCAGGCGGATGGCGAATAGCATTGTGTTGGCGGAAGAGATCGTCGCAGCATGGCATCGGGATGGCACCACTGGTTTCATGTGGAAGGTGGATTTTGCCAAGGCCTATGACTCTATTGACTGGCGTTTTCTCTGGAATGTCCTCCGACGTCGGGGCTTCCCAGAGACATGGGTGCGTTGGGTGAAACAGTGCGTTACTACCTCCACTTTCGCCGTCCTGGTGAACGGTCGACCGTAAGGGGGATGGATTCACCCCCAACGAGGTATTCGGCAGGGCTGCCCGCTGGCCCCCTTACTGTTCATCCTAGCTGCGGATGCTTTGGCGGTATGCACATCGCAAGTGTGTCTGCATGGTGCCTTGACCGGATTTCAGTCGACTAGCCTTCCCGGTGGCATACCTTTGCTGCAATATGCCGATGATACCACATTTTTCATCCAGGGATCCACGGAAACGGCGCAGACACTCTCGATCATGATGGAAATATTCTCGAGATTTCTCGGGCTTAGGCCCGAACCGTGCCAAGTCCACCCTCGTCGGTTTCGGTTTATCCGCGGCGGAGCTGAATGGATGCTCTCGAGATCCCCGGAGACGCCTATTGGAACCCCTGCCCGATCCGATACCTTGGGGTGCCGCTTGTCGATCGCCGCCTTCGGACCCAAGATTGGTAGCCAGTGTTCGAGAAGGTGGAGATGCGCTTAGGAGGCTGGCGGGCCTGCCTCCTCTCACGTGGGGGCCGGTTGGTCCTACTGAAATCAGTCCTGGCCGCTATTCCCATTTATTATATGTCGATCTTTAGGATGCCGGCCGGAGTGAGGAGACGCCTCGAGAAGGCTATGCGAAGTTTTTTTTGGCGAGGCTCCCAGCCCGAGGAATCCCGGGGGGCGGCGCTCATCGCATGGACCACCGTGTGTCGGCCGATTTCTCAAGGCGGACTTGGCGTACGCCATCTTCAGCATACCAACATGGCTCTCTAGACTAAGTGGGTGTGCCGGATTTTGAATCCTTCGGGAGACTTAGTATCGGTGGTGCTGAGGGATGGGTATGGACATTCGCTGGATTGGGAGATGTGGCAGACCCCGAGGCGCGGCGATTCAGCATTTATGGCGAGCATGCGCACGTGTTTTCCGCAGGTGCAGAGGTTCTTCCGCCCACAGCTTGGGAACGGGGAGACCTTCCGGTTCTGGAAGGATAACTGGTCCCGGACACGGTTGTCTCAGTGGGGTCTTCCCTCGTCTCTACGCATTATCCATGGACCCACGGGTTTCGGTACAGCAGGCTTGGCACGGAGGATGGGCCCCGGCTCTGCCCGAGGCATTATCAGACCAGCGGTTGGCTGAGTTGCTGAGGTTGCAAGAGCTCCTTGCCGACCAAAGCTTGTCAGAGGCAACCCAAGACGCGTGGGTGTGGAGCGGCCCAAGCTTCACCGTCCGAGTGGTTTATAGTATGCTTCGCGACCAGGGGGCATCGGAGGACCCGATCTTTCTGCAGAGGTGCCGAGTGGTGTGGAAGCGACGTCTCCCTTTGAAGATCAAGATTTTCGCCTGGCTCTTGCTACGACGACGATTGATGACAAGGTCCTTGCGGCAGCGCATGCTACCGGACTCTCCCGTGGAATGTCCGCTATTCGCTAGGGCGTAGAGGACTGCCAGCACCTGTTCTTTGCCTGCTCCTTGGCCCAAGAAGCGTGGAGGGCGGCAGATGTCGGTCGGCTTGTGACGACCTCGGAGGAGGCATTCTGGCGGTCTCTTAGTGGCGGAGCTTTCCGTCGGGAAGCTGAGTGGCATTCTATTTTTGCCACACTTTGGTCCATTTGGACCCATAGGAATGAGGTCATATTCAGGAGTTATCCCCCTTCCGCTGATGCTATCAAGCACAACGCGAGGGGGTTTGCGTCTTTTTGGCACCGAGGTGGTATAGGCCCCTCGACTACGGTACCCCTGTAGTTCATGATCTGTACATTTCGTCATTATTTTAATGACATTGGGGGGGCACTGTTCCGGGGTGCCCTTCCCCCTCAATTCAAAAAAAAACAACGGTAAGAAGAATCAAGTACATAAAGAAACTATTATGGAGTCTTAACTAGAAAATTGTGTCTGTTATCTACAAGTTGCACCCAATTGATCTGTTGATGTCTCTTTTGTTGTTAGTTGTTGTTCTTTGAGGTCTTTTAATTTTTTTTTGAGGATGAGATAATGCTGCAGGTATTCCATTTGGATCTGTCAATCTGATGTATGGAGTTGATGAATATGAAAGCAAGGTAAGCGTTAATTGTGTGTGCTGAAAAAAAATCCATTTTAGTCCAGTGTTTAAGTGGGAAATTTGTTCTCTGGACACGCCATTCCTCCACAAATGCCATGGGCTTACAAATGTGACTTCGTAAATGTTGATTAGTCAATGTCTGAAAATTGACTAGTCAACCCTGTCACTATGTTTTACTTATGACATGGTTTTTGCTCTGTTTTGCTTTAAAATTCTTCCCATGAACTTTCAGAGAGTTTTTATATGTATTTGGAACTGAATTTTTTTTTGAAGATTATTTGGAACGGAATATTATGCAATCTGCATAGAATATTTATTCTCTCTCTTACCTTTTCAAAAAGATCTAGTTGTTGCTCTGTAATTTTTAAATATTGATTTCCTTTCTGATGATTTAATCCTAATCCTCCATTCAGAGGGAGAGCGAGAGAGTCTAGTTCGTTGATATAGATCCAGGTCTTAAATACCTGGGTGGGAATAAGTAAAAAATTGGATCATGATCAATAAGCTTTATTGTGTACAAAAGACATAAGAAGATAAAAAGAAACCTGACAATAGTCAATCGCTTTTTCTGTTTGACAACTGGTGCTTTCATCAGTAGTCCCATAGGGCCTATGTGTTCCCATGTCTCTTCGAAGGGTATTCCCCACATTGTCATCTTTCTTATAAATACTTTTGTGACTGATGCTAATGTGGGACTTCATGATTTTCTTTTTGGCTTCTTTCATTCTTTGCTAGCTAACGTCAACTGCTGGTGGTGGCACTCTGACATTGGAGTTTGGGGTTCTTAGCCGCTTGACAAATAATCCATGTGCATTTTCTCTCTCTTCCAAATCTTAAGTTTCTTTCTCTATTCCTTTTTTGATATTGTCAATTCTATGATCTTGATAAACCTCATTAGTTTTTTAAACATAGAAAAAGATCACTCAAAATCGGTGATCGACCAGTTCTAGTACCCTCTTCTTCCCACCCAGGAAGTCACCTATCCCTGCACTGCCTGTGCCTGAACAAGCTTAACTTAGATATCTTCTCCACCCTGACATCCCTCTTCTCAAGAGGTCATACCCATCCCTGGTCTGCCCAAAGCCCAAGCACCCTTAATTATAGAGTTTTGCTCGCCCCATCATCCCTCTTTGCAGGGGTCACTCATCCTTGCACTGCCCAAGCCTGGGCACACATATCTCTGGAGTTCCCCTTCACCGTTGTGTCTCTCTTATAATCAAGAGAGACAAAAAAACCTTATTATTTAGATCATTATTATCTCCTTCGAGACATTATTTAGCTTTTAATCTCTTTCTTTGGGATGTTGGACCTCATAAAACACTTCACGCTGGAGTGTTGTCTAGTCACTGTAAAATGTTATTTACAGCACTCTGTGATTATTTCATGGTAATTGGAATAAATTTTTTTCTTATTTGAGACATTTTTTCATATTTTCAGTATATGAGGAAGTCGCGAAAGAAGGCAGTGCATGGATTATGGGCCCATCGATCAAGGCTTAATCTTGTTGGTGCTCATATCAACGTTTTTCACCAGTCAGTGGACTCAGAGGGTATTCCTTAGTACAACATTTTATTTACAGTAATTATTCAGTGAACGCATGGCCATCAGAATGTATCAGAATGCTGAACATACATTCTAATCAATGTGCCAAAACTAATGAAGAAAACCAAAGAACTGATTCAAGCTATCAGTGGAACATAATTGAGGCATTTTTGGGGGATGGATTTTGTAGAATAATCAGTTTAGTATTACAATTTTGCTAGTCTTCTGAGAGTATTTCCTTCAATTAATTTCCTAAAAGGAAATGTCTGTAGTCACCTCTTTAGTTCTTTTTGCTGCTTTATTCATTGCAGGATGCTGGCATAGGAACAAGTATAGATTCCTTCTACTGAATATCTATTGAAGGTGAGGTGTTATCTCTTACTTTTGTCTGGATCATTAGAAACTACTGGGATTATGGATCTTTTATAATGTTTAAGAAAATCTTCATGAAGAGATGGGGAATTCGGGAAATGCACAAAATCCCCTCTTCTGGTTTCATCATATTTTTATCTTTGTTTTCACGCCTTTCCTTCTCTCTGTTATCACCATCTGATAACAAGGCTCCGACTTCTTTTCTCAACAATTTTTTATGCCCAACTTGTATCCAGGTGGTGGTAAATGTTTTTGATGCTTTCAAAGTTGAACCGAAAGAATTGCACCAGGAAATTTGGCACTCGAGACATATGACATTTTTGTTACTTAATTAAGATACCTAATTCGATTAGTTGTCATTGAGAAGATATGCACATATCTTCTTTCCTATTCCTAGAGGTTTGCTTTGATCACAAAGAAGCCTAAGAATGGAACACACTAGAATTCCAAGCTAGTAATGATCTAGTGCTAACAAAAGCATCTATGCTGTGAAGGTTTTCAGAATCCATCTTTCTTTTGTAAAATTGGGATACTTTGTGACAGGCATATTTATTGTTTGGAGACGAGGAGTATCTCTTTATGTTTCAGGAAGCTTACAAAAGCGTCATGCACTTTCTTCACTTGGATCCTTGGTAATATCTGCTGTGTAGATTATTTTTTTTATCCTGCATCCTTATTCATATTCATATTCATATCCCATATCTGGTGATTTAGGTAACTCTATTTATGTTCAAGTTATCGGGGAAAATAGGAATTCTGTCTCCTAGAAATTTATTACTCCTGTATCTTGATCAGGTTGAAACCCTATCTTCGCCTGCAGAGTCATTGAAAATGGTGAAGAGAAGCAGAGAGAAAGTAAATTGAAGATTCTGCGTTATATTCTATGATTTGGCCTGTAAGTGCCATAAACGTATAGCTTACAGAAGTTGGGCCTTCTAATGAGGGCCAGCTAGTGATGATGGTAAAAAGTTAGGATATAATATAGACTTGATCTAAATAGTAAATTACTAAAATGCAATCATGTAGGTATCTGATGGCTAGGAAGAACATGGAGCTCACGTTGTTCATTTTTTCAGGTATGTGGAAGTGAACATGGATTCAGCAGCCACTGTCTGGCCGGTTTTCAACAGTCTACAAGCTTTCTGGCCTGGTCTTCAGGTTTATTGATTTAATTTTATGTAATTTTGGCCTTGAAGCTCTGTTACATAATTAATTTTTAATCAATTAAATGGTAAAATTTTTTAAAGGTTTTAGCTGGGGACATTGATCCTGCTATCAGAACTCATGCTGCCTTCTTCAGCGTGTGGAAAAAATATGGGTTTACCCCTGAGGGTTTTAATCTGGCTACATTTAACGTTCAGGTATCAAATTCCAAGTTAGTGTAATTTTTTTTAACGTCTGAATTTATTCTAATTTGTAATTTCAGTTCGGTCAGAGGAGCTATCCTCTGCGCCCAGAGTTAGCAGAAAGCACTTACTGGTTGTTCAAAGCTACAAGAGATCCTTGGTTGGAATTTTCTCTCTATTAAGTGATTTATTTTTGGAAAACTATCTCTTTTTGAATTTGAGAGTCTTAGTGATTAATCTAAAGATGTAATTAGGGCGTCCTCAGAGTTTCAACAATTCCATTCCAACTATCAAAAAATATGGAGAGAAGAATCACAGAGATAGATAAATAGATAGATAGATAGAGAGATAGATATATATATATATATATATAGAGAGAGAGAGAAGTAGAAACATAGGTAGAAAGATATAGAGCTAGGTTGAAGGATAGAGAGAGATATTGGTAGATTGATAGATAGTGAGAGAGTAAATGGAGAAATAGATAGTGAAAGAGATAGATAAGTAGATGGATAGATAGAGAGAGAGAGAGATAGATAGATAGCAAGATAGGTAAATAGATTAATAGACTGAAAGATAGAGAGAGAGTAGAATGAAAAAAATAAAATTTTGACTAGGGTTTCAGCAGGATAGCTACAATGTTCCTCTTTCAGGACCTATTGGAAGAAAGGTTCTAAAAGGCCACGATACTGATTAATAGATACATGCCTTTCATAAAAGTGCATATACTTCATATTTGTAAATATGAGGTGTGTTGTTCATAAAAGTGCATATGCTTCATACTTTTCAGGTATCTTGATGTTGGACGGGATATCGTTACCAGCCTACAATATGGTGCTAAGTGTACTTGCGGGTACTGCCATATATCAGATGTCGAATCTCATGCCCAAGAAGATCGTATGGAAAGCTTTTTCCTTGCTGAAACCGTAAGTCTTTAGTTTCACGTCTCATCAAATTTTACAGTCCCATCTTACTCCTTTTTCTTTAATTCGTCATTTCAGGTTAAGTATCTTTGGTTACTTTTTGATCTGGCGGTGGGTCCCAACAACTTAGTTGAGAATGGGCCATACAAGTACAAGAGAGACAAACCCTGTTGTTATCTTTGTTTTTCTCTGCTTTTCTAATTATTTTCTCTCTCTATCTTATGAAGGTATATCTTCAACACAGAAGGCCACCTCCTCCCTGCTTCTCCTGAAATATCTCTTGTGAAAGAACGTTGCTCTTACTTTGGAGGATGTAATTATGGGCCGTTCAGTCATCGGGAAGTAAATATTTCAAGATTCCACAATCAGGCTTCTAAAAGATCAAGAGATTATTTATCTGAGTCGAGCTATTTAAAGGCAAGTGATTTTGTCAATTTTCGCTATTTTAGTCTGTTTCCAGATCCTGTGTTTACTTCTTTGTCTCTTAAGGTTTATTGACCAAGACTTTACACTGATTCTTAAATTTTTCCGATATATGCTAACTGCAAATCAACCCACCAAATAACTGCCTTTTGAAAATTATCTGATTTTAACAACGGCAGGTCAAATCAGCCTTTTAATTAATTTTTCTCTTTTGTTAATTTGGACAGGGATTTTGCCCAGGTCTGGATCATGGCCAGAAATTTGGAATATCTTATATGCCCGTGATTGAAAGAACAGATGAAAGTGACAGTGTGGGTGCCCAAAACAATGAGGGGCACTCTGTCATCCTGGTTACTAACCACAACGATGAACGTGCAACAGATTTTTCTAATACATAAATACGTAGGTATTCTTCATCTCAGAGTTTCGCTCCTTCATCCTGCTTGGGACTTCATCAAATATTAATTCTCTTTTATTCAGATTATTTCCTTCAAAGTGAGTTCTGGGAAGATTCTTTATCTCTGTCCGCCAATTCGAAGAGCAGACAGAAAGAGAGAAGCTGCTGACACAAGATAGAAAGCTGGAGCCGGTGACCATGTAATCATTCACGCGAAGGTTCTCTTGTCAGATATTTAATTGATTTTTGGTTTATTAAATTATCATAGCCTCGGATGTACATCTGCTGTATTGTTAGCACATCAAGGTCCTGCTTATTAAAACACCGCCAGGTAACATCATAATGAGATTATATTCTATTATTTAATTATTTGTCAATACTGGAATTTTTTCCATTTCAGTTGCTTCCATGATTTTTTTAGTAGTTTATTTTTTGTATGAAGTGTTCAAATGAAATCGATTGAAGAAGTTTTAGTGAAATTATTTGTGAAACTCAAAATAATTCTTTCTTGTCCTGGTTATGACAGGGTACTAAGATGATGATAATGATAGTAACTTTGCCAATATGAATTAACTCTTCTTGATCAAGCGAAAGGTTAGGGTTGCTTCTCAATATTCGTCATTTTGGAAGTATTTTTCAGTCATGGCAGTTCTTTATTTCCCAAAACACTCCTTTGATGAATTAAAGATATATATTTTTTATTTGTCAAAATTTTTATTGTTATGTTTCAGAAATGCCAAGCAAGGAAGAAAAAGGAAATAATACTTTTTTTTAAGAGAAGGTAGGATATAAAGGAAAACTCCCTGGCCGCCCAAATCTCTCCGTAGTGTTGTTTGGCACTAACCTCTGAGCATTTTCATTATCCTTAGCCTCCTACAAGTAAACTTGAACGTCCTGCACCATATTCCTGTCTGTCAGGGTCCCAGCCTTCATAATAACATCATCAAAAGATGAGAGAGAAAGGAAAATGCCAAGTGATTATCTCGTGAGCTCGCTCCCAAGGAGCCGAGAGATGGGAAGCGGAGAGAGATGGAGAGAAATGGGAAAGGTTCAAGGCGTAGTTGGCCTGGGTGCTTACTGTACGGAGAGGGATGGAGTGGGGATGAGGGGGAGAGAGGGAAAGGGTAGTACCAGCTAAAGGGTAATTAACTAAGGTACTCTCCCTCACTGTGGAGAGAGAGAGAGGGAGAGGGAGAGGGAGAGAAATGTCTAAATGGGTAATTAGCTAAGGTAGTGCTCACTCCCAAAACTTTTAGGGAGAGGGCGGAAGGTTGGAAGGGTGAATAGCTGAGGTGCTAACTCCACAGAGAGAGAGAGAGAGAGAGTTAAGTTGCTCACTCCCAAGGAATATCCCCTGCCAGCATCCATTCTCCGTCCTTGTCCTCGTAAGTAATAACCTCGATTTCCGTCTTCGCCTTTTCCCTGTCTTCTTCGCCACATATTTCCTCCACTGGGCCGGGCGAACAAACCTTTCAACGCCTGGCAAAGGTCCTTGTAATCCCCATAGGCATTTAAATCTACCTTCCTCATGTAAGGAGCTCCATCCATCCTTACTTTAACGTAGAGACCAGCCCCTTCACTCTCTCTCATCCTTCCTGCAAAGCAGTTTCTCCAGTGAGCTCGAATCGGAGGCCAACCCACCATCTGGCCCCTAGAAAAAAAGTAATCGGTCGTGAACAGATTAAATAGAAAACCAGACGGACAATCTCCTCTTTCTTCTTCTCTTACTTAATCGGGGGATCAGGGTTTCCCTGGGATTCTCTCTGTTCTTCTCTCATCCGGAGCAGCTTCAAATGTTCTTCATGCTCTCTTCCTGGCAAGCCCAGTCTCAGCTCTGTGTCAGAATCTCCCGAGTCCATGATTTTGCCTTCAGAATTGAAGAGGGCTCATTATTTGGAGTTAAATAGAGTGGAATTTCTCAAATTAGGGCTGAAGGAAAGAGATTTCAATGGTCGGCCACCTAGGGGTAGGTGTGGGCCCCTCCCTTTTCATTATTCTTCCCAAAAGTAAGTGGTTTTAACCTTTTAGGAGACAAACTGTTTGCCATGAAGAACTCAAGTAAACTCTCCATCTCACGTTTTAGGATTTTTTTAATTGACGAATATGGCCTTTGATAATTTAAGGATGCCGCTGCTGTTTCAGAGATGATAGGAAAATGACAGAAAAGAAGATTCTCTCTCTAACTCTCTCTCTCTCTGTGAGGAGAGACTCGACATCAGACAACTCTTGATCAAGCAACCTACTGACTGGTCGGTCCATTCAAAGAATTTCTTCTTTAAGACAAATCCTGTCTGCTCCATCTTCAATCTATCAATCTCTACCTAAAGTTTAAGAGTCTCAGTTTATTCAAATTCTCCCCGACTCTAGAGCCTATGAGAGTCTTTCTCAGTTCGTTAGAATTTCTCTCTCTCTCTCTAAAACGTAAGAGAGTCGCAGTTGATGACCTACTCTCTCTCTAAAAACACATGAGTCTCTCTCTCTCTCTCTCTCTCTCTCTCTCCTATTTTACTCTTTTCAGACAAGCCGGAGCATTATATTTGATTGAATATCTCCACGCGTTAAACCAAGGAAAATCTAGAAACTTTGATATCAGCCGTTTTCCAACATATTTCTCTGGTTTTGACGAGTTGGCACGGTGGTGGGTGTTGACTGAGTATCAGCGTTCGGCGGATTTTCCTAATTCTACGCGAGAGGAGATGCATTGGAAGAAGAAGAACGACAACTGTCTCTCTATCATTTCCAACCTTGTCCGCCTCGTGATAATTTGCCCATTCGAGACAAACCATTAATTGATATCCACCTTCTCATCTTCCTCACGCAGTTGCTGCACATGGTTACCCTAAACACACACTCTCTCTCTCAAGAACTTCATCCCTTCTCTCTCTCTCTCCCTCGCTTACACTCTGAAGGCTTCTTTTTAAGAGGATTTAGGGTCTTCTGAGTCTGCGCTTTGAAGCTACCCCTGTGTCTTAACCTAGATGCATGGCGTCCGGTGCAATACTACGATGCGTGCGCGATACCCATGAGTCGAGATCCGACACTCGAAGTCAAAATCCATGAGCTCGCATCTTTGGGTCCGAATGCAATAATAATAATTTGTGGTAGTTGGGAGTGTATTGGGATATCTCAATCTCTACGAGGCAAGTTGACCAGGAGAACATGATCTGTTGCCTGGACTTAGATGGCCTATTAACTCTGTCAACGACGATCTGCAAGACTTGAATATTTTAATACTTTAATTTGGTAGGGTCAGAGCAGTTACCGAGAGACTCGGCAAGTTGCCCAGTCGTTGCCTCACAACATGCCTTTTGGCTTGTTTCTAGGAGGCAGTATCGTCTCTCTTTCCTTTTCAATTCTCTATAAATCTAGATGTAATCGTTGAATGAAATACGCAGTTGCTTCTCTCTTTCTCTCCTTCCTCTTGGAATTTCCTCTCCACCATCCTCTACTGTTCTGTGTTTATCAGCGACGATCGCTGGCCGCTCATTGTGGGAGTTAGATGATAGAGAGCGTATCTCCGACATGATCATCGAAAATCCTTTAATTTTTCTTACCACCCGGAAACAGATGAGAGTGTGAACGAAGAAATTTCACGTTATTAACACAAGATCACAGAGTTTTATGCGACAAGGGAAAGGGGGGAAGAACGAGCGAAGAATTACTCTTCTGGCTCAGATTGACGGTCCGGATTTCGCGCCTCTTGAGGCCCAGAGTGGGATTTTTAACATCTCAGCGTCCTGTCCGTTCATCTCGTCCGAAAACCTGAAATGTAATTGGATTTCCAGAGGACGCTGGGTTTTGTTCAAATATTTCAAAGGGAGAGTTAGGTCAGGGGCAAATCGGAAATTTCAAGCAGCTCCTTTTTTAAAATTTTTTTAAAGGGAAGTAGATGCTGACCGAGACCAACGGCGTCGGAGCAGTGGATAATGCGCAGACGCCTGCAGGAGACAGCGAACATTCTGCGGAGTTCATGTTCAAAGCTGAGCGAATTTTTTATAAACGAATAAATTTCCCCCATCGATATTTTTCTTGATGGGTTCCACGTACCGTTTTCTTTCGTGAGGTAGATGTATGGATGGAGATACAGAAAGAGATAGATAGATCGATCCATAGATAGATAAATTGAATTGGATAAACGTATGAATTGACGGATATAAATTGATAGATAAATAGGAGGATGGGATAGAAAAATTTATAGATAGATAGAATAATAGACGGATGTATTGATTGAGATATGGACAGAGAGATATATAGCTACATACTTTGAAAGGATACATTAATAGATGGATATAGAGATAGATGGGTAGGTAGGCAGGATGGTAGGTATACAGATAGAAATATTAATAGGGAGATTGATTACTAGATAGACAGAGATAGCTAGATAGATAAATAAATAAGTGGGTAGGTAGACAGAGAGATAAATAGAAAGGTAGATAGATTAATGTACAGATAGACAGAAAGATAGATAGATCGATGCATTGAAAGAGATAGTTATCTGGATATTTATGTAGATCGATAGAGAATGAGAGAGAGATTGGTTGATTGACTGGTGCATATAGAGATATATATATTCACAGGGAGAGGAGGAGGAGGAGAAGAAGAAGACTAACTCCCAGGGAACGTCGCCCACGAGCATCCAATCACCATCTCGATCCTCGTATGTCTGAACGTACTTGGAACTGTTGACCAGATCCCTCAATTTTCCCTCCTTCGAGAAATCTCTCTCAGTGCGACCGCAATTTCCTGTTCACAGTCACATCAAAACCCACCTTAAAAAAACGATTAAGATCCTCCAAAGCCTGAAAAGTCTTCTCTAAATCTCAAAAACCTGATAGAGGGAATTTAAAATAATAATTAAATATTAACCTGCGGTGAAAGGAGCTGAACATCTTCTCCAAGGCCTCGGATAATTCCTCGTAACTGCTGTAGATATTGAGATCTACTTTACGAAGATATGGAGCTCCATCCATGCTCACTTTCACCAAAGGTACTGCCGCCAAAAAGAATTTTCTCCCCATCTTTCTCTTTGTTGGATCTCGTCGTTTTCTCACAGAAGATGTTCTTCCGGAAACATCTCACCGGCGGCCAGCCCACGACCTGCGCCCTGAATCAAAGATGAAAAAAGTTTTCGATGATAACCCACCAAAGAAAACCGAGAAAAAGAGAAACCCACTTATTTGCCTCAACAATTTCCGCTCTCTCGTCCTGCATCTTCCAGCCATCTTCAGGAGAAGCTACGTGCTTCAACTGGAAATCAATGGTCTCGGAGAAACACCTTTTGCCCCCGCTTTTCATTGGCTCCATATCGCGACCGGGAAGGCCCAACCGAAGCTCGAACATACCCTCTGTGAAGCGGTCCATACTGAGAAGATTTGGAGAGGGAAACTGGATTTTCTCTCTCTAGATTTCTCTCGTGACTTGTGGAAGGAAGAGTTAGGCCGCGAGCTGCTGAGTAGCCGACCAGAGATGACGTCCCAGTATTTCTGGCGGGATCTGGCGTTTGACGGGGATGACGTCATCATGATCCAGTTGCCGCGGGTAGAATCGACAGGTCAACGAGGCAGTGACGTTGGATACGTTGACTCGGCATTACAGCCATTGGATTAAATTCTTGATGACGTCAATTGCGGGCTGTATTGCTAACCGGGGGCAGACCATGTCTGTTGCGGGATTCCAGCCGGATGTAAGTAAAGCACAGTTGTCAAGGGCATTGGCGACACGTGGGTTTGAGAGCAACGGATTCCTCTATAAAATTGTTTCGAAGTTGTTATTGTAATTGTTTTTTTTATAGAGGACCAATACATTAAATTTCGCAAGTGGGATCACGAAATTTTCTGATAAATTTCAAATTCAAGTTTATAATAGCACATTATAAATTTTATTTCTTCATCCCCCTTCTTAAAATCCCTAAATTAGATTTCTAAATTTACATATAGATATTACCACTTCTAGCTTGAATTTGAAAACATGAAAACTATATTTTTATTTTTATAACGATATTCTCATAATTACAAAGAAAATAAAAAAGTAGAGTACACACTATTTGATGATGAGAGATATGCTTCTATAAACATTTAAATATTGCATGAAGTTTGCATTATATAATTGTATAAACCTGGAAGGTCACACACATAAAGTTAATGTTGGCAAGTAAATATATTTTTAAGGGTTTTTGTGAATATTTTACTTACCTAAGGAGAGAACGGCATACGGAAGGGTGCCATATACAAATTAGTTGGAAACTCTCCCCTTCCTTCTCATTCTATCTTGATGAGCTCCTCAATATTGTTTTAATGTCCAACCTCTAGAGATATCTACATGGTCTATAAATAGTTGGATCTCGTCTTAAAACTCTTTATTAAGAATTTTAAGAATGAATTCTATAAGTATGAATTTTAATCAATACTAGATTATAGGATCATCGCTTCTAAGTGCCTCGTCGTTTTAATTGTTTGATTCAATGTCTTTTGTTGCATTCAATGTTTTGATCAATATTATAAAGTCTGATCAAGTCATAGGTGTTGATATAAGTGTGTGAGGACCATGTCCCATGTGGGACCCACATCACTTGCTAAATATTGCTTCTGGGAGTGTAAGCAGCAATGCTCGGAGGGGCTGCATTGGGCTTTACTTAGCGACGTAGAGATGGTGCCAGGAGTGTGAGTGCCATTAGGGTGGTGCTAGGGGCAACTCCACGAGCTCATTGATAATGACGCTAACTGTGATGGTAGTAGTAACAATGTAGTTCAAGATGAAGGGAGCATCAATGCATTTCTTGAGGTAATGGCAATGTAAAAAATGGAGCTCAGTGTTGATAGTTGTGCTCAAGATGCCAATGGTTGTACTTGAGGTGAAGGCAACATTGAGGCCTCAAGGTGGTTATCGGGGTAGCATCAATTGCATTATGGTTCCGAGAGCTTTGGGCTATGCATCTTGTAGGGCTTCATCAATGCTGTTGATGGGAGTGGTGTCAAATGAAAATTGTGATTTACGGGCTATGCTAGTGCCAGTGAGGACTACTAGCAATTTTTTTGAATTTTTGCTTCAATTTTTATGTTTGCTTCAAATCTTTCTATAATAGACCTTTAAATTTTCAAAGAGGTGTGCCATTTGAGACATTGCTTCCAGTAAATCACGTAGACATACCACTTCAAATGGAATGGGTGGAGCGACAATTCATGTAGTTGTCGAGCGATGATCAATGGGAATGGCTCCATGAAAATCATTTGGTTTTGATACCAAATTGATGCACAATGTAGTGAAGAAGAAGGCAGGATCTGACATGGTGGCAGTGATGGTGATCAAATATGCTTATCACTTCTTTGAAATCAAATATGCTTATCACTTCTATCACACGAGAGGCCTATTTAAAAGCCAAGGAGTAAAGAGAAAGTACATGTTTAGTATTCAAAAAAATTGAAAAAAAAATTATAAAATAAAGTTGACAAATAAATGGAAATATTAGACACAACTTGGCTTTAATGATAGGGCTAAGGTGCTTGTCTCCATCAATCTTCCCCCTTGGAGAACTTGTTTCTAGAGAGTAAGAAAGATAATGTGAGTCCAGAAATGGTGGTGATGATTCCTATGGGCATCCCCCATCAATCCTCTCCACTTATAAGTACTTGATAACATGCATATTGCAAGTGCAAATATATGATTCTTTGCTGCTTTTTATATATACTTTTCATCCTTACTCTAAATGCTATTATGTTTTGATTAAATTTTTGCATTCATCACATCATCTCGCTCATAAGCTTATTTTGTAGTAATTTAGAATTAATTTGATGGATGAGAGGTGTTTGACCTTTTTCAAAGTCAAACAGGTGTGAGTTTCATGTTTATAGGGCTTGAGCAAAGAATGAGAAAGACAAAGACGATAAGAAGAGGAAGTTTGTTGAATGTAATTTATTGCCTTTATCCCATTAAATTATGAGAGAATTTGCAAGAAAAAGGATGTGATGAAGATAAAAATGGCACAATTTTCATAGTAAAATGAGTTTTATGTGATAATATATAAGCATTTGAACTTTAGGAAGTTTTCTAGATTTGTATTTGATTTTTACTGATTTTTATGAATTTGAGGGATTTGAGGGATTTTTTTTCTGATTTTTATGAAATTAATCTAATTTTAAAGATTTTTTTCAAGGCTTAAAAAAAGAAAAAAATTAATTTAATTCAAGGCTGATGTGACACCATGACGTGGCAATGTGCACATGTGATAAGAAAAGACAATGACATTTGGTATGCACTCAATGCCTTCATGGTGGGATCAAGGGGAGTACTTAGTGATCAATGAACATCATTTGCATAATGCGCCCATCATCTGATTTAATGACCTCAAATATTTATTGAAATTTTTTTAAAACATATTTTTCCATGTGGGAGTAACTTTTTTGCTTTTGAAGGGATATGTAGCAACATTAGAATGCTCTAATTTTTGCATCAATTGGGGTTGTTTGATTTTGTGGATTAGGTCCACTGGGTTGTCCTTTTTGCGAGGTGAATCAGAACATGTCGTGTGACACATTATGGAGCGGGGGATAGAGTTCCATGCAATCAACAATGTAGATTAATCCCACACTCTCTCTCTCTTCATCGCGGTGAATAAGAGATTGATTAACAATGTGATCCTAGACATTTTGATATTGATGAAGCTTTATCCAATGGTTGACATTAATTTTGATTCCCTTTATTAAATCATGGCCAATCAGAAGTGGACATGTGACTCAATCTAAGCCCTTCTGATATCTATCAAGGTAGATTAGATAGCTAACAATCAATCGACATCAAATAAAGCATATCGAATAGCCAAAAATGCCTCAAATTTAAATCAAGATATCTCATGATTGTGAAGGCATTTGATATGAAATTTTGTGGATAGAATTTTCATTTTATCCTCTATGTTTCATGTTTGGCTGATTAAAAGAAACTAGGGTTGGAATGCTTCTAGCATTGACTAGTCGAAAGAAAGATAACATTGATTAACCATCTGTGGTATACCAAACACAATTTTTGGTGAGTTTCTTCTCTATTTATTCATTCATCATGTTGGATTCTAGTCGCCAAGCTCAAGTGAGATGTATGGGTTCTCGAGCAAATGATGGACAAGTGAGCATCGTTAGTGTGAGTTCTTGATCGCAAATATTTAGAATACAAAAATTTCTTTTTTATCTAATACCATAATTCTACATTTTCAATTCCCAAATCATAGTTTTCAACCCTGAATCGTAATTTTCTCTTCCAATAGAGAAGATTTAATATTCAATAGGATATTTGGAAGTGCTTGACGAAGCGTTTTATGCGGTTGTTAAAACACACAAACGTCGGTCAAACAAAATTTATAATTCCGAACTCACAATAAAAAAGATATAAAATCAAGTAAAGTGTAAGTATCTGGTCGATCCACAGAGAACAATGTTGACTTTTATTACAGAGTTGACTTGGTCAAACTTAGGTTTAATTCAAGATTTGAAGAAGTGGAAATGCGATTTTATGAATAGAAATGATATAAATATATTAGATAGGATATTTTAAAATTTTAGACCTCTGATTTGACAGAGAAAAGTCAAAATTCAAAGTGAAAGCATTGACTTTGACCACACAATCGACTTTCTATAAAATCAGAGAATCAAAAGAGGCCGAAGATTACGAAAATTATATATTCAGAATCTATATAGAAAATAGAATTTATTGATAGAAAATTCGTGTTTTTTCGATAAGAAATGGATTCATTATGAATTATTGAAAGTCAAAGATCAGAAAAAAATCCCGAAATGAACACTTCAGAGAAAATCTTCAAATTGACTTATCCAAATCTTGCAATTTATATATCAATAGAAAGCTAAAAACCAGAGGATTCCAAAGAGACCAAAATCATCAAATTCCAATTTATATTCTAAGAGTAATTGATCCCGCAAGTCAATGGCCCAAATTCGGATTGAAAATAAATAGTGGTTGGTCAAACTTTAAATTGAGGGGCCAAATGATCTTGGAATTTTATGAATTTTCTATCCACGGAAAGCTGATGAAATAAGGAATCCAATGAAACCAGAATCAAGTGATTCAGAATTAAGATCAAAGAGATGTCCTATTCTCAAAATCAGCAAAAATTGGAGTCATAATTGTGTGAAATTGAAAAACAAAATGCCTTTAAACACAAAATTAACTTCTTAAATCTAATCAAAACTCAAATTACCATTGGATGAATGATTGAGTCCCACTGCTAACCTGATTTCCGCAAAGATTTGGCTTCAATTCACGCGGATTGAAGAGTACTGGCTTGATTTCTTCTTCGGCGGACGTTCGGCGTTCAAGGGGAAAATTCGATCAAATCTGACAATTAATCATAACGAATCGTGCCTTAATCAGATCCCGATCAAGTCTAAGTGCAGGGGAATCGTGATGAACTCAAGATCTTCCTTCAAATTCGCTTAATTGCTTCACGAATCGATCAAAAGTTAAGGTTCAAAGGGAAGAACATAAGAATTTATAAGGAGATTCCGCCCGAAAAACGCGGACTGTTCGATTTTAAGAAGATCAGATGGACATCCACGATCACGCGCGCAAGATGAGGCATGATCCCATGACGCGGGCCCGTGTTTTCCTTTAATTAGAGCCATCAGATGATGATCTAAAGATCCAGATGTGTCCACGTGTTGCCCCACGATCACACGATGCGACTCATGCTTCTCGCTTATTTCGCCCGTTTGATGAAGAACGGACTGTCCTGATGCATCCACATGTAGCCCACAATCGCCAAAATTGCGATAGTGACGAGGCGAGACTGCGAGGTCGTTGATTTCACATAGTCTCGAGTCAAAAATAATTTCGAACTTACCAATTTGATGAAAATGTATCGAATTGAAGGGTATAATGGTAAATAAGGGTCGAATCCACAGGGAAATAAGGAATTTCTTGACGTATTCTTCAAAATTGATCAAATCGGACAATGAATTGATGATAAAAATAGGGGAAAATGGTAAATTATGAAAGATAACTTCAAATCTATTCTACGGAATCAAGAATCATCGAATTTGGACTTGATTTCGTGGAGAAATCGAAGATTGAAGTGGAGAGAAAATTTCGGACGAAGAAATCATGATTTTAATGAAAATTAACCAAAATTAAACCTTAAATCCTAATCTACATCGAAATCAAACTTAAATAAACTAAATCTTAGCAAAAACCGCTTCTACTAACCACGATTAGCGATCGGATTAGCTCGATTAAACCGATTAATTAACAAAAACACCGAAGAACGCCTTCGCGAGTTCAAGCTGGAATTTATACCGATCTACACGATAAAATCTTGATTTCAAGGGCTCCGGAGGTGCGGAATTGAAAGTAGAACACACTGAGATCAAGAGAAATGAGAGGGGAGGTGTCTATACAGGTCAATTAGATTGATTTCCAACTCGAATGGTTTGATCATCGGAAGAACCCCTCTTTTTATACAGATTTTGGGCGTAACCGTCCGATTGAAACGATCGACGGTTATGATGAAACGGTCCATTGTGGACCGTTTTGAATATATTGCATCCGTCGGATCGCCAATGGAGGGTCCAGATGGTCCGTCTAAAATGCGTTTTAAAATGCTTTGCATCGTGCCCCTTCGATCGCGATCGGGCGGTTGAGATGAGCTCCCCACCGTTTCATCTCGGCCGTTATAATCCGATTAATTGAAGCACGTGCGCTGATCATCTCTGGTGGACCGCGAGCGCATGCGATCGACGCGCCATCTTTCGCACCTCGCCCGATCCAATGCACCGTGAGCGGCCACGTCACCTGCATTTAAAAGGATGTGTGGGACTTAGTCTCACACATGGGAAAAATTAAAGGAAATCGTTTGGTTTAAAAGGAGTGACGATTCTGAGGGTTGAATACCCTTCCGATATACAGAAGGCTGAACTTACTATATATAATATAAACTATACAAATATAAGTAAATATTGCGCCGCGTAGGCGCCGCGTGGGTCCGCGTGGCGCTGCCACGTGGCCTTGCGTGCCACGTCGCATCCACGCGGGTCCCACGCGGAATTAACCCGCTTTTTGCCCCTTTTTTAATTCATTTGTATTATTAAAATTTGAAATAAATTCAGAAAAATCAAGAAAAAAATCCCTAAAAATAGAAAATTCATAACTTTTAATATAGAACTCCAAATTAATCCAAATTTCTTTCATTTGATCCGAAATTTAATTATCTATCATTCTAAAAATTCAAAGTTAATAAACAATGAGAGTTTTAAATATTATTTCAAAAATACATTTATTTCTTTAAAGATTTTAACTTAAAAAAGTAAATAAATGTTTATAAAAACCTTTTCTCTCATTATTTTTAATTTTTAAAAACCTTTATAATCTCAAGTAAAGATGGGTTATTAATTTTTTTATCTTTTAAATCATCATATTTAACCCTAATTTAAAGCATTTAAAGTAATTTTGAGATTATAGTGACTTTTTCATAGAATGATAGAAAAATACACATAAGTATGATAACATGCATGTAAATGAAATCTTTTATACCTTATTATGCATCAAAAATCATGTTTTATTATGTTAATATAGCATGTTATCAGATAGCATCGTGAGCGTCCGATTTTCACTTAACCCGATCGACGGCCTGAATTTTTGCACGTGCGTTTGATGCTGATCGGGTGGACTCCGGTTCACCTGATGAACGCGCGTTATATTGAGGCTATGAGATCCAATGCCTGTCATGCAGCCACATGTCATGCGCATTAAAAACCTCCCAGGAACTTAGTCCCACACGGAGGAAATGAGAGTGAAAGGCGTGTATAAAAGATAGAAGGGCATAACGCATTTGCGTTACTGCCCCAACTATCTCACGAGGGCCCACTAACCCATGGGCCCTTCATCTGCCAGCCCCACTCTGCCACGTGGCACCACTCGGGCATCCGCGTGGACCCTGCCACCTGTGCGCCACCTTCGTGCCGCATGGGCTCGCGCGGCTCTGCCATGTAGCCTTGCGTGCCACATCGCATCCGTGCGGGTCTTGCGCGCCACGTGTCCTCTCGTGGGTCTTGTGGAAAATAACCCACTTTTTGCGATTTAAAATAAGAAATAAAATCACGAAAAAGCAAATTAAAATCAAATTAAAAATCCGAGAAAAATCTAAAAATTTAAAACTTCATAACTTACGAAATACAACTCCTTTTAAGCTCAAATTTTTTCCACGGGATCACAAATCTCTTTCTCTTTAATATCATGCCATCTAAAATATAAATTAAACCAAGAAAATGGGATGTATTGAAAATAATATCAAGTCTTTCATTAAGAATTATTTCTTTTAATCATCCAATCCTTCTTTTCTTAGAAGTAATCTTTAAATCATCTACTAAAGTCAAAGTAAGGTAATTAATTTCTACTAGTTTTAACCTTGCAAAAGATTTAATCATCAATAAAGCACATAACTAACCCTAATTTATGCATAAATATGAACTTTAGTAGAATGGCATACCAATGGAGAAAATTCATAAAACTATGATAACATGCATCATAATCACATAAAATAAGCATGAATATGAGTTAAATAAGATAATAATTGAAGTTATAAATGCATGTTATCAGTGTTCTATTAGATTATTAGATCTCCCATATTCTTCTCACTTCTTCCATTGCTCTCTTCCACTTTCTTCATCAAAAACACAAAAATAAACCCTCATTTTAATCTTTTTACCCTTTCTTCGTATGGATTTGACCTTGACTTGCCGCTCTTCTAACTTTAATATCAATTTCAAGGAGTTGAGCATAATTTTTTATATGTGAATTTGCACTTTCAATGATTGTGATTTTCATGCTTATTAGTACTCAACTCCAACGAGTAAGCAAGAGAACACAAAATGAGCGACAATGGTGATGATTCTTTCAGCCATTCCCCATCATATGCTTTTATTGTCCTTGAGGGAATACTCAAGGAATCAACTATAATCTTTAGTAGATATTTCTTAAAATGAGAATGGGAAATGGGGAATTATTTTTAAGGAGGAAGAGGTAGTCCTTAGAGAAAAGGATAAGATAGTGTCACTCAAGGCATAGGGAATTTCCAAAAACCAAGGTGAATAATTCATTGTAGGTCTTAAGGGATACCCCAAGGAGAAGAGGTTTTGAGGCCCACTTCCTCTCCCAAATTAAAGGCTTGATCCTCCCCCGCAAGAAAATTATATGACTCACATATTATATACAAATCAATGTTTAATATTTCAATTAGATATCTTTGATTTGAAAATAGTTGATGAGCACTTGAAAAAAGATATCAGGGCATCCATGAGGAAAAATGTGAAATAAGAGTTGAAGTGGATAATCTTGATTTGGAGAAAGAAACCTTGCATCTCAGTCAAGATAAGCTCCTAGGATCTCTATGCCAAATAAAAGGAAGAACAAAACTAAAAAAAACTAAGAATAAACAAGGTCTTGGCATGATGATGTGCAAGTATAGAAGGATGTGCAAAGACATCTACATAATCAAGAATTGCATACATGCATGGGATTTTAGATGACACGGACTAAGTCAAGAGAGCATATTGCAAGGGAGAAAGTGTGAATACAAACATCCAACTCGTAATAGTACTGATTGACATCTTATAATGATCTATTGGTTCCTAGATCCGAAATGGAGCAATTTTCTTGATTCCTTTATGAGCATAGTAACATCTAGCTGATGACATTAAAACTTAGCAATTCTCAGCAGTCTACCCAATTTTTCTTTAATTTTATTTTTCTTTTTCTCTTCTTGCTTCATGGGTGTCCATGGTGAGAGGAGATGAGAGGAAGTGCAAAGATAGATCTCAACATGACTTCAAAATCTCAATAAGTTTTTTCTACACCTATTTTTCACAATTTCTAAAAAGTTATTTGACATGCCAAGCATTTTTTTACATGATCACATGACTATGATTATTTTATTGAGGATAACTCAAACTTTCAAGACTTAATCTATGCTAAATTAAAAAATTTTTGAATTTTTTCCTTAAGTTCTAAATTTCCTCACAAGTTCTTATGTCTTAGAATCAGAACATGCTTCTGTTTTGAGTTTCACTTTCTCCTTTGGATAACCTCGGTCATACTAAAGTGTCATTATCAGTGAATTGGAACATAGTTCATAGATACTCTTTGACACACCAGGACGAGACGACGTAACATACAACTAGTATAGAACCCTTTCGGCTTGGAATCTCTTTCATGCTAAACCTTGTTGGGGTCTTATCAGGATAAGTAGGCCCAAAATTTCCCCTCCCCCACCTCAAACATTAAGGTAGTAGTTCCATAATCAGCATTACCTCTATGACATGGTCGTTTTTTTACATTCCACTGCAATTACATTAGAAATCCAAGGCAAGGTTCCACAAACCATTCTGCGGTGTGGTGGTTGATGGAACGAATCAATGCTGTCGCTAATTGCACATCGATTCATGTCAAAATAAAGTACAAACTTACCGATTTCAAGGATAATTCATGAATTGAAGGGTATAATGGTAATTAAGAGTCGAATCCACGGAGAAATAAGGGATTTTCAAGAGATCGTTTGGAATTTGATCAAATCGGACGATGAATTGAGGTGAGAAATTAGGGAAAATGATAGATTTGGAAAGAGAGCTTAAAGACGAACCCACAAAATCAAAAATCACTCGATTTGGATCAAGATTCATGGAGAACTCGATGAGCGAATCAGGGAGAAATTTCCGAACGCGAATTAAGAGAAATCCGAAATTAAAAGACTAAATTAACTAAATTAACGATCCTAAATTACAACTTAATCATACATGATGAAATATTAGGAGGAAAACACATAATCTAATCTGAGATAGCGATCAAAATGATCCAATTAAAAGCCGGATTCAAGGCTTTTCATTCCGCAGTTTCGAAAACGATCTTTGGTGTTCAAGAGGCGAATTCTCCCTAATCGATAGACGAAACTCTTACTTTCAACCACTCCATGAGCGAGGAAATGAGTCTAGAAGTGATTGAAAGCAAGAGATTCAAGGATGATGGTGTCTAGATATGTCAATTGAGCGAAATCATCCAAGAATACATGAAAATGTCTAAGAACATATCAATTTATAGCTAATTTGGGCATAACCGTCCGATGAAACGCTTCATCTTCGATCAACGGCTCTGATGAAAAGTATCAATGCAAATCCTACGGTTAAGTCATGGCCGTTGGATCAGAGATGGACCGCTGAGATGAAACCACGACGCGTGCTTTAGAAATAACGCTTGAAACGCCATCTGTTTGATCTTGGTCAAACGCTCCGGATTCGTTTTCATCGGTTTAATCTTTGCCGTTATAACTCTCTTGATGAACGGCTGAGATTATATCATTTTTAAAACGATTCACCGATGAGTAATACTGCGCCACGTACCCCCCTCCTTTAGGTGACGATCGACGATCGCGATTGAATCACGCGATCGGATGTCCCACGTTGCGCCATGTCGCATCGCGCCCTTGATCATCGATCACACTGATCGGTCGCTCCAGATTGCGCCACGTCACCTGCGTGCTATAAATAATCTGAAAAATTGATTTAAAATTACAAAAAAGTGATTTTTAATTCTGAAAAATCAATAAAAATTCATTAAAAATTCATAAAAAAAAAGAAGAAAAATCCCTTAAAATTAGAAAATTCATAACTTTCAAAATATAACTCCAAATTAATCTAGATTTGTTTCATTGGATCAGAAATTCAATTATCTATCATTAAAAAGTCAAAATATTTAAATAACAAGAGAATAAATTATTCTTTCAAAAATACAGTCATTTCTTCTTGAAAAACAACAAATTGGAAAATAAATGAGTGCATATAAACATTTTCTCTTATTATTTAACATTAAAACCTAATTATAATGTCAAATTTAGATGAGAATAATTTATTGTAAAATATATTCATAGTTATGCATAATTATCCCTAATTAAGTGCATTTTGAGATTATAACTTAAAATTGCTTGAAATGATAGAAATGCACTCAAAGTATGATAACATGCATACAAATGGAATGTTTTATGCCTTAATTTGCATTAATAATCATGTTTTTTGCGTGTTAAGATTGCATGTTATCAGTGGTAGGACCTCTAAGGGATTGACTTCGGAAGTGACAAAGTAAAGAAGGTTCTAAAGGTTATTCAAAGAATAAAGAACCTAGTGAAAAGTAGGATCTTTAGCTAAGCTATCTTGTGCTTAAAGCTCTTGGAGAGCTTTTGTGGCTATGGATCTAACACCACTCCTTTCAATCCTATTAGATGAGAATTCTGTGAGGAGCCTAGATAGATTCACTAAACTATATGATCTTGGTTTGTAAAGTGTCGGCTCAAACCAAAGAAAGTTCTCCCAGCCTAACGGCTGCCTTCTTAGTGGTTTTTACGGAGCTAAGCTCTGTTTTCGTTAGTTCAAGAGAAGCGAGAAGCAGGAGATAGTAGTGAGGATGACAACCAAGAGTAAATTATTTTTTCAAACCAAGTTGCATCATCTTCTCTATATATTCTTTGCATTTGATTATCATGTATAGATTCTTTGCAGTTCAATTAAACCCTTTTAAGTATGAAAAATTAACACAAAGAATATGTAGTATCACACCACGTGTATTTGACAATTCATGGGATAAGTGACCTGAAAGTCTTGTGCCAAGGTATAATGCTAGGCATTCCCTGGGGTGTGCACTCTTCATATGGTTTAGGTATAAATAGATATTTTTCATTCTCTTAGTGGGTTTTCCAAAACTTCTTACCCTACACTAGTATTAAAAAGTTTTGGTAGAGGTTGTGTGAACCCATGTAAAAATTTTCAAGAGTAGGTAGCTAAGAGGATGCCATCCTTCTTGCATTCATGTCTTCTAACCCCATTATTCTTCATCATTGAATCCCCATTCATCTATAGGTCTGTATTTTTTTAATTTTTCATGAGGAATGGATCAATCCTTTTCATAAAGTTATATTTTTTCAAGAAAGAAGCAAACCAAAAAAAAAAGAGCAAAACAAGAAACAACCATAAGTAATAGGCAAAAAAAATTAAAAATTCTTTTCAAGTTTTGTTCATTTTCATGTGATACAAGATCATTCTCTCATGAAAAGTAAATATTTTTCCCCCTTGATTATATGTGAGAATATATTTATAATCTACTTCATTCAATCGTAATAGCAAGGGGGGGGAGGGGGGTGCTGATGTCTTATTAGGCTGTGATATATTACTTACAAAACCATTACTCTATGCATATTGATACGAGTAAAAATGCGATCGTTGAATGCGCGATTTTACGTATCAAACAAAATTTATACTCAACTCTTCAAATCTGATTTTTAAATTAGAATAATGGCAATTCGAGGTCGAATCCACAGGGAGGAAGGTTAAGAGATTGAAATCAGAAGCTATTTTTTGGTATTTTTATATTTATAAAGCAGAAATGGACAATGGAAGGAAGAAAATGTGCGTGGAGATGAAATGAACCAAACTAGTGCTTCCAAACTCTTTTCAGATATTCGAAACCCTTGATCGATGGTGGAAAAGTGATTTTTTTGGTTTTTAAATGAGAAAATGTTGATAAACAGATGATGAAATTAGAAGAAATGGATAGAAGATAGTTCTAGTCTAAAGATTTGTGATGAAAATACTATCTAGTGATGCTCCCTAATCAAAACATACCTTCGAGAGCCGTATATTTTGCCCGGACTTGGAGTCTTGCATCCAACACGAAGAATGAATAGAAGAGAGAAGAAACTCACTGAGAATGAAGTTCAACACATGATGAATGATCTATCGTTGCTTTCTTTCCTTCTTGTTAGCCAATGCTAGAAGCATACAACAAAAACATTCATAACCCTAATTTTTTTGTTTCAGAACTTAAATCAGAACACGTAGATTCCTGGAGCTTAAAATGACGATCGTGCCTACGAAATTTCAGCCTGTAACTCCATCAGGATCGTGAGATATCACGATTTTTAGTTTGAAACATTTCGGCCATTGATCTGATGTCCTCTTTATTTAAGTATCTCGGTCAAACCTCTCTGGTCAAAATCGGTCCGGTCAATGCGAGGGTCAGACCTACGAAACCTGCAAAATAAGAATATTATCTCTCTTCTCTTTCCTCTCGTCTCTTCTCTCTCGATGGCGAAAAACAAGCGATGTGAAATGGCGAGCGAGAGAGAGAACTCCTCTTGCCACGAGAGAGGGAGAAGAGAGAGAGAAAGAAGGAAGGAGAGGGAGAGAGGAGAACTTCTCTCGCGCGCGCGAAAGGGAGAGGAGAGGCACGCGCCTCTCCTCCCGATCCTCCTCGCGACGGAATTCATTTTCCGTCGCGAGAGAGAGACATTCGCGGAGGAAGAGAGAAAGAAGAAAAAGAAGAAGAGGGGAGAGAAAGCCAAAGAAGGAGAGAGAGAGGGGAGAGAGGAAGACTTTCCTCCTCCCGCCTCTCTCGCGACGGAAGCAATTTCCGTCGCGAGGAGACGCGAGGAGAGATAAGGAAAGAGAGAAAGTAAGAGGAGAGAGGGAAAATGTGGGGAGAGAGGGAGAACGTGGGAAAAAGAGGGAGAAGACCGCGGAAGACAGAGAAAGAGAGAGAGAGGTTATGGGAGAGAGAGGAAAGACGAAGAGAGAGGGAGAGAGAAGGAAATAATTTCCGAAAAAGACAGAGAAGAGAGAAAAAGAAATCGCGAGAGAGAGGCTTTTCCTCCTGCCTCTCCTCGCGATGGAATTTCCGTCACGAGAGAGAGCGAGGGGAAGAGAGAGACCGCTAGAGAGAGAGAGAGAGAGAGAGAGAGAGAGAGAGAGAGAGAGAGAGAGAGATAACTCCTCTCCCCACGGAAATCATTTCCGTCGCGAGAACAGAAGAAAGCGGAAGAAGGAGACTGGGAAAGAGGAAAGGAGGAGAGGAGAAAGGAAAGGAGAGGGAGGAGAAATCTCCCCCTCCTCTTGTTACGCACGCGCGCGTGCGGGAGAGCAAAGGGGAGAGACCGCGGAAGGGAGGAAGAGAGAAGAAAAGGGGAGAGCGAAAATCTCCCTCTCTCCCTTCCGCACGCAAGCGTGCGCGAGGAAGAGAAGGAGAGAAGAAAGAGAGGGGAAAGAAGAGAGACGAAAGAAGAGGATACAGAAAACGGGGAGACAACGGGAAAACGAGAGAGAGGGGGAGAGCGAGAGAGAGAGAGAAAGAAAATTATAAATAAATAAAAATTTCATTTTATAATTAAAGAAAATTATATTCTTGATAAATCAAAATCATTAAATGCTCATAAAATGCTACTAAATTATGAAAAATCAAGAATATCCTTTAAAACATAGAAATTATCAATTTAATCATTTTAAATCATGATAACATGCATTTATGATTATATTTCAAAGAATAAATGCATAAAATGCATGATATTAATGCATGAAATTGCATGTTATCACATATATAAGAGAGCAATGCAAACTTTTAGTATGATGAGGCATGCAACTAAAGATCTGTGCGGGATTGCCTCAACACCTTAATCTTCAAAAACTTTTTCCCTTAGAATCACTAAAGGTTGAATATCCATTACATTTAAATGCCTATCTTATGGATCTCGCAATCATTTGTTGGTCCAATTATTTTCTTTTTTACTAAGGGAATAAAAATCGTCTAAGGTGGGAGGGATGTGATAAATCCATTTTTACTTGAAATTACAAGACCATTGATTGACTTTAATATATAATTTATATTCATATGATGCATGTTATCATGATATTCATGTATAATGAGTCAATCATGTTATTTTACCTAAATCGTTGTTTTTGCATGATCTCATGGATAATTTTTTAGATTATGATAAGGGTTGAACACATTAAAAAAGAATTGTTGTATTTTTTTTCATGATTGGAGGACTTTGGTGAGTTAATGGATGAAAGAAGAGTGGGAGGAGAAGAAAAATGAAACTCAAATTTTAGTTATTGACTTAATTGATTTTAAAAATAAATGTAACTGAATAAACAAAATTTATCCTTATTGTTTTGGCCAAAACTGACATAATAGTTTAGAAAAGTCAATTTTTGATCAATTTCCATTTTTGAAATAATAAAGCATTGTTATTTTTCTGAGTTTTTTAAAAAATTTCCCTCAATTTTTTCAATTTCTAGAATTATTTTTAAAACCTAAAATCAATTTTTAAGGGGTTATATGTGAGAGCTGATGCGGCAACATCACTGCCCTTCAATTTTGTGTACACATGTGGCATAGAGTTCTTGCATGAAGTCATCTTTTTCTCAAGTGTCATGACTATTCATGGTCTCTTGGATCATCACTGACTTATGGCAAAGTGGGGATGAGCTCTCATGAGATGGCCTATCCACAAGGCCAAAGATGTGAGCCACAACTCCCACATCCTTAACAAACGGTATTGTTATGGTTGTCCCAATCCACAATCCATAGTTAAGAGCTTGTTGACTTCCCACTTGAAAGAAGAGTGTGATTCACATGAGATTTGATTTATTGAAAAGACCTTTGAATTATATTTTCATAATATACCATTTTCTTCAAAATGTAGACCATTTTATCATGATATTCAACCAAAATGATCGAGTGTCAAAGATTGTTGTGTTTCAAATCCTATTCTTTGTAGATTTGACTCTTAATTTCAATTATACACAATTAGTTATATATTTAAGTTATTTGAAAACTATTTTTGACCCATAATCAAGTGTAAATGTCAATTTTCTTCAAAATAGTTGCACAATTTTGCCTTATGATAAATTTCAATTGTAGTATTTGACAACAAATCAAGAATTTGTAAATGAATTCAAGAACACTAGAAGAAGAAATTATCTGACATAATATTGATGAATATAGATTTGGAGACTAGATGAGCAAACCATTCCAATGAATCCAAACACATGAAAAATACACATGGATCATTGGAGAATTGAAGAATGAAGTGTGCTAGAAAAATTAGACTTGAAGAGAGAAAATTATGAGTAAAATCCTTATTATCCATTTAAACAAAGAAATCAAACCTATCTAAGCATTGAAATAATGAAAGAACCTTTGTCTATATTGAATTTGGTGACATATCAATCAAATTATGGCTTGAGTTGCGGTATGTTGTCGTTAGTGCTTCAAATTTCAAACCTAGAACTTTGCATCAAGTTAATAGTTTCAACGATACTCTTGATTTAAATTCAAGCATAGTTGAGAAAAATATCATTGTTCCACTAGAACTTGATTCTAGTTGAAAAACAAACTATTGAATTTTATAGACGGCAGTGCGGTGATTTCTAGCCATTGGATCGCCCAATTATAAGGGTGCAGTGGCCATAATCGATGGCCATATCACTCTTTTGATTTGAGAGGAGAGAAAGATTATGATAGGGTGGTGCAAAAATTTACTGACATTTAATTAAAAAATTAAAATAAATTCTAGGGATTGTGTTGTGTGGTGTAATCTCATTTGTCCATGTCTCTTGCTCATGTCATCGCTATTGGATTCTTATCCTAGGGTGATTACGCGCTCAACTATCTAAGTTCTCAAACAAATCATCCTCTTCCACGATCCATCTTATTTTTAATTGATCATCAACTAGGATTGTTGATTCAAAATCACACCATAAGATGATGTTAGATATCCTCACATTGACATCTTTATTTCCTCAATGAATCATAAGGGACCACATATCCCCAAATGATTAAGTGAAAATCAATGGTACATAGACTTTCCTACTAAACTGACCCTTTCGATCATGACACACCTCCATGTGTGCCATGCAAGTGTCACATCAAATGAAGTCACCTTTTGATTCATTGTCATTCTTGTGTGATGGTTGCAATGAAGTCCATGAGTATATACAATGACTAAGTAAATTATGATGAGATCATAATACAATGATCACTAGTCTTTAAACATGTGTTCTAAATAGTCCTATTCATGGGATATTCGAAAAAGACATCGAATTATCCGAAACGAATAGCACTATCTGATCCAACTCATATGATGAGTGTGGCTAATCTTTTAGCCATTAATGTGGAGATACTAAGGATAAATAGTGGGTGCTCTTTAGAGAAAGAGTTCACTAAATTGATCCATATGAATCCCTAAAGGGTAATTATACCTAACTATCAATTATGTTGATTCATGTCATGATTATGTATGTGGTCCTTTGACTTGAGACACCAAAGACATTTTTGTGGATGAATGATCATATTTTGATTATGACTTACGAATCCCTAACCACAAGATATCTAAAATGTTATATATTGGATGTGAGATGAAGTCCACAAAAATGATTGTGTGGTCAAGATGCAATCATCCTCCCTTGGTATTTGTGGAGATTGACTTAAGGAATTTGATGAGATGAAATCCTTGGCCAAAGTAGTTGAAATATTGAAGGAGTTCCCGATGATTTCCTGCACGTATCAGTACTAACTTGAGTGACAGATTATAGTTTGAAAATTGATCATACCCTAAGTCATTCATGAGTCTCGTGTAGATAAAAGATTGTGCATACATGGTAATCGATGACGCAAAGGTTCTATAAGAGAGTTCTAACATACTCCATATCTCCTAGAGTATGTGGTATAGCTTGGCACCCAAAAGGCTGGCAACTCAACCTATCGATTGGGTTAAATCGATCCTTGATTAATTAATCAATATGTTGGCGTGAATAATTAATTAAGGTTGATCAATAAGATGTTTTTTGGTCTATAGAGTTATTAACTTGTGAGATATATGAACCTAGAGGGTCACACACATAAGGTCTATAGATGTTGGTGGATATAGACATAATTATGAGGGTTTTTATGAAAAATTGACATACCAAATGTCTATAAATAGGGGGAGAATGACTACAACTCAAGGTTCCCATGTAAGCCTTGTGGGAATTCTCTAATATCTTCTTTTTCTCTCTTAGTGAAGAGCTTTGAAGAGGAGATCCAACCATCCAGAGATTGTGTGGATATCGGTAGAGCTAGACACTTGAATAGCTTTAAGAACTATCTTAAGAAAAACTTATAAGTATGTCTTCTCATGCATAGTACATGATAGGATCATTTCTTCTTAGCATCTCAATGTTTTGAATATTCAATTCAATGTAGTCCGCTGCATTTGATGTTTTGATAAAAAAATTCAGAAGGCTTAAGTGGACAATATGTTTTATGTAAGGAATGTTTGACTTTGTTTCTTGAACTGCTTGTATCTACCTTTGTGCATGTTGGCATAAGTCAAACATTCTTTGGGGTGAGGACTTCCTTGTGATAGGCACATACATAACCTAGTTTACTTCTTTTTAGACTATTTTCACAGTATTTAAAGGTGATAAAAATCTAAATCAAGATTTTGTACCAAGTATGGCAAGAACCTAGTCACTTTCCATAACATGAAATATAATTTTATATCCCTTAATGAAATTTAAGTGTAATACTAGGATACGATGCTCACAATGTGCAGAATGATGCGAATATGGTGTCTTTTTCAGAAATTCAGGTTTCAAGTAAATACTCTCACATCCATCTATTGTGAAAGTCAAGAAACTATTTATATTATGATAAATCGATGATCCATGAAACTAAACAACATATTAAGCTTGATTATTATTATTAATTCCATGACAAGGTCATCGAAGGATCAAGGTGTCTAACATTTTATGACAGTCTTTCTAAAAATTTAAACATGTTTGACATCTATGCTCCAGCTTAGGGGAGAGTATGAATGTATGTAGCCCAATGGGTGCGCTCTCTCTCCCTCTCAATCCTATGCCATATAAGGAGAAGGGGGCAATTATCATAAAACATTTGAACTTAACCTTTTTTTTTTGTCTACCACAGTTAACATCTCTCTCTCTCTCTCTCTCCCTCTCAATTCCCCTATATCCTTCTACTATTTTCTCCCTCACCCACTTCCATCCTCTCCACTCTTCTCCTTCTTGCTCTCTGAGTTCCTTCCTCTTCATCTCCCTCTCCTCAAGATTTTTTTATTCTTTATATACCCTTATTTATATTGCGGAAAACGGACGGACGTAGCAATTAAGATTGATTCCATCATGAGGTCCAGATTTTAGCATGATGGGACAAAAGACTTGCTTTGTCATTCTCCTCATGAAATGGGAAAATGCTAATGCTTGAACCACTTCCTTGCTGTTTTATCTTTATCCATAAGATAAAATGGGACAATTTATCGTCATTATTCTCTGGAAAACGATGAGCTCCAAGGGAACCACGTGCATGCAGCAGTGGCAAAAAACGGATGCATGGGTGTCTGAAGCTCCATAAAACCTCTTACTACTGAGAAGAAACCAACCGTCCGTTATGCGTGCTCTCTGCTCTCAGTAAATCTTCATTTCTGTATATAATACCCTTTGTTTTTCTTTCAACGCTTTTTGCTACGTTAAATTTTCAAATTTCTTTTCCCATTAATTAAGATTGGCAATCTCTCTCTCTCTGTCTCTCTGTCTCTCTCTCTCTCTGTCTCTCCGTTCTCTCTCTGTCTCTCTCTGTCTCTTTCTCAGTCTCTCTGTGTGTCTCTCTCTCGCTGGAGAGACGTATCAAACCCAAAGTTTGCGATGATCCTTGTCGTCGCCGAGTGTTTTGAGTTGCTGATGTAACTTTCTTGCCCACCAACCTTTCAAAATTCAACAAAGATTAATATTTGCAAAAGTGGGCCTACCAACCATCACAGGGGCTCAAATCCAAGCTCCACCAATCTTATCCGCCGCCACCGCGGAACGCCCCTCGTCATCAATGCCCATTGCGGTCAAATTATATTTCAAAATACCGTGGAAAATAAATAAAATAAAATCATGCAATTTCAGAAATCATCGTTTTTGGCATCAATTGAGGACTGCTATCCAATTTTGCCTCTGATGGGATTTTTTTCTCAATGGATTGCAAAAAGCCCCCATCATCAACTCCTTCCACGTAACCCCCCAGCATTGACCTCCAGAGTCAAATTATATTTAAAAAATTCGAAATAAAAAGAAAATGGCTCCACGTCATTAGAATTTTATAAACCTTTCCTTCGACAACTACCAGATCTCCTGTCCAATTTTGACTCTATCTGGGTCAAAAGGTGTATCTGTGAAGTTGACCGACCTGCACCACGTGGCAGCTGAAAAGGTTTGACTGACGTCGTGGGCTTAGACCATTGGAGTTCTTGCCTTTTGTCATCCAGGCCCGTCCCGGCTGGGCTTAGCAGCTTTAATTTAAATAATGTAGTCTGTTATCCCTCTCTCTCTCTCTCTCTCTCAGTCAGATATATAGTCCGTTACTTCTTCCAACCGGATTGAAGATGGCGTTGAGTTCCAAGAATTCTTGCTTCGTACGGGGAGCTCTTCCAGATAGATCCTTCGGCATTTATACCGCTCATTTACGCCCAAAGGCTTCCCTGAGCATCGCTCGTAGCTCGGGGTCTCCAATGGCTTCCCTGAGCATCGCTCCTGCTCTCGGAATATCCGAGACATTCTCCAAACTTCGGAAGCAGGGAAAGGTTGCAATTTTTTTGTCTTAAAATTAAATAATGTAGTCTTCTCTTTTCTATTTTGCCTGGTTTTTACGTTTATAGGATCCAAAAATGCCTTTTTATAATTTTGTAAAAATTGTTTAGGTCGCGCTTATACCTTATATAACTGCCGGTGATCCTAATCTATCGACAACCTCGGAAGCGTTGAAGATTCTTGATGCTTGTGGCTCAGACATTATAGAATTGGGTATGCCATACTCTGATCCGCTGGCAGACGGGCCGGTTATTCAGGTATTAATTTAACGATATTTGTTTTCCCCTAAATTTTTCTCCATCATTTGGGTTGTGAATTTTTGAAGTCTTCATACCTACTTTTTCTTTGGTATCCCAGGCCGCTGCAACCCGCGCTCTTTCAAGAGGCGCCAATTTTGATGGAATCCTCAACATGCTAAGTGAGGTAATTTCTAAGGCCGGGCTCATGAGCACCATTTCATATGGTTTTGATACCTTTTTCATAATCTAAAGGCCTGTGAACTCGATAATAAGATAACATTATTCCATATTCTACTATCTATCAAAAGGATTGCATATAGAGTTGTGTAGTTTGGTCCAAATTAAATGATCCAAATTCACTATGTCTGAGCTTCTTTTTCTTTAAATTCCTCAATGCTGGTCAATAGAAAGAGACTTCACTGAAAGCTATGAGAATCTCCTATCACCTGCAGAAAGAGCCTACAAACAAACTGAGGCCCTTTATTTATTTAGTCTCTCCTTATTGATCTCAGACCAAATCACCTAATATTGGCGGTCTTATTTAGGCTTTACTATAAATTGCTCTGCTGGAACCTTCCTTTATACTCATCAATTTCTACCTTTCTCATCTCTTCATGCAAGTTATCAAGGGAATCACATTAGAATAACGCTGGAAGCTAGTTTTTGGGGGATAATTTCAAATGCTGATATATATTTATATATATATGTATATAATATTCTTTTCATTGTTTATCTGTTCTATTTTAATCTTATATTTTCTTTGAATATTCTACATAAATTTATGTAGCCTTCATTTACCAGAATGATTGTTACTTTTCTACCCAGGTAATTCCTCAAATCTCCAGTCCAATAGCATTGTTCACATATTACAACCCAATTTTGAAGCGTGGGACAGCCCATTTCATGTCCACTATAAGAAAAATTGGCGTGCGTGGTAATATATGGCTCCATTAATCTCTTCTTGAACAATACAAATACAGTCTGGCCGGTTCTTGGTTCTTAAACGAAATTTTTACCGTTTTTATTCATGTTAAATTGGATTTACTATCAACTGTTTTCTCTTTTTTTTGTATGTTTGCTATTGTGCCCATATAAGTTGTGCGTTTAGTTTTACATCCATGGACTTGGATAATTTCCTTATCTTCCAAACGGCTGATGTATCCTAAATTATAGCATCAAAACTCTGTACTGCCATCCAAGCAGTGTTAATTCCATTCTTGTGGATCTTATCAATTCATAATGTCTGTGCTTATGTTGAATGCTGCCTAATTTAGTGAATAATTTTTCTAATTTATTCATTTAAATTAGATTTAATTTATTAGTGCAAGAATAGTGGCCTGCATTGATTAAACATGAACTTTCGTTACTAATGTTTACTTTATGTATCCTCAAACTTAATATGATACACACATTATACTATAATGTATGTCTGAGAACTTCATGATTGTCATGCAATGTTGGAGGCAACCTGTGATGAATATAAGGATAAGTAGGCTCTCCCTCCTCTTTTGCGGGAATGAGCAATGAAGTTGTAATCAGAACCTTTCCCCCTCTCTCCCCGAATGCTTGTGGAAGGGGCAACACTGCCCTAAATTCTTTCTCTTCTCTTTTCCCTCAGGTCTTCTTCCTTGACTTCTACGTCAATGTTCTTGTCTATTTATTTTTCTTCCATTCAATATGATGACACTCCCCTGTAACTCACTCAATCCAATCTCCTTCCTCTAGATAATTGTATCTCATTTTACCTTCTTGAAATATCAGTGTTTGATCCTATACTCAGACCTTCAACCAAAGAAGTCTGTATCTGTCACGCTCCTATTCTTTTATCAATGAAGCACAATTTAATGATGCATCATAATTTTCAGAGAGGTGTGAATTGCACTCATAATTTTCTAAATGCATTGTAGTTTCTCCCTAGAGGTTGAATATTCATGTAATTCAGAGCTTTCTTTTGATTCCCTCATATTGATTCTTTGTATGGACTAATTCTTAGACCTTAATGAGACTTGCATTGGTGTTATATGTTTAATAATGCATCTAACAGGGCTTGTGGTGCCTGATGTCCCATTAGAAGAGAGTAAAGTTTTGAGAGAAGAAGCCTCAAAAAATGGGATTGAATTGGTAAATTTTCACTAATTTATTTTATTGTCCTATCTTCAATTAATTAACATTTTTCATTTCATAATCCATCTTCAAGATGTTAAGCTTTTGTTTTTACATGGAAACATTAATCAAGAATACACATCTTCTCCTGATAATATTTTCATCACTAAATTTGACCCATTGTCTCTAAATGGTTTGCTTGTATATTCAGCTCCAATTTATCAGTTGTCAAATGTGCATTCTATTAAGTGACAAGAGTTATATGCTTTCAACAATTGGTCTTCAGTAATCCTTAGATTATGAAATGAATTGAGTCATTCAATTACTTCTCTTTTTCTTCCGTTGCAGAAGATCTGTGTTTTTCCATGATCACCGAAACCATAGTTTGGTGACATGAGATCTACATGATCTCAGAGTCTGTAATGGTCATGTATGTCTATAGTTCTGGCTAGAGGGCAGTTGTAGTGGCATTTCTGTCCAGCACCCTTGTCGCCTCTGTGAAGACTATATGTAGGGTTATTCTGTGAGTCTTTCAGGAAAGGGAAGTAATATGATGTGAACGTTTTATCTCTCTCCTGCAGAGCAGTAGTCTTTCCCTCTATGTCTTTGGCTCTGCAGCCCGTCCCTCTATCTGTAATTCCTCTGTCTCCTTATCAATGTATCTCATTATGCTTACGGTCCCTCCTTCAATCCCTCTAACTCTGCTCCCTCTTGTCTTCTCTACATTTGCTCCCCCTTGACCTTCTAAATTTCCTCTCTCATCCTAATTTCTCCTCTTTGTTTCTACATCTTCACTCACCCAGCTCAGGGTTGTATCGGAGACCACCTCCAGTTCAGGCATAGAATCAGTAGCGACCTCAACTGAAACAGAGTCCACTTTAATAAATAGTTATAGGTATATCAGCTTGTAACTTATTCCATAATCTAACACAGTCAGTTTTTTAATTAAAGATTGTAATATTTAGAATCTATTTTTCCCCAACCTGTCCCTCTCTTTTCTTAATATTTCTTTCAAGTCTTGATCTCTTATGCATGCAACATGGCCATTCAGGTGCTCCTCACAACACCTACGACACCAAAAGAACGAATGAAAGATATTGTCTCTGCTTCTGAAGGATTTGTCTATCTTGTAAGTGCTGTGAGCTCTCAGAGTCAAATGACCAAGATTACTTGACAAAACTTCACCTTTTAATCTCATCTAACAACAGTTATTTTGAAACAGGTAAGTTCGATTGGAGTCACTGGCACGCGTGATTCAGTAAGCTCGCGTGTGCAATCTCTCCTTCAGGATATCAAAGAGGTATATTCTTGTGAGGAGGAAATGAAACCTTTGGTCCAGTTATTTGTGGAATTCAGGTCATTCATTTGATATGCTGTCTGATGTTTCCATTTGTTGTAAATTTGATGACAGGCAACTGACAAGCCTGTTGCTGTTGGTTTTGGCATCTCAAGCCCTGAGCATGTAAAACAGGTTTGGGTCTCTCTCTCTAACCCCCCCTTCCTCCCGCTCCCCCTCCCTCTCCCTCGCTCCCCCTCCCTCCCTCCCTCTTCCCCTCTCCCCCTCTCCCCTTCTCACTCTCTCCACCTCCCTCTGTCTCTGTCTCTCCCTCTCCCCTCTCCCCCTCTTACTCTCTCTCCCTCTCCCCCTCTTACTCTCTCTCCCTCCCTCCTACTTTCTCTCTCTCCCCCCCTCTCCCCCTCTTCCCTCTCCCTCCCTCCTACTTTCTCTCTCTCCCCACCCTCTACCCCTCCTCTCTCTCTCTCCCCCCCTCTCTCCCTCCTATCTCTCCCCCCCTCTCTCTCCTTCTCTCCCCCTCCCCTTTCCGTCTCCCTTCTCTCACCCTCCCTCTCTCTCTCTCTCTCTCTCTCTCTCTACCCCTCCCTCCCTCCTCTCTCTTTCTCTCCCCCTCCCCTCCGTCTCCCTCCTCTCTCCCTCCTCTCTCCCTCTCTCTTTCTCTCTCCCCATCCTCTCTCTCCATCTCTACCCCTCCATCCCTCCCCCTCTCTCTCTTGTACACACAGTGAAACCCTTTCTCTCTTTTCCTGCACACAATGGACTACTGCTATTTTTCCCACAGACAATCGACCCGTCTCTCTCCCACACACAACAACCCCTCGTATCTCTCTTCCCATTTTCTCTATGTCCTCTTTTTCTCGCTCACTCACTTTCTCACTCTTTCTCTTCTCTCTCACTCACTGATGTGCATCTGTCTCATGCTCCAATTTAATCATACACACAATAGCCGAACATAAATAAATTTGGATTAAAACAAATCCAGGTGGCAGGATGGGGTGCAGATGGCGTGATAGTGGGCAGTGCTATGGTTAGGATCCTAGGTGATGCCAACTCCCCAGAAGAGGGATTAAAGGAACTGGAGAAGTTCACCAAGACTCTCAAGGCTGCTCTCCTGTGAAAATAGCAATGCAAATGAATCTTGTGGAAATAAAGCAGGTGCTGCTTTTATGCAAAAACTTGCGTCTAATTAAAATTTTGTTATGCTGAAATTGATTTATTACCATTTCAAGAAATATATTTCTTCTTTTCATATCTTGGTTGCCAACTGGATTTTGTAACTTTGATGACGGGAATTTTTGTAATGACGTCATTATAGCTTTGGAGAATCATGTCTTTATAAGTTGGACATCAGGGATTAGAGAATTGCACCTATGATGGTGATGGTGGCATGATACTTAATGGCTTATTTGGGAATATTCAGATTATCTAGAATGCGCATGGGGTGATGTCAAAGATCTGATGACATCATTCTAGGTATCCTAAGCATCTTATAGTCAGTTTTGATGATGTCATCACTAGAATGTTCATTTTGAAGCCCTCAACCTCTCACTGATTTCTCACAATCTCGTCTTACAATCAGAACCCAAGAAAGGTAAAAGCAATGCACATGTTCTTTTTCTCATTCATATGTTGGCGCCATATCTATGATTCTTATGGAGTTCCATGTGTGAAGGGTTTTAGGGAGAAGGACAAGAGCAAGAGTTCTTAAAGAGTGTGGCGAAGAATTTGAAGATGAGAGAAAAGTGATATAGGACAGGAGATGGAGAGGAGATGCTGTGAAGGGATGGTTCAAGTCTTTCTTTTTGTAGCCCTGGAGCCTTGATGTTATCTTAACACACTCTCCCTGAGATCATTGGAGTGATTATCGCCAAGTTCATCATGGTCCTCCTAGTTGTCTCTTCCTTGTTTCGTCTCGAGGAAGGGAATTGTTCCTTTTGGTCCATTTCCAAAAGAATGTAGCCCAGCTTTCTGATTGTCTGGATTCGATCATTATTGTGGGCTCATTTGGATTTATACCTCCAGCTTTTTCATCAGTGGAATTTTCTCTCATGTAAAAATCACGATGACTTCTATTATTTAAAGTGAATCCTAAAACTGAGAGACTATTTTTAAGAAACCTGAGAAACTTCTCAAGGTGATGTACCTTGGAAAATTCAGGAAAACCAAATCATGGTTTCTGATGCTTCAGTAATAATCTATGTACTCTCTGTCACTTCCCTCCTGGATGGAGGTCCACTGGTACTACACTTCCCTGGGAGTCAGCAATCGAGACTGCTCCAGTCTGAGCCAGCTCAACAAAGGAATTCTTATTTATCCAGATTGTTAAATTATGTGACAAGCTAAGTAGTTGCTGGACTATAAAAGGCGATAATCAGATCATATCACTTCTTCATTGTGATGACAAAGTCCAAGTTCGTAATGTGCAATGAAATGTAGGGATTGATAAGGGATAGAGAGGGTTTGAGACGCATTGACCCGCTTCCTTCAGACCTCATCCTATGGACAATTTGGACAGATTCTTCCTCACCTAGCCATGTGTGGTTGAATCTTTGTCGAAAACAAATTTTTAGAAGAGAAAGACGTCTGCATAGTGTTGTCCAAGGTGCCATTCACGTCTGGATTTTGGTGCTCTAGACAAAAACTCACTGCAGTTCTTCTGACAACTTCCATACTTCTTGAATTCATACTTGTTATGTTGTCCTTTCTTGAAATATAATATCTTTCGTGGAACTCAAGAATACACCAAGAAGGGAGTACTAATTTGATTTTTGAACTAGACAGAACAAGGGATCTCAATAGTAAGGTCTGAATCTAATTCTAGAAGAAGAAATACGAAAAAGAGAGAAGAAAGAATGAAGATCTGAGGCCTTGCCAGATGCAACAATTTGCCTCCGTCTTGATGGAGTTATTCGAGAGTAGATCCTTTTGTTCTCCCCCTCCCTTTATTATCTGTAGTGGCCCTTCTTATTCATTGATTTGCGAGTGGGAGGTGTCTTCAAGGGTAAGGCTACCTCCCGAATATATGACTCTGCTGGTCTTTCATAGGAGTCCTTTACCTTTCCTGCTCTGCCTTCTTGGACCCGACTGGACCCTTTCTTCCTTCTTGTGTGGGTGAGCAGAGCCGTGTCAGTGTCCTGCAGTCTTTTCAGAAATTTGGGGTTTTAACGAATAATGAAATCAAATTGAAACAAGACTTGCAAAATGAACTCAAGACAATGAGTTCTCATAGCATGTGACATATTGAGCCAGTGATTTTTTTCCAACTGACGTATGGAGATGGAATTCATGGTTGGGTATATTCAGCTTTTAAAGGAATGTTCATGTTGTGCATAATTCAAATAAGAGGGATTCATATTTTTGTTATAAATGCCAGTAATTTGACATTTTGACTTAGGACCTCCCCTGTTGACCAAGTCTGAATCAGTGGTTTTTAATGCATGCAAAGTGGTGGAAATATAAAGAAACCTCGTTCGGTGATTATCCACCACCGCCCATAAAAGAGCCTCAACTCATTTGCGTTTCCAAGAAGTGGCCGTGTCTGGATTGCCTTTTTTTTTTTAATGTGAGTCCAATAATATGCCCTAGAAGTACTATTAAATTCCATGCATTAATTGTTCATTCGAGTGAAAGAGGATGGTTCTTTAGTGCTCTAACAATGGTGAAAGAGGATGCTTAGTCCTCGATGCTCTGCAATCATCACAATTTTATGATGCTTGAGAAAAGTAACAATTTGAACTGTTAAGATTTGTACTGCTAGTGTACTGCGCGAAAGCTCAGCCTTAGAGAATTTGACCAATCTAGAATGATTTCCATGTTCATTTTATGACTGATCTCAGGGAAATAGACAAGAAGAGTAGAAGAGCTTGGGATTGGAAGATGAAAAGAAACTAGTCTTGGTGATATTTCAATCATCAAGGGATAGAAAGTGTAAGAAGTAAAACTAATTTAAGTTTCATAGTGGAGAAGATATCTATAGGTACCTTTATCTGTACCTCCAAAAATTGATCATTCTAGGGATAGTCTTATCATCAACACTCAATGGAGTCAATACATTTAGATATATTCAGCTAACAATTTTTCCTAGGTTGATTGTGGCCTCGAAGAGAATGAACATGGAACAATGTTGCACAACACATGAACGTCGTTTAAACAGACACTCATCACCAAATTAAATATATAAGAACTACCTTTTCTATCTAAAGTAGACCTCCCTTGGAGTTGTATTGATTCCACACGTATCAATTCTTGTATGATCATTCTCTAGCTCTTTGGTCCTTGGCTAGAAGCAGCATAGGATTATGTGAAAGTACAATGGGATATTGGCTTGTACAAATAGACTATAAACTTTGATCTAGTATTGTGGAAGTATAATGTGAATTTCCATCATGCCATTCGTGTCCATGACATGGTCATCATGTAATCATGATTGCTCCTTATAATGATCTAAAGGTAATTTACATGGTATTAACTATCGAGTTCTTGTATCCGACAACCCTTGTCTTCCTATTCGTTTAATGATAAGAAATACCCATATCTGAAGTTATGAGTTTGTAACTTCATGTAATAACTTATGTATGATTCAGATTAGGATAGAATTAGATTATGCTAGCTAAAGATTTTTAGTTTTTATATTATTACCAATATTTTTTCTGCTATGTTTGATCTTGTATCATTATTTGAAAAAATTCTTTACTTAGTCACAATGAATTCGTGGTCCAATATTATAGGGTAAACTAGGCCCAATTGGTATCCTTGTATCAAGTGCTTTTCTTAGAACTTGATAGGTTCAATTTTAGGATTTTAATTTTTTAAGTAGACTTGTGCAATAATATTGATAAGGTTTCATGTTAATAACGAATAACCACATACAGACCGAATAATGTGTTGGGTCACAAAGAAGAAAGGTCAATATAATTAAACTCTAATTTATTAAAAAAATTCAAATATTTAGGTGGAAAAAGCGAACGAGATCAATGGGAAAATTGAGAGGAATGCTGTGCAACTTAATCAAACCTTACCATGGTTATGTTGATATAATTTTGTCTGTGAGTCGTGTCAAATGTGGAACCATCATCATTCGACTTACCTTGCTAGTGACTCCATTCCATCCTCCATTCTATCATTCAACTTGATTCATTAAAAAATTTGGAGTCCCTCTTGGGTTTCTTTTCCTTCAGGCCATCTTTACTATATAATGTTTATTGATGATTATACTAGTTTTAGTTGGGTATATCTCATCAAAAACTGCATGTAAGTTCTTGAAATTATTTGTTAGTTTACACAAGAAATCATTACCCAACATTCTACCACACAAAAAAATTGAACTAATAATGCCCTAGAACTTGTTCAAACGGTCTTCCAAAACTTTTGTGTTGAATAGGGAATCATTCACCAAACCACTTGTCCTTACACCTCGTCTCAAAAATGGTATTGTAGAGAGAAAACACCGCATACTAGTAGACATCACTTGCACACTACTCTATGAGATGCATGTTCCGTACTATCTATGGTTTGACATCATCATGATAGCCACGTATCTCCATAATTGACTTCTTCCTCTCTTTAAAAGGTGAAATTTACCTTACTTCCCTTTTCCCTGATGCTTTACTCTTCTTCTAACCATGTCATATGTTTGGATGCACTGCCTTTCTGCAAGTCCATACCACATCCTTATCTAAACTAGCTCATTGTGCATGAAAGGGGGTGTTTGTTGGCTATTTGCATACACAGAAGGGATATTATGTCTACTTCCCTAATACATGACACTATATTACTTCGCTTGATGTCTCCTTCCATGAAGGTGTTCCCTACTTTTCTTCGTCTACTACTCGTTTATGAGCATCTACATCTCCACCCCTTAGTTCCCCTCTATTCCTCCATCGTCTTTGTTGTCTTCTCCTTGGGTCTTCACTATGATTACATCATATCCCTTATTGGTTTCTAATGATTTTTTTACTCTCCCACTACTTGTGATGTATACTACTATGTCTTTGTCTTGTATGCCCCTAATTGATCGTTCTATATCTTTGGTTACCACTTTTATGACACAAGCCTCCACACTATCATCACCTACCACAACCACCACACCCAATGATCCACCTGTTGATGACCTTCATCTTCTCATTCCCTTGCAAAAGGGTACCCGTGCTTATACCTAACGTCACATACCTCACTTTGTATCCCGTGAGCGTCTTTCTCACCAACCTAACACTTGCTCTTGTCATATCTTCTAAGTCACTACTGATAACATGCAATCTTAACAGACAAAAACATGATTATTAATGCAAATTAAGGCATAAAACATTCCATTTTTATGCATGTTATCATACTTTGAGTGCATTTCTATCATTTCATGGAATTTAGTTATAATCTCAAAATGCACTAGTTTAGGGATAATTATGCATAATTAAGAATATATTTTTAGAATGGATTATTCCCATCTAAATTTGAGATTATAATTAAGTTTTAATGTTAAATAATAAGAGAAAATGTTTATATACACTCATTTATTTTTTATAAGTTTTGTTTTTCAAGAAAAAATAAGTATATTTTAGAAATAATAATTTATTCTCTTGTTATTTATTTATTTTGACTTTTTATAATGATAGACAATTGAATTTCTGATCCCAATGAAATAAATTTAGATTAATTTGGAGTTGTATTTTGAAAGTTAAGAATTTTGTAATTTTTAGGGATTTTTTAAGTTTTTCTGAATTTTTCTGAATTTCTAATGAATTTTTAAGGATTTTTCGGACTTAAAAATCGAATTTTCTAATTAAAAATCACTTTTTCAGATTTTTATGAGTGCAGGTAACGTGGCACAATCTGGAGCGTCCGATCAATCGCGATCGACGATTAAACGCGAGAGATGACGTGGCCGCACGTGGGGCGTTGGATCGCACGACGAAATCGCGATCGTCGATCGTCACTTAAAGGCGAGGGTACGTGGCGCATTATTACTCGTTGGCGAATCATTTTAAAAATTATATAATCTTAGCCGTTCATCGAGAGAGTTATAATGGCTGAGATTAAACCGACGAAAACGCATTTTGAGCGTTTGATCAAGATCAAATGGATGGCATTTCAAGCGTTATTTCTAAAGCGCGCGACGTGGGTTCATCTCCGCGGCCCAGCTCTGATCCAACGCCCACGACTTAACCATAACGATTCAGATTGAGACATTTCATCAGAGCCGTTGATCGAAGATGAAGCATTTCATCGGACGATTACGCCCAAATTGGCTATAAATTGAGATGTTCATCGACATTTTCATGTATTCTTGGATGATTTCGATCAATTGAATTATCTAGACACCACCATCCTTGAATCTCTTGCTTTTAGTAACTTTTAGACTCTTTTGCGCGTCCACAGAGTTGTTGAAAATGAGATTTTGTCGATCGATTAGGGAGAATTTGCCTCTAGAACACCGACGATCGTTTTCAAAATCATGGAATGAAAAGCCTTGAATCCGGCGATTAATTGGATCATTTCGATCGCTATCTCGGGTTAGATTATGTGTTTTCCTCCTAATCTTTCGTCATATATCATTAATTTGTAATTTAGGATCGTTAATTTAATTAATTTAGTCTTATAGTTTCGGATGTCTCTTAATTCGCGTTCGGAAATTTCTCTCTAATTCACTCTTTGATTTCTCCGCGAATCGTGATCCAAATTGAGTGATTTTTGATTCCATGAATTCGTCTTTGAGTTCTCTTTCTAACTCTATTATTTTCCCTAATTTTTCGCCTCAATTCATCATCTGATTTGATCAAATTTTAAAAGATATCTAGAAGATCCCTTACTTCTCTGTGCATTCAACCCTTATTCACCACTATACTATTCAATTTATGATTAATTCATAAAATAAGTGAGTTTGGCTTTATTTTTGACATGAATCTGTGTGCAATTAACCACCGCATCGATTCGTTCCATCAACTACCCCATAGTATTATGAAGCTTTCCAAGTGGAAAGCATGCATGGATCTAGAATATTGTACCCTGGTGCATCACAGTACATAGGACTTGGGTATAAACCAGCTAGATCACCCTTAGAGGCGTGACCCAAGTTCTAGGACACTAACTCACTTATAATGACAGATGCCAAATATAATCAACATCTATTGGGGGAGCTAATCTATCTAATTATTACTCACCCCATTATTATTTATGATGCTAGTATCCATCGTCAGTTTATGCAAGAACCTCACATGTTACATTCGGAGGGTGCATCACGGTTTCTTGTGTTCATCAAACTTGTCCCTAGAAAAGGGCCTATATATCGATGCCATGACCATCTTCCTATTGAGGCTTATTTTGATGTTAGATATGCTAGGGACAAAGGAAATCGGAAATCTCCTACAAAGTCTTGCACATGTGTAGGAGGTACTCTTATCGCTTGGTGTTCTCGAAAAGAAAAGGTTTTATGTTGTTCGAGTGAAAAAAGCTAAGTATAAAGCTATAATGCCTAGTACTACTCGTAAGATGGTATTGTTGCAATCTTTTCTGCAAAACTCAGGCATCAGGACTCCAATGCCTATGCCTATGTATTGTGATAAATAAGCATCTATCTTTATTATGGAAACATTACCTTTTATAAGAGGACTAAGTATATCGAGATCAGCTATCACTTTATCTATGGCAAGGTGTTGGTGGGAGTTATTTATAGACCACATGGGTCTTCACAAAGACCATCATTTGTGTGTCATATAATTTCCTAGGATCCAAGGTAGGCATATTTAATTTATAGAATACAGCTTGAGGAGGAGGGTTTAGTGCGTTGGTTCTCATAAGAACTTCATAGATAAGCATGCTTGGGTGAGAGCAAAATTAGGATGAATGACCTCCTGGGAAGTGCGCTTAATTTATGTAGTTCTTAGGATATTACTCTGCATGGGTTATATTTCTATTTCTTTCTCTTTCTCCTCTATAAATGGAGGCTTGCAATCTATTCTGTACTCACTTAATATAATTGGGTTTTAGCATTCACATGGATGATATACTAATAACTAGGAGTTTTGAGGGGGAATTCAAATAATTCATGCATAATATGTCAAAGTTATTTGATATGACTAATCTTGGTCTTATAAATTTCTATTTGGGAATTCAAGTGGAATATGTTAGAGGTAAATTCATTCTATCCCATAAATCTTGAGTTAAAGATTCTTAAAGATCAGAATTTGAAAAATTGCAATCCTATGCTTGAAGTAATACTGCTTTTTGACTAGAAGAGAGAAGTAAAGCAAATATATTCCCCAATTTATTGAAGTTCAATTGGTTCTCTAGATTATATCACGCATACAAAGCTAGATTTTTTCTTGTAGCTCAATGTTAAATTTTTCATGAAAAATTCAATGATTAAATAAATGAAAGCAGCCAAATTGTTCTAAGATACTTTAACGGAACTTTGAATTTTGGATTGAGATACAAGAAATGTGAAATGAGTAGATTAATTGGGTATAGCAACAGTGACTAATGTGGATGACAAAGAGGACAAGAAGAGTACATAGGGTCTTATATTCTTCCGAGGACAAAATCTGATAACTTGGGGCTCACAAAAACAGAAATTGCCACTCTATCTTCATGAGAAAGAAAATCTATAGCATTCACAATGGTGGCTTGCCGAAGAGTTTTACAAATGGGTCTAATTGAGGAATTGTCCATAATAAAGGTAAAGGAGGTAGAGATTTATGCTGGTGATAAATCACTCGCTAATCTAGCAAAGAATCAAATCTTTCACAACAGACCAAGGCATATTAATGTTCGTTATTATATCATTTGTTGAATGCAAGGAAGTGGTACTTGAGCATGTACTAACAAAAGCACAACTTGCAGACGTCATGACCATGCACTGCGAAAACTATTTTTCAGTGACCTAAGAGAGAGATACTCGACATGAGCGACATCGGAATGCATCTCCAAGCTTGTGGAGGTGATTCTTGGAAATAATGTGATCTTGATTTGCTTCATCATCATTGAGTTGCCGGTATTGGGATGTTAGAAGTTTTGCATTTTTCTTTATCAATGGTTGAAATTTATCTTTCTCTCTCCCCTACTTGAGATGGAGATGTAATTGCTACCATTCATAAGAGCCGTTATAACAGCTAAGACCTGTTGGGTTATTTACTCTTGCGTAAGGAGTTTTTGGGCAATTAAAGATCGATTTTTGAGCTGTTGAAACGTCGGACGATTCAGCTGTTGAAACGACTATTGAAACGACGGACGATTGGTCTATAAATGTAGTTCTCTTTCAAAAATAGAAATGCACTTCTTTAGTTTTCTTTTCCCGGAAGCTTCTCACTTCTCTTCAGTGTGAGCACCTTGAGATCACAAGAGAGTTCGGTGATCCTACAAGACCGGCCAGCATGGCATAGTGGTTATAAAAGCCGGGAAGTTGTCATCAAGCAATGATGCTTTCCCAGAAATTTCTGGATTGCCCGAGACTAATCTGAAATGACATTCAACGAATGTCATTTCAAACTTTTTTCCTGGACACTCAACTTATTCTCTCTTTTTCATTTGATCTCTCTAGTTTATTCAAGAGAGTTCTGCTCATGCCTGTATGAGCAAAGCAGGACCCTCATTGTAATCGAAATTCAAGGAAGGAAGGATAAGGAAATAAGTTTCAAAAGAAACTCTCTTGTGCTGTGCTTTTAGCTAGAGAAGGTTAGGTTCTTAGTCTTGGTGTCTACAGTTAGACCTGTAGTAAACTCCTGATCTTTTCTTCTGTATAATATTGTTTTTCCTCTATCTCTTGTGAGTTCTTGACGTTATAGAGAGATCGTCTTGTGTTATATTCTTCAGACGGAACCTTCAATTGTTCCTCCATCCAGTTCAAAGCGCAAGAGCTTGACTCTCTCCCGAGATCCCTCGAGAAATTTTCAAGGTTGACGACAGATCCACAGAAAGTTTGGGAAAAAGAAAGAGAGCAGATAGATTTAGTTTTCAAATTGTCTGACAATTATTCTGTTATCATCAATCCTCCTTTTCCATGGAACATTTTAACGTATGATCTTCCTTGGCAGTAAGAGGGCGTAAACCACAAAGCCTCTTCTAGCCGATCCTCGGAATACGAACCACGACCCCGTTATCGTTCACACGCACTCGAACGCGGTCGCAGCGAAACTCCATGGTCGTCTTGGCGTTCACGTGAAGGACATCGGCAAAGACATGAGGATTCTCCCGCTCAATTATCGCAGCGGCGGCCCTGCCTTCAGCTCCCACTAATTCCGGCCAGGACTCCTTTCCTGCATCCACAATCGACGACAATACAAAATACATTAATGAAGACTGTGAGACCGGACAACTCGACATTTCATTAGATACAAAATACATTCGATTGATAGGAAGATTGAAGCATATAATCGAGAGAAGAATCCTCCTCATGTGAAGAAAAAGTAGCCTCTTACCTAGACAACTCGACATTTCGCTTCCTCTTGATCCAATCAAAATCGTTGCCGGATAAAAACCCCACTTTCTTAAGCCAAGTCGCCATGCTCTATTTATAGACAAATAAGTGTCAAGGAACACCGAAAATACTCGATTCTGCGAGGGGAAAGGACATACGCGGTATGAAAGTAGTCCATCGTATGAACGGGAGACTAGATTAGGGCAGTCGTAAGCTTCCTTTTTTTGACGTTTGACCGCTTATATGTGAACACCCACATCGAGTAATGGAAATACGGCGATCGCCATGTTAGATCCCGAGTTAGTTGCCGACTCTGTTGACCGTCATTCTTCATATCTGAAAATGAATCAGAAGTCCTCCGCAGAGTTCAACGCTCGAACAGTATATATAAATGCAGCACCAACCTTAGATTGCCATGCTGTTGAATCCAGAGCTAACAAAGAATGACGGAAACAGGTATCTTTGAGTTTCTTTCAGAAAGTATGCTTTCCTTTTGCATGTTGTAGGAATTTCTATAGCCTCTAGAAATTAAAACAGAACATGGAACACGGGATACTCTTATTTCTGGAAATAACTATTCTCCGCTGTTTGATGAGCGTTCAACCTTCGAGATTATATCCAAAATGCCTAACGTAGCCCGAATTCTTGTTGATCATTATATGGCATCATGATTTCGCTCTTCAGGGAAAAGCTCGTGGCCCGAATTGGTGGGACGGCTCGGAAAGAGAGCCGAAGCGATAATAGAGAAGGAAAATCCTCGCGTCAACGCCATTATAGTGAGGGTAGGAACAAGCGTTCCAGAGGACTTCCGCTTTAATCGAGTGTGGGTTTGGGTTAACAATCGTGGTTTCGTGGTGCGAACTCCACAAATCGGATAATGCCATGCACGACGGATGATACTAGTGAAAAAAGCTCTGTTGTTGAATCATCGGTTCACTCCATCAGCTCTTGATACATTCTTTCTTTATCCTGTGTGACCAAAAATACAAGTTGTAAAACTTCTTACAATAATGATAATACATACCTCATGCTATCCTTCTCTGGATGTTAGAAGATTGGGATCGAGATTCAGTAAAATAAAGCGAAAATCGGGTTAATTTCAATGCCATTTATTACAGACATTGCGACGATAAAACATAAACGATTGCCCGTTCAATGTTGTGAGGGGTCAGACTTGTCTGTTTAGTGCGATAGACTATACGATCGATATGATTTATTCATTCTACCCTGTCAAATAACGTCCAACACGATTCACAGGCTGCATCTGATCCTAATAAAGAATAAACTACCAAGGTATACTTTTCCGGAATCAAAAAAGTTCAAGCTAAGCATAAAAATTTTCATTACTTTAGGCAAAAGCATTCCATTTTTTGCGTCCGAAGGCTACTTCTTTGGTTGCACTCTGTGTGACGTGCATTGTACAATGAAATTTGAGCATCATTCACGTGTGACGAGAAACCTCCCTCCCGAGTCAGAACAAAAATTAAACATGCACCGAAAAAATTTCATTTGATTTTGGTTCGGATTTTGACCTGATGTTCCTGCGGAACTCGTCGGTAAACTCCGTAAGACTTTTAATCCGTCGATCTATATTGGGCACAACTCGGTGAGCTACGCTGTGCTCTGCGTGTTATGCTATGAAAAGTCTGGCCCGACGTAGTTGCTATCGAATGGAGAAATGTTTTCTCCGAGCTTTACTCGTCAGAGGCCTATTCAATTACTAGATCTGGCTTATGCGATGAACGAGAAGAGAAATGCTTCAGGATCATAGAAATTGCATTCAACCCCGGATTGTTCCTCTATCAGGATCAGAGCGCGAGATACTGATGCTTCCCCGAGATCTGTCAAATACTGCTGAGGATTCGAAGAATGTTTGGGAGACTTTGAAAAGAGTGAGAGCATGGGATGAAGAAGAGAGCAAATACCAAGGAAGATACTGTTCTGTAATTTCTACGGCTGAGTTTTCAACCGAATCAAATGAAGAAAGACAACGGTCATCTTCCAGTCTTCCAGATGTCTTATCGCAACAGATTTTGCCCTTAGAAAGAGACGGCATAATCACTCGTTTCACTGCTGTTCAACCGAGAACTTTGACCTATCCCACGCGCGGAGTTTCGACAACGAAACCGCGATCATCCACACGCACTTTAACGCGCTCGCATCGAATCGACATATCGGTCATTTCATCGAGACGAAGAACAATGGCATCGACCTGAGGGTTCTCCTGCTCAATAATTGCAGCCGCAACGTTGCCTTCAACTCCCACAAGCTCCGGCCACGAGTCCTTTCCTGTATCCGTCATCGGCCATGTTACTAAAGAAATCAACCGACTAATGGAAGCAAAGAACCAAAGAACGAGAGATTCTTACCTTGACAGTCCTCCATGTTCTCCCGCCTGCTCAAATCCAAATCCTGGCCGACGAAATATCACAACTACAAATCCAGAGGCTTGATTCTCTATTTATGGGCGGTCGTGAGTCATCTCCTTCTGCAAATAAATCTTCAGATATCTGGCAAGTTCAACCCCGGAATTTTCGTGATGGAATACGTCCCTGCTATGACCTAATGGGCGATTCATCTAGAAACAAGTTTTCGGCGTGAAACGGGAACGTTAAGGGCAGCGGTGCTTTTGATAGCTTTCTTGTTCGAAGTTTGACAAAGATTGTATAGGTGTCGTTTGAAGGAGGTGATCTAAGCCGTTGAATTGTCATCCTACGTCAGCGACATGAGAAGGTCCAAGTTTTAATCGTGAGCGTCCGCGTGGATGGATTATAACGGCTAAGATTGGCCGGTGAAGGAACGCCGGGACCCACAGCCGTTATTACAGTTTCCTCTAAGTGCTTTTTTCTGTTTCTTTTTGGTTTTCCTTTTAAATACCGAAGACGTTTCGGTTGAAAGTAAGAGAGCGTGAAATGTGAATGAATCGTTTGGTTGTTCTCCAACTTCTTGTTCTTGATCATTAGAGAGAGCGCCTGATCGTAAGAGAGTATTCGGAGGGTTCTATTCACGCAGTAAGAGTGTGTTCTAACATCGTTGACTGCTCGATCCATGGTCCGGCGGTGGTTGCCGGCTCTTTTGACTATAATATTATGCGTCCGAAATTAGATGCCGTCCGCTGGCTTCTTCTCTTCAATTCCTAACGTGCGTATCCAATCATCCAGTCACTCGCCCAGAAGAGTTTATCAATGCAGAAGAGTCGTAAGAAAAAATATGAAGTTGATTCCGAGGAAGAGGAAGAATGGCACGGAAAATGTTAGAATACGCCTCTTCTATTTCCTTCGGCACCTTCTACGCTTTATAGCCCTCCAGACCGAGGACAGATACTATTCTCGATCATTACTTCTGAAAACAGTAGTGTCTACTACTTCCGACTACTGATTAATCCTGCGCTCTTATATCGAGAACGGTAAATGCTGTGCCGTGGGAGTTATGATTAGAATGATTTCCTCGCAAGATCAAACCTTAATTACTTGATAAACAATGTACCCTTAAGGAAGCTTTTTCTCTCCCCCCAGCTTGAGAAAAAGCCAAAAACCTTCAAATAAAAAATGAGTTTTATTTCCTGTATGAATATCAAATTTCCTGTAGGAGCAAGCACACTTTTTCCGCAATATGAAGATCTCCTTGAGACATGTAAGGCTATCGTGCTGAGATCATCTTAACTGTTGGAGAACAGATCACTCTCGTCTCGTTTACTCTCCCAGAGATGAAAAAGATGAAATAAGCTTACTCTAAGTCTACTCAACGTTAATACCAATAGGAAACTTAGTTAAAACTAAAGAAACCAACCGATTAACACACTCTTCTAGAAATGTATATTTGGTGGTGGACTAGCCACCGCCATAAGTCAACATTACTGACAAATGCTCCTTAATCTTGACTTCTCGCCCACAGGCTTACCTCTGAATTTCTCAAATCCTCCAAGACCCAAAGCTTTGATGATGCCTGATTATGAGTCGAGAATGTTGGATCTCAATAACTTCACCATCGTCTTGTTCTCGCATATAATGATGCTTGATCTCATTGTGTTTTGTTCTTCTATAGAAAACGGGATACTAGGTCATAGAAATTTCTGGCATGTTATCACAAAATAAAGAAAAATCCTTTTTTCAGCCACACCTAAATCTCTCAGAATCGACTTAGACGAGTGCTTTGCAGACTTTCACGTGCTGCAGCAACATATTCAACTTCTGAGGAAGACAATGTCACAGTTTCTTTCTTCTTTGATCTCCATGAAATAACCCTTGAACTAAGGAGAAAAACATGGCCATTTTTTCTCTTTCTCTAATCTCAATCTCATGCACAATCATTATCAACCGAACCAACCAACTGTACCATACACATCTCATAATTCTTTTGACTTCTCCAAGGTGATGTGTGGATGGAGAAGTTTGAAATCTTGAAACTATGATAAAAGATACCATAAAAGATGCCAAACTATGTCTGGCCATGTGTCAATAAGATGCAGCAAACTTCCTACCGCGCTTCTTTATAGTATTGCATCAGTCTTCAGTAAGTCATCCTTTGTTGAAGGTTTGTCGTTCACATTAATGGGTGAAGCACATGCCTTGAAATATGTCCTACTAAATTTCTTTAGTAGATTCTTGCTATACCTTTCGTGTGATATAAATACCCCTTCTTCAGATTCAAAATTTGAACAATAAAAAGATGTAAGGCAAACCAAGGTATGTCATCTCAAATTCAGATGTGATCATATTTTTGAATTCCTCTATTAGAAAATATGCATATCCCATGTATGTCATGATAGCATGCAAATTATTATATTTATATTGTGTATCTTTATACACTTATTTACGTGAGATTTTTCTTAAATGCTTACCATGGTTGAGAATGAATTACTTTATTTTTATAAAAAGGTTCTTTTTTTCCCTATTTATTGGTATTTTTTAGAATTTTTTTAGTCAAAATCAAGAAGAATTTTTTTTTAAATCCAACATAATTTCTTTCTTTACAATTACTTTGTATTTAATTTTATGCCCATTTACGCCAACCATGCCACGAGGGGGGATTGGAAGCCGGAAATGATTAAAGATGTTTTCGCACAAACAATTGATTCACAACATCCTTATTTGCTGCAGCAACCTATGACGAGGTCAGTTTTTATGACCATTGCCTAAAACAGGTGGCATAGGACACTGTTGAGAAGGGATCATTTGGTCATCATAAATACAAGATCGCCAGTCAAAATAAAGTCCAATACTAAAATTGATGATTAATATTAGTATGATTAGTGAATGACGGTGGAATCCATGAAGAATTAGAGTTGCTTTTCAGATATTGTAGAATTTGGTCAAATTGGATGATGAAATGAGGTACAAAAATAGGAAAATAAAATAATAAAACATTAAAGAAGTATATCTTTCCAATGAATCCAACAAGGCATTATATAGGTTTAAATCAAAGAAGAAATTAAAGAGAGAAAATTGTTGATGTGGAGAGATAAAGTGTTAAGAAAAACTTTAATATTAATTCATACACTTTGAATAAAGAAAACCTAGAGGCATTCAATGATATATTACAGAAAAAACCCCAACCAGATCTAAAATCATAAAAAAATTTCTGCCAATTGCTCCTTGACTTGAAGAAAGCACAAACGGAATATTATTGGGAAGCTAGGATGCTCAAAATGCACATCATCTCTCAATGTAGCTCCAAATAATGATCTTTAGGACCCAATATAAGTAGAAAATCATCTGGAATCCATTCAAAGCAAGATATTCAAAGGCCAAGTCATCGATAATGCCCAAATGAATATTTTTTTTTGTAGAATGAAATTGTCATGAGAGAGAGATATTTACCAGATGATATGGCCTAAAATGTTGTGTATGTTTGATTTTCTTAAATGAAAATTGAAGAACATTATGATGACATGTCCCATGACCATTTTGAAGAAGAAATTACTCATAAAAAATTGCAGCCATCATATTAGAACATAATGCTTGTGATGGAGCGCCCAAGAGAGAGACCTTGATTTGATATGAAGCATTTGGATTAGTTTGGTGGTGATTTAACACATAACAACATTTATAATGATTTTTTTCTTTTCATTCTTTGTGTTGGATGTAAGCTGTTGGGTCCGGGCAAGATATATGGGATCTCAAATGAATCATCAAAATTTTGGAGCATCACTCTTGTGAGTCTTTGGTCACGACATAGTAAAAACTCGATAAGGATCTTTTCTTTCAATCTTCTCATTTTATTCTCTAATAAAAAATGTATAAAACTTCATCTCTTTTGTCGATCTTGAGTAATCTTATCCTCAAAAGATGATTTGGATACTCTAGATTATCAATTTATATTTAATTTATCTCACTCGTCTTGACAATCTCATTCATTTTCTCTATAAAAATATTTACTTTTGGCATAAATTAAGTTTTATATCTAGAGACCCTCCTCTTTGTGGTTAGATCCTTCATTAAATAGATATACGGCTTGTTTTTTATTAAGGGGAAATTGTGTAATATTATTGCATAAGTCTAATTTACCAACACCACATGTTTAAAACATAAAAGTGGACTTATCATCTAGCCAAATAGCGTTCATTTTTTCCTTTTCTTATCTAACTAACTTAAATTAGACAAGAAGCAGTACATCCAAATACGCTCAAGTAATAAGAACTTGGTTTTTTTTCATATTGTGCTTTGTCTAGTACTAACAACTTTTGTTGGAGAGATGTTTTGAACATAAATTTTTGTAGCATTTACTTCAGCTCAAAATTAGGTTGTTGATTTTTTTCTCATCATCATACTCACTGCTACCTCTACAAAATTTCTATTCTTCTCATCCATTTGTCTACGGATTTTTCCTTGTCATTAATTGTCTTCTAATACCACATTTATTGTAAAATTCTTCAAACTGCTTCTAGAAAAACTCTTCACCTCTATCTTTCCCCAATATCTTCAATAGACATTGACTCATAATTTCAACCATTGAGTTTAATTCAATGAACTTCTGAAAATATTGATTCATTAAAACATTTGGGGTCCCTCCTGGGTTCCTTCTCCGTCAGGCCATCTTTACAATATTGTGATTGTTGATGATTATGCTAGAGTTAGTTGGGTATACCTCATCAAAGACTGCATGCAAGTTCTTGACATTGTTAGCTAGTTTACACAAGAAACCATTAGCCAACATTCCACCCCACAAAAAACTATTTGAACTGATAATTGACGAGACAAAACCGTGAGGTCGTTAAATACACACGGTCTCGTGTCGAAATAAAGTCCAAACTTATCAATTTAATGAAATTAATTTGCATTGAGGGGTATAATGGTAAATATGGGTTGAATGTATAATGAATTAAGGAAATTCTTGATGATCTCTTCGAATTTGATCAAATCAGACTATGAATCGATGATAGTAATTGGGGAAAATGGTTTTTAATGAAAGAAGACTTGAAGACAAATCCACAAAATCAAAAATCAATGAATTTGACTTTGATTTCGCGGAGAAATTGAAGATTGAAGAGAGGGGTATTTTCCCAAACATCGTAAGAATGAAATTACCGAAAATTCAGACTGAAATTAAACTAAATTACGATTCTAAAACAAAATTAAATGCTAAACGAAGATAGATTAGGATAAAACACGATCCCTAACCCACAATTACGATCGAATTGATCCAATTAATTGCCGAAATCAAGGCTATTCATCAAAATCCGAAAATCACAATTCGTGGAGTTCAAGCGTCAATTCCTTCCTTGTTGATCGTCGAAATCTTGATCTTAAGCACTCCTCGGACGCAGAAATGAGTCTAGAAGAGAGTAGGATCAAGAGATTCAAGAATTTTGGTGTCTAAACAGTTCGATTAAGTCGAATTGCTCTAGAATGCTATACAATCTCGAAGAACATCTCAATTTATAGGCAATTTGGGCGTAACCATCCGATGAAACGCATCAATGGCTCTAATGAAACGCATCAATACGGATCGTTACTATTAAGTCGTGGCCATTGGATCACGATCGGACGCATCAGATGAAGCCACGTCGCATGCATTATAAAAACGCATAAAAACGTACGCCCTTGGATCGTGATCAGACACATCAAATGCATTTTACGTCGATTTAATCTCGACCATTACAACTCTTTGTGATCAACGATCAAGATTAAAACGCAATCCGATGAACCTGATTTTTCCACGTACCCCTTCTTCACTTAAGTGAAGATCAACAGTTGAGATTTCATGCGTGATCGGATGTCCCACGATGCGCCATGTTGCATCGCGCTCCTGATCATCGATTGCGATCGATCAAACGCTCCAGATTGCGCCACCTTACCTGCGTGCTTTAAATAATCTGGAAAATCGAATTTAAATTAGAAAATTTTATGTTTAATTCTGGAAAATCTTTAGAAATTCATTAAAAATTCAGAAAAAAATTTCAAAAATCCCTGAAAATTTAGAAAACTCATAACTTTCAAAATTTAACTTCAAATTAATCATAATTTCTTTCATTTGATCAAAAATTTAATTACCTATCATTCTAAAAATTCTAAAAGATTAATAAATCACAAGATATTTAATTTCTATTTCAAAATTACATTCATTTCTTTAAGCTTTTAACTTTAGAAAATTAAATGAATGTTTATAAAAATGATTTCTCTTGTTATTTAACTTTAAAAACTACTTATAATCTCAAGTAAATATGGGTTATAAAATCTTTTATCTTTAATTCATCATAATTAACTCTAAATTAAAGTATTTTGAGATTATAATGACTTTTTCATAGAATGATAGATAAGCACTCATAAATATGATAAGATGCATAGGAATGAAATCTTTTATGCCTTAATATGCATTAATAATAATGTATTATCATGTCTAATTAGCATGTTATCAATAATGGCATAGAACTTGTTCAAAGGACCTTCCAAAACTTTTGTGCTGAGCAAAAATCATTCACCAAACCACTTGCCCTTACCCCTTGTCTCAAAGTGGTACTGTAGAGAGAAAACACTACATACTACTAGACATCACCACACAGTACTCTATGAGATGCATGTTTCATACTATCTATGGTTTGACGTCATCATGATAGCTGATAACATGCGATTATATGATTCTTAATGCAAATTAAGGTATAAAACATTACATTCTTATGCATGTTATCATACTTTGAGTGCATATCTGTCATTTCATGCAAATATAATTTATAATCTAACAATGTACTATTTTAGGGATAATTATATATTTTTAAGAATATATTTTTAAATTATATTATTTCCATTTACATTTGAGATTATAATTGGTTTTAATGTTAGATAATAAGCTATAATACTTTTTCTATACTCATTTATTTTTCTAAGTTTTAATTTCTAAGAGAAATGAGGGTATTTTTTAAAGAAAAAATTATTCTCTTTTAATTTAAATAATTTGACTTTTTATAATGATATAATTTAATTTATGATCCAAAAAAGTAAATTTGGATTAATTTGGAGTTGTATTTTAAAATTTATAAATTTTCTAATTTTAAGGGTTTTTTCTAGAATTTTTCTGAATTTTTTATGAACTTAATTCGATTTATTTTGAATTTAAATGAATAAAAAATAAATTTTATATCGCGTGCTTACGCGGCAGCTAACGTGGTACGGACAAAAAAGCACGTCACCACTTGGAGACATGGATGTGGTCGCGCGTGTGTATGCATGTGTGTATGCGCGTGTGTGAGGGTGTGTGTTCTTGTGTGTGCGCACATTTGTGCGCGTGTGATAAGAGAGATTAAGCTTCCTTTTCAGGCTATATCACTTAAACCTTATGTACGCATTGAATCCATTATTTTCATCAAGTGGGACAATGTTTTTGTTTTAAAATGCGCAGGTGATGTGGCATCGTGTGGAACGTCTTATTCACGCATTAAAAGAAGACCGTCGATCTTCACTTAAGTCGGGGGGGTACATGGCGCATTGTTTTTCATTGGCGAATTCTTTTAAAAACAATTTAATCTCAGCCGTTCATAAAAAGAGTTATAACAACTGAGATGAAAACGGATGAAACACATCCGAAGGGTTAGATCGAGATCAAACTAATGGTGTTTCTTGTGTTTTCTCTTCACACGTAATGTGACAAGTGATGGATATTATATGGCCTGTAAGCCAATCACACTTTCATGTATCTTGTTTATGTTCATTGAAATGATATTTTTTATTCATTGTCATTCTTGTGTGATGTTTGTAATGAAGTCTATGAGCATGTGCAATGACTAAGTGAATTATGACGAGATCATAATAGAGTGATCACTAATCTTTAAACATATGTTCTAAACATTCCTATTCATGGGATATTCGAGAATGACATCAAATTATCCGGAAAGAATAGCACTATCTAATCCAACTCATATGATGAGTATGGTTGATCCTATAGCCATCGATATGGAGACACTAAGGATAGATAGTGGGTGCTCTTTGGAGAAAGAGTTCACTTAATTGATCTGTATGAATCCCTGAATGATATTGTCCCTAACTGTCAATCAGGTTGATTCATGTCATGGTTGTGTATGTGGTCCTTTGACTTGAGACACCAAAGACATCTTGTGGATATTATATGACAAGTGATGGATATTATATGGCCTATAAGCCAATCACACTTTCATGTATCTTGTTTATGTTCATTGAAATGATATTTTTTATTCATTGTCATTCTTGTGTGATGTTTGTAATGAAGTCTATGAGCATGTGCAATGACTAAGTGAATTATGACGAGATCATAATAGAGTGATCACTAATCTTTAAACATATGTTCTAAACATTCCTATTCATGGGATATTCGAGAGTGACATCAAATTATCCGGAAAGAATAGCACTATCTAATCCAACTCTTATGATGAGTATGGTTGATCCTATAGCCATCGATATGGAGACACTAAGGATAGATAATGGGTGCTCTTTGGAGAAAGAGTTCACTGAATTGATCTGTATGAATCCCTGAATGGTATTGTCCCTAACTTTCAATCAGGTTGATTCATGTCATGGTTGTGTATGTGGTCCTTTGACTTGAGACACCAAAGACATCTTGTGGATGGATGAGCGTGTTTTGATTATGACTTGCGAATCCCTAGCCACTGGATATCTAAAACGTCATATATTAGATACGACATGAAGTCCGCAAAGATCATTGTGTGATCAAGATGGGATCATCCACCCTCAGTATTTGAGGAGATTGACTCAAGGAATGAGATGCGATGAAATCCTTGGCCAAGGTAGTGGAAATATCGGAGAAAGAGTTATCGATTTCTACCCACATCAGTACTAACTTGAGTGACCGATTAGGGTTTAATAGTTGACTATACCCTAAGTCATTCATGAGTCTAATGTGGATGAAGGATTATACATACATGGTAATGAATGACGGGAAGGTTCCATAAGTGAGTTCTTACATACTCTATATCTCCTAGTGTACGTGATGTAGCTTGTCACCCAACTGGCTGGCAACTCAACCTATCGATTGGGTTAAATCGTTCCTTGATTGATTAATCTATAGGCAGATGTAGATATTTAATTAAGGTTGATCAATAAGGTGTTATTTGGTCTATAGAGTTATTAACTAGTGAGATATATGAGCATAGAGGGTCACACATATAAGGTCTATGGATGTTGGTGGATATAGACATAATTATGAGGGCTTTTTATGAAAAAACCTCATACCAAATGTCTATAACTAGGGGGAGGACAACCACAACTCAAGGTGCCCATGCAAACCTTGTGAGAATTCTCTCTTTTCTTCTCTTTCTCTCTTGGTGAAGAGCGTTGAAGAGAAGATCCAACCATACGGAGACCGCTAGAGACTAGACACTTGAATAGCTTCAAGAACTCTTTCAACGAAACCCTATAAGTATGTTTTCTCATTCATACTAGATGATAAGATCATTTTTTCTTGGTGGCTTGGTGTTTTGAATATACGATTTAATGTTTCCCGCTACATTCAATTTTTTGATTAAAAATTTGAAAGTTTATCAACATTAGAACCCAACAACAAGATCTTAGCGGTCCATCTTCGATCCAACAAACGCAATTTAAGCATAACGATTTGCATACATGCATTTCAACAAAGCCATTGATCGAAGATTAAAAGCCAAATGCAATAGTTACACCCAAATTTGTTATAAATTGAGATGTTCTTCAACCATGTAAATATTCTTAGGTTTTTTGAGTAATCGAACTATCTAGACACCACAGTCCTTAAATTTCTTGCTTCCAATTGCTTCAAGAACAATTTACGTGTCCACGGAGTGTTTTGAAAGTGAGATTTCATTGAGAGAACAGGGAGAAATTGATGCTTAAATGCCAAAAATTGTCTTCCAATTCTCCTAACGAATAGCCTTTGATCCGGTGAGAAATTTTATCAATTTGAGCATTATCTTGGGTTAGAAATCGTGTTTTTGTCTTAATCTTTCATCTTATGACATTATATTTCAATTTCAAATCTTAGATTTAGTCAATTTCAATTTTTAATTTCCGGTTTTCATAATTTTCTCGTTCAGAAAATTCTCTCTGATTTGCTCGTTGATATCTTTGCAAATCTTGATCCCAATTCAGTGATTTTTTTCGATTCCGTAGATTTGTCTTCAAGTCATCTTTCTAAATTTATCAAAACCCTAATTTCCCACCTCATTTCATTGTCTGATTTGATCAAATTTCAAATAATACTTATACATTACCTTAATTGTCTGTGAATTCGCCCCTTATTCACCACTATGCTATCTAATTCATGATGAATCTTTAAAATTGGTGAGTTTGGTAATTTTTTTGACGCTTATCCGCATGTTTTCAATGACCGCGCGGATTCACTTTGTCCATGGTCACTCATCTACATAATTGACTTCCTCCTCTCTATAAAAGGCGCAATTTACCTTACTCGCGTTTTCCACAATGCTTTCATCTTTCCAGTAACCATCTCATATGTTTGGATGCACTACCTTTCTGCAAGTCCATATCGCATCCTTATCTAAACTAGCTAATTGTGCATTAAAGGGAGTGTTTGTTGGCTATTTCTATACACAAAAGGGATATTATATTTATTCTCCTAATATATGGCACTAAATTACTTCCCTTGATGTCTCCATCTATGAAGGTGTTCCCAACATTTTCTTCGTCTACTACTTATTTCTTAGCATCTATATCTCCACCCCCTAGTTCCCCTCTATTCCTCCATCCTCTTTGTTGCACCATCTACTATGCCATCTACTATGCCACCTCCCTTGCTTGTCTCTGATTACTATCTGACTCTATCACTACCATGTAATGTATACTCTTGAGTCTTTTTCTTGTATGCCCCTTTTTGATCCGTCTACATCTTTGGTAACCAATTTGATTTCACTAGACTATACTTTATCATCACCAATCACAACCACCACACCCAATGATCGACCTCTTGATGACCTTCATCTTTTCATTCCCTTGCAAAAGGGTACCCATGCTTATACCTACGGTCCCATACCCCACTTTCTATCATGTGAGCGTCTTTCTCCCACCTACCGCACACTTAGCCACTACCCCATAGTATTATGAAGCTTTTCGAGTGGAAGTTAGTCATGGATCTAGAATATTACACCCTAGTGCATCATGACACATAGGATTGGGTGTAAACCAGCTAAATCCTTCTTAGAAGCATGATAACATGCTAATTAGACATGATAATACATGATTATTGATGCATATTAAGGCATAAAAGCTTTCATTCCTATGCATGTTATCATATTTATGAGTATTTATCTATCATTCTATGAAAAAAGTCATTATAATCACAAAATACTTTAAATTAGGGTTAACTATGATGAATTAAAGAATAATAATTATATAACCCATCTTTATTTGAGATTATAAGTGGTTTTTAAAGTTAAATAATGAGAAAAATCATTTTTATGAACATTCATTTAATTTTCTTAAGTTAAAATCTTAAAGAAATGAATGTATTTTTGAAATAGAAATTAAATCTCTTATTATTTATTAAATTTGACTTTTAATAATGATAGATAATTAAATTTGTGAACAAATGAAAGAAATTTCAATTAATTTGGAGTCATATTTTGAAAGTTATGAATTTTCTAATTTTTTGGGATTTTTCTAGAATTTTTCTGAATTTTCAATGAATTTCTAAGGATTTTTCAGAATTAAAAGTCAATTTTTCTAATTTAAAATCGATTTTTTAGAATATTAAAAGATCGCAGGTGACGTGGCGCGATCAGAGCCGTTCGATCAATCGCGATGAGGTGATGATGTGGTAGCGTAAGGGACGTCCGATCGTGCAGTGAATCGTGGCCCTTGATCTTTACTTAAAATCGACGGACACGTTGCTAAATCGGGTTCACCGGATTGTGTCTAATCTCTACCCTTGATCGCAAGAGTGATAACGATCGAGATTAAATCACGGAGAAACGCATCTAATGCATCCGATCGCGATCCAACAGGGACTGTGTCAAGGCATTATATAATGCGCGTCGACGTGGCTTCATCTCGAGCGTCCCATAGTGATCCAACGGCCATGACTTAATCGACGCTTGAACTCCACGTAACGGGATTTTTGGATTTTGATGAATAGCCTTCATTCCTGCGATTAATTGCGTTAATCGAATCGCAATTGTGGGTTAGTGATCGTGATTTATCCTAATCTATCTTCGTTTAGTGTTTGATTTCCGTTCAGAATCGTTAATTTAAGTAATTTTAGGGTTATTTTTCTTAATTTCTTGATTTAACATTTCAGAAATTTCATCCCACTTCGATCTTCAATTTCTCCACGAAATCAAAGTCAAATTCAATGATTTTTTGATTCCGTGCAATTGTCTTGAAGTTCTCTTTCATAAAATATCATTTTCCCCAATTTCTATCCTCGATTCATCGTTCGATTTGATCAAATTCGAAGAGATCATAAAAAATTTCCCTAATTCCCTGTGGATTCGACCCATATTTGTCATAATACCCCTCAATTCGAGATATTGTCATCAAATTGGTAAGTTTGGACTCTGTTTTGACATGAAACCATGTGCAATTGATGACCTCATGGTCTCGCTTCGTCAAATGGCGCTGTTGCCAAGGAATTAAGGCAAAATTTTGATCAATTTAGTCAATTTTGACTTGGTCAACGCAGATTTTTCTTTTAATTACTTGAAATTCACGCAAATCAATCGTATATTGAGTGATCCGAAGTAGAAATCAATCTTCGAGATCCTTAATTCAATAAGATTAAGTGATTTGGCCCCTTTTCTAAGGATCACGGGCGATCACTTCTTCAAAATTGCGTTAAGAACGCGTCACTCTCACGTATACCGACATTCAGGTACGATTGACAGACACTTTTAATATCTTATAAGGTATTTTAGAATTTATATCCATCTAAATATCCGATGCATCCTTTCATGAGACGACAGACGACTTCGAGATTACAGAATAACCCTTTAGACATAGATCTTTTTGAGCGATCCTCGCAATCCCCCGACACTACAGAACCAAAACCACCGTAGATGCGATAGAACCAGTAGAAATGACCCGGAATGACGAGGAAAATGCAAGAAAATGCCTTAGTGACTACGCTTGGCCCGTCCTCTAGAGACCTGTCATGAGAATCCACGCACCCCTAAATAGAGGGGCAAATTTTAGAAATGATTCCCATGTCATGAGTATGCTTCCTATCTTCCATTGTAAACCTTCCGAGGTTCCTTATAGACATGTAGACGAGCTTTCCCAAGTTTGTAAAATTAATCATCTTCAGAATGTCCCTGCCGACATGATGAAGATGAAACTCTTTCCTGCAACCCTTAGAGACCGAGCCAAGGATTGGTTTTTAAAATTTGGGAAAGAATTCACTAGTTGGACCGAGATGGAGGAGGACTTTTTAAGAAAATACTATTTCGTAAGGAAAACCACCTCTGTACGAAAAGCCATCTGCGAGTTTACCCAAGGCACGAGTAAAACTTTCCACGAGGCTTGGGGAGCGATTAAGAGACCTCACTAGGGAGTGTCCACACCATGGAGTGTCTAACTATGAACTAACACAAATATTTTATGACGGGTTAGGCCGCCCCCGTCTCACTTCAAAAGTTCTGAAGGACAAAATATCTGCAACGGTTCTGAAGGACTTGCCCCCGTCTCACTTCAAGAGGCATCGCCGTGTGCCAATTGCTCGAGATTCAATCACATCGAATTAGATTGCCCTGTAATGGCGATCCAAGGGCAGGGCATGTATAAACAAGGTCCATCAGGAGGATCGACTCAAGATGTGATAACATGCTAAATAAACATTATAAAACATGATTATCGATGCATATTAAGGCATAAATGATTTCATTTCCATGCATCTTATCATATTTATGTGTATTTTTCTATCATTCCAAGAAAAAGCCATTATAATCTAAAAAATACTTTAAATTAGGGTTAAATATGATGATTTAAAGATAAATAATTCAATAACCCATCTTTACTTGAGATTATAGATGTTTTTAGAGTTAAAATAATGAGAGAAAATCATTTTATAAACATTTATTTATATTTTTTTAAAGGAAAACACTTAAAGAATAAATATATTTTTGAAATAAAATTTAAAAACTCTCATTATTTATCAATTTTTACCTTTTATAATGATAGATAATTAAATTTTGGATCAAATGAAAGAAATTTGGATTAATTTGGAGTTATATTTTAAAAGTTAGGAATTTTCTAATTTTTAGGGATTTTTTCTAGATTTTTTTGAATTTATTTTTGATTTTAAGCGATTAAAACAATTAAAATAAAAGCAAAAATTGGTTTATTTTTGCGTGGACCCACGTGGATGCGACGTGGCACGCATGGCCACGTGGCAGAGCGACGCGGAGCCACGCGAGCGCCTGCGTGGCGCGGAGGTGACACGTGTGTATATGCATATTTACTCGTAATATAGGGTTATTGATGGAGAAATATTTTATAACATGAACACAAGGGTTCTAAGTGAACCTATCCTCCTCCTCCTCCTTATCCACCAATTTGAAGAATTATCCATTCATTTAATGAATAAAGAAGACCTCTCTAGATAATTAAAGAGAGTGTAGATCTTAAGGGAATTATCTTCCCTCCTTTCCGTATTTTACACTGATCGAAAGATTGACTTGGTCAAAAGAAATTAGCCTTATCCTTAAATAATTAGAATCCCTTGAATGGACCAAGTCAACCACCATCCTACCTTGAAATAGGGTCCTTGATTTCCAAACCTTATCCACCATATCATAGGTACCTTATATCATTTTAAATAATGATCTCAAAAGAAAATCAGTAGGAATCTATTTGTACTTTCCTTCTTTCTTTGTAGACCACCCATAGTTAGAATTTTTAGGAGAGATCTATTTGCTATCAATTGTGAACGGATGTTATTCAAAATCTACCTCAAGATGAAGCCTTTGCATGAGTAAAATCCATGCAATTATGAAGTTATTTGGAATAATGGCAACCGACATGAAGACACCTTATGAAGAATATCCGTAAGGAGAAAGATGTTGCAGAAAAGGCATGAAAGAAAACTCCTTCAAAATATACTACTGAGTTCCTTCTTCATTCAAAACTCTGCGAGCACAGAGATTGAATAAACAAGATTAGTCAAAGAAAAGTGAGAAGAAATTCAAGAAACACTTCAGATCAAAGCTCCTACGACAGGAAGTCTATGTACATCGATGATGTCTGAAGGGCTAGAAAATACAAAGGGAAAACTCATGAAGCTTTCCACGGAGTAAAGACATAAGGTTCCGATTCCTCTAAAATAATCCAGAGGTCATGAATACTCTCCGTATGATCGATCTTGCAAGTTACGAGACATCGAGATATCTCAAGAGCACCCACTGAGGATGTTGTAATCACTTATTACAAGTCGACACGAGAAAAGAAGACTCCATGTATTTACATATCACTGACTACCCGAAGAGGACTTAAACTCATTCAAGAAGGGACAGAAAACTAAGTCGACCCGTCAACCATGGAATCACGAAAAGACGTCACTCAGTGGCTCTCACGATTATGACCTGATTGAAATTTTACGAAGCTCAGCAACAAAAGCTCACGCGCCGTCAGACAAGACTAAAGCTGAAGGAGTAAGTCTCGACAAACAAGGATTGCGTGATACCGTCGAAGAGAACGTCAACAGAGAGGGACGACAAAATCTGGATCTCCTATTGTGTAAACCACAACGCCTGAAGCCGACGATGGAATATCATCGTCACCTGAAGCCGAGTCAAATCCACATCGGACTCTCACCAAACTATCAGTCACAAAATAGAGGAAGTTGAAGCTTCCCCGACGACACCCCCACGGCTTCCTCTTCCTCAAGCTATCGGGTAAATGCCCACTCAACAAGCTATCCTTGCCAGCAAGAAATCCCTGCGTTGATCGATGAAATAGAGTACGAGGAAACCGATTCCATTACAGCAACTGACACGCGCGAAATCCGGAAATCTACAACCGCATGACATCATCAACGTAACGGAAATTACGTTCCAAATTCCGCATCTATCAACGGTCAAGGTCGTGCAGATACGAAGGAAAACTCACAAGAAATATTATTAAAGGACGATGGAAATGCAGCGTCCACAAGATATCACAAAATCGTCGAGGAATACGTCATAAGAGAACAGCCCAAAATTTCTACAGCTGTTTTAAACGATGAACGGTTAACCCATCTCGTCACCCACGTAACACACGACGATATCACTAAACCTATCCATGATAAATTCGAGATGACATCACCGACACAATACGGAGTAAATCACGAAACGACGACGATAACCCGAGACTTCCGAAGCAGCCCAGTCAAATATTCCATCCCGCAGCCGTTGACTTCGTCACCGACCACATAAAACAACTCATTTTCAACTGCGACCAAATAAGCCACGTGCGAAGAAAAGAAGCATCGCGATTCGCATACTTTCGCATGCGAGGACAACCGCCGCAAGGCGTCCCTTCGTTTCAACCTTCTTCTCCTCTTCCTTAAAAGGATGAATGAAAAATGTGAAACGCATGTTGAATTTGATAAATTTGGTTAGTATTGGTTCCGTTTTTACCTATGTGTTCATCGTGTTCTCCTGTGCCTCCACCACTCCTCCCGCATCTCCTTCATCTTCCAATTCTATCTCCCTATCTTATCTCCCCCATTTCTGTCGTCTTTCACCACTTCAAGCCTGAAGCTTACCGAGGAGATCTTGGATCATTCCGGTGATTCGACGGGCATCCACTTCACAAAGATTAAGGTAACATCCTCTCTCCTTTTCGTGAATAATAGTTCAGTCGATATCTTTTAGTCCAACCCCGTCCCCTCCGTTTCATCTATCTCCTATGTATTTCATCACTCTTCTATTCTCTTTCTTATCATATCTGTCTACTCACTGATTATTATATAAATTAAACTTTCTAAGCATTACGCCACCGACTTCTTCACCTACTCCGTATTCTATTCTTTCCCATCACTCTACCTATTTTCGTAACTCCACTCTCTATCCATTCTCTATCTTATAATATATATTATAATTTCTTCCCTTCTAAATATTCTCCCTTCCGGCATTATTAATCTTCCTCTCATTATTCATCTTATCATCCCTACTAAATCATTATATATCTTTATATTCTCTCATATTTCTATATTATATCCCACTATATTCTAATTGATTTATAATCCATTTTCATATTGATATCATTTCATAGATCCTCCCTCATATGTAGGATTTAGATACATCTTCTAAAATATCCTACATCAGTTATAGTTCATATAAGCATTCCGATTATCGGAATTACGCTAACCCTTTAAATCAGCACACCTTATAAACCCGATTTGTTTCTTTGTTTTTTCCGTGTGGGACTAAGTTCCACATGACATTTTAAAATGCAAGTGACGTGGCTGACGGAGAAGCGCTGGATCAAAAACGCGATGAAGATCGCGCATGGCTCGCATGGACTCGAGGTCCACCGATCATCATCAATCTCACGTGGCTATGTAAAGGAGTTATAACGGCGCTGATGAAACGCGCGGGTGGCGTATCTCGACCGTCGGATCGCGATTCAAAAGGTGCGGTTCAAGGCGTTTTATAATGCATCTCATCAGACCTCATCTTGACCCTCCATCAGAGATCCGACGGCTGCGACTTAACCGAAACGGTCCACGATGGACCGTTCCATCGTAACTGTCGATCGTTTCGATCGGACGGTTATGCCCAAATACCTAATAAAAAGACATGTTCTTCCGATTTGTAAATCATTCGAGTTAGAAATCAATCCAATTGATCTATTTTGACACCTCCCTTCTTGAGTCTCTCGATTCCATCCCCTTCTACACTCATTTCCGCATCCACGGAGGGTTTGAAATTGAGATTTGGTTGAGAGACGAAGGAAAAAGTGTAGCTTGAACTCCACGATCGCGTTCTTCACATTTTCGACGATTGAGGTGATTAATCGTGTTAATTTGATCGCAATCTTGGGTTAGTGGTGTCGGTTTTTGCTAATCTATCATCTATTCATGTTTCATTTCGATTTAGATTAGGATTTCAAGTTCAATTTAGTTTAATTTTCCTCAAAATTGCAATTTACAAGTTCAGAAATTTCTCCCCACTTCGATCTTCAATTTCTCTGGGAAATCAAGATCAATTTCAGTGATTTTTGATTCCGTGGAAACGATTTTAAGTTCTCTTTCATAAATTATCATTTTCCCCAATTTCTGTCATCAATTCATTGTCCGATTTGATCAATTTCGAAGAGATTATCATAAATTTCCTTATTTTCTTGTGGATTCGACCCTTATTTACCATTATACCCCTCAATTCGAGATATTTTCATCAAATTGGTAAGTTTGGAATTATTTTTGACACGAGACCGTGTGAAATTGATAACCTCACGGTTTCGTCTCGTCAACAGGAATGACCAAATTTTTCGGGTACATACACTAACTACTATAATACACCTGTTTTCAATAACCCTATTCTCTGTCATACAATGGTCAACAACAACATCAAAAACCCTATGCTAATCAAAGACAGTCGTCATTCATCCTGCCCACTCAACCACAAGCTTACACGCAAGCCCCACTAATAAGTCTGAAATATTGAATGCAATGTGTCATTGTATTTATGTTCAGACTTAATCAATAAAATGTATATAAAAGAATTTCCCTTTAACAATTGCGAATATCCAAAAATATTTGGCTTAGTAAGGGGTCGAATCCAGGGGAGGTTGCAACAACGATTTCTTTTTTTTAATCAAAGACATAATTGTTTTCCTAGATCATGTTTTATAAGCAACGAGAAATCTATATACAATGTATTATGATTTTCAGATATGAAAAACCACAAGATATTGAAATTACAATTTTAATACTCCAAATCAAATTTTATTATTTTAGATTTTCATTTGAAACTCTCTTTTTTATCAATATACTGATATTATTTTTATTTATCTAAAATTTTGTCAAGAGAATTGAATTTCTTGCTCAACTCTCTTCAGAGAACATCGTTGTTATGTATTAATGTTCCTCTTGAGCAGGAGCTCTAATTCTCTGTCCTGTGCATCATATATTGTTTCATTTTGTCACTACTAATTCTTTCATGTGTGCATAATTGTCTTTATCTAATTTGGAACTCAACCTTATCTAGGAGGTTGTGTCTAAAAGATTATTCTTGATATAGAGAATTAAAGATTTTAGAATATAGAATATTCAGTAACACTTGTCTAAAATGGATGGTTTAGAGTATAATTTTTCTTGTTATCACCCACGCTAGACCACGCCGGCATCGGACCCTATCCTCGGCGCGATCTCGCAATTAATGTAGCAAATGACGCGGATGAACTTGCGCGTGGAGGAAATACAGGACTTCGTCAAGATGAACGTCTAGGCGACGACCGATAATGGTCATCTTCCTATTGAGGCCTATTTTGATGTTGCATATGCTAGGGACAAAGGAGATCAAAAATCTCATACAAATTCTTGCACATTCATAGGAGGTAATCTTATCACTTGGTGTTCCCGAAAAGAAAAGGTTGTCTCTTGTTCAAGTGCAAAAGCTGAGTATTGAGCTATGATGGCTAGTACCACTCGTAAGATGGTATAGTTGCAATATTTTCTACAAGACTTAGGCATCACGACTCTGATGCCTATGCCTATGTATTATGATAACTAGACATCTATCTTTGTTACTGGAAAACATTGTCTTTTATAAGAGGACTAAGTATATTGAGATCAACTATCACATTATCTATGACAAGGTGTTGGTGGGAGTTATTTCTACACCACATGTGTCTTTACAAAGAGCATCATTGGTGCGTCATTTAATTTCCTAGGAGATAAGGGTAGGCATATTTGATTTATATTATAGAGCTTGAGGAGGAGTGCTACATATAGCCCATTAAAGGGTTTAGTGCACCAGTTCTCATAAGAACTTCATAGATAAGCATGCTTGGGTGTGAGAAAAATTAGGATGAATGACCTATTGGGAAGTGCTCTTATTTTATTTAGTTTTGGGGATATTACTGCTGCATGGGGCTATTTCTTTCTCTTTCTCCTCTATGAATAGGGGCTTGTAATCTCTTATGTACTCACTTAATACAATTGGGCTTTACTATTTACATGGATGATATACTAATGGCTAAGAGTTTTGAGATGGAAATCAAATAATTTATACATAATATGTAAAAGTTGTTTGATATGACTAATCTTGGTCTTCTAAATTTCTATTTAAGAATTCCAGTGGAATATGTTAGTGGTAAATTCATTCTAGCCCAAAAATCTTTTGTGTTAAAGATTCTTAAATATCAGAATTTGCAAAAGTGTAATCCTATGCTTGAAGTGATACTGTTGTTTGACTAGAAGAGAGAAGTAAAGCAAATCTATTCCCCCAATTTATCCAAGTCCAATTGGTTCTCTGGATTATATCACACATACAAAGCAATATTTGTTCTCGTAGCTTAATGTTAAATGTTCCATGAAATACATGCAAAATCCAATGATTGAATAAATGAAAGCAGCCAAACATGTTCTAAGATACCTTAAAGGAACTTTGGATTTTGGATTGAGATACAAGAAATGTGAAATGAGTAGATTAATTGGGTACAATAATAGTGAGTAATGTGGATGTCAAAGAAGACAAGAAGAGGACGACGGGTCTTGTATTCTTCTGAGGACAAAATCTGATAACTTGGGGCTCACAAAAACAGAAATTTCCGCTCTATCTTCATGAAAAATAAAATATACAGCATTCACAATGGTGGCTCGCCAGAGAGTTTGACTAATGGGTCTAATTGAGGAATTGTCCAAAATAAAGGTAGAGGTAGAGATTTGTGCTGGTAATAAATCACTCGCTAAGCTAGCAAAGAATCAAATCTTTCACAACAGACCAAGGCATATTAATGTCCATTATCATGATATTATATCATTTGTTGAATGCAAGGAGGTGGTGATTGAGCATGTACTAACGCAAGGACAACTTGCAGACGTCATGACCATGTCACTGGGAAAACTATTTTTCAGTGACCTAAGAGAGAGCTAATCGACATGACCTACATCGGAATGCATCTCCAAGCTTGAGGAGGTGATTGTTGAAATTAATCTGAGCTTGATTTGCTTCATCATCATTGAGTTGCCGGCATTCGGATGTTAGAAGTTTTGCATTTTTCTTTGTCAATTATTGAAATTTATCTTTCTCTCTCCCCTACATGAGATGGAGATGTAATTGCTACCATTCATAACAGCTAAGACCGGCCAGCATGGCATAGTGGTTGTAAAGGCCGGGATGTTGTCATCAAGCAATGATGCTTTCCCAGAAATTTCTGGATTGCCCGAGACTAATCTGAAATGACATTCAACGAATGTCATTTCAAACTTTTTTCCTGGACACTCAACTTATTCTCTCTTTTTCATTTGATCTCTCTAGTTTATTCAAGAGAGTTCTGCTCATGCCTGTATGAGCAAAGCAGGACCCTCATTGTAATCGAAATTCAAGGAAGGAAGGATAAGGAAATAAGTTTCAAAAGAAACTCTCTTGTGCTGTGCTTTTAGCTAGAGAAGGTTAGGTTCTTAGTCTTGGTGTCTACAGTTAGATCTGTAGTAAACTCCTGATCTTTTCTTCTGTATAATATTGTTTTTCCTCTATCTCTTGTGAGTTCTTGACGTTATAGAGAGATCGTCTTGTGTTATATTCTTCAGACGGAACCTTCAATTGTTCCTCCATCCAGTTCAAAGCGCAAGAGCTTGACTCTCTCCCGAGATCCCTCGAGAAATTTTCAAGGTTGACGGCAGATCCACAGAAAGTTTGGGAAAAAGAAAGAGAGCAGATAGATTTAGTTTTCAAATTGTTATTCAATTATTCTGTTATCATCAATCCTCCTTTTCCATGGAACATTTTAACGTATGATCTTCCTTGGCAGTAAGAGGGCGTAAACCACAAAGCCTCTTCTAGCCGATCCTCGGAATACGAACCACGACCCCGTTATCGTTCACACGCACTCGAACGCGGTCGCAGCGAAACTCCATGGTCGTCTTGGCGTTCACGTGAAGGACATCGGCAAAGACATGAGGATTCTCCCGCTCAATTATCGCAGCGGCGGCCCTGCCTTCAGCTCCCACTAATTCCGGCCAGGACTCCTTTCCTGCATCCACAATCGACGACAATACAAAATACATTAATGAAGACTGTGAGACCGGACAACTCGACATTTCATTAGATACAAAATACATTCGATTGATAGGAAGATTGAAGCATATAATCGAGAGAAAAATCCTCCTCATGTGAAGAAAAAGTAGCCTCTTACCTAGACAACTCGACATTTCGCTTCCTCTTGATCCAATCAAAATCGTTGCCGGATAAAAACCCCAGTTTCTTAAGCCAAGTCGCCATGCTCTATTTATAGACAAATAAGTGTCAAGGAACACCGAAAATACTCGATTCTGCGAGGGGAAAGGACATACGCGGTATGAAAGTAGTCCATCGTATGAACGGGAGACTAGATTAGGGCAGTCGTAAGCTTCCTTTTTTTGACGTTTGACCGCTTATATGTGAACACCCACATCGAGTAATGGAAATACGGCGATCGCCATGTTAGATCCCGAGTTAGTTGCCGACTCTGTTGACCGTCATTCTTCATATCTGAAAATGAATCAGAAGTCCTCCGCAGAGTTCAACGCTCGAACGAATGACCTCCTCGCAAATGCCCGCCCCGAACAGTATATATAAATGCAGCACCAACCTTAGATTGCCATGCAGTTGAATCCAGAGCTAACAAAGAATGACGGAAACAGGTATCTTTGAGTTTCTTTCAGAAAGTATGCTTTCCTTTTGCATGTTGTAGGAATTTCTATAGCCTCTAGAAATTAAAACAGAACATGGAACACGGGATACTCTTATTTCTGGAAATAACTATTCTCCGCTGTTTGATGAGCGTTCAACCTTCGAGATTATATCCAAAATGCCTAACGTAGCCCGAATTCTTGTTGATCATTATATGGCATCATGATTTCGCTCTTCAGGGAAAAGCTCGTGGCCCGAATTGGTGGGACGGCTCGGAAAGAGAGCCGAAGCGATAATAGAGAAGGAAAATCCTCGCGTCAACGCCATTATAGTGAGGGTAGGAACAAGCGTTCCAGAGGACTTCCGCTTTAATCGAGTGTGGGTTTGGGTTAACAATCGTGGTTTCGTGGTGCGAACTCCACAAATCGGATAATGCGATGCACGATGAAAGTTATTAGTGAAAAAAGCTCTGTTGTTGAATCATCGGTTCACTCCATCAGCTCTTGATACATTCTTCCTTTATCCTGTTTGACCAATAATACAAGTTGTAAAACTTCTTACAATAATGATAATACATACCTCATGCTATCCTTCTCTGGATGTCACAAGATTGGGATCGAGATTCAGTGAAATAAAGCGAAAATCGGGTTAATTTCAATGCCATTGATTACTGACATTGCGACGATAAAACTTTAACGATTGCCCGTTCAATGTTGTCAGAGGTGAGACTTGTCTGTTTAGTGAGATAGACTATACGATCGATATGATTTATTCATTCTACCATGTCAAATAACGTCCAACACGATTCACAGGCTGCATCTGATCCTAATAAAGAATAAACTACCAAGGTATACTTTTCCGGAATCAAAAAAGTTCAAGCTAAGCATAAAAATTTTCATTACTTTAGGCGAAAGCATTCCATTTTTTGCGTCCGAGGGCTACTTCTTTGGTTGCACTCTGTGTAACGTGCATTGTACAATGAAATTTGAGCATCATTCACGTGTGACGAGAAACCTCCCTCCCGAGTCAGAACAAAATTAAACAGGCACAGAAAAAATTTCATTTGATTTCGGTTCGGATTTTGACCTGATGTTCCTGCGGAACTCGTGGGTAAACTCCGTAAGAATTTTACTCCGTAAATATATATTGGGCACAACTCTGTAAGCTACGCTGTGCTCTGCTTCTTATGCTATGAAAAGTCTGGCCCGACGTAGTTGCTATCGGATGGAGAAATGCTTTCCGACGAGCTTTAGTCGTCAGAGGCGTATTCAATTGCTAGATCTGGCTTATCCGATGAACGAGAAGAGAAATGCTTCAGGATCATAGAAATTGCATTCAACCCTGGATTGTTCCTCTATCAGGATCAGAGCGCGAGATACTGATGCTTCCGCGAGATCTATCAAAACTGCTGAGGATTCGAAGAATGTTTGGGACACTTTGAAAAGAGTTAGAGCGTGGGATGAAGAAGAGAGCAAATACCAAGTAAGATACGGTTCTGTAATTTCTACGGCTTAGTTTTCAACGGAAACAAATGAAATAGAATTTATTCAATTATCATCAATGAAGAAAGACAACGGTCATCTTCCAGTCTTCCAGAATTCTTATCGCAACAGATTTTGCCCTTAGAAAGAGAAGGCATAATCACTCGTTTCACTGCTGTTCAACCAAGAATTTTGACCTATCCGACGCGCGGAGTTTCGACAACGAAACCGCGATCATCCACACGCACTTTAACGCGGTCGCATCGAAACGACATATCGGTCATTTCATCGAGATGAAGAACAATGGCATCGACATGAGGGTTCTCCTGCTCAATAATTGCTGCCGCGACGTTGCCTTCATCTCCCACAAGCTCCGGCCACGAGTCCTTTCCTGTATCCGTCATCGGCCATGTTACTAAAGAAATCAACCTACTAATGGAAGCAAAGAACCAAAGAACGAGAGATTCTTACCTTGACAGTCCTCCATGTTCTCCCGCCTGCTCAAATTCAAATCCTGGCCGAAGAAAATTCACAACTACAAATCCAGAGGTTTGATTCTCTATTTATGGGCGGTCGTGGGTCATCGCCTTCTTCCATAAATCTTAAGATATCTGGCAAGTTCAACGCCGGAATTTTCGTGATGGAATACGTCCCTGGTTTGACCTAATGGGCGATTCAACTAGAAACAAGTTTTCGGCGTGAAACGGGACCGTTAAGGGCAGCGGTGCATTTGATAGCTTTCTTCTTCGAAGTTTGACGAAGATTGTATAGGTGTCGTTGACAGCTCGATCCATGGTCCGGCGGTAGTTGCCGGCTCTTTTGACTGTAATATTTTACGCCCGAAATTAGATGCCGTCCGCTGGCTTCTTCTCTTCAATTCCTAACGTGCGTATCCAGTCATCCAGTCACTCGCCCAGAAGAGTTTATCAATGCAGAAGAGTCGTAAGAAAAAATATGAAGTTGATTCCGAGGAAGAGGAAGAATGGCACGGACAATGTTAGAATACGTCTCTTCTATTTCCTTCTGCACGTTCTACGCTTTACAGCCCTCCAGACCGAGGACAGGGACTATTGTCGATCATTACTTCTGAAAACAGTAGTCTCTACTACTTCCGACTACTGATTAATCCTGCGCGCTTTTATCGTGAACGGTAAATGCTGTGCCGTGGGAGTTATGATTAGAATGATTTCCTCGCCAGATCAAACCTTAATTACTTGATAAACAATGTACCCTTAAGGAAGCTTTTTCTCTCTCCCCAGCTTGAGAGAAAGCCAAAAACCTTCAAATAAAAAATGACTTTTATTTCCTCTACGAATATCAAATTTACTCACTGTCAGAACACTTAAGACTTTATCGTCATTTTGATCAGAAGGGAAGAGCAAGCACACGTTTTAGGCAATATGAAGATCTCCTTGAGACATGTAACTGTTGGAGAACAGATCACTCTCGTCTCGTTTACTCTCCCAGAGATGAAAAAGATGAAATAAGCTTACTCTAAGTCTACTCAACGTTAATACCAATAGGAAACTTAGTTAAAACTAAAGAAACCAACCGATTAAGACACTCTTCTACAAATGTATATTTGGTGGTGGACCAGCCACCGCCATAAGCAACATTACTGACAAATTCTCCTTAATCTTAACTTCTCGCCCACAGGCATCCCTCTGAATTTCTCAAATCCTCCAAGACCCAAAGCTTTGATGATGCCTGATTATGAGTTGAGATTGTTGGATCTCAATAATCTCACCATCGTCTTGTTCTCGGATATAATGATGCTTGATCTCCTTGAGTTTTGTTCTTCTATAGAAAACGGGATACTAGGTCATAGAAATTTCTGGCATGTTACCACAAAATAAAGAAAATTCCTTTTTTCAGCCACACCTAAATCTCTCAGAATCGACTTAGACAAGTGCTTTGCAGACTTTCACGTGCTGCAGCAACATATTCAACTTCTGAGGAAGACAATGTCACAGTTTCTTTCTTCTCTCATCTCAATCTCATGCACAATCATTATCAACCGAACCAATCAACTGTACCATACACATCTCATAATTCTTTTGACTTCTCCAACGTGATGTCTGGATGGAGAAGTTTGAAATCTTGAAACTATGATAAAAGATACCATAATGTCTCTCCTTGTGTCAATAAGATGCAGCAAACTTCCTACCGCACTTCTTCAGTAAATCATATTTTGTTGAAGGTTTCTCTTTCACATTAATGGGTGAAGCACATGCCTTGTAATATGTCCTACTAAACTTCTTCAGTAGATTCTTGACATACCTTTCGTGTGATATGAATATACCTTCTTCAGATTCAAAATTTGAACACCAAAAAAATGCAAGGCAAACCAAGGTATGTCATCTCAAATTCAGATGTGATCATAATTTTGGATTCTTCTATTAGAAAATATGCATATCCCATGTATATCATGATAGCATGCAAATTATTATATTCATGTTGTGTATTTTATGCACTTTTTTACGTGAGATTTTTCTTAAATGCTTACCATGGTTGAGAATGAATTACTTTATTTTTATAAGAAGGTTCTTTTTTTCCTATTTATTGGTATTTTTTAGAATTTTTTTAAAATCCAACATAATTTCTTTCTTTACAAATTACTTTGTATTTAATTTTATGCGCATGTACACCAACCATGCCATGAGGGGGGATTGGAAGCCGGAAATGATTAAAGAAGTTTTCGCACAAACAAGTGATGCACAACATCCTTATTTGCTGCAGCAACTTTTGACAAAGTCAGTTTTTATGACCATTGCCAAAAACAGGTGACATAGGACACTGTTGAGAAGGGATCATTTGGTCATTGTAAACATAAGATCGCCAGTCAAAATAAAGTCCAATACTAAAATTGATGATTAATATTAGTATGATTAGTGAATGACGGTGGAATCCATAAAGAATTAGAGTTGCTTTTCAGATATCATAGAATATGGTCAAATTGGATGATGAAATTGAAAGTCCCAGTAGGGTGGTGGTTTAACCTAAAAGGAGGGTGAATTAGGTTTATGTATTATTTAATTAATAATCACTAATTTTCTTCTACTAAGATTTTTTTTGTTAAGCTCTATCTTCTCATCCTCACGTTGCACCCGTGATTATTATAATGGTTGGGGGACCTAACGTCCCTTAATCCAGTCCCGAGTACTTTAGACTCAAAGCCTCAATCCTCACGAAAAGGAACCTAATCCTCTCACCCTTCAAATGGGTGAAAGGACAATGTATTTAATAAATATCTGGAACCTTGGATTAATGATTGGTTAAATAACAGGCAATCCGAAACTTTCTTGAATGATATTCAAGAGAAGAACGTTCTAGAAAAATTCATAGAATTAGAAGAACTTTTTTTGTTGGACGAAATGATAAAGGAGTACCCCGAGACACATTTAGAAAAGCTTCGTATAGGAATCCACAAAGAAACAGTACAATTGGTCAAAATACATAATGAATATAATTTACATAGTATTTTACATTTCTCGACAAATATAATCTGTTTCGCTATTCTAAGTGGTTATTTTATTTTGGGTAATGAAAAACTTGTCATTCTAAATTCTTGGATTCAGGAATTTTTATATAACTTAAGTGACATAAGGATTTAGGTTTGCCCCTAACGGCAACCCTAACACTCACCTTTATCTCCCCCTACAGTACTACCCTCTAGGCCTCGACCTCCTCGTCTCCTGGATGCCCTGACTCCCTCAGGCCAATCTCAACACAATTGTTTGTCCCTTCATGGCCTGTCGTGCCTCTCCCACTAGTACTGCCGACCTCTAGTAAAGCAAGACCCCGTCTTTAGGCTTCTCTTGGTCTTCTTGCTCCTCAAGTCTCGACTCCTTCTCATCTCAGTAAATGAGACACTCCCTGACCTCCATATGTGTAAATGCAAGAGACTATTTGTTTAACTGCTGATAGCTATGTGATAAGTGTTGGAAACTAGAATTATGCATCATGATTCATCAGAATAATCAGATTGATAAACCGGAATTAAACACATACCTAGATTCACCGGATTAATGTTCATCGGAGTAGATTACTGAATCGGAGAATAGTCTTCTTGAATATCCTTGATATAACCTCCTGATCTCTAGAGGAAATGGGATTCACTCTTGAGGGTTATGAGCATCAGGTTATCCAAGTGGACTATGGCCTCCTATTTATAGGGATAGAGGAAAGCTTAAGCCTCTAATCAGTCATTAGACAGCCCATTATTGACTAATGACTGATTTACTGCCTCTACACATAATTAACCTCCACACACATAATTGAATGTCGTAATCCCCAGATTAAACATAATTGAATCATTTAATGGGATTATAATGATAGCTAATCCACAATAATACATAACTATGTCCACTTAATGAGATTAGATCTAACAATAAGATGATGGCAAATATGTGAGAATGAAGTTACGAGTATATGACACACATAAAACACTAACTTCTGATGATGATCCTATGATCTAAGGTTGACCGTTGACCTAGGGTTGACTTTTTGACTTTTGACCTAAGGTTGACTTTTTGACTTAGGGTTGACTTTGACTAAGAAGGTTGACTTTCTGACTTCTGATTGACTTTGGGTTGACTTTTGACTAGAGTTGACTTTCTAACTTTTGGGATGACTTGGACCTGTAAGGTTGACTTTCTAACTTTTGGTTGACTTTAGACTGTGAGAGTTGACTTTGGGTTATCTGGGTTGACCTATACCTGTAAGGTTGACTTTGATTACAATTAGCCCACTATCTAATTATGACTTAATAAACTAACATACAAAGAGCTAAACTGAGAATAAATTCATTACGGACAGAACAACAAAGTTAACCAATAGATAGGACACACTTTAATTTAAACTAGGTAACCAAAGAGATGAAATATTTGAGTGAAATAAATAGAGTACCGATAACATGCATTTTATACATGAATTACATGATTATTAATGCAAATAAATGCATTAATTATTACAATTGTATGCATGTTATCATATTTTAAGTATATTTCTATCATTTTATATAATTATATTTGAGATCATAAATATGTTTTCATGATTAAATGATAAGAGAAATGATGTTTATTAACACATGTATTTTTATAAATTTATTTTAAAAGATACATGAGTGTAATTATTTAATTAAAATTCATTCTCTTACTATTTTAATATTTTGACTTTTTATAATGATAGATTATTCAATTTCTAATCCAAAAATTTGGATCTTTAACCTTTTCTGATAGATTTTGAGTGATGTACCATACACATCTCATAATTCTTTTGACTTCTCCAACGTGATGTCTAGATGGAGAAGTTTGAAATCTTGAAACTATGATAAAAGATACCATAATGTCTCTCTTTCTGTCAATAAGATGTAGCAAACTTCCTACCGCGCTTCTTTAAGTCTTTTGTCAGTCTTCAGTAAATCATATTTTGTTGAAGGTTTCTCTTTCACATTAATGGGTGAAGCACATGCCTTGTAATATGTCCTACTAAACTTCTTCAGTAGATTCTTGACATACCTTTCGTGTGATATGAATATCCCTTCTTCAGATTCAAAATTTGAACACCAAAATAATGCAAGGCAAACCGAGGTATCCCATCTCAAATTCAGATGTGATAATAAGTTTGGATTCTTCTATTAGAAAATATGCATATCCCATGTATATCATGATAGCATGCAAATGATTATATTCATATTGGGTATTTTACTTATTGACATGAGATTTTTCTTAAATGCTTACCATGGTTGAAAATGAATTACTTTAATTTTATAAGAAGGTTCTTTTTTTTCTTTTTTTTGGTATTTTTTAGAATTTTTTGAATCAAAATCATGAAGAATTTTTTTTAAAATCCAACATAATTTCTTTCTTTACAATTCCTTTATATTTAATTTTATGCCCATTTACGCCAACCATGCTATGTGGGGGGATTAGAATCCAGAAATGGTTACAGAAGTTTTCGCACAAACAATTGATGCACAACATCCTTATTTGCTGCAGCAACTTTTGACAAAGTTAGCTTTTATGACCATTGCCTAAAACAGGTGACATAGGACACTGTTGAGAAGGGATCATTTGGTCATCGTAAACACAAGATCGCTAGTCAAAATAAAGTCCAATACTAAAATTGATGATTAATATTAGTATGATTAGGGAATGACGGTGGAATCCATGAAGAATTAGAGTTGCTTTCAAATATCGTAGAATTTGGTCAAATTGGATGATGAAATGAGGTACAAAAATAGGAAAATAAAATAATAAAAATTAAAGAAGCAGGTATTTCAAATGAATCCAACTCAGGCATTATATAGATTTAAATCAAATAAGAAATTGAAGAGAGAAGCTAGAGAGAGAAAATTTTAGAGGTGGAGAGATAAAGTGTTAAGAAAACTTAATATTAATTCATACACTTTGAATAAAGAAAACCTAGAGGCATTCAATGATATATTACAGAAAAAAATACCCAACCCGATCTAAAATCATAAAAAAATTTCTGCCTATTGCTCCTTGAATTGAAGAAAGTGCAAAAAAAAAATTATTGGGAAGCTAGGATGCTCAAAATGCACATCATCTAAATAATGATCTTTAGGAACCAATATAAGAATAAAATCATATGGAATCCATTCAAAGCAAGATATTCAAAGACGAAGTCATCGATAAGGCACATATATAAATGATTTTTTTGTTGAACAAAATTGTCGACAGAGAGGGCTATTTACAATATGATATGGCCTAAAATTTTGTGTATGTTTGATTTTCTTAAACGAAAATTGAAGGCCATGATGATTCCGTGTCCCATGACCATTTTGAAGAAGAAATGACTTACAAAAAAATTTTAGCCATCATATTAGAACATAATGCATGTGATGGAGTGCCCAAGAGAGAGACCTTGATTTAATATGAAGCATTTGGATGAGCTTTGGTGGTGATTTAAAGAATAAAAACATTGATAATGATTTTTTTTTCTTTTCATTCTTTGTGTTAGATGTAAGCCGTTGGGTCCGGGAAAGATATATGGGATCTCAAATGAATCATCAAAATATTTGAGCATCACTCATGTGAGTCTTTGGTCACGCCATACTAAAAATTAGATAAGGATCCTTTTTTCAATCTTCTCATTTTATTCTCTAATCAAAAACCTGTAAAACATCATCTCTTTTGTCAATCTTGAGTATTTTTATCCTCAAAAGAGGATTTGGATACTCTAGATCATCAATTTACATTTAATTTATCTCACTTGTCTTGACAATCTCATTCATTTTCTCTATACAAATCTTTACTCTTGGCATAAATTAAAAAAATTTATCTAGAGACCCTCCTCTCAGTGGTTTGATCCTTCATTAAATAGATATATGGCTACTTTTTTGTTAAGGAGAAATTGTGTAATATTATTGCATAAGTCTAATTTACTGACACCACAAGTTTAAAACATAAAATTGGACTTATCATGTAGCCAAATAGTATTCATTTTTTACTTTTCTTGTCTAACTTACTTAAATTAGACAATAAGCACTTGGATTTTTATCATATTATGCTTTGTCTAGTACTAACAACTTTTGTAGGAGAAATTTTTTTACCATAAATTTTTGTAGCATTTACTTCAGCTCAAAATTATGTTGTCAATTTTGTCCTCATCATCATAATCCTTGCTACATCTACAAAATTTATATTCTTCTCATCCATTTTTCTATGGATTTTTCCTTGTCATCAATTTTCGTCTAATACCACATTTCTCGTCAAATTCTTCAAACTCCTTTTATAAAAACTCTCCACCTCTATCTTTCCCCAAAATATTCAATAGACATTCACTCATAATTTCAACTATTGAGTTTAATTCAATGAACTTCTGAAAACACTGATTTTTATTTCAAGAAATAAATCCAGATCATACTTAAGCAGCCATCTACAATCAATCAAAAATACATACTTGCACTTAATGAAGGTGTCTTTGTAGGCACCTATATGTCTGCATGGACTAGCTCTAGAGATGCTTTAGCTCTACATGGATGTTCATTTGAGAATGATATTTTCTTTTACTTGCAAAAAAATGTGATAAACATACATCATATTCATCATGAATGGATGGTAATCTATTTACCAATTTCTTTTTACTCTTAAACTTTAATTAGTTAAGATTCAAGGGGCCAAACCTCTCTTTTCATTACCAAGTATCACTTATTTTCGTCTAATATCATTTCATGATCAAGAAAATCTTCAATTTTCATAGGAAGTATCCTTTTTCCAATTCCTTGGCTTTTCTTGTCCTTTTTCTTATTCTTTGTAATAAATTTATTATCTTCAAACTGAAAAATCATATCTCTCTCCTTAACCTATCCTAAAAATCAACAAGTTGTGATGAAATTATTGAACTAAAACATCATGTTGTCTTCTTTTTTCTCTTGAAGTTTGAACCTGAATGACACCTTAAACCTTTAAATTTTACATTCTTCCCATCAAAAATTTTAAATTTTCCTCTATGTGACTCATAAAATTCCATAAATAAGCCTTTCTTGAACACCATATGATTTTTGCATGCTGATTCAAGAAACCAAGAGTTGCTTAAGAAGATGCTTGTATCTTTGACATAAATACATAAGTTTCTTCAACTTCAACACAATTGGATTGATCGGTTTTTTCATAACACCCTGCTTCAATAAGTCCATATTTCTTTTCATAACACCTCTTCCTTGTGAATTATCAGCTTCTTCCCTTATTAGAACATATATCTTTCTCTTTCATGACCACTTCCTTTACTTATGCTTCCTCCTATACTGATTATTCATCTTCCTCTTTCATATCCTCTTCCTTAAGTGAAAGGATCTCTTTTCTAATAATCTTTTCTTCCTCCTCTGTTTGATCTTCCTCCACCTCTATTTATGTGGTGATACTTTGACTGAGACTACATAGCTTCTTCATCTTCTCTTTGTCGATACCTCAACTTTTAACTTGAATCTTTCTTCAGTGAGTCGTCTTCTCGGTCTATTCATGATAAAATCATGACCCATCAGATCATCTTGTGCATGGGTACAGGGCCCTTGGATTATTTTATAGCATGATCAAACTTAGAGGACATTCTTCTCATTACCATTTCAACAGTCTCACCATTTAATTTTTGACAAAAAAACTATTTTAAAATAATCTTAAAAGGATTCACTTTCCTTCTTCTAGAAGGATTCAAATTATCGCCTCAAAGAATGGATTATTTTGCTGTTTTTTCAATCATTATACCACAATTCTATAAACTCATTTCTGTTGAACTAGAAAAATTGAAGTCTTTATCTTTCAGTAACAATTAGGTAATTTTCTCTTCTGTTTTTGCATGAACAGTCTATAATTTTAAATATTAGTTTATCATATAAGATACCAGTGAAATTTTCTCTAAAATCTCAAGAGTAGATATCACTCTTGTGAGCCTCTTATTCCGATATTATTTCAGCTTTTCCATGGTTCACTAACTTGAAAATTTTTAGGAATATCTCATTGGCATACATTTTTGAAAATTAATTCCACTACACGAAATATGAATAATAATTTCTTTATAAACTTGATGAAATTGTTGATATCAATATCCATATATCTGATCTGCTTTCTCTCTCTATGCATGATGGGGAAAGCTAAAAATTGCAAACCTCTATAGGTGGTGTAGAGGGACCTATCAATAGATTCCACCAAAGGGCTCACCGGTTAGGCTATCTCACCGTTTTGTGCCAAGCTAGATATGATCAACAGCTGTTCTCTAGATCGATGAGATTTTGAAAGATAATCTCTGTGCGCGTGTTTCTGTGAGGATTTTTGGTCCTTTTTCTTCTCCCCTTAATACTTTATACAAAGATATATCTCTCGTAGAGGAGATAGACCATCATTTTTCTCATCCTTCGCTTTCACCGTTCATAAGAAAAATAGAAAAGAGCAACCCGGCGCACAGATGAATCAAAACACCGTCAAATTTTGTTAACGTAGGGACCCACAATTGGATTACCCTGTTCGTAGTCCATCTCTTTCTTGTGAAATAATCCAAGGAGCTTAAATGACGTTCTCTAGAAGTTCTTCCCCGTCACTTACTTCACATGGAAACAACTGCCAAGGTTTTATCTGAGTAATTACACAAGCAATCAGATCAACGAGTTCATTAAACGAGCAAGATTGCGGACCATGTCCTTGTTCATCACAAGCACTCACCTGGGTGAACTTTACAAAGAAAAGAACCATGGGAAGAACAGTTATTTCTCTCTCCTTCTCTCTCTCTCTCTCTCTCTCTCTCTTATCCTCTCATTCTTCGACCACAGTCGCTCGCCGACATGGGAAATAATCAGAGAAATAAAAATCACTACTATAATGCGCTGCGCATGTCCAGAATGAGCTTGTACACAAAGTTCACGGATCAAATGGAGGAGAGAGAGAGAGAGAGAAAAACAATACGTCAAAGTTTCTAGAGAGTTGCGTGACGTATTGTTCGAGCATTTCTGAAGCACTGCCCTTCATAAATCCACAACTACACCGACACGATCCTTATCCAGAAGACGCGTTTGGTGGATGGCCTCTTCTATAAGGAAACTTCAATCCCACTTGGCCCTAAGTTTCGACTTGACAGCTTGGAAAGTCTCTATCTCTCTCTCTTTCTTCTCCCTCTCTCTCTCCTGCCGCCCTCTTATGAGGACATAGATATCCCCTTATCGTCCCCGCCGGGAGCGACTTTTCCATTTCCGGCCTCCCGGTCTCGCTCTCGCTGTAAATTATGAATATTTATCCGTAGAAACGCGCAGAAACTTTTCGGAATGGAGAGAGAGAGAGATGGAGCGGTTCCAAAACGCAAGGAATCCCGCAGCCCAAGACAGGAAGACAGTCCAACTTGCAAGGTCCCACAGCTATGGGCCCCACGAATCACTCCTGAAGGCGAGCTTTGGCCAATCGCGTCCTCTGGACCCACTTACGCCCTTATCCATTCCGAAAAGACTTAGACGTTGACTAGTCAACTTCTGACTAGTACACGCAAAAAGAAACACGTTTACAAAGATACCCCTCTATTTTCATATTGCGTCCGTACCATCTAATTAATTTATAAGGCTAATCCCCATAATACCCTTAAAAGTAAATAATTAAATAATTATTAAATGTGAACCGCCATTATAGCGAATTAAAAATAATAGATAATAAAAAAAATGATTTGCCCCTTCGCCTCCAACCTTCCATTCTTATCCTCCAGTGGCACAAGGAAAGAGGCTCACGTTGCTCCGCGGGAATTAAATATTGAACTTTATGACGGATTTACCCTCGTCGTGGCCCGATTTACAAAAAAGCCAGAAGTGAAAACAACGTCGATCCTGAGATCAACGTCCCGGGAAGAAAACTTTTGCGGGGCCCACACTCTTATCCACTTTCCTCGTCAACGGTTACCGAAAATATCCCTGTAGCTCTGCCCCTCTCTTATCCAAATCCAATGGGAGTCTTTCTATTCTTGGTCAGCTAGAACAGATCCTATCTATTTCCCAAACTACCCCGCCATATTTTTCATCTTTCTCAAAGTCAAGCCTCTATAGGGGGGGCATTCTGGGATGTCACATTTTACCCTTCCTCTATCGTCCTCCGCGTTTAGAGAGAGAAAGAAAGAAAGAAAGAGATGGAAAGAGCTTATTCCGAGGAGATCTCCAATCTTATCTGGCCACCATCGTCATCCTCCGAAGAACAGAAAATGATGAACCGAAGCTCTTCCGAATGGACGTTCCAGAGATTTCTCCAAGAAAACCTTCCAGAAAGCACTTCCCCGAAGATCGCGTCCAATGCCGACGCTTCAGATCGCGTGTGCGAAGTCGCAAACGATAATGCTGACGTCAAGCCTTCTTCTTCTATAGATGAGGTATCGGAGATCAAGGTGACGTTGGCTGATCCGCCGAAAATATCTCGGACGAATAACGGTCGGCTGTCGAGCGTTCCGGAGGATACCGAGCAGTATCACGAGTATCTGAAGCAGCAGCTTGATTTAGCTTGCGCTGCTGCCGCGGTTGTTCTATCTAGGGTAAGATAGTCATTGTTTGGGACCCTTGAAAATCTGATAAATTATTTATTATCACTTTATATGGTTAAGTGTAAGCTAGAGCTAAAGATCCTGACACCAGATATATTTTCCTTGTCGTTTTTCGTGATCTTAATAATTTTCGAGCTCTAGAGTTTTTTCATTGAGATTTTTATGTTCCTGGCGGTATTTTTCTTATTGGTTACACTGCAGCGTAGAGATAGATGACAAGAAGGATCCCTTTATTTTGCTTCGTCTTGTGATCTTGTTATGATTTCGAGAACTCCCTAGATCATTGATTTATCATCATCCTCGTTGGAGTTCCATCTTGAATACATGGGTTAAAAGCTCTCTTCTACCTCAAGGTGTCGCCATATATTTTCAGTTGCAAATCAACATTGAAGCCAAATCTCTTCTACCTAATGATTAAAATATAATGACAAGCATGTAGTATAATGCTGAGTGGGTCTCTGGATTTTGGCCAATGCAGGCATCTGGTAACAATTCACAAGAATCTGCTTCCTTCAATAATCTCAGTTCTGATGTATCTGATGGTTCTCGTAGTGGAGCTCAAGCTCCTAAAGGTATGATAAGCATCAATGTATGGACTTTGTAACGCTTTGTTAAAATTATAATACAGATATCATCTGAAATCCTAGATTTGAAAACAAAATCATAGGATTCTTGCATCAGATTAATCTAGAGTTTGAGAAAATGAGATAAATATAGTCTATGTACAGGATCTAGTTCAAAGGCAAACGAGATCAAGATGGACGGTCATAATTGCATCCAGAGCACATCTGTTCAGCCCAGAACATCTACCAGCTGTTCATCCAGAGACCTATCCGATGACGATGATTTCGATGCTGAAACAGCCATGATAGATAATATGAACCCGGCAGACGCCAAACGGGTACGAAGGTAAATATCAATTTAATATCCTGCTGATTTGTGCTAAGTTTACTTAAAAATCTATTTTATGGAGTGGAAAGCAAAGGGAGACATGAAGTGCACAAGGCTGTGATGAGAGGCATGTCATACAGATTATAAATTACCAATGTACCCCTATACCATCTAACGAGTAATGTACCTTGACTCTAGCATATTGTATCTAGGAAGGGGATTCTTCTAGAGCCCTGAGTTTTACTTCGGAAATTCATACGAATATCAGGACATGGATCCAGCAGTTTTCATTTATTGTTAGGAAAGCCCACTCAAATAAAATCCTCAAGTCTAGTGAGGAAAGGTATTCCATATACAAATACCTCTAGACTACTTAATGACCGAATGCCCTTAACTCTCTGGAATGAAATTTATAATCGAGAGATATGTTCCTTGCCCAGGATGCTATCAAACCGGGAATCGGCGAGAAGATCAAGGAAAAGAAAACAAGCACATCTTAGCGAGCTTGAGGCTCAGGTTATCCTCGTTTATATTGATAAATCTATGGTAAATAATTATCTAATGTTCATATCAATTCTTCAAAATGCTCAGGTGGCTCAGTTGCGAGTGGAGAATTCCGCGTTATTGACCCGTTTCTCCGAGATGAACCAGAAATTCAGCGAAGCCGCAGTGAATAACAGGATACTGAAGGCTGACGTGGAAACCATGAGGGCAAGGGTGAGCGAGAGATGCAAGAATGACACCATCGTGAGTCCATAATTAATGTTCTTAGCCAAGGATCATCTGCTGTGTTTCAGGTGAAGATGGCAGAAGAGGCTGTCAAGAGGGTGAGGAGCTGGAAGGGGGCAGCTGACGTGGCAGGCAGGCCCCCTATGGCGGCACCGCCAGTGTCCGAGACCTCCAGGGAGCGAGGGGACAAAGCTGTCACCGCCGTGGATGGCCCAAAACCATCGATCCCAGTGAAGAGAGTACTCAGCCTCGAGAATCTTCAGAAGATGATACTTGGTCGACCAACTCCCTCCGTTGACTCTGAGACTACGAAGGACAGCCATTAGATCCACCCATGACTGAAGAGAATGATGTAGAATGATCTTGATGATGCAGAACTGTGATTGACCTTGCTGTATATTTTTTCATTTTAACTGAGATCTTGATTGATGACCAGAAAGATCATTCGCAGCTTCATGCAGAAAAAAAGAGTCACGTGTTCAATTTAGTTGAACTCGGTGGCATTGATTTTAACTTTATTAATGATGGGTTTAAAAGATTATTGGCAATTTTCAACAGCCTTAAATTCTGAGCGGATGAGTTTCGGGCGTATTTTCGAATTTAATTTCCATCGAATTCGGTCAAAACTATCTTGTTTTTTAGGGTTTATGACGTTTTTGCAATTTCGAGTTTTATGACGTCATGTTATCTCCTCCAGGAGTACAAAGCCCCAGATCGATAAACCCGAGACAGGTGGCAAACAGAGGAAACTGACTGTGGAGGTTTGGCGACGAGGAAAGAGTAGCCTTTAGGGTTTATCAGCGAGGCACCGTAATCTTTCATCTCCGCTTGCTACTTCCTGCACTAAAAATGAATTTTTCGTGAGATTTCGACTACATGTCGAGCGCTGGCTACTTCACCGGCTTCGTCCCCTCGAGGACGCTTGCCGCCGTCCCGCGCCAAGGAATTCAATCCCCAGATGATATCCTCCTGGTCATCTCGAGGAAAAATAAGTCTTTTGCCGGAAGAAACGTCCTAAGCGCGAGAAACGATGCGGCGGTGAAGGCCATTAGGCCTCGGGCGAAGTGGAATTCCTACGGAGGGTCGATTCCATCGATGTTGCGCGCCCTGGAGTCCTTTAGAGATCTGGATGAAGCTCTCAAGCCTTGGGGGGAAAGTTTGACTGATAAAGAGAGGAGTATAATTCTCCACGAGCAGTCTGATTGGAAAAGAGCGCTGGAGATATTTCACTGGTTTAAGAGCAAGAAATGCTACAAACTAAATGTTATTCATTATAATATTATGCTGAGGATTCTGGGTAGGGAGGGGAGGTGGGATTGGGTGAAGTTTTTATGGTGTGAGATGCAGCGTGAAGGGATTTCGCCCTCGAATCCGACTTATGGGACCTTGATTGATGTTTTCAGTAAAGGGGGCAAGGAGAAGGAAGCTCTGGTTTGGTTAGGAGACATGCACAAGAGAGGGCTTGAGCCTGATGAGGTCACCATGGGAATTGTGATGCAGTTTTACAAGAAGGCGGGGCAATTCAGTGAAGCACAGCAGTTTTTTAAAGTCTGGTCGTCTTCTACCTCTGATTCCTGCTTATCGCAGGGACACCTCAGTGCTCAAACATATAATGCCTTGATTGATATTCATGGAAAAGCAGGGGAAGTCAAAGAGGCGAAGAACCTGTTTGAGAAAATGCTTCAACAGGGTATTACCCCGAATACTGTCACATTCAACACGTTGATACATGCCAGTGGAAATCAGGGGAAATTGGAGGAAGTTTCTGCTTTGCTGAAGAAGATGGAAGATATCAAGTGCCTTCCTGACTCTAGAACATATAACATTCTCATCTCGGTTTATATTAAATCGGATGATATTGATGCAGCGTCTTCTTGCTTCTCAAAGATGAAGGCATCTGGGCTTGTACCAGACACTGTCAGCTACAGAACTCTCCTGTATGCCTTCTCCATACGGCACATGGTAAAAGAAGCAGAAACCCTAGTCGTGGAGATGGAGGAACAAGGTATTGACATAGATGAGTACACACAAACAGCATTGACCAGGATGTATGTTGATGTTGGGATGCTGGATGAGTCATGGATATGGTTTAACCGCTTTCAAGATGAGATGACTTCAGAATGCTATGCTGCCACCATCGATGCGTATGGTATGCAACATCACCTCTCTCTAGCTGAGAAAGCCTTCGAATGTTGCATTGGTAGACAGAAGGTCTCTGTTCTCGTTCTGAATGTGATGATTAAAGCGCATGGAATCTCCAAGAATCCTTCAAAAGCTTGTGAGACCTTTGAGAGCATGAAAAGCTATGGCATTTCCCCTGATAAATGCGCATATAATTCCATAATTCAGATCTTATGTGGATCTGAAATGCCACACAGAGCAGAGTTCTATGTGCATAATATGCAGAAGGCAGGGTTCGTGAGTGATTGTGTTCCATACTGTTCGGTGATCTCGACCTATTCCAGAATCGGTGAACTGGGTGTCGCGGAAGATCTATTCAAGGAGATGATAGGGTTAAGAATTGAACCAGATATCGTCATTTTTGGCACCCTCATAAACGCATTCGCTGAAGCTGGAAACACTGCAAAGGTTAGTGAGTACGTTGACTTGATGAAAAGAGCAGGTTTCACCGCAAACATCATTATATGCAATTCATTGATCAAACTTTATACTAGTATTGGAGATCTACGGCTAGCCCAAGAGACGTATAAACTTCTCAAGTCAATTACAGAAGGGGGTGACGTATTTGCTTCCAATTGCATGATAAATCTTTACAACAATCACTCCATGGTCAGAGAAGCCGAAGCAATCTTTGATGCATTGAGGAAAACAGGCGATGCTAATGAGTTCTCATTCTCAATGATGGTGAACATGTACAAGAAGGCTGGGGAAATTTCCAAGGCTCTGATGATTGCACAGGAGATGAGAGAGAAGCACCTGCTATCAGATTCATTAAGCTACAATACTTTGATCGGATTATATGCATCAGATGGAAGAATGAGGGAAGCCTCTCAGTTGTTCATTGAAATGATGAATCTTGGTATTCTTCCAAATGATTCCACATTTGGGTTTCTCGGAATGGGCCTGGCTAAAAGGGGAGTGTCGAAGTGCGCCATTAAAGACCTGGAGATTGAGAGGAAAAGAGACGCGATGAGTGGTATGAAGGCGTGGAAGGAGACTGTCTGTTCTGTGGTGGGTTTGACAGGCGAATCTGTTGACCTTTTTAAGGTGGATTCGAGCGCTGGAAGTCTCTTATTGGGTGGGATTCAGACACTTGGCAAGAGATTGAACTCCCAGCAGTGCTCCTATGGGTAGTCGGCGATCTGAGACATGTTTCACTGTATCAGTGGCCAAGCAATTGGTTGGAAAGAGAAGAATATTGTTTACTGACAACCAGTTGATTTTTTGACCTAGGAGAGGGTAAAGGTATTGTGGCATAAGTTTTGAGCATGTAGCCATACGATGATGCACATTACTTATTTTCATGCAGATGAAATGGAGGTTGACAAGATGCGTTGACTGTTGAAAAGTCAAACGCGGTTATTCCATAAGTTAAGGTCATCTAGGGAAGGGACTCCATAGATAGCTTGGCCATGGTCAACGCCAGTACTCTGACTCCATTGGATATGTCAACTGGGGAAGCATACTCTTCTGGTTTGTGGCTGTAACCTGAATCAATGGAAGTTGAAAAAGTCAACTTGATCTTACACAATTGTAATTTTCTAATTTGGAAAGAAAATTCGCAGAAAATTATCTATATAGACCTTTGAAGCAGGGGATGAAAATCATGCCCATTTTGGAGATCCTGCAGTAAATGATATGCCTCATTTCATTCAATCGGGGAACTATTGAAAAGTCAAATCCCTAAAAATGATGTTTAAATAGGAGTTTTTGTTATCTCTCTTATCTTTACCTGGCCATGAACAAGGAATCATGATAAGCCCGGCTGATCATGAACTTGTGGGTAAGATTGAGCTTCTGGGAGACTGTTTCCATGGCATTGATCACCAGTTCATCAGCAGTGGCTGGTGGATCTTGGTTGACTATTCTAAATGAGGAAAGCTTGACTTTTCGTCTACCAGCTATCTCAAGAGCTGACCGGTGGATTGCGGAGACTATGTTGTTCCTCCTTTCTTCATTAATATCGCGCGTATCTGATCAACAACGATCAAATTTTTGTGAGATGTGAACATTTAAAATTAGAAAAAATGCTCGAGTCATTAACAGCAACTGCGAAATAATCAGGGAAAAGTGTACCAATTTCCAGATGTGCTTTACTGGGTATGCTATTGACAGCCCCTGGATGTAGCTCCAAGATGCCTGCAGATAAGCAAAAACTCGGTTGAAGAAGGGGGAACAGAGAGACAGAAGGACTGTATAGATAAACATAGGATAGGAAAATAGAAATATATAATTTGGAAGAAATATACATACGATATATATATATATATATAGATATAGATATAGAGAGAGAGAGAGAGAGGCAGATAGATGGACAGATAGGAAAACGGATAGATAGGAAGATATTCATAAAAAGGTAGTGAAGGTGACAGAGAGAGAAACGAGATAGATAAGAATATATATACAAGTACATACATAAATGGGTATATATACTGACAGAGTGAGTGAGAGCGAGAGAGATTGAGATATTTAGGAATACAGACAGAGGAAGAGAGGAGAGACATAGACATCTCTATCTTTGGAAATCAGAAATGGAATTACTTCAATAATTTGTTACATCTGAAAAAGAATTCAAGGTGAGTTGGAGCAACAACTCCTTGAACAAGGGGGTGGGAGATGCAATTTGAGAGTTTCTCCCTGACTCTCCTCGGTCCAGTCAGATACCAAGATGATGCCCCTCCTAGGATCCTCTCACTTATTTATAGGCTCAGGGATTACTCTACAATCAAACCCCTTATTCTGACGGAACTTGTGTCATCTCTCCTCTGATGCCAATGCCTCATTGACTAAGTCTAAAGTGGGGCTGTAACATGGAGGGATCTTGGAAGAGTAGGAAATGGAGAGTGAGTGAAAGAGATATAGGAAGACAGAGAAAGTGAGAGAGTAAGAGGAGAGGATGAAAGGTAGAGGGTTCTACATACAGGAAGACAGAAAAAGTAAGAGGGAGACAGACAAACATGGAGAGAGAAAGGGAGAAGAAAGGGAAGACAGAGAGATAGGAAACAGTACAGAGAAGAAATGGAGGGGGTATAGAGAGAGGAGAGATACAGGACGATAGATAGAAAGGCAGTGAGACTTATCAGACCACTTAGAGAGTAGATAATATATCAAGAGACATGGAGAGAGAGAGAGATGGGAAGAGAGATACTGAGAGAGAGAGAGGAGATAAAGAGAGAAAGGACATTGGGGGACATGGAGAGAGAAAGATAGGAGATAAAGAGAGGGAGAGAGAGAAATATTAGAGGGCATCAAGTAAGACAGTAGAGAAATATATCAAGAGACACATTGAGAAACATAGGAAGACAGACCCTGAGGGCGAGAGAGATATTGGAGTACCTGACGGGAGAAAGCTGGAGAGAGAGAGAGAGAGAGAGAGAGATTAGAGGATCTCTGAGGAAGAAAGAGAGGAGGGAGAGACATAACGAGAGAGGAGGGAGAGACAGAGCGAGAGACGGGGAGAGAGAGAGATAGGAGGATATCTGAGGGAGAAAGAGAGGAGGGAGAGACAGAGCGAGAGAGGGGGAGAGAGAGAGATAGGAGGATATCTGAGGAAGAAAGAGAGGAGGAGAGACATAGCGAGAGAGGAAGGGGAGAGAGAGCAACAATTACCTACTGTACCAACGGTATCCACTGATCCCGAGGCCAGAACATGCCTTTCAACGGCCAGAGACAACTCAGCAGCAGCCAAACCAGCATCATTTCTACTCCATCAGAAATCCAAAAATTAAATCATCCCACCAGAACTCCAAAGAACCAAAATACAAATAACCTCCATAAATTAAAAGGAATACCTTGCTGGCATCAGTACAGCGCCAGCATGGCCCCCACCACCCTCAAAGTCAACCTTGATGCTCGCAGGAGCAGCTATTGCTGTCACAATTCCAATAGAGATGCCTAGAAGTAAAATTGCGAGCATAATTAATTATTTTTCAATCATGAACGTGATATTTAGTCAGAGAAAATGGATATGGGCAGGAGAAAAACCCAACCTTCATCCTCCAGAATGGGGCCCTGCTCAATGTGGAGCTCCAAGAAAGCAAAATAATGACCTTTTTTGAGGAACACACTTCTAAGATCTTCTTCTGGCTTTTGTGCGTAGCCTGCTGATCTTGCGGCATCAAAAAAGGAAATGTTTTGACTATCAATTGCCTCTTTTAGGGTATCTGCGAGTTCCTTGCTACCAGCAAGAAGGCGGCTGAAAAATGAGGATAGTGGTACAAACCAATTATTTACTATTGGGGCAGAATATCAAGTATCTGGTAAATGACGGGTTTCATTGTGATTTTGTGTGGTTCGACCTTCCCAAGCAGCTGATCCCGAAACGTGTTGGCTCCTCGGAGTTGAACATGATCACTTCCAGTGATCTCCTGGGCTGAAAGCCAGATCTTCAAAAATTGAAAAATAAATATCAAGGAATGACTTGCTAGTTTATTCAAACAAAAATTTAGAAAGTCTGAAACTCATAAAAAATATTTCATAAAAAAATCCATTTAAATTTTTCGTGTCATAGGTAGGATTCAGGGAACTATCAGACTGTGAAGAACCAAGGATGATCGTGATTGTCACAATCACTGGGCCTCCCTGGTCTCCATCCAGCAGCTATTTGATAGCCCATTATTTAATGTACCGCATGTGGGACAGTTGAACCCCACATTTTCTCCTCTAGACAAGCGGGCAGCAGAAAAGCGACACGCATTTATCTGTCTTCCTTCTCTCTAAACAGATAAGTGCATTTAAATCTGGTCTGCTTAATCTATTTAAAGATAGATCTGACAGCACAGATTTTAAGAGTTCTCAATCTTCTTCAAACCTTATGATCAGTTGCTTCTTACAATCAGTGATTGATTCTAAACCTAGAATTGAAGATCAACTGAACAATCAAACCTCAATCTCCATTGATAAGTTGATAGTCAGAAGCCAATTCACAAACCCTACTCATAGCCATTAAATTAGATGGATTAAACAAGTCGGTTTAGACGGAAGTAATTGAATTAGATGAGTTTCTGCTCGAATTCTAAAGTTAGCTATTAAATAACAATAAAAATTTGACCTTTTAAGAACACTAATTGCTTCAAGAGCCCCCAAAACACCAACCACTCCGTCATATTTTCCAGAAAAGGGAATTGCGTCAGTATGAGAGCCTGTAGCCACAGCGGGGAGCTCTCGTTCTGTTCCTTCCCTGCAGAAGCATCAACCAATCCATTACCGTCTACTAGACATTGACTTTTGATATTTCCAGAGATATGATTCCAAGCTACCATCGACCAAAGATATTTCCAACTGCATCCTCGCGAATCGATAAACCCACTTGACCCATGATGCTTTTGATGAACCTGCAGTCCAAAAATACTTTCAGAACAGAGGCTATTGCAATCACGATTAAGATCATAATGGCGGTAGCACTTGAATAAACAGTCTTTATTTACTAAAATGGAAACTTTCCCATGGATTAGCTAGAGCATTGTGGGGACAAATGGAAACGTCCCAGCCCTGAATTATAGAAAGAGGAAGAGAGAGAGAGAGAGAGAGAGAGAGAGAGAGATAAATAGATAAAAAGAGATAGTGGCCAAGGGAGAGAGGGAAAAGAGTGGTCGTATCTTCACCCAAATTACACGACGAGCAAAGAGATTCTCTGCGATACCTATGAGATACCATTGACTTTCAACGGATTGATAAGAAAATATCGTCCCAATCGATCTATCCTCAGCTAATCCACCATAATTTACGTAAACTTCAAACAATTTCATTAGTTACAAACAAAAAACCACAGTCTTGATCACATCCGCATTCTCTCCAAGTTATATTCAAATAAAAAAGTGACAGTTATCCAAATAGAATCCGCACGACTATCCTCGGAATACTTCTCTACTTTTTTTATTCTTTTGAAAGAGTGACAATTACCCAAACAGTATCAGCGCGACTAAACCCTGATTTCTTTTTTGATTTTTTTTTCTTTTAAAAAGAAGCAGGTATCCAATCAGAATTAGCACAACTAAACCCTGATTCCTTTTTCTGATTTTTTTTCATCTGACAAGCGTATGAAATAGTTATCCCTGTTCTCACCGTCTAGCCTGCACGTCCTTTTCGCTGAATAATACGCGCGTCACCGTTGGAGCAGGTGTATCGGAGAGAGTCGAGAGCTCATCTATCTACAATTTTCATTTCACCGAAGATTAACGGTAAAATAGATTCCTTCTGGATTCCACAATAACGATTCAAACCTGTCTCTGTAATCTCTCAATGTCGACAAATAGAGAGCTGGGGGATTCGGCTTCGGCGGGATACCCCGAGAACTCCTCCATCGTTTTCCTCGCGAGATCTTCTCCATCACCGCTCGCTGCGGAGAAGACGAGAAGCAGAACGAGAAGGAAGAACGTCATTAGGAAAGAGAAGCGAGAGTGGAAGGAGAGATGAGGTCATAAGCGTCGTCGATGGTGACGAGGAGGGAGGAAGAATCTGACGTGGATCGAGAAAGATAATGGGAGACTCGTGTCCGCTATCGCCCAGAACTGAACAAAGGAATCAGAATCTCACCGCTCAGTGATGACATAAGGGGTGCTTATAGGCTTCGGAGATCGTGATGGAAATTGGATTCCGATAGAGTGGGATCGAATGGATCATGATTGCAGAAATCAGGACTGATCGCCATTATCGATCAAATCGATCACACGATCCATTTCCGTCAATCCGAATTTAACGGCGGTGGCGGCAACCATGGTGTAAGATGATGGCCACCATTTTTCAAGATCTTTTTAAAAATTTCTAGTTACCTGATCAAGATTGGGTAGTGGTGGATTCAGAGATCTCGATCAACATTCAGACAAATTGCTCGATTTGAACTTGGATTTTTGTCGAATCGAACCTGATTTGATCAAAATAGCCTAACCCAGGGTTCTTGAAGTGTAATTTTGAAGCAGGGCACTTCGGCTCAAAATATTGTCTTTTGCGTGTGATTTTCCATTAACAAAAATCTTTCTTTTTCCTAAATAAGACAATTTATTGTCAAAAAGTTTCATTTAATTGGTCTTTTATTTAGTTCACTCTAGAGTTTCTATTATTGCTTCGTGCATCGAATCACACATTATTTGTAAAGAATAATGCTTTATCTGTAAAAATGTTATTTTTCAATTATTTATTGCATATTTATTTTTCTTATCCGCCATTTTTATAGTTATAATAATTTCATAGACGAAATAGGTCATCTCTCTCTCCCCTGAAGTTCATCCTCTGCTTTTCCCTCTGCTTCTCCTTCCCAATCTCTCCCTCTCTCTCTCTCCCCTGAAGTTTATCCTCTGTTTTTCCCTCTGCTTCTCCTTCCCAATCTCTCCCTCTCTCTCACCCCTGAAGTTCATCCTCTCTTTTTCCCTCTGCTGCCCCGTCCAAATCTCTCCCTCTGTCTTTTGCGCCCCATTTCTTCCTCTATGATTTTTCCAGACACTTCTTTCGTTCTGTTGCACAAATACAATCGACCATTCGAATCTCAGATCCCCACACGGGTTGGCCAGCCACGCATTTTCTTCTAACAATACAATGCAGATTCATCATTCAGGCGTTTTATGCTAATTATAGCTCTCTCTCTCTCTCTCTCTCTCTCTCTCTCTCTCTCTCCTGTGCTACAACTCTCTAGCGGGTAGAGCATCCTTACAAAGCATCTCTGGCAGCAATCCTAGAAACAATTGCATTTGAAAGAGAGGACACCTCCAGTTCCAGGGAAGATATTTTATAATGCTGAAATTGAAAAATAGTTAGCTACCTTGCGATTAACAAAGAAGAGACACGCTAATTTTAAATAATAACCTTGAGAATCTGGGCCAGGTTGGCTCTCTCTCCCAACTCTTCAAGATCAACTTCAGAGCCATTAATGAGCTCCTCCACAGATTTCGACTGGGCATCATTTTTCAACGTCCATATTTCTCAGCAAACTTCGTTAATCAGGGACGAGAAATGGAAAAAAAATACTTTTTCACGGAGAAAAAAACACTAATAACCATTGAAAAATGAAGAATTATCCTCAAAATAGTCGTCTTTATCTATTTGACCTTGGAAGCTGATGCGTTCACAGCCATTTAATACAATCAAAAGCAGATTCCGAAATAATGAATAATAAATATTTAGACAATAAAATTGATAAAAAAATTAATTTACAGGCATAACCCCACATGGAAAAAGTAACCAAAAAACCAGCAGAAAAATAATAGACATACTAGACCATATATAGAGAAAAAGTGCTCATTGTTTGCTATCCAAGATTTTGCGCTACTTCAATATTGATAAGTAGCTCATTTGACATCTCAAGAAATGGAGGCTTTAAATAGTAGGGCAAAAATTTTTATCCCTTCATGCTCCCTAAACTGAAGATATAGATCTACTTTTCTGCATGCTGGAGATAATCATAAATCTCTATAAGCTAGAAATTAATTCCTCCTTGATTCTTAGGTTCTTATACATCAACATATTTTTTAATCACTTACATGATCATCATCATCGGCACAAAACCTAGCCACAAGGATGTAGGTGCTGCTTTCCGAGATCCCACACCTTTTCAAGGACTCTGAAATCTGATGAATTAAAATGCCAAGATAGTAATCAGGGGAGAGACAAAGGATGGAAACTCAAAATTTATAGGGAGGAAACGAGAAGTTGCAGACATGTTTTGAGCCAGAATAATTGTAGACAAGCTCAGAATGCAGGGTTCGAGTGGTCAATGCGCCCCTTGACTTAGCCAGCAATGCTTTCTGCGCAGCTGCAAGGACAGGGAAGACATCTGGTACCTGTTTTAATTCACAAAGAAGGCATGTTTATGGAAATTGGGGCAGTTAGATAAGATTGTGAAACACAAATTAAAGGGCATGAGATAGAAAGAGATGAATACATAGAGAGCGAGATAGAGACAGATTGACAATCTAGAGATAGACATATATATAGAAAGAGAAATATAGGAGGGGCAGAAGAAAACTCACAAGGGATGCATTAATCAAGGCTGCCTCAGGTTCCATTACCCCATCTTGCATTGCCTTTAGCAGATCCCTTTAGGTAAAATATGAGGTCTTTTTCATCAGGAAAGAATAACTCAACAGGATAATGTAACTCAACGAAAAAAGGATCATTACGCAGCTTTTCATCTTGAGCAATGTAATGAAAGAGAAGACTCACTTGCTGTTGGTCACTTCAACGAAGAGGCCAAGAGAGAGACAGCCTCTAGGACAACCGTAACCGCCCACGTGGAATTCTTTCATTTCAATTTCTTCTTAAGATTTGAATCAAGGAATCCTCAGCTGAAGTGTCAGACAAAGATGAAGAATTCATAATAAGTGGAACCAGTCATCGCAATGAAGTAATCATCACACAGAAATTTTGAGAGCGGATAATACATGGAGGAAGTTCTATGAGATGAAATGAAATTTAAAGCGAAGTTACCGGGAAAGCACGCCGAATCAAGGCCCGTTGCTTCCCCAGAGCATCTAGGGTATTAAGCTTCGTTCACCGGCAACGGAAAGGCAAATGGAGTGAGAGAGGAGAGGGGGAGAGTGAAAGAAATTTGGGGGGAGAGGGAAGAGCGGAGAGGGAGAAGAACAGGAAAAGCGCGGGAAAGAGAGAGAGAGAGAGAGAGAGAGAGATGGAGAAAGTGGAGATGACCTGAAGAGAGAGAACAGGAAAGAAAGATGGAGAGTAAACCTAAACCTGAAGCTAAAATGGCCCTCTGGATTCAACCTTTTCTTATTCAATTCTGAGGTGAATTCAGAAATTTATAAGTATTTATAATGGTTAGAGTATAGCCGAGAAAGTGTCTGTGTATTCTCCCCCTTCCTACTCTGTAAAAATTCATGAGCTCCCCCTTCTTCACTTCACAATCAGGGCTTTCTCCTCGTCACATGGTATTCGATTATGCGATTCTATTCCAGTGCCGCCGCCATTGCCTCCATTGATATCATTTCCTCTGCCAATGCCACCATCAACATCTCCAAGAGGTCATCACCCACATCAGTAGATCCTTCCTTTTTTACAAGCGGCCCCTACCTCTTTGCATCAAGAAGCCATTGCCTCTTTCCTGGTCTCCAATGCCCCTCTCCAAACGATCTCCAATGCATGCAGCCATGCAACCACAGCCAGGTTGTCACCTAGTCTGAAACCAGGCAACAGTCTAGCTTGGCTACCACCCATCTGTTGCCAAACCGTTGTTAAGCCGCCACCAATGCTCAAGCCATCGTAGCCTATCAACCATCACCATCTCTCGGTTGCCTAGCCTCTACGGTGTCTTTTTTACTTGCTGAGGCTTTCGTTCAAAGGCTTCTTCTAGTTTAGATGACTCATCGGCCGTTCAGATTGATCTCCCTTCTAAAACCTCCAACTGATGATTTGTCAGCCTAGCAACACCCACATCATTCAATTATGGCCCATCTCTCTCAATAATTATGCACCGTCGATGGCCATAATCATGCATAATCTGCGTCATCACTTTGATGAAAAACCCCACCATTCGAGCCTTTCTTGACCTTTGTAGTGTGAGAAAAATTGGACTAGGCAATTCTCGCTTGCATGCACTAGAGTCTTCATGATTCACTCTCTCAATCCATGGCCCTAATCAACACTACAAGTGAAATTTAGACCACACTAGAGGCCATGTATGTCGATTAGGATAATGTTGTTCAGTTTTGAGGTTGATAAGCCTTCCGAAATTTTGATCAAAATATCAAATATAACGAAATATATTAAATCGGATATTTAAAATATTAAGGCACTAAGAAGAAATAATCTTATCATCTAGTGTGTATGAGAAAATATACTTACAAGGTTCTCTTGAAGGAGTTCTTGAAGCTATTCAAGTGTCTAACCTCTAGTAGTATCCATATGGTCACATAATGGTTGGATCTCCTTTTCAAAGCTCTTCACCAAGAAAAAGATAAAAACTTTTATTTAAGTTTTGAAAGCTCTTCAAAGCTTTTCAAAGATCTAGACGCTCACATAGGAGAAAATTCTCACAAGGCTTGTACGGGCATCTTGACTTGTGATCATTCTCCCCCCTTTCATACACATTCAAAATATAGATTTTTCATAAAAACTCGTATAATTAGGTCTACATCCATCAACATCCATAGACCTTATGTGTGTGACCGTCTAGATCCATATATCTCACTAGTTAATAAATATATAGATCTAATAATACTTTATTGGTTAACTTGATTAATCATCTATATTAATCTATAGATTAATTAATCAAAGATCAATTTAACTCGATTAATTGGTTGAGTTCACAGCCCATTGGTGTCAAGCTACATCACGTACTCTACGAGATAATAGAGAATATAAGAACTTTCATATAGAACCTTCCCATTTTCGGTTATCACGTATATGTAATCCTTTTTTCATATGAAACTCGCAAATAACTTTGGGTATGGTCAACTATCAAACCTTAATCTGTCCCTCAAGTTAATATTGATACATTGAGGAAATCAGCAAGAACTCATATGATATTTCTACTACCTTGGCCAGGGATTGCATCGTATCTCATCCCTTTAGTCAATCTTTTCAAATATCAAGGGTAGACAACCCCAAGTTGATCAACCAATTATCTTCGATATGATGTTTTATATATATGATGTTTTAGAAATCTCATAGTTAGGGATTCGTAAATCATAAACAAAACACGGTCATCTATCCACAAGATTTCTTTGGCGTTCCAAGTTAAAAGACCACATACACAACTCTAGCATGAATCAACTTGATTGACAATTAAGTATAATATTATTCAAGGATTCATATAAATCAATTTAGTGAACTCTTTCTCGAAAGAGTGCCCACTCTCTATCCTTGTTGTCTCCACTCTAATCGCTACAAGATCAGTCATACTTATCATATAAACTCTTATCAAATAGTATTACTCTTTTCAGATAATTTGATGTCCTTCTTGAATATCCCACAAATAGGAATGTTTAGAACATATTTTTAAAGACCTTTGATCATCGTATTATGATCTCATCATAATTCACTTATCCACTACCTATATTTATGGGCTTCATTACAAACATCACAGAAGAATGTCAATGAAAATAATTTTATTTTAATAAAAATAAACGAGATAAATGGAAGCGTGATTGGCTTTATAGGCCACATTATATCTATCACTCTATCGGTGTCTTCTAGCCTCTCATGCTCCATCTGCTTTGTCAGAATTTTTTTGTTTAGGTTGTATCCAAGTCATGTGGTTGGCACAGGAGCATGGATCCAATCCTCTAGTACTCCCCATAAAGGCCACCCTCTTGCTAAGGGCAAGAAAACCTTTCTGTAATGTATTTATTGTGGCAACACCACCCATGTCTTAGAAAAATGTTGGGAGGATTTTGAAAAGCATGAATGGGCTCAAGTTATGTTTTTATCTATGAATGGTAAAACCCAATTGTATTAAGTGATTAAAGTGTTGGAAACTTCGAGTATGCATCATAATTCATCAGAATAATCATATTCATAAAACGGAATTCAAACGCGTACCTGGATTCGCTAGATTAATCTTCATCCAAGGTAGATTACTAAAGTGGAGAATAGCCTTCTTGGATATCCCTGATGTAACCTCCTGATCTCTAGAGGAAATGAGATTCTCTCTTGAGGGTTATGAGCATCAGGTTATCCAAGTAGACTATGGTGATGTAGGATATTTTAGGATATGATGCTATGTATGATGGTGATGATATGTTTAAGAAATAATCCTACAAATGATTGAAGGACCTATGAAGTGATATCAGTGAGAATAGATTTATAATTCAGAAAGAATATTATGGAGAATGCTTAGATAAGATAAATAGATGATAGTAGAATGGGGAATATAAAATATAGAAGAGAGATGTAAAATAGGGAATATAGAATATGTAATAGAGATATAAGATGGAATGGTTTAGATAGAGGATGATATTATTGTTTAATAATTTATCGAGAGAAGATTAACGGGAAAGGATAATAAGGGAGAATATAAAATAGAGAAGATATGGGTAGGCGGTAGATAAGAAGTAGTGCGTAGATAGATTATTTCAGTTTAGTTATTAGAAAAGAGACGGAAACGCGACAAAGAAATATACAGAATTATGGTCGGTCAACGTTGGACTTATTGAAGATCAGAGAAACAAACGATTTCACGGTGAAATAGAGACGAGGACGATACCTGTGGCATCGTGAAGTTGATGCTCTTGCGATCGTCTCACGAACAAGATAGTTCCTCTGTTGAATTCTTTCTTTGAGATGGATGAAAGAGGACTGAAAGAGAGGGAGAAAAGAAGAGAGATAGAACTCGGAGAAGGGTTGCGGGAGATTCACAGGAAGATACGATGAACACAAGGATAAAACGAACCCAAGTAACCAAATTTTTATCAAAAAACATCATGCTCGTTTTCTGTTACAATTTTTGTTTTATAGAAGTAAAGAGAGGAAGTTGCGGTGAGGCGTCGTATCACGATAATTTCCTTTCGCGAATGAACGGTCGTGTAACTCGTGGATAATTTAGTCAGACTCTGAAGGTTGACGACCGTTGATGACAAGAATATCCTCTTCGATTGGTGACAAGTTGACGGTTGCGGAGGCTTAGTGGGATCACATACGTAGTTTACAACCTGTCAGAAGTTTTCTCAACGTAACTTATTCTCCGTGTGTCTTGTTGTAGCCGTTACGAAACTCAGCGATGCTCTTTGCTCTTCGGATAGGCCGAGTGTCTGATGTTCCGTTTGACGTTGAAAAACTCCCTGGAAGAGGTGGAGAGAAGCTGAGACGGATGGTGATAGTGAAGAGAGCTTCGTTTCGTAGAAGGTTTGACCGTGAAATCTCAGGTATATTGACGGTCTTCGATGGTTGTGGCGATTTCCGCTGTCTGACGATGAATGGAATCTGCTGAGACAATTAGCGATTCCTCGCGTAATTCTTCGGTAGTCACGACCCTGGCGTTGACCCGATGCTGGCGATGATCTTGAATCACTCTTTGTTGATTTTACCTTTGCTCTCATAGGGCTTTGACTGGAAGGAGCTCAGAAATCTTCATGCTTCTTCACAGTTCCACATCAGAAGGAAATGTTGTAGGGAGTCATGTGGCTATCCTGACGGTACGAGGAAACTATGCACAAGGGGAGGTTGATTCACGGTCGGTGATTAGCAGCCAGACCAATCTTTCACATTCTTCAGTAGCCGGGAAGGTCTTTCTTTGATACAATTGTCATCATTTACCTCTCAAGTAGATCGTGTTCCTGCGGTCTTCTATCCAGGAGGCATGACTCCAAGTGGAAGGGCTAGCATTATTCTTGAAGAAGAGTTTTGCCTCTTTGATGGTTGATGAGAATACCATGACCGAGATTCCACTATTTACTCGGCCGTAGGGGTATTGATCTCGTAAAGGATAGTCCTCTTTGCTTGAAATGGTCTTTATAGTTTTCATAAATGTCTTCATATGTCTTCAGTGCCCTTTAAAAGTCTTGGTGATGTTGCTTCATATGGGTAAATGCATGATAATACTCATGCAAAGGCTTTGTCTTGAAGTAAACTAAGAAGGTAAATTCTTCCTTTAGATCTCTCCTAAATTCTAACTATAGGTGGTTTCAAAAGAAAAGGGATTTTAATACCAAAGGGATTCCTATTGATTTTCTTGAGATCATTACTTTATAACTATACAATGTACCTACGATATAGTGGATATGGTTTGAAAAATAAGGAGCCTATATCAAGGTAGAAGGTGGTTTGATAAGAACTTAAAATATAGTTATAAGCACCTATGAATTGCTCTTATGTAACTCTATTAAACCCTTGAACACAGCATCTCCTCTATTATCTCACAACTTGAAGTTTCTAGAATATTAGTGTATTAAGAGGAATTTATTTTACATGAATTCTGCCTTTTCATTTTCAGGAAGTTCACAAGAGGAATGGCAGCAAGATCCTCTAATAGAAGTGTTTAAAGGGCTTAGTGGGCTGTCCAAGACAAGTAATTGCAAGCCCGGTCAAACAATAGGAGCCCAGCCAAAGTGGAGATTGGGGAGAATAAAAGGGGAAAAAGTTGTTTTGGGAGATCTTCTTCTTTCTTCTTTCTTCTTTTTTCGGCTGTTATTTTCTCTCTCTTAGGGTTCTTGTAACTTTCTTTTTTTGGCTAGCGTTCTTCCCGTCGGGAAGATGTAGTGAATATTTTGAGGTTGTTATTGTTGTTTCCTTTTCTATCTCTCGTAATCCTTTCTTCCTCCCCCGCTCAAACTCTCTCGCGTTCTCGCCTTTTTCTTTTTGATTCGTCATTCTCGTATGCTCCCTCCCTCTCCCGAGTTTCTTTTCTGTCTTTCTATCTCTCTTTCTTTCTTTATCTTCCTGAAAATCTCTCCTTCTCTCTCTCGTTTTATCGTTCTCCCTCTCATTCCTTTCTTTTCTTCTCTCGATCTTTCTATCTCCCTACCTTTTTGCCTTCTTTATTTTCTTTCTATCTCTTGAATCTCGATTTCGTCTCCCTCTTCCAAATTAATTTTCTGTCTTTATATCTCCCTCAATCCCTTTTTTTTTCCGTCTCGTTTTCGTTCACGATCAATCTTCCTCTTCCTTTCTCTCTCTTCTATCCCCTCTCTTCTTCTCCCGAAATTTCGTCTTCTTCCGCTTGACTTCCAGCTGAATCTCTTTTGATTCCTCCCTCTACCCCTACTCTCTTTCTCTCGATCTTCGCTTATATTCTCTCCTAATTCTGCGTCTCTCTTCTTCCTGCTCCCTACTTATTTCTCGCTCTCTTTTCCCTTCCCTGCAATTTCTCTCGGTTTTCTCCTATCTCTCTACCTTCCGAGCGCCTCTTTCCTCCTCTCTCCGATTTCCTCTTTCCATCTTCTCACATTAGTTCCCTCTCTCTCTCTCTCTTCCGGATTCGTCCCGTCATTTCTGACTTCCCCTTCACCTCTCCTCCTCGTTTCTTTCTATTCCTCACGATTTTTCCATTTTCTCTCTCTCACCTGCTCTGTCTCACAATTTCTCTCTTCCTCGCCTTTTCAACTTCTCTCTTCCACAATTCCGCTATTCTCTCTCCTATTCCCTCTCTTAATTTCTCCCCTTCTCTCTCTCTCTCAATTTCATCTTCTTTCATGTAACCCTCTTCCACGGTCGAACCGTCCTCTCCTTCAATCACTCTCTCTCCTTTCCTTTTCTTCTCCCTTTCTTCCTTTTCTTCTTCGCCCTCTCCTCTCTGTCGACTTCTTGTACTTTTCATTTTCCGTACTTTAGTTCATCATTTTGGTATCATCCTTCTCTTTCTATTTTCTTTTCTACCGTTCAAACTCTCTCTAGTTCCGCTTTCCCTCTCTCTCTCCCATTTCTTCGGTAATCTCTCTCCCACTCTCCTCTAATTTTTCGTCCTGCTAATTTTCTCTCTCACCATCAATCTTCTTTCTTCTCTCTCCTCACGTCCTTACATCTTATCTCTCACCTGCCCTCTGTACTTCGCATCTTCTGTTTTCTTCCGTTTCTCCTTTTTATTTCTCTTCAGCCTCTCTCTTTCGTCATCCCTATCTTTCTAGCTCTCTCTCTCGTCTTTTTTTTCCCTCTCTCTACTTTACTCTTGATTCTCTTTCCCTCTCTTGGGCACTTCGAACCTCTCTCTTACTTATTGCGATATTCTCTCTCCCTCTCGGCTACTGCTTTCTTCCCATCTCTCCTCCTTCACCCTCTATTCCCCTCACGCTATTCTTTCTCTAACTTCCTTTCCCTTTCTCTTTCCTTTTTTTATGGTTATTACATCTCCTATTATATTATTCTTCATACACTTCATCCTAGTTTTAATATCCTTTACTTTGCATGTATTCTAATTACTCTTCTAATTAATATATCTAGATAATCTTAGTCATTCTCCCTTCTTCCCACCTACATTTATATTTTCTCGCCTTAAAGTCCCTGTGGATCGACCTAGGAAACCTATACATCCCAATCATCCCATTTGTTTCATAGTTCCTAGTTATAAATAGTAAGTTTGTTGGGCTTAAACACACGACGACTTTGAGCTTATCATGGTTGACTTGGTCCACTCAAGGAATTCTAATTATCTAACGATAATGATTAATTTCTTTTGACCAAGTCAATCTTTAGATCAATGTAAAATAGGGAAAGGAGGGAAGATAATTCCCTTAAGATCTTCACTCTCTTTCAATTATTTAGAGAGGTCTTCTTCATCCATTTAATGAATGCATAATTTCTCAAACTCATGAGTAAGGAGAAGTATAGGTTCACTTGGAACCCTTATGTTCATGTTTTGAAATAATTCTCCATCATATGGCCTCCTATTTATAGAGATGAGGAAAGCTTAAGCCTCTAATCAGTCATTAGTCAGCCTATTAATGACTAATAATTAATTTACTGCCTTTACACATAATTAACCTCCACACACATAAATGAATGTCTTAAATTGATAACATGCTAAATAAATATTATAAAACATGATTTTTGATGCATATTAAGGTATAAATAATTTCATTTTCATGCATGTTATCATATTTATATGTATTTTTCTATCATTCCAAAATAAATCATTATAGTCTCAAAAATACTTTAAATTAGGGTTTAATATGATGATTTAAATATGAATAACTTAATAGCCCATCTTTACTTGAGATTATGGATGCTTTTAGAGTCAAAATAATGAGAGAAAATGTTTTATAAACATTTATTTATATTTTCTTAAGATAAAATCCTTAAAAAAATAAATGTATTTTTAAAATGAAAATTAAAACTCTCATTATTTATTAACCCTTTAGAATGATAGATAATTAAATTTCGGATCAAATGAAAGAAATTTAGATTAATTTAGAGTTATATTTTAAAAGTTATGAATTTTCTAATTTTTAGTGATTTTTTTGGATTTTTTCTGAATTATTTTCGATTTTTAAATGTTAAAAATGATTTTAAATAAAGCAAAAAGGGGAGTTTATTCGCGCGGGGCCACGTGGATGCGACGTGGCACTCAGGGCCACGTGGCAGCGCCACGCGGGCCCACGCGGCGCATACGCGGCGCGATGTGACTAAGTCCCACACAGTTTTTAAGTGCAGGACACGTGGCGAAGGGAGAAGCGTCGGATCAACGGCGCATTGAAAATCTGCGCGTGGATCGCGTGGACTCAAGGTCCACCGGATCACATTAGCGCACGTGCTTAAATTCAAGGAGTTATAACGGCTCTGATGAAACGCGCAAGGAGCGCATCTCGACCGTCTGATCGTGATCCAAGGGGTGCGATTCAAGGCGTTTTATAATGCATATCTAAGGCTTCATCCGGACGCTCCATCAACGATCCGACGGCTGCGACATTTTCAAAACGGTCCACGATGGACCGTTTCATCGTAACCGTCGATCGTTTCGATCAGACGGTTACGCCCAAAATTTGTATAAGTAGAGGTGTTCTTCGATGTTCTAAGCATTTGAGTTAGAAATCAAGCAAATCGATCTATTTAGACACCTCCTTTCTCAAATCTCTCGATTCCATCCTCTTCTACTCTCATTTCCGTATCCATGGAGGGCTTGAAATCGAGATTTGGTTGAAAGACGAAGGAGAAATCGAAGCTTGAACTCCACGATCGCGTTCTTCACGTTTTCGACGATTAAGAGGTTTAATTGTGTTAATTTGATCGCTACTTGGGGTTAGTGGAGTCGGTTTTTGCTAATCTATCATCTAATCATGTTTAATTTTGATTTAGATTAGGATTTCAAGTTTAATTTCATTTAAATTTAGTCAATTTCGCGATTTTCACGTTCGAAAATTTCCCTCTACTTCAAACTTCAATTTTTCCGCAAAATCAAGATCAATTTCGATGATTCTTGATTCCGTAGAAGCGATTTGAAGTTATCTTTCATAATATATCATTTTCTCTAATTTCTACCATCGATTTATCGTCCGATTTGATCAATTCAGAAGAAAACATCATAAATTTCTTTATTTCCCTGTGGATTCGACCCTTATTTACCATTATACTCCTCAATTCGAATAATTTTCATCAAATTGGTAAGTTTAGAATTATTTTTGACACGAGACCGTGTGAAATCGACGACCTCGCGGTTTCGTCTCGTCAGTAATCCCCACATTAAATATAATTGAATCACTTAATGGGATTAAATGATAGTTAATCCACAATAATACATTACTATGTGATGGAGAATTATCCCAAAACATGAACACAAGGGTTCCAAGTGAACCTATATATGTACTAAGGAAGAGAAATCCTTTTCAATTACAACAAGACACTATCCTCCTCCTTATCCATCAATTTGAGAGATTATCCATTCATTAGATGAATGAAGAGACCCTCTCTAAATAATTGAAAGAGAGTGTAGATCTTAAGGGAATTATCTTCCCTCCTCCTCCTATTATACACTGATCCAAAGATTGACTTAGTCAAAAGAAATGTAATCCTTATCCTTAGATACTTAGAATTCCTTGAATGGACCAAGTCAACCACCTTCTACCTTGATATAGGTTCCTTATTTTCCAAACCATATCCACTATATCATAGATACCTTGTATAGTTATGAATACTGATCTCAAGAAACATCAATAGGAACATCCTTGTTATTCCATTCCTTCTTTCTTTGAAAACCACCCATAGATAGAGATTTTATGAGAGATCTATTTACTATCAATTATGAAATCAGTTGGTATGATGAAGATCATCATAAAGAGCACAAGATAAGCCTCATGGATGAAGATTATCAAACTTACGATTCACCCAAGTGAAGAAGAAAACAAACTCAGTCAAGAAGAGCTCAACGGTTTCTAAAATTTATAAACAACATTTGCATGATGATAATCATGCTGAGGACAACTACATCAAAGGCTCAAAGGTTTCTAAAGATCCTGAAGAGTATATGTTTGACAGTCATTCTAAAGAAAGCTGCCACTATGGAAGACAAACACGAGGATCATCTTCCTAACTACTTGGAACTTTCAAGATCATCTAAAGGCCAATGAATTTTCACTTCGTCTTCCTTGAATATCCTGAGAAATGTAAAGACAGAAGAAGCCAAATTATGAAGAACTTCAAGGGAGCTCAAGAAACGAGTACTTCTCCCTAGTGACCGACATCTCTACAGCTAAAGAAGATACCACAGACTAAAGGCTTCCCCAAGATAAATCTAGTGGATTCCACTTACAATTATGACTCCTTAAATGAACCACATCACAAGCACGATTGACTTATGAAGACTACAAGGACAACCGTGTCAAGAATTCTCTCCACGGTTCAGGACACATGACAGACGATAAATAAAACTACTACGAAAGACATCACAGATATCTACAACAAGGGGAAATACCTCCCGTCTAAACAAGAACTTCACGTGAATATGAAGTCACCTCTAGGTCAACGAGATTTTATATGAGGAATATCGCCAGAGTAATGAGTTTGTCCTCGAGTTACTCTGAGGCGTCCGCCTACATTGGATAGGTTCGTTGACAGTCTCAAGCCGTATGACTTGGAGAAAGCCCAGCTTGGATTCGGGCACAGTTACAACCGAGCAAAAAGTTGAGTTCAATGTAAATCGGGTTAGCAACATGGTCATCCAGGCCATATTCCTGCCTGATACCTTGGACAGAGATATCAACTCCTTCTCCATGAGAGTTAGGGAGTGGTATTCATGGCATTTTCTAGAACTAGTGAAGAACATAAGATCCCGATCTCTTTAGATCAACCAAGAGATCATGATTACTCTACGCATTACTATCTTACAAGCTACTGAACGATGAGAAGGCTCAGGAACATCCTCGAAAGGATGCTATAACTACCCACTTATCACAAGTCGCTAGGGGAGAAGACAACTCCACGTACTTATAGTCTTCCCGTCATCTGCTGATCAAGCCGAAGACGTCATAGATAGGAAATTAAGTCAACGTGTCAACCACAAACTCGTGAAATTGTGAAACGACGTCAATCTGTGACTCTTACGGCTACAACAACAAGACACGCCAATGATTAAAGGAGCATTTCAAAACCGATCTGGTCCACGAACACCGCCCTACATTGTCATGAACGAAAGTAAACCTCCCGGAACGTATCGCAATTATTCAGACGCGACGGATAACTACTGCGACGCATCGATTCAACGTAACCTCTTTCTCCTCACTCTATAAAAGAGAAATTGTAAGAGACGAAAGATAGTTGTTATTGAAATGAAAATCTTCCTTTTGGAAATTATGTGTCCGGTGCTTTTCCCGTGGCTCTCCTGTAAACTTCCTCTCCGAGATTCTATCTCCCTTGCCCTTTCTCCCTCCCTTTTTGTCCTCTTTCATTCCTTTCAAAGTAAGAATCATCAGAGGAACTTACCTTGATCGTGTTGTGATCTTCAAGAGCATCCGCTTCACGTCATCTTCAGGTATCATCCTCTCTTCTCCCTTCCCGTGAAATAGTTCTCCTCTCATATCATAAGTCCAACGTTGACTGTTTTGAATTTTATCTCGTCTCCGTCGAGTGACTATTATCCGGGAATCCTCCTAAATAATTCTCTTATTTTAACAATATAATAATCAAATATTATTGGTCTCCTTCTTCCTATTTGTTATATCTTATTACCGTCTTATCCACATCTTTCCTATTCTACAATTATTTATTCTCTATTCTCTTCTTATCTTCATAATTGTTCTCTCTATTTAATTCCTATCCAAAATATTCCATATTCACTATTTATATTATCTATTATATCATCCACTCTTTAACTTCTAATTATATTCTCTATTCTCTAATTTCTTATCATCCATTCTATTTGCTCTCCATATTAATCATTCTATCCATCATCTAAATTATCTAATCTATTAATCATAGTTCTCCTCATCACAATCCATTCTTAACTAATTATTATTCCCTGATATCATTTCATAGGTCCTCTCTTAATAGTGTAGGATTATTTCATATTTATAAATCAGTAGCTACCCTCCCTATATCAATCACTTCTCAGTCACATCTCTCTCATTACATCATCTTCATACACATTATCATTTCTGAAATTATCCTACATCACTATGTCCACGTAATAGAGATTAGACCTAACAATCTCCCACTTAGACAAGATATGTATTAATTGAATATTATGAATTATCACTTTATGAGCTCAACTTGATGCTATCATTCGCAAAAATTCTCATCAATCTCGTCCATCATCAAATCAACAACGGACCAAGGGGATTTTCGTCACATTGAGCGTAACTAAATCCAAACAATGATCACATATGCTGATCGAATGAATGGCATAGATCATGTGTGGATGTGTAGCATGAAAATTGCATGAAACGCGATTCATACATGTACATTTTTCAACTTAGTCATTTGAAGTCTGAAGCGAGATCAACTGAAATTAAGTTCATAATGGTAAACTTAAACAACATATCTGTTACAAAATAAGCACACGAAATACACCAAACTCCCACTGAAATTACATATCGTCATATGATGTGAGACCCATATAAGTAATATGTTCATGGAAAAGTGAAGCCAGAACTCCTTTAGTAAGTGGATCTGTTACCATAGAGTTTATACCGATGTGCTCAATAGATAGTTGTCCATTCTGAACTCATTCTTTAACAACCAGATACTTGATATCTATATGTTTAGATTTTTGTCAAGCTCTGATAATTATCGGCAAACATAACGGCTAACTGATTGTCACAATAAAGCTTAAATGGTCTTTCAACTTCTTGAACTACCTTTAATTTGTGGCCAAATTTGTTTTCAGCCAATTGATAATATTTGATGCTTCATAGCATGCTATATATTCTGATACCATAGTAGAAGATGCTATAAGTGCTTGTCTAGAACTTTTCCTTGAGATAGCTCTTCTAGCTAGCAAATAAATATAGCTTGAAGTTGATTTTTTGTTATCAATGCATCCAGAAAAAATAGAATACCTAATGATCTCTAGTCGTTCTGATTTTCTGTACGTGAGCATGTTAGTCTTTGTCGTCTGTAAGTATCTCAAAACTCATTTTGCTGCCTTCCAATGTGCCATACCTGGATTACTCATGTATCGACCCAAAATCCTCATTATATAAGCAATATCCAAACGCGAACTAACTTGAGCATACATAAGGCTCACAACCACTTGTGCATATGGAAATTTTTCCATCTCAGGAATTTCTAATGCATTCTTTGGACATTGACTAAGACTTAGCTTGTCTCCTTTACCAATTGGGGTATCTAATGGATTACTATCCTGCATACCGTATCTTTGGAGAAGCTTTTTAATATAACCTTTTTGTGATAGCCCTAAGATATTTTTAGAACGATCTCGGTAAATCTGAATGCCTAAAACCAAAGGGGCATTACCAAGGTCCTTCATCTCAAAGGTGTTTGACAAAAAATTCTTGGTATTACGTAATAAGTTCAGATCATTTGTGGCAAGTAATATGTCATCAACATATAATACTAGAAAAATGTACTTGCTTCCACTATACTTAAGATAAATGCATTCATCAGCAGGATTTATCACAAAACCGAAGGAACTTATAATCTTATAAAATTTGTAATACCACAGGCGAGGAGATTTCTTCAATCCATAAAGAGATTTCTTTAATTTGCAGACCATGGACTTCAGATCTCCTGTCACAAAATTTTCAGGTTGTTCCATATAAATGGTTTCATCAATTTCTCCATTTAGAAATGCAGTCTTTACACCCATTTGATGCAACTCAAGATCAAAATGAGCTACAAGTGCCATTATGATTCTGAATGAATCCTTTCAATGATACTGGAGAAAAGGTTTCATTATCATCGTTGCCTTCATGTTGAGTAAAACCCTTTGCAACAAGACTTGCTTATATCTTTATGTATTACCTTTTGAGTCCCTCTTGGTTTTAAAGATCCATTTACAACCAATAGGTTTCAATCCTTTCAGGTAACTGAACAAGATCACAAACATCATTGTCATACATGGATTTCATCTCTTCATTCATAGTATCAATTAAAGCCCTGCAAGACTTGCCGTAAATTAATAGGATCATTTTCCTTTATCTCTAGATCAACCTCATGTTCTTGAAGATATATACTCAAATTATATGAAATTTGAGTTTCCTCTTAAACTGTGGATTCCTTTAATGGCGCTTCTTCTTGAGGATATGCAATTTGATTGTAGGAAGCTGAAGGACGCAAAACATTTGCTTGAACACATGAAAGATTTAGATTACCTTATGTATTAAGACTATCATCGTGTTCTTCCTGAAAGTCAGTGTCTCTAACTTTATTTTCCCAACAAATTCAATATCCTCAAATAAATGTGCATTTCCAATTTCAAAGATACCTCTAGTGCTAGGATCGTAAAACTTGAAACCCCACGATTTTTCCAAATATCTAACAAAATAGCAACTAATTGTTCTAGAGTCCAATTTTTTATCCTTAGGAACATACGGTCGTGCTTGAGCTGGACTTCCCCAGATATGAAGATGCTTCAAACTGGGTTTTCTTCTTGTCCATAGTTCATTTGGTATCTTTATAGTTTCTTTGGTTGGAACTCTTTTCAATAAGTATATAGCTATTTTTAAGGCCTCACCCCATAACCTTATGTGAAGCAATGACTCAGCCATCATACTTCTCACCATATCTTGAAGTATGCGATTCCGCCGTTCAGCAATGCCATTCATACTAGGAGTTCCTGGCATAGTGTACTGAGGAAAAATTCCTAATTGCTCAAGATATCGGGCAAAACTTCCAGGTCATTGCTCATTAGATGCATCACTCCTTCCATAGAACTCTCCACTACGATCTGATCTCGCACCCTTGATCCTCTTGTTGAGTTGATTTTCTACCTCTATTTTAAATATCTTAAATGTGTCCAAAGACTCTGATTTATCACGGATGAGATAATTATAACCATATCTCGAATAATCATCAGTAAATGTAATGAAGTACCGATGCCCATTTCTAATTGCGATAAGAAATGGTTCACACGTATCCGTATGAATTAAGTGTAATAACTCCGTTGCTCGTGAAGATCCCTTTCTTGTAGTGCGTGTGTTCTTGCCGTTTTATGCAACTAACACACTTTTCAATATATCTGACATCAAATGTCTGGAGAACTCGTTCTTTGACTAACCAATCAATTCTCTTGTATGAAATGTGACCGAGTCTTCTGTGCCATAAGGAATAGGAATTCGAGCTAGGTGATTGGAGTTTCTTGCCTCTCAAGCTTGTATGTAAAATTAAGTTGGATGGAGTAACAATATAGGTTACTGTGTTGTAATAAAGACCCAGTACCAATAATATTGTCTTCATACTTGATAAAAAATTTTCTATTTCCAAAAGTACAAGTATAACTAAATTTTTCTAGAGTAGATACATACACTAGATTGCGTTTAAAAGTTGATACAACAAAAGTATCTATCACATATACAAAATGATCAGTGTTTAGAAGCAATCTAAATGTTCATAACTTCTACTCTAGATGAAGTGTCAATGCCTGTGACGGCTTATTTCTCCCTCACTTATTGGCTTCCGACAATGGAGGCAATCTTGCATTGACATACTAACATGAATGGTAGCACGAGAGTCTAGCCACCACGTATCTATAGATACAGAGGCAAGATTGACTTCTGTACAAACGAGAGTAATGAAATTACCATTATTTTCTCTCCAAGCATGATATTTTGTAAAGCTTTCTTGAAAAGACCAGGTTTTTCGGCAATAGAAACAAGTCAATGCTTTTATCTTGCTTTTGCCTCTTCTGGTTCTTTTGGAGAGCAGCTCCTTGATTGATCTTTTCGTGCTTCCTTTCCTTTGATTTGGAGGTAGAGGCAAAATTTGCGCTTTCAAAATTGACTTCATTTAACATGAGTTCTTCTTGAGCGCATGACGAAGTGAGATCTTTAAGACTCCATTTGTGCTCTTGGATACTAGATGTCAATTTGAAATGATTAAACCTTGGGTGGAAGTGACTTGACGACAAATTCCATTAGCACATTGTTGGTTACTTCCATGCCCAATTGTCCAAGCTTTGCTGCAACTGTATTGATCTGGTAGATATGTGCTCAAGTTCACCTTGATAAAATTTTGGAATCACTCGTTTTAGAGTCATTACATATACTTTATTTGAAGTGTTCCATGCCTGAAATTGCTTGGCATTCTCTTCTAGGGTTTTATGGTCGGTCATGGCAGAATCAACATTGGCATAGGCTAATGTAATCATGGCATCATTCCTCCAATTCTCAAAGTTTGTGGAAGTCAAAATAGGAATCAGCGTTTCCTTGTATAATAATGTATTCATCTAAATATATTGCATAAGGAGGACAAAGAGTGGCTCACAACTGCATTTGCAAAATTTAAAATATATATTTTCCTACACATCAATGCACATTAACGAGTCATCTTTGGACAACAACATCAACTGCTAGCGACATCTTGATGTGATGAATGTCATTGACAATAAGTTCATGTCAAAAGGCAAGCTATCTTTGGACCGCATTACCCTTCATAATGAACAAATTACTGAATAATTGTCGCACGACAATTCTCAGGAATATGTATAATCTCGTACAACCGTCGCCTACCTTTGGGCTGGCTAAGGCCTACATAGACATACACACTCCATCCAGGATTTGTATTAAAAGATCTAAACAAGAGAGCCCACTTTTGCAGGATGTTGCTTAAATCTAGAAGTCCAGAATCATAGATATGTATCTAATTTGCAAAGTGAGAAATCTCTTCTCTTTCCAAGCCTAACCTTAGATATTATGGCCTTTTTAGGCTTTGGAAATCAAGTATAGCCTTAAAATGACCCTTTTTAGGTTTTTGAAACCTTATTTACTGAATTAGGGTCTTATTGGGCCTAAAATTAGCCCTATTTTTCCTTATCGAGCTAAAAATAATCCCTATTTCCCTTTATTGGGCTTTAAGAAGCCTTATTAGCCCTTATTGGGCCGAAAATAGGCCCTATTTCACTTATTGGGCCGATTTTCAAGTAAAATCGGCCCTCTTAATATTTATTGGGCCAATTTTATCCAAAAAACCAGCTCCTTTTTACATTATTGGGCCGTTTTTTAAATAAAAAAATCGGCCCTCACATTTCCAGGGTTATTGGGCCGATTCTACGGAAAATCGCCCTTACCCTTTTATTGGGCCGATTTTAGGTAGAGTTGGCCCTTTCTTCTTCTTCCCTCTTCTTCCTCGTTTTCTTCCGCCTTTCTTCCGCGCGATCTCCGTGCGAACGAAGCTTGAAGAAGACGGCGATTGCGGCGGAACAGGCGGTGATTTCGGCAAACTCGATGAGTTTTTTTCGGGAATGCCAGTGATTGCGGCGGTTTCTTTGTCAGTTGTCATGTATTTACTGCCTTCAGTCGCCAGTTGGATGAATTTCTTCCTTTTGTTCTTCGGCTTTCGTGTGAACAAAAGGGAACAATTTCGGCGAGATTTCGACGAAATCATTGAGGATTATCGCCGATCCCAATGATTTCGGCGGCGGCCGAAATAGATATTCGCGGACGCGTAACGCATTTGACAACTTCATTTGGAGATGAAGTCGTGGGAATCGCGTCGCATTAGGCAGTTCCCTTCTTCCGTCTCAGGTGACGATCTGGTAAGTCGGTGATTCACAACATTCGGTCCTCTGTTCCCGACATTCGCCGATTCGGCGCTTCGTCAAAATAGAGGGGATCGAAAATGACGTTCATCACCAACTTTATTCACTGGATTCACGATTAGAAGAGGAAGCATCGGGGATTTTTCTCGAGAGTCTGCAGCGACGAGAAAGGGCTAAAGATCGAAAGAATTCGGGTTTTTTTTTTCTTTCCCTTTTTTTCCTTTCTCTTTCTCAGTCAATCCAGAGAATTCGGGAGCTTCAACGAGGAGATTTGAGGAGAATTGTCTTCCTCCCTCCCCCCCCCGCTCGTCTACGTGTTCTAAAAGAAACACTTCCTTCCTTTGCATGAATTCGCTGAATTCACATACTAATCGCTGACTCGATCAACCAACTAAAACCAATCAAATGAACTCCAACCCCGATAATTTCTATAAGGGGAAAACAGTTAAATGAACTTCCCGATGAAATTCTAGAATATCCCATGAAGATTTCTTATGAATTTCATTGAGATAGCGAATAGAAAACCCTAAATATTCCAAAGAATAGATAGCAATCATCTGATCATCCCAATGAATAGATGCGTAGATTGGCTCTGATACCAATTGTTGGAAACTTTGAGTATGCATCATAATTTCATCAGAATAATCTGATTCATAAAACGGAATTAAATGCGTACTTGGCTTTGCTGGATTAATCTTCATCCAAGGTAAATTACTGAAGTAGAGAATAGCCTTCTTGGATATCACCGATGTAATTGATAACACACAAATTTATGATTGTAAACTATGCTTATTACATGCATACGTGGCCTAAAATGAAGTTATTTGCTTGTTATCATGATTAAAATTGCTTAATTTTGCCTTCATTATGATTTTGTATTAATTCCTGGTTTTCGTGATAGTTTGAATATTTCCTTTAGATTATAAACTGACAAGGAAATGAATTTTTAAGACAAAATATATCTTTTTTAGATTTTATAAATGATTTAAATGAATTTTAGAGCACTTTGAGGATATATTTCCAATTATTTTAATCATTTCCTGCATATTTATCAATGCCAGGGGCATAAATGTAATTATCTGACATTTTTAGACAAATATGTGAGCTTATCTTCTTAATTCTCTAGGATTTATTTATAAATTAATATCGTCAAGGGTTAAAATGCAATCTTAATCGTCGATGGGCATAAATGCAATTAAATATTATAAAAAGGTAGATTAGACGACGCCCACCAGATCGCGACACGTGTCGCAGTCTGGTAGCGTCGTCTTCATTCACTCTAAGTGGAATAAGAAAGCGACGTGGCGCTCTCTTATCGCATGGAAGAAGAGAATCTGCGGCGAATTTAATCGCCGCAGATCGTAAGTGTTATTTTTTTGTCATTTTTCTCATTCCGTTTTGTTGTTTTGTTTTAGTTAAGAGAGCGTTTTGTCGTAAGTCTTGTCGTTTTGTTTTGTCGTTTTGTCATTTTGTATTCCTTTTCTTGTAGTTTTGTCTCTGAAGCAGAATACGAGAGCGGCATGGCGCTCTTTTATTCGCACTTAAAGAAGGAATCTGCGGTGAAATTAATCGCCGTAGATTCCTCTCACTTACCTTTTTGGAACTATATTATTTGTTAATTACCTGTGTAGGTGACGTGGCAAAAATCCAGTGGTTGGCTCGATGGAACGTGGCGCAATCTCGGGAGCTAATTGATTGAGAGTTGCTGACGCTGGAGATCATCAAATCAATGACCAGAAACACTCGAGATGGAAATGTTGATATCTTTTGATCTAGCCGTCCGATTGGGCTGAAATTTTGATGGCAGGCTAATCTCATCGTGCTTCTTTCCATCCGCATGTTGAATTTTCCATCAGACTCCTGAAGATCCTGAAAATCAATCCTTTTCTGTCGATTTGGTTGGAAGCACTAACTCCTAAGAGTTCCCCTCCTCCCACTTCGAATTTCCTTGCCTTTTGGGTCTCTCTTGACACCAGGTCACTTGCAGGAAGAGGGGAGAAGCTTAGGCCCAAGCTAGAGTGCCGTGGAATGCATGAGTTTGCTCTGGAGAAGGGAAACAAGTGGAGCTCGACATCATAGCAGATCAAGCACCACCTGGCCTAGGATTGGCATCGAAAAACGGGGTTTGTGTAAAGATTCTAATGAGAGATTTGCTTATAGACCTTTCCAAGGTTAAAGTAGTTCATTTTAGTTTGCTTAAATCATAGGATAATCCATTCGTCTTAATAAGTTCTACTTAAATAACCAATTCTTCTCTATACTCCTATCTCTACTCCCTTCCTCTCATCTCTTCATTCCATCATCACTCAATCTCCATTACATCCAATCATCATTCCTTCCTAAAGTAGCAGTAACTTTAATTACTTCTTACTTCTTATCCATCCTCTCATATCTCCTTCTTCTTCTTTCCATAATCCTTACTCACCCAAAAGGTGTTCGATGGAATGCTCCTATAGGGAAATCTCCCTTTAGACTCTCTTAAAAAATCTTAGAACACTCTCCTTCTCCTCTAATTAAAACTATAGAAACCTAATCTATCCAATTCAATTCACTATCTCTATAAATTTCTCTTCTAACTTCTAATATTCCCTACTATAGGTATCCCTTCCTTCTTCTACTTTATTCACAAGCCTCATTACCTAGATTCCTTGAGAATCGACCCTTGCTTACTACTGTCCTAAGTGAGGTATTATAAATGTATTGCATGAATTAAAAACACAACAATGATATACATTGACGCAAGTTTTAGTTCATCAGTAACTTCTTGATCTCTAGAGGAAATGGGATTCTCTCTTGAGGGTTATGAGCATCAGGCTATCCAAGTGGACTATGGCCTCCTATTTATAGAGATGAGGAAAGCTTAAGCCTTTAGTCAGCCCATTAATGACTAATGACTGATTTATTGCCTCTACACATAATTAACCTCCACACACATAAATCAATGTCGTAATCCCCACATTAAACATAATTGAATCACTTAATGGGATTAAATGATAGATAATCCACAATAATACATAACTATGTTCACTTAATAGAGATTAGACCTAACATAAAAAAATATTATAAGCCTCTATTTATAAAGGAGACATAAAGAGGAATGGAAATATAACCCATGTGGGACCAATATCCCTAAAGTATGATAAAATATGAGAATTTCCCAAGAGGTCACCCGTCCCAGTATTGCTCCCGCCCAAGCATGCTTAACTCTAGAGTTCTTATAAGAACTAATGCAATAAATCTCAAATGGGTTATTTCTAACACTCCCCATTAAACTAGAGTATATAAATCAAACATGTCCAACTTGGATCCTGGGCAATCATATGACACATCGGCGATGCTCTTTGTAAAGGTGTCATACGAGCTGCTCTAATGATGACACATGTGGTGTAGAAATAACTCCTATCAACACCTTGTCACAAATCAAGTGATAGTAAATCTCAATATGCTTGATCCTCTGGTGAAAGGCAAGGTTTCTAGCAATGAATATAGGGTGTGTGGTTATCATGACACATTGGTATAGGCATTGGAGTTGTGATGCTCAAATATTTTAGAAAAAAATTTAGCCATGACTGTAGGCATATCTAGCATCAGAATAGGCCTCAATGTGAAGTTGATCATGGAATCTATAGATAGGACCTTTTCTAGGAGCATGCTTGATGTACCTAAGAACCAGTAATGCACCACGCGAGGTTCCTAACAACATAGCAACCATTAATGTACCATGAATTGACTAATATCTCTAAAAACATTATCCCAATTGCTTCATGGTTTCCTATTCTATAAATATTAAGTTTGGCGGGCTTAAAAACACGATGACTTTGAGCTCAACAATTAACTGAGTGCGCGATTAAATCGCGACCGTCCGATGTCACTTACGCGATCGACAGCTCACAATTGCGCATGTGCTTTTGATGAGGATCCGATGGATCAAAGTTCACAGAATCAACGCGTGTTGATCCGGGCGACTTGATCCTACACAACACGGATGGCCACATCACCTGCAAATCAAAATTTAAGATGGAACTTAGTCCCACACATAGGAAATTATTGAGACTCGTCGGGTATAAAAGGTGGAAGGGCCATAGCCCTTTGCGTCACCCAACAGGCCAAGTACGCCCCCCCTATCTTACCTTGGCCCACTATACCTGTGGGCTAGCCCAATTGCTCCTTGTGCGACGTAGGCGTCCACGTAGGTTGACGTGGGCTTGCGTGGCTTCGCCACGTGTCCGCACCGCGCCACATTAGCTTCACGGGTCCCGAGCGAAATAATAAACCCTTTTCATGATTTTTTAATAAGGAAATAAATATGAAAAATACCTGAAAAATCAAAATAAAATCCAGAAAAATTCTTAAAAATTCAGAAATCCATATCTTCATTTATATAACTCCTTTTTGACTAAAATTTTCTCCATTGGATCACAAATTTAGTCTTCTTTAATCTCTGGCCCCTGAAGTCTAAATTTTAGGAAGACAAAAAGATGAATTTATAATAATATTAAGTGAATCTCCTCTTCACTTATTCTCTTTGATCTCTTCATCATTTATTTCTTTCAACTTTCTTCTTTTGTTGATCTTCACTAAAGTCAAAACAAGAAGAAATGGTTAATTTTCAATTATTTGACCTTAAAAAGGTCAATCATCAGTAAAACACATAATTAACCCTAATTAGTGCAAAAATATGGATTTTAGTAAAATGGCATACCAATGGAGAAACTTCATAAAACTATGTTAACATGCATTATAATTACATAAGATAAGGATGAATATTAGTTAAATATGATAATAATTCAAGTTAAATATGCATGTTATCATCTCACAATGTGGATCTTTTGCAATATCAAATCTAGCACACAAAGTGGCTTCATCAATGACCTCAAATCCCAAATCCATTGAAAAAAAAGTTAAAGCAATGATTTTATCATGATTTATCATGGTGACTTGGTGCATGACCACGACTTTAATTTTCACCAAACATAATTGGATGACCAAGACTTACTCAAGAAAAAATCCCACATATATATCATTTCTCTCACCTTGGGGAATGTAATATTGAAAAATATCCCAAAGTGGAGCCTGTGGACAAATATCTCTTTCAATTTCTTTCTCAATTTATTTTCCAGACTCATTTCTTTATCATTGAGATAATGAGATTACACGTTCAAATGAAACGTGAAAGTGTGGAAAGAAGCGAAAGCATGGAAAGAAGTGAAGCATAAATGAGGTGTGTAGAGATGAATGTGAGTGATAATTTTTTGGTTTCTTTTCTAATTTAAGAGAGAAATTATAGTTAAAATGAAAAATCAGTATATAAAGAAATGAAATAGTGCAAAGATGATGGCAAGGTGAGAAGAGTGGTCGTGATGGTGATAAAGTGATGAACAACGCAATGCAAGTTGTGAGTGTGGATGATGTCAAAAGAAAAATACAACTTTATAGTTTTTGAGAATGAACACAAGCAAGAACTCAATCCGGATGTCGCGCAAACCTTGTCGTGATGCCCATCCTAGGCCAAGTGATGCTCAATCTAGTCTAAACACGATCGTCTCTTGATTTATTCTCCACTAAAAGATTAAGAATCAAGAAATGCTCTCCTTGGGCCTTCACCTCCTCTTCCTTTTGGTTGTCTAATGCAAGGAAAGAGCCAAAAAACAAGAGAGAAGACATAAACTAGAGGCTTATATAGAGAGGGTCTTTATAGGTTCTAGATGACCAAGGGTGGAGATGCACCACCCCAAGGATGTCCAAGGGTGTTGTCACCTGCTCAAAGTGGTAATCTTACCCCTTAATGAGGTGGCTCAACCCCTTTCTAAATAATGTGTCTCACCTCCTCAAAAAGAGGTGATAACCCTCCTTAGGGACGTGGGCCCCACCCCCTAAAAAGGTGACACTCAACTCCTCTTAAATAAGGAGGATGTCAACTGTAAGAGGATGATCTCCACTTCATTTTAGTTGTAAAATATTTAATTTAAATAGATTTTAATCTAGGTTGGTCAACCTTCCCCAAAATGGAGAATGTTGACCAACTTTGACTTACGTTGACTTAGCTTAGTAAAGTGGCTGCAACTTAAAAAGATAAGATGATCTATATACTCATATAATAAGGAATTTTACCACCTATGACCTTTCTTCACACCTTTGACCACCTTGACCCTAGATTACACTATTTGATTTCATGCAATTAGAGCTGACTTGGCCTCTAGAAAGGTGAAGAGGTCATCTTCTCCTCTTTTTAATTTGAAATTTGTCTCCATGTATTTCCATATGTTTTTCTTTGTCAATGCATTCACCAAAATCATAAAAATGTGAGTTTTTATGATGGGGTTAGTCTCAAGGTATACTAATAAAAAAAATGATGTATCATGAAGTATATTCATGTTTATAAATAATTGACACTAATTAGATGCAAATTGAGTAAATGAGTGGAATAACCTCATGAATGAAAAAACTATCACAAAAACATGATAACATGCATCATATTAGAAAAAAATATACATTAAAATATGTTTATAATGATAGAAATGAACACATCAATGACACGTTATCAAGTTTCTCATTTTGCCTCTACTGATGTTGCATCCTCTTCATCATCGGGCACCATGTCCATTTCTCGAGGGGAGTTTGATTAGCTTATGAAGCCTTAGATATGTTTGGAGCTTCTCATTCATCTCATCATGCCTCCACATCTAGCACGGGTATTACTCTTCTTCCTTCCTCTGACTCGTGTATTATTCTCTAGGGGGCCTTTCCTCACATGTCAAGTACACATTCCCTCCTTACTCGTTCATTTGTTTACCTAATCCCTCCTTTGTTTCTATAAGCTCATAGATTTTATTATAAACATTACACTAGAATAAAAATGGAAAAAATTCTCTTTTCAATGAACATAGACAAGATACATGGAAAATGTGATTTGGCTTACATGTCACATAATATTCATCACACTCACGACAATATTACTTATGATGTGAATGCTTTTGGTCAATTCATGCAAGAACTTCTAATAGTGCATTGTAAGGGGGCATTAGGGATTCTTGCATACATCAAGCATGCCCCTTAGCGAAGGGCTTATCTATCATTGTCATAATCATCTTTATATTAAGGTATACTCTAATGTTATATATGGTGGTGAGAAAGGAGTCCAAGAATCAGCTAAAGAGTATTACACATACGTTAGAGGTAATTCAATCACTTGGCATTCCCACAAACAAAAGGTCATATCTTATTCTAATGCGGAAGCTAAGTATTGAGCTATGGCTACTACTCAAGAGATGATATGGCAATAGTCTTTTCTATATGACTTGGGTATCATGACTCTGCTTATGTGTATGCATTGTGATAACAAAATAGCAATATTAATTCTAGAAACTTTGCCTTTCATGAGAGGGCCAAGGATATTGAAATCAACTATCACTTTGTCCATGACAAAGGTGTTAGAATTATTTGAAAACCATGTGCCATCATCAGATTGGTTTTCTAACATGTTCACCAAGAGCCTCATTGGTGTGTCATATGATTCATGAGGATCCAAGCTAGGCATGTTAAATCTATATGCTCTAGTATTATGAGAAGTGCTAGATTAGCCCATAAGAGGGCTTAGCCTAGATCAGAGACATTATTCCTATACGAGTTATATTTCTACTTGTCTTTATTTCACTTTTATAAATAGAGGCTTGTAATATCTTCTTTAATTGTCAATTATCATTTGGCTTTACCATTCACAAACCATAAAATGAAGGATTTTTAACTGCCACCAATTATCGTAGCCTATTCTTTCATGACTGGAAAAAGTAAAAAGTTATGGATATTGTAAATTAGTAGAAGACTGCACATGAGGGAATATAGAAAGAGATACTTAATTTTGCATTTATTGAATGACTTTGAGTGGTTTAAAAATAAAGGCAGGGAATTTATCTACAGCCAAGAAGAATACTTCAATGAATAAGTGAATGCATTTAGAAATATGATTGAGGAATACTCAATTTTTAGAACTTATATAAAAATCGAAGGATCATCAGACAAATTTTCATGCAATTGTGAGAAGAAATTTGAAAGGTTCTTATGATGACCACTACTAAGCATGTGAAACTTTATGCCTTCATAGGGGCCCAAACCATGTTATAACATGCATTTATAACTTGAATTCTTATCCTAATTAACTCATATTCATGCTTATTTTATGAGAATATGATGCATGTTATCATAATTTTTAGGAATTTTCTCCATTGGCATGTCATTTCACTAAAGTTGATATTTATGCATAAATTAGGGATAATTTCATGCTTAATAGATGATTAATCTTTTGTTTAAATTAATGGAAGTTAATCTCTGTTATGGAATGAGTTTTGACTTTAGTAAATGTTTGGAAGGATGATTATAGGGTGAATTAATAATTTAGAATGTTTAATGAGAAATGATTTAAGTAAATTATAAGTCATCTTGAGTTCTTCTTTCTAAATATATTTTAAATGACATGATATTAAAAAGAAAAGAATTTGTGATCCAATGGAGAAAATTTGGATTAAAAAGGAGTTGTATATTTTAATTTATGAATTTTTGAAGTTTTATGCCCTTTTTCCGAATTTAATTTGATTTTATATTTGATTTTTAGAGGTATTTTCTACTAAAAATCGGGAAAAAAAGGGTTATTACCTGCAGGCTGACGTGGCGAGAGGGGCCAGGCGGCGGCTGATGTGGCGCGCGGGACCGCCTCGAGGTGCGACGCGGCACTGAGGCCACGTGGCAGAGCCCGGGTGGCCTGCGTAGGAGGGACATAGTGGCGCGGCCACGTGGCAGGGAGGCCACGCGGCCACGTGGCAGGGAGGCCACGCGGCCACGTGGGCGCCTGTGTGGGGCGCCACGTGTAAGGTAGGTAAGATAGGAGATAGTGACGACAGTTAATAGGGGAATCCACTTCCCTATTTAACCGTGTCATATCCCATTATTTTTCCCGTGTGGGACTATGTTCCCACACGATTTTACCTTGCAGGTGACGTGGACGCGTGGCGAGCGTCGGATCTCACCGCGGACATCTACAATCGCGTGGACCCGAGTCCACGCGATCAGCAAATCAGCACGTGCTAAAAAAAGAATTTAAGTGGATGCGATCAATGGCTTACCTGTTGCCACGTGGAGCCTCTCCATAGCGTCCGATCGTCATCGCGGGTTGATCAAGGATTCATAGGATGTGAATCATCGGACAGTTGCGATTTTTCACGATCCTGGTGATCGAGGAGCACCGTGTGGATCGCGATCCGACCGTCCATTAGTTTTTGACGCTTCATCGGACGGTCCAGACGCCTCGTGGATGAACTCCACGATCGTGGTCTGATTGAACCGCGATCGCGCGCGATCGAGCCGCGATCGTGGAGCGTTCGATGCGGAATCAACTCCACGATCGTCAGACAGTGTTTTCGTGAGGATCTGCAGCGAGATCGACGCCCAATCGACGCACGATCAGGCCACGATCGTGGCCGATCGTGGTCGATCGCGGCGAAAATCGTGGCTAGGAAGAAGCGGAAATCGTGGCAAAATTAAGGCCAATTCATGGCCAATCCCGAAGCTGCGACGTCGCCCCAAGGAATCGTTCTCACGACCTATCAAACCGCCTCCACGATTGCCTTCATTGCCCACGATCTTCGGGCCAATTTCCCTCTTTAAAAGCATGTATTTTCCTTCTTTGTTCTTCAACTTTTGATCGATTCGTGAAGGAAATTAAGCGAATTTAGAGGAAGATCTCTAGTTCATCGTGATCCCCCCACGTTTAGACTCAATTGCGAAGCAATTGGAGCGGGATTGATCGCGAATTTCTCCTTGATTTCATCGAATTTTCCCCTTGAATTCCGAACGTCCGTGAGGAAGAATCCGAGCAAATTCACTTCAATCCACGAGAATTGAAGCCCCATTCTTGCGGCAATCGGGTTAGTAGTGAGATTTGATCAATTATCAGGAGGTAATTTGAGTTTTTATTAGATTTAGAAGTTTAATTTTGCAAATTAGTTCATAGTGTTCTTCATTTTCCCCAAATTTTAGTCCGAAAAGATGCTGATTTTGAAAATAGGATATCTCTTTGATTATAATTTCAAATCACTTTATTTTAGTTTCATTCGATTCCTCTTTTCATCAACTTTCCGTGGATAGAAAATTCATCAAATTCTGAGTTCATTTGGCCCTCCAATTTAACGTTTGACCAAGGACTGTTCATCTTTCATCAGAAGTCAAATGTTGACTTTCGGGGTCAATTAATTTTGATTTACACATCAGAATTTGATAATTTTAGTCTTGTTAGATTCCTCTGGTTCTTAGATTTCTATTGGCATAGAAATTGCAAGATTTGGATTTCATTTGGTCATTAAATTTTAAGATTTCCTCTGAGGTGTTAATTTCGGGGATTTTCTGATAGTTGATTTTCAATAATTCATAATAAATCCATTTCTTATCCAAAAATTACGAAATATATATCAATAAATTCCATTTTCTCTCTAGTTTCCAAATATCTGATTTTCGTAATCTTCTGACTCTATTTGATTCTCTGATTTTGCAGAACACCTACTACTGGTCAAAGTCAACGCTTTGACTTTGACTTTTGACTTTTCTGTGTCAAATCCGAGATTTCAATGCTTAAAACTTCTTATTAGGTCTATTTATATCATTTAAACTCATTAGTTCTTTAAAAACCCTTTTAAACCTCAGTTTGACCTAGTCAACTCTGCGATTAAAGTCAACCCTGCTATCTCTGGATCGACCCGATACTTACACATTACTTGATTTTTATATCTTATCTTTGTGAGTTCGGTTTTATAAATTTTTTTGACCATCGTCTTTGTGATTTAACGACGCACGAAAACGATCTGTCAACCACCTCTCTAGCCATCTCTCTTCCTTCTTTGTGGACTATTGACTTGGGGCATCCACCCACATGTAACATTCAGCTCACTGCTTTTTCTTTTATGTAATTTTCATGATTTGTGCTTGACAACATGTCATTTACCAATTAAAAATACCAAAATTATATATTTTTATGATTAATAATGAAAATAACTCTATGTCAAAGCCATGTGCTAAATTACGCTCCAATTTATAAACTGGTCGTTTTACACACTTATTTTGATGGTATTTTAAAATACTAATAAATCCTAACCGTTATTTAACGGATTATACTTTATAAAATTTGCAATGATGTTAGATTTATTAAGAAAATAAAATCAAAATGATATTCAAATCATGGTTTTTGTCAATTAATTGAGTAAGGGAATCTAAGGAGAAAGATAGAGACTATGGTGTCAATGGAGTGGTCAACACCATTTGTGAAGTCAACTTGAGGCCGAATAGTCAACACCATTCCTTGACTGCCTGAAAAACACTTAAAAGGCTTAGGAAGTTAAAATTTAACTGAAATTGTGGATGTCAAATCAAGGTATCGTATGTTTGATGTGCGTTGATGAACTCGTCAAATAAAGATGCCATGCATGTGGAGACCATGTGCAAGTTGATCTAAACAGAATGTTCTTTTAGAAAACTTATAGGAACCTTGTAGAGGGCTTAACCTTGAATCAATTTTAAATCACATGCATCAAAGGATCTGGAAGCAAAACCCTAGATCTTCAAATCAATTTTTTTGTCAAAAAGTGGTCAGAGAGAATCTGAATTTCAAAATAATATTTTAAGAATAAAAAACTCCAACAAATTCATTTTTTTCCTTTCTATTTTCTCCTTCTAGTTCTCATGTTTAAAATATTCTTTTAAGTATCATAATTCTCTACTATCCCTCTACTTTTTTTCGCCCTCATTTTAATTCTCTCTCTTCACTTGATTAATATTTTAATTTGGATTTCCTTGATGCTTTCTCTCCTTATAAAGGAGGCTATCTAATGGAAGTGGCCTCAATGATCATTTCCACCTTCTATAATTTCCTTCGCTTCACATTTCAGCTTTGAATGCCAATGTTATTTGACAAGATTTCTCCAATCTAAACTTTATGCTCACATAATTACTCTCATTTTTTATTTTTCTTCCATCAAAGTTTTTGGTTTTCGATTTTCTCTTTTTCAAAAAAATTATGAACTCGTCTAATCTGAGTCTAAACCAGATTTTAAATCAGATTTAAGATTTAACAGTAAACGGGCCTGAAATCTGATTCCAAAACAGATTTCCAATCAGATCTAACATTTAAATACAATTGGACCTTCATATCTCTAAAAAACTGGGCAGAAATTGATTCTAATGAACTCTGAAATTCGATTACACATAACCCTAAACTTCGAAATGTCCCTAAAACTGACTACAATCACGCTTGAATGCGAACTATAATCTGGCCCCGAAATTGAATGCGATTAATTGTCAGCTTTAGACGCAATCAGACCAGCTTTGTAAGTCAAAAGAAACTATTCTAAATCACTTCTAAAAATAAACCTAGGACCACCAAAAACCAAACCTGACGATTCTCCGAAAACCACCTCCAGAAAACTGTTTCAAGAACGAACCAAAAGTAGACCTAAGATTTCCGGAAAAATGATTGCTGATGATTTCTGCTGAGAAACGCACCTCAAAACGAACCTCAACCAAATCATGATAAGATCTCTTGAAGAACAGAAAGCTAAAGGATCTTTATACTAGAACTTCAAAAATCGTTTGAGGTCGAGGAGGCGGAATGGACGTCAGTTCCTGAATGGAGGGGAGCTTGGTATGCTATTAATGCACGATTGAGATTGAGATTTAGGTTTCGAAAGATATATTAATGCACTTGATATGCTATATACTTCATGCACGAGATTCATCAAATAAAGTGAAATAAATGAATTTCATAGGAATGAAAACTTGATGAAATTAAAAGTTGAAAATTGATGAAATCAGAAGTTCAATCAGAGAGGTGTCCAAATTCCATTTTTGTTACCTCAAGTGGGGTGCTCAAGTCTTATGTACTACTTGTAGTCACAAAGGCATACACTCCTGAAATTTTTTTGGCTGAAAGGTCGCCATTATTATGATTGTAATTGACTTTTAAAAATTAAAAAGATCAATAAATCATTAATTTAATTTGTCAAACTTAAATGTAGTTAAACAGAAAAATTGTCAACTTGTTAATATAAAACACTTTGTGCTTTGATTGTGATCTTTGAGCTTTGACTTTGTGCCTTGGACTCAATGAATTATGCTCTTGAATTCTGTATGTCTATGATAAATTCCGCTCCTTGCAAACCGTACTCATGTAAATTCCGCTCCTCGCCACGTCACCATCGAGCCGACCGCTGGATTTTCGCCGCGTCACCTGCACAGGTAATTAACAAATAATATAGTTCCAAAAAGGAAAGTGAGAGGAACCTGCGGCGATTAATTTCGCCGCAGATTCCTTCTTCTAGCGCGAATAAGAGAGCGCCAGTCGCTCTCTTATTCCTTCTTCAGATACAAAACGACGGAAAACGACAAAACAAAACAAAGAAAACAACAAGCAAAACGAGCGCCACTTCTCTTCTTCGTGCACAAAACAAAGAAAACAAGCAGATTCTCTTCTTCACGCGAATAAGAGAGCGCCACGTCGCTCTCTTATTCCACCTCGAGGTCAACTTAAACGGCACGAATAGGAGGGCGCCACATCACCTGTAAGTGAACAAAACGACAAACGAAAAAAGAAAAACGACAAAACCTACGTATCACAAAACGACAAAATAAAATAATAAAAAAAACACTTACGATCTGCAGAGATTAAATTCGCCGCGGACTCTCCTTCGTGCGAATAAGAGAGCGCCACGCTCTCTTATTCCGATTAAAGTCAACGAAAGCGGCGCGACCAGGTGGTTATCTACCTTTTAATAATAGATATTTGCGTTTATGCGCAGCGACGATTAAAATTGCGTTTTAAAATTACCTTTAGAAAGCTTTTCTTTCAGGCAAGTATCCTCCTTGTGATCTGTTCTTCTATAAGTTATCGAGTTTGGTTGGTTTTTCTTGGATGGTTTACTAGGGTTTGCATAAACATTTTTTTTGACGTCCTAAAGTTTTCTATTGGTCCAATAGTTGATCAGATGTATGGATTTCTCTCTATAGATATCTCATACAATACCCCGGATACGACCATGTCTTATAAGTTTCATCAGTATCATAGCGACATGTCATGTGGGGCTCCCTTTCATCGATATATATCGCTGTCATAGAACGATAATCAACTCGGATAAGGATACATCGTACGTATATCTCTCTCTCTCTCTCAGAGTCCAGGTTTGGGCAGCCCATGGGCTACGGTTTTGAAGGCCATAACCTGTTCGGGCAGTAGCACTACATGGACATCCAGGCCACCCTTTTCATCCGGAGGCCGCAAGAAAATGCATGTCCCCTCTGTAGGAAAGTATGTGAGAACCTGAATCGGTCCTCCTCCCCCGAAATCAAGCTCATGGTACTGAAAACTGAGCCAACTATCCACCTCCATGCGCGGAGACAAACAGGTTCCCGCCGCCGGTGCCGTGGTTTCGAGTGCCGCCGGCGCCGCCGCCCCGAAGTCAATGAACGACTTGAAGTAGCCGTCATCTACCGCTGAAACCGCATCATAGATGACGTCAGCCACTTCTCCGTAGCTCTTGCGCAGCAGCTCCTCTACTGTCATCTGAGGCTTAGCCCAGAGGACCAAATTACCAAAATACTCCACTGGGACTCTGGGCTTCATCCTCGTCCTCCCGTTGACCGCAAGAGTCACTTGGGTCATCTCCCCCGGAGCTAAGCCCCTCACCGTCGTCACCTTCTTCCAAACATGAACCAGAAGACACAGAAAAGTACTGTAATTCCTGCTACTGTCTCTAGACTGGAATCTCCCCTTGAGCTTAGAGATAAACTCCGCGGAATACCGGACAACAACGTTGGGGTTCTCGCTTTCTAATTACTGCTCTCCCTGCGGGGACTTTTCTGAACTCGATTTCATCGTGATTGAACTCGAGCTTCGGAGGGTTTCTGGGGAGCAGCAATGGCGGAGCGACCATGGTAAGGAAGAGACTCGACTTCTAGGCCTTTGACCAGGCGAGCCCAGGCGGCGAAGAAGGTGTTCATGGACTGACCGTCGGCTACGCGATGGTGCGCCGTTAGCCCCACGACTACTCCGCCGCAGGCGTAGCGGTTGAGCTGTACCTGCAACAGCTCCTCGACTCCATCGGTTTTAGGGTGCAACTTTTCGAGCTCGCTGGAGGGCAGAAGAGGAACACTCTCCTGCAAGTTGGAGTTTACCCGGGTTTCGATCACCCGCGCGCCGGCGTCGTTTAAGAGGATGCTCCTCCGGTACAGATTATCGGTGCTGAGACGGCCGGCGAGGTGGGGAAAATGGAAGAGTGCTTTCTGGAGACCTTCTTTAATGGCGGAATTCTCAGGCACCGGTGCGAGGTAAACGTAGATGATCGGGACGTTGATGTTGGGCGCGGCTCTGTCGAAGATAGTCAGAGGAACGTGCCGGTTGAAGAGATGGTGGCGCGAGGAGGGCTTGAGTATGGAGCTTCCAGTGATCTCCATGGTCAAGACGGTAAACTAGATTTGTGCTGCTGAGATCTACTCAGCCGTGTGTAACCTATTGACGTATAAGAAATGAAGAGCAGCGTATTATCCGGAAGTAAATGAAGGGGTTGGGCGGTCCCGGTCACGGTCCGGTTTTTGGCACACCATTCAGTCCAAATCTAAATTCGGTCTCGGTCTCTGTCCACCTCGGTCATGGTTCGGTTCGGTCTTAACTTAGGTCTCTCTTGACCATGAATATGCGTACTTGAAAAGAGATAAATATATCAATATCCATTAATAAAAAAAAATTTATAGTGAAAAACCTCACCAATGATACTTGCTGATTTGAAACAAAGAAGAAGAAAGCATAATAACATGAAAATTAGTTCGTATCTTCACCAAATTCTTCTTCATTAGTATCCGCTTTATCCGTTTTACCCCACGATTTTAAGGTCATCAAAATAGATATAGTTCTTGCAGATAATTTTCCCCTTTTATATGTTATAATCCTTCGTCTTGATGAGAAAAGACACTCTGATGGAGAGCTCGAAGCACAAACTGAGAGAAATCTCTTTGCTAATATAGTAAGTCGTGGATATTTTTCAGACCCAATCTTACACCACCATTGTAGAGCATCGAGATGAGAACATTCAACTTGAGAGTCATGCAAATAATCAAATATTTCATAAGATATTGGTTTTTCTAATAAGATGTTTATGTTCTTCTTCCTTTTACGCTTCATCAATTCAACCATTATTTTCGAACACATTGTAGAAGTATTTGATAATGGCTCACTTTGTGAGCAAGCACTTGATATTGGTGGGGCATGCATTAATTGAAGCAAATGCTTCAAAATATTTGTGATATACTTTTGCTCATCAGTTGGAATATATTCAAATTTTCAAAGATGGATCTAGCATTATAGCAATAGGAAAGATTGGCTTTCTTTATACTTGTGGCTCGTATTTAAGTAACTTTGTTTTCATCACAGTATATGCTCCTTTCGGTGCCATTGATTGCTCTATGCTCATTGGTTTTCCCGTCACACCTTCAGAAGGATTACCTAAAGCAATAATTGATGTGTTCAACTGATTTAACAAAAGATCAAAAATAGAAGTAACATTAGGCGATGTAATGGCCTTTGATTGAGAAAACATCTCGGTGGCTTCCTTAAAAGCTAGAAGTTCATCTGCAAAAATCTTAAGAAGATCCCACTCTTCCGATATAATTAAAGAAATTCTTTTACCACCTTTAAGACAAGTTGTTGCCATTATATTCAACACCTTCCTCTTGTCCCATGCTGTCATAATCATGACATATGTGGAATTTCCACCTAGTGGGGATATTTATGGTTAATAAGTTTTTATTTGACATTTTATACCTTTCACATAATTCCTTGTACTGATGAAATTCTTTGTGGTGTGCTATTTGCCGCAAGAACAAGTTTTCGAAGTCGATGAAGAATTGCTCCAAATGGTCTTTATGAAGTAACTTCCACTTCATCTTCTTCACACTCTTCATCACCTCTCACTTCTGAACATAAATGAAGTTGATGATGAATTACCCAACTCCTTCAAGCCTCCTTGAACAGCTAGGTTGAGAACATGGGCCATACATGGCACATGAAATTTCCTGGTGAATGTCGATCCACTCTCACGTAATAAATTTTCCAAGCTTGCAGCCATTGTCTTGTTATTGCTAGCATTATCTATTGTGATAGCAAAAACCTAGAAAAAAAAATTTATTGTTTATAGATTTAAGATTGAAAATAAGGAACGTAAAAATTCATGTTTACTTACCTTTTGAGTGAGATCATACTCTTCTAACACACGATGCACCACCTTTGCTAAAATTATCCCTCGATGTGATACACCCAACTCCTCAACGGAAAGCACTTGTTCATGAAGTCTCCACATATCATCAATCCAATGTATTGTGATCCCAAGTATTTCCATATTATTTGTAGTTGTCCAAGTGTCTATTGTAAGGGACACCCTTTCAATTGGTCGAAGTAATTCTCTTACCTTATCCCTTTCATCTTTAAATAGTTTCTCCATCCCTCGTCGTCTGGAATGGCGGCTAGCAATCCCTGCTTCACCTTGTACTAAGTAGTTGCAAAACTTTTTAAATTGAGGATGATCAAATAGCGTAAAAGGTGCATCTATCTTAACAATTAAATCTATACACTCTTTCTTTGTCTGCTCTAAATTCCTGCCTGAAAATTTTGAAATCTTTGAGAAATAGTCTTTCAAAGTATTAGGAGCATTTAATGGCCTTAGTTCCTTATAAATCTCAACATGAAATCTTTCCAAGTGATTCCATAACTTGATTATGCTACTACTTCTATCCCTCTTCACTATTATCTATTTTGATGGGGTAGCAACCTTACAAATTTTGAAAAGATACTCATCGTTCAGTAATCTTCATGAAATGTACTAAGATTGGCGAGGCTTTTTCTTTCGTTGTGAAGAGCTTGTAGCTGTAGCACTTGTAGAAACAAATGTTGATGCATTGTTTGATTCAATATAAAAGAAAAAAATATAGCGTTAGTAAGCTATCATCATATATTTTTAGAGATCAATGTAAAATAAAAAGTACCTCATCTCCAATTGATTCCATTGATGACAATCTAAAATACAAGTTAAAAATAAGATTAAAAATTAGATTTAAAAAGCAAAAATATTTAGAAAATAATGTTGGCCATCCATAATGGATATTAGTATAATGCATATCAATATGATATTTAAATGATTTTAATACTTAGGAATGGAAACAAGATTAAATGATATTTAATACTTAGGAGTTAGGAATGGAAACAAGGTACTGAATTGATCAATCATAATGATCACAAGAACAAAAAAATAATATTGTAAAATACTGAATTACTTAGAACAAAATGATAATCATTTTTTTAAAAAAAAAAATCAGATTAAAGGAGGAATAGAACAAAGAGTAACAATCTGCAATCAAATAGAACAAAGAGTAACAAATTGTCCAAAAAATTCATAAAAAAATATAAAAATTCATATTTTAGCTTCCCTAGCTCTTCCCTCTCCATCTCCTTGACAGAAAGATAATTCCTCTCTTCTAGTCTTCTCTCGTCTAGTCTTCTTCCTCTCTTCTTCCTCGACAGAAAGATAATTCCTTGACAGAAAGATTCTCTTCTTCCTCGATTACTTGTATAATTATACTTACATTTTAGGCCCCGATAGAAAGATAAACAGTAGTACATCACAAGAACTCACGAAGAGAGGGAGCGAGAGAGGAGAGCGGAATGAAAAAAAATTCCTACCAAATTCCTCCATCTCCTCCCAGATCAAGCTACCGGAGGAGAGAAATCGGACGCGTATGGAGAAGGATCTGCAGAGAAGTCCGGAGAAGGATCTGCAGAGAAGGATCGTACATAGAAGGATATGTAGAGAAATCGGACGCGTACGGTCCGGATGTTCCTAAATACGTGCTCTTCTCCGTCATCATCCTTGTCGCCATCATCATCCTTGGTCCGGAGAAGTTATGCTTGGTTCTGCTTGCTCTCCATCATCATCCTCGTCCATCTCATTACCTATCTTTTCTCATCTGATTACCATTCATTTTCCTTTCGAAGATCACCCAAATTCAGTAGGCTTAAAAATCTAATTCGGTCGCTTTTCCTCTCTCTTCTTCCTCACTCCACCTTAGGTCCCAAGAGAAAGATAAACGACACACCGCACATGAAGAGAGGGAGAAAGAGAGGAGAGCGGAATGAAAATTTCAAACATTTTATGAATTGAAAAACAGAAATATACGAAATGGCGATAGATCATAGAAGAATCGTTCAGATTTCAGAACTTCAGGTGTGGAAACCGGCCAAGTTACTTAGATTCGAAATGGAAGATGGCAGCGAGAGAATGAAAAATCAAGATTCGGTTAGATTTTGCCTTCTTCTTCTTGCCTGGCGAAGAGACGCAAAGAGATCGGGAATAGGTTAGAGATGTCGGGAGACGGGAATGAGGAGAGATAAGAATACACTGATTCTCTCTTCGGTCCAAGACCGAAGAAAGAATGAGGACTGGTCCAGCCCATTTTTGGGGACCGACGGTCTTGGTTCGATCTGGTTGACTGACAGTCGGTCGATCTTTGGCCTTCCCTATTCTAGACACAACGAAAGTGGGTCAGGATTATTGCCTTTTACACAAAATGAAGGAAAGTGGACCAAGATAGATCTAACAGTTGAAAAACTAACGATCGTAAGATCTGCTAAAACAGATTAGTTACAGAGAAAGGCTGACTCATCCAGGGGTAACTCTTACTTGACATAACGAAATGAAATGAAGAAAAGTGGCAAGAGTCCGATCTAAAAATAAGATAACCTGACAAGAGAGGCTCGAAATAACTACATGACAGAAAAATGTTGTAGACTTGAATGTTTTCAATTCCCTCAAAGGCTAACTCTTACGCCACATGGGGAAGTCATAACTCCACATGGGATCATTGGTGGCGTACCACCCCTTTCGCCACCAAGGCACGATACCATGGCGCCGAAGGAGCCAACACCCACACGCATCGAGCGCCCCACGAAGAGCAAAGACGAAGGATGCCGACTTTCGCTACACCGCTTGAGGACTTCGTCTCGCCACACTTTGAGCTCGCCCCCGATGGACTTATCTTTCCTTATGTTGCTTTATGAAACTTTTCTGGACCATACGTGTTTTAGCGGATCCGCTTTTATCTCTCTTCCCCTTTGGGTTTCTTAGTGAATCTTCTCTTTCATGCCCCACTTAAGAAGCCCACTCTATGTGGACCTTTTATTCCATTTTATGTTGGGCTATTAGGTTCATGGGCCTCAAGTGGGCCCTTTCTCCTCTCGGCCCATCTTAGGCTCTATAAGAGAGGAAGGGACCCCCCCTGATAAGAACATGAATAGTAGTTATAACCACCCATTTATTGTTCTTATTTAGCTTTATTAAACTCATGTATACACCATCCCCTCCATTATCTCTTGACTTGATGTTGTAAACTATTAATGCATAAAAAAGATATTATTGATAACATGCTATTTATGCATGTAATTACATAGTTATTAATGCAAATTAATGCATTAATCATTACAAATATATGCATGTTATCATCTTTTAAGCATATTTCTATCATTTTGTGTAAATTCATGATTAAATCTGAAAATACATCAATTTATGGGTTATTATGTATAATTAAACATTGTAATCTTTAATCTTATTTATATTTAAGATCATAATCATGTTTTATGGATGAAAATATAAGAGAAAAGACTTTTATTGACATTTATGTGTGTTTATGAATTTATTTTATAAGATACATAAATGTATAAAATTAATATAAATTCATTATCTTATTATTTTAATAATTTGACCTTTTAAAATGATAGATTATTCAATTCTGAATCCAACAAAACAAATTTGAATTAATTTGGAGTTATATTTTGAAAGTTATGAATTTTACAATTTTTAGGAATTTTTCTGGAATTTTTCTGAATTTAATTAGATTTTATTTCGATTTTTAAATGTTTAAAATAAATTAAAAATCGTGAAAAATGGGGGTTTAATCGGGCGTGTACACGTGGCATCGCCACGTGGACCGGCGCGAGCGCCTGCGTGGCGCGGAGGGTGACGCGTGGCCCTGATGTGACACGTAGATGTTATTTATATTTATATAATGTATATAGGTCTCCCGTGTATAGGGAGACAAATTATTAATACCCCTAAAATTGCGTATGTTATATACGCGTCTTCTTCCCTCTTTTTCTCCGTGTGGGACTAAAGTCCTTGTGTTTTCTATATTTTCAGGCCACGTGGAGCAACGTGGATCGCCGGATGAAGATCGCAATGATCGCGTGACGTAGATGCAATGGACACGAGGACCATTTAATCACGATCAACGAACGTGATTGAAATGAACTTTAAGTGAATCAAGATCCACCGTCCGATCACAAGTTATAACGGTCTAGATCGTTCGCGATCGATGGACCTCGGATTTAATCATGATCGTCGGATTTAGATCCAAGGGATACGATCAAATGAAGCCTTTCCTCACACACGCGATCCGATCAAATCTCGACCATCGATCATCGATCAGATGGCTAACAGGTGGAGATGACGATTCCTGAAGAGGCATCTCATCGCGATCGTCCATCGCGATCAACCGCATCTGATCCAACAGCTGACGATCATCTTCGTTTTTTTAAATGTGTTCTTCGCGACGGAAGAAGGCGTTCGGGATCAATCTTCAAATACTCTTTGTATACTCCACCAAATCGCATGCCGTTTGTTCGAGAGTGTTCTTGACTCATTTCTGCTTCAATAGAATACTTCACTCTAATTGCACATACTTCGATTAGAAATCAAAAGAGAACTTCATTAGTAATTAATATTCATTAGTAATGAATAAGATAAAGATCATTCGAATATCTTTTTTTCTATCTATTTATATATTAATTTAAAATATAATATAATTATATATTAAATTAATTTAACATTTATATATATTTATATATTAATTTAACTGTAAACCAAAAGTTTTTTTAGCTAGATTCTCTTCTTTAACTCTATTCCTACATACTTCTTGATACCTTATACGATACTATATAAAACAAAATAGCATTTTTTTTTTTTTAATGAAAGGGATATAATGAAATTCGCTGATTGGATCTTATCAAGGAAAGGGTCCAGTTATTTCATTTTAGTTAATAAATTCGATTTGATGGACTCAACAAACATAAATCAAACTTTGATCGAAGGAGAAGGAAGAAATCACATCTTGAACCCCACTTTCGTCTTCAAAAATTCGGAATGAAAAGCCTTGCATTTGGCAATTAATTGGATCATTTTGAAGGCTACGTTGGGTTGGGTTGCGTGATTTCATCTTAATCTTTCATCATTTAGTTTTAATTTTACTTTTAGCATTGTAGATTTAGTTTAATTTAGTTTAATTTTTGGTTTTTAATCGTTTTTCGAAACAAATTTTTCTCTAAACTTCAAACTTCGATTACTCTTCGAATTCTTATCCAAATCACCTAGTTTTTTATTCTGTGGATTCGAAATTAAGTTATCTTTCTTAATATACTAAAATGCACAATTTTTAATCTCAATTCGTCGTTCGGTTTGACCGAATTTCAAAGATATCTCTCAAATTTCCCTAGTTCTCCGTGGATTCGACCCTTAATTACCATTATACTAATTAATTAATTTGATTAATCATAAATTGGAAAGTTTAGGACTTTGTTTGACAGTAAGTCGTGTGCATTCAACGACCATACGATTTAGTCTCGTCAATTATGTTGCATGATCTTATTTTCAAGAACTATAGAAAAGGGAGAGTAACAAGACCCTCCAAAATAGAAGGCATAATGGGCTGTCCAAAGTAAGGAAATGAAGTATACAAGAGGATGGGCAGCAAGATCCTCCAAAATGGAAGTGCTTAAGGGGCCTAATGGGCTGTCCAAGACAAGCGATTGCAAGCACAGTCAAACAATGTGAGCCCAGCCGAGGAGATGTTGGAGAATAAAAGAGGGAAAAAGCTCTTTCAGGAGGCTCCTTCTTCCTTTTCTTTAGCTTCTTCCCGTAGCTTCTGCTCCGCCCTTCTTTTTCTGTTGTTCTTTCTCTCTCCTAGGTTTAGAATTTCATCAGCATCCTCCTCAGAATCGTTGTTTGGAAAAATCTTGGTTGTTATTGTTGTTTCCTTTTCCATCTCTCATCATCTTTTCTTCCTCTCCCGCTCAACCTCTCTCGCGTTCTCGCCTTTTTTTCTCCCGACCTCTTTCCCAATCCCTCTATGTTGACTTTTCGATTCCTCTTCTCGTCTGATATCTGCTCTCTCCCTCTCCCAAGTTTCTTTTCTGTCTTTCTATCTCTCTCGATCTCTTTATCTCTCCCAAAAACTTCCCTTTCTCTTGTCGTTCTATCGTTTTCTCTCTTCTATTCCCTCTCTTACCCTCTCGAAATTTCGCCGTCTTCGCTTGAACTTCCGGCTTAACCTATTTCAATTCCTACCTCTATCTCTACTCTCTCGCTCTCGATCTTCGTTTGCATTCTCTCCTAGTTCCGCGTCTCGTTTCTTCCCGCTCTCTAATTCTTTCTTGCTCTCTCCCCTTTCCTGCAATTTTTCTCCGTTTTCTCCTTCCTATCTACCTCTCTCGCGCGATCTCATTTTCTTTTCTCCGAATACCCCTGATAACATGCTATATTTGCATCATAAAACATGATTTTTGATGCATATTTAAGTATAAATGATTTCATTTTCATGCATGTTATCGTACTTATATGTATTTTTCTATTATTCTCTTAAAAAGTCATTATAATCTCGAAATACTTTAATTTAGGGTTAATTTTTATAAATTACAGTTTAATAATTTGATAACCCATGTTCTTCTTGAGATTATAACTGTTTTTAAAGTTAAAATAATAAGAGAAACAATTTTTAAACATTCATTTCATTTTTCTAAAGTTTAAAATCTTAATAAATGAATGTATTTTTTTGAAATAAAAATTTTTAACTCTTATTATTTATTTAATTTAACCTTTTAGAATAATAGATAATTAAATTTTTGATCAAATGAAAGAAATTTTGGATTAATTTGGAGTTATATATTAAAAAGATATGATTTTTTACAAATTAGGGATGGATTTTTTAAAACTGTTTTTCTTATTTTATTTTTGATTTTTAATAATAAAAATAAATAAAAAATTAAAAAAGGGGGCGCGGGACCCGCGTGGATGCGACGTGGCACGCAAGGCCACGTGGCAGCGCCACGCGGACCCGCGCAGCACCTACGTGGCGCGTATATATTATATTATATTATTATTACTATATATAATAAAAGGGTTCTTCAGCCTCGCCTAGATGGGGAGGGTATTAACCCTCTTAAATGTCGGGACTTATATACCCGACATTCTTTCTTATTTCTTAATGTGTGGGACTAAGTTCCACACATTCTTTTGATGCAGGTGACGTGGCGCGACGACGGGCGTTGGATCTCGCGGACGGGCGATCGACAGGCGTCGATCGCGTGGAGCGCGGACCACGGGAGATCAATCAAACAAGTGTTTATTTAAGGCGAGTTATAACGGTCTGATCCGCTGCAACGTGGCAACATCACACGCGTTGATCGCGTGGAACGCGGATCATCAAAATGCATCAACGCACGTGCTTAATCGAAAGCGTTATAACGGTCCAGATTAGATCTTGGAGGAAGCATCTGGAACGTCGGATGAAGATCCAACGGACGCGATTCAAGGCATTTTTATAAAGCGTTTCATCAAATGCTATCTGAGCCGTTGATCAAATTCCGACGGCTACGATATTTTCGAAACGGTCCACGATGGACCGTTTCATCGTAACCGTCGATCGAAACGATCGGACGGTTACGAATTTTCGCCCTATAAAACTAAGTGTTCTTCGTCGTTCTTAAGCATCCGAGTTGAATTTCAATCTAATTGAGCTGTCTAGACACCATTCTTCTCGCTTCTCTGGCGCTCAAAGTGTTCCTCACTCAATTCCGCACGCACGGAGCATTAGAAATCGAGATTTGGTGGACAATTGAGGGAGGAATCGCAGCTTGAAACTTGTCGAGGCGTTCTTGAGGTTCTTCGCGATTGATCGGGTTAATCACGAAGATTTGATCGCAAAACGGGCTTAGTGGAAACGGTTTTTCATCATTTCTCTTCCCATCATGTTTAATTTGCGTTTTGATTAGTATTTAGAAGTTAATTTCATCAATTTTCACCTAAAATCACGGTTTTTACGCTCGAAATTTTCTCTCCACTTCGAAATTTTATTTCTCGGCGAAATCAAGTCTAAATTGGACGATTTTTGATTCCGTGGAATCGATTTCAAGTCTTCTTTCTAAAAATACCATTTTCCCCAATTTCTAGCATCAATTTCTCGTCCGATTTGATCAAATTTGAAGAATACGTCAAGAAATTCCTTAATTCCCAGTGGATTCGACCCATATTTACCATTATACCCCTCAATTCGAGTGAATTTCCTAAAATTGGTAAGTTTGGAACAATTTTTGACGTGATACCGCTTGAAATTGATGACATCGCGGTCTCGTCTTGTCAAATGGCGCCGCTGCCGGGGAATTAAGGCAATTTTTGATCAAATTAAGTCAATTTGGACTTGGTCAACGCGGATTTTTCTCTTAATTTCTTGAAATTCAAGTAATTCAATCGTATTTTGAGTGATCCGAAGTAGAAATCCATGTTTGAGATCCTTAAATCGATAAGATTAAGTGATTTCCGCCCCTTTTCTAAGGATTACGGGCAATTGCTTCTTCAGATCGCGTTAAGAACGCGTAACTCTCACGGATATTGACACTCAGGTACGACTAATTTCAATTTTTAACATGTTTGAAGTATTTATAAGTTATTATCCATCTACCTACTCGATCCACTCTTCATGAGAAGACGAATGGCCTGGAGAGTACGGAATAATCCCCTAGAAATAGACCTCTTTGAACGATCCTCGCAGACTCCTGAAGCTACCGAGACCGACACTACCGAAACTGACTCAACTTTTGATCCTACCAAACAAGTAGAAATGTCCCGGAATGATGAAGGAAATGCTAGGAAACGCCTTAGTGACTATGCTAGGCCCGTCCTCCAGCGACCCGTCACTAGAACTCACGCACCCCTAGGACGAGGGGCCAATTTTAGAATAGACTCCCATGTAATGAGCATGCTGCCTATCTTTCATGGTAAGCCTTCCGAAGATCCCTATAGGCATGTAGATGAGCTTTCCCAAGTTTGTGAGATTAACCACCTTCAAAATGTCCCCGCCGACAAGATGAAGATGAAACTCTTTCCCGCTACCCTTAGAGATAGAGCCAAGGACTAGTTTTTAAAATTAGGGAAAGAATTCACAAGTTGGATTGAGATGGAGGAGGAGTTTTTAAGAAAGTACTATTCCGTAGGAAAAACCACCTCTGTCCGAAAAGCCATCAGAGAATTCACCCAAGGCTCATCCGAAACCTTCCACGAGGCCTGGGAACGACTAAGAGATCTTACGAGAGAGTGCCCACACCATGGCGTATCTAACCACGAATTAACTCAAATTTTTTATGACGGGTTAGGCCCGCAAGATAGATACCTTTTGGATGCAGCTAGCGGCGGCACCTTTATGAGCAATTATGAAGACGACGCAATGGATCTCATCGAAACGGTGGCGGAAAATAGTCACCATAATGCGGCGAAACCATTTGGAAGAGGTGCAATGCCGAAAGCTCTAGACGCCAAGTCAGCGGAAACGGGGATGCTCCTCGAAAGAATCGACAAAATGGCGGAAGTCCAGAACTTACTCCTGGACCGACTCAACATCCGCAACGGTTCCGAAGGACTCGCCCCCGTCTCACTTCAAGAAGCGTCACCATGCGCGACGTGCTCAAGATTCGACCACATCGAATTAGATTGCCCCGTGATGGCAATCCAAGGGCAAGGAATGTATAGACAAGGTCCATCAGGAGGACCAAGTCAACAGGGACGGCCAAATTATCCAGGTAATTATTCTAACCAGAATAATACCCCTGTTTTTAACAATTCCTTACAGAATAATGGCTATAGGAGGAACAACGATCAACCTTATCCTCCACAATACAACGGTCAGCAAAATTACCCTAATCAAAGACCGCCGTCGTTCGTCCCGCCGACTCAACCACAAGCATACACGCAAGCTCCACGCCAAACCACGCCGGCATCCGACCCGATCCTCGGCGCAATATCGCAATTAATGGAGCAAATGACGAGGATGAATTCACGCGTGGACGAAATTCAGGACTTCGTCAAGACGAACGTCCAACCGACGACAGACAAAAAGGGTAAGCAAGTAACTTTTACTGACCAGTTACCCTCGCAGGCCACGGCAAATCCAAGAAATCAAGGAGCTTCGTCGACCCAGACTCATAATATCAATCATATACATGTCGACGAAGAAGCCGTCGAATCAGCCCTGGCCGTATCAAGCCTTCGGAGTGGGAAAACTCTGCCGGATCCATACAATGATCATCCGTTCCACCAAGGCCAAAAAGAAGCAGAAGAAACGCCAATTATCGTTGAGCAAGATACTGATTTGGAGGACGAGGAAGAACAGGTTACGGCTGAACCTAACCCTGACAAATATAAGCCCCCTGTGCCTTATCCTCAAGCTTTAAACCGACCAAAAGCCAAGAATAACGAAACCGACGAAAACCTACTAGAAGCCTTTAAGAAGGTAACCATAACTATTCCCTTAACAGAAGCCATCAAGCATATCCCTACCTATGCAAAATTCCTAAAAGGCATATGTACCTCTTATAGAAGCCCCAAACGGATCCAACTTAGTGAGACGGTAAGCTCCATCATGATGAATTCCTTACTCGTAAAAAAGAGAGATCCGGGAGCACCCATGATCACGAGTGAAATCGGAGGAATGTCCTTTACTAGGTCCCTACTAGATACAGGAGCCAGTATAAACATCCTCCCTAAAGCTGTATTCGATCGTCATCATGTAGGGGAGTTACAACCATTCCTTGTAGAACTATGCCTAGCCGATGGATCTGTTAGAAAACCCCATGGACTAGTAGAAGACGTCATCGTAAGAATAGAAGATTGTTATTTCCCGGTAGATTTCCTAGTGGTCGATATGAAAATGACTAAGGAGCTGAGCCAAGCCCCGATCATATTAGGACGACCCTTCCTAGCTACCGCGAAAGCCGTAACCGATTGGGGGAAAGGAGAAGTTATTCTCAAAGTGGGAGAGCACACCGTGAAGGTCGACATCAACAAGCTAATGAAATACCCTTCACGAGCATCCGAAGACTTGGGAGCCATCGACTTCGCCGATGATCAAGACATAGACGAATGCGTAGAAGAAGTCATGATGATCGACGAGGAAGCAAGATATGAAGAGCTTCCGATGGACGAGCCCACTTTGGAGCTCAAAACTCTCCCGTCTACACTCAAGTATGCCTTCCTTGACGACGAGAAAGCAAAGCCGGTAATTATTTCGTCCAAGCTGGACCTCAAGCAAGAAGAGAGATTACTGGAAAGTTTAAGGAAGAATAAAGAAGCAATCGGATGGACCATGACGGACTTAAAAGGGCTAGACCCTTCACTATGTACTCATCGCATCTTCCTAGAGGATGAGTCAAGACCCGTCAGGGAAGCCCAGAGACGACTCAACACAAGGGTATGGGAGGCCATTAAAGAAGAAATTCTTAAATGGCTAAATGCAGAAATTATCTACCCCATATTCGATAGCCAATGGGTGAGTCCGGTACACGTCTTCCCGAATAAAGCCGGAGTAACGGTTACGATGAACGAGAAGGGCGAGGAAATCCAGACGCGCCTACCGACGAAGTGGAGGGTCTGCATCGACTATCGAAAGCTGAACTCCGCGACTAAGAAGGACCACTTCCCGCTACCGTTCATCGACCAGATCCTGGACCGACTGGCAGGATCCAACTACTTCTGCTTCCTTGATGGATACTCGGGCTACAATCAGATTGCTATCCACCCCGACGATCAAGAGAAGACAACGTTCACCTGTCCTTTTGGCACCTTCGCCTTCAGACGCATGCCATTCGGACTGTGCAACGCCCCTGCGACCTTCCAACGATGTATGACGGCCATCTTCTCTGACTTTCTTGGCGACAGTTTAGAAGTCTTCATGGACGATTTCTCTATCTTTGGAAACGACTTCGAGACATTTCTTGCTCACCTGACGAAGATACTAGAGGTATGCGTCAGGAAACGACTGGTACTTAGCTGGGAGAAATCCCACTTCATGGTACGAGAGGGAGTAGTGCTCGGGCACATTGTCTCGGGCAAAGGCTTAGAAGTGGATAAGGCCAAGATAGAGGTCATCCAAAACCTCCTTCTCCCAAATACTGTGAAGGACTTAAGGAGCTTTCTCGGGCACGTCGGCTTCTATTGACGATTCATCCAAGACTTTGCGAAAGTTTCCAAGCCTCTCACCACCCTTCTTTGCAAAGACAAGGACTTCATCATCGACGAAGAAGGGAAGCGCGCATTCAAGACATTGAAGCAAGCACTGATCGAGGCACCGATTTTACAAAGTCCTAATTTGGACTTACCTTTCGAGATCATGTGCGACGCTTTAGACTACGCGGTGGGAGCGGTCTTGGGGCAGCGACTGGACAAGAAGCCGACGGCCATCTGCTACGCAAGTAAGACCCTCATCGAAGCTCAAATTAATTACACGACGACGGAGAAAGAGCTTCTGGCGGTGGTCTACGCTCTCGAGATGTTACGGCCTTACATCTTGGGGAGCAAGATCATCATCTACACTGATCATGCGGCCCTGAAATACTTGCTCTCCAAGAAAGAGGCCAAACCAAGACTTATACGATGGGTGCTGCTCCTTCAAGAATTCGACCTGGAGATAAAAGACAAGAAGGGCAGCGAAAACTCGGTGGCGGACCACTTATCGCGTCTCCACATCTCGGGAGGAGAGGACATCGGAGAGACATTTCCAGACGAGCATCTCCTCGCCATCTCGAGTCACGCCCCCTGGTATGCGCACATCGTCAACTTCATCGTGACTGGATCGATCCCGGAGCACTGGAACCGACACCAAAAAGATAAGTTCTTCCATGAGCTCAAGTATTATTTCTGGGAAGAACCACTTTTGTTCCACCTAGGATACGACCAGATCATCCGACGATGCGTACCAGAGGAGGAGCAGGGAGACATATTGGCGATGTGTCACTCATCGACGTGCGGAGGACACTTCGCGGCACGAAAGACCGCTGACAAGATCCTATAGAGCGGCTTCTACTGGCCATCCATCTTCAAGGACGCCCAACGTTTCTACACGGAGTGCCTACAATGTCAAGCGGCGATCAACATCTCCAAGCGAGACGAGATGCCGATGCGGCCGATCCTTGAGGTGGAAATATTCGACCTTTGGGGGATAGACTTCATGGGACCTTTCCCACCTTCTGACGGGAAAGAGTACGTCTTGGTGGCGGTGGACTACATGTCCAAGTGGGTCGAAGCAATCCCACTAGGAGAAACGATCATCGGGAGGTACTACGCTTCATCACACGATACATCTTCGCCCGATACGGTTGTCCGAGAGCCATCATTAGCGACGGCGGCTCACACTTCAACAACTCGCACTTACGGGCGTTGTTGAAGAAATACGGAGTTCACCACCGCATCACCACGCCATACCACCCCCAGGCGAATGGGCAAGTAGAGGTAAGTAATAGAGAAGTCAAATCTATACTTAAAAAGATAATTCGTCCAGATGGAAAGGATTGGGCACACAAGCTCCCCGACGCACTATGGGCACACCGGACGGCATACAAGACACCCATCGGGATGTCTCCCTTCCGGCTCATCTACGGGAAAGCCTGCCACCTTCCGGTTGAGCTAGAGCATCGAGCCTACTGGGCCATCAAGAAGCTCAACCTAGCACTGGACGAAGCAGGCAAGGAACGACTTCTCCAGCTCCAGGAACTACAAGAGTTGAGGCATGACGCGTACGAGAACACGGCGATCTACAAAGAGAAGACCAAGGCCTTTCACGACCGACACATCCGACGACGATCATTCCAGATCAGTGACAAGGTCTGGCTCTACAATTCCCGCCTCAAACTCTTCCCTGGAAAGCTGCGCTGCAGATGGGGTGGTCCCTACGTGGTTCTGGATTTGTTCGACGGCGGAGCAGTACTCATCTCCGAGCCTAAGACCGGTCCACAATTCAAGGTAAACGACCATCGTCTTAAGCCGTACCTGACTTCAGAACCACCCGCACCAGCAGATAAGGTAAATCTGCATCTTCCCGAGCATTCGAGGACGTGACGGTATCACCCTCGACCCATCAGTAGTCTAGGTTTCATTTTGTTTAGTCTGGCTGAAGACATTAAACTTAGCGCTCTTGGGAGGCACCCCAAGATTATCTTACCTTTTTAGTTTTGTGTTTTTGATTTAGGTTTGCTTTTAGACGTTGAAGAACTACATTAGGAAAGGGCGCACCTGCACTGGAAATTCCCACGAGCATCACGGACTAATGAGCTTTTCTAAACCCATCTCACCACACTTTTTATTGTTTTCATGCCATGATTCGATGAGTTTTTCACATGAGCATGTAGTATTCATTGAGGGCAATGAATGATTCTAGTTGGGGGGTGAGGATTTAGAAAAAGCTCTATCATTTTTCAAAATTTTTAAAATTCTATCTTCTAAAAACTCCTATTTTTTAAAATCTTTGATGTAATCTACCCCACCTTAGAAGTCTTTTCATCAAGAGATCTGACCTACTAGAGATGTAGAAGTAAGGATCTTATAGTCCATATGATTACATTTTTGAGTAATAAAGCCAAATGATTTAGAGAGACCAATGGGTTAGAGTAGTGGTTGACTTCTTTGGGGTTGGGTACCTAACAGGCACCAAGGAAAAAGAGTAATCAAGAGGTTGAAATGCTATGGGAGTGAAAAGGAGAGTATTTGAGAGAAAATAAAATTCCATCCTCTACCTATTATTAGCCCAAACTTCTTAGTATGAGGAATTTTCCGATGCTAGATTTTTCCCTTTAAAGAGTGCAATGATCCATAATCTTTGTAGCACCTATCTTTTCCTTATAGGCATGTAGTTTTCTTTTCCAAAGCAGTCAAGTAGTAACACCACTTTGTTTTAAAAACTTTGCTTTGGATGATGAACACTCCCAAGTGAATCCACACATCCATTTCACCTTCCATTTTTTCTCCCACATGTGCTTATACCTTCACTATACTTCATTTGCTACACACTCTCTTCAGAAATCCTAAAACTCCTCCACATCATCATTCTAGTCTTCTCAAATGCTTAAAAAAAATAAAGAAGAAAAGAGAGAGGAGCAAAGTCAAAAGAAAGAGAGAAACAAGAAGTTACAAGAAGGAAAATAAGTGGGAACATCTTCTACCTTTATCTCTACCTCCACTATCATCTCCATCATCTACCCTATCCATCATCATCCACCTCACTTGGGAGTATAATCATCATAAGTGGTACCTTCTTTGATTTTGTCAGCCACTTTGTTTTATCAACATATTTGCTTTTAGCCGAATCATACCTTTAGAAATAGTATCTTTTATTTCCTTCAGCCTCCTCACACGATGCATCCAAAGATAGGAATCCATTTGAATTGCACTCTTTTAAGGAGGAAAGCGAGTTGAGGGGAATTCTAAGTACTAGGTAGCCTCCAATTTGAGGGAAGGAGTGATGTGTTTATGGAGAGGGTAAGGAATTACATCCACTCATGAGAGAGTGAGTTTATTTTCAGCACCATAGCATCATACCTTAGATAGGCTCACCTTGATTACAATCAAGAATTAGACTTGAGCATTAGCCGATGAGCACTACCCTAACATGTTCTAAAGAAGTCAACCTAGAAATGGAATCTAGATCATTAGGGCCTACACTATGAGGAAAACGTGATCATACATTTATACACTTCACCTTTTTAGTAATAGGATCAAAGGATGAAAAGACTTTCTAGGGAGATCATATAGTGAATTGCTAAGAGACTAGGAATAATTTAAGTTGGGGGGTGTGATAACATGCTATATTTGCATCATAAAACATGTTTTTTGATGCATATTTAAGTATAAATGATTTCATTTTCATGCATGTTATCGTACTTATATGTATTTTTCTATTATTCTCTTAAAAAGTCATTATAATCTCAAAATACTTTAATTTAGGGTTAATTTTTATAAATTAGAGTTTAATAATTTGATAACCCATGTTCTTCTTGAGATTTTAACTGTTTTTAAATTTAAAATAATAAGAGAAACAATTTTTAAACTTTCATTTCATTTTCTAAAGTTTAAAATCTTAATAAATGAATGTATTTTTGAAATAAAATTTTTAACTCTTATTATTTATTTAATTTAACCTTTTAGAATAATAGATAATTAAATTTTTGATCAAATGAAAGAAATTTGGATTAATTTGGAGTTATATATTAAAAGATATGATTTTTACAAATTAGGGATTTTTTTTGGATTTTTAAAACTGTTTTTCTTATTTTATTTTTGATTTTTAATAATAAAAATAAATAAAAAAATTAAAAAAAGGGGGCGCGGGACCCGCGTGGATGCGACGTGGCACGCAAGGCCACGTGGCAGCGCCACGCGGACCCGCGCAGCACCTACGTGGCGCGTATATATTATATTATATTATTATTACTATATATAATAAAAGGGTTCTTCAGCCTCGCCTAGATGGGGAGGGTATTAACCCTCTTAAATGTCGGGACTTATATACCCGACATTCTTTCTTATTTCTTAATGTGTGGGACTAAGTTCCACACATTCTTTTGATGCAGGTGACGTGGCGCGACGACGGGCGTTGGATCTCGCGGACGGGCGATCGACAGGCGTCGATCGCGTGGAGCGCGGACCACGGGAGATCAATCAAACACGTGTTTATTTAAGGCGAGTTATAACGGTCTGATCCGCTGCAACGTGGCAACATCACACGCGTTGATCGCGTGGAACGCGGATCATCAAAATGCATCAACGCACGTGCTTAATCGAAAGCGTTATAACGGTCCAGATTAGATCTTGGAGGAAGCATCTGGAACGTCGGATGAAGATCCAACGGACGCGATTCAAGGCATTTTTTATAAAGCGTTTCATCAAATGCTATCTGAGCCGTTGATCAAATTCCGAGCGACTACGATATTTCTGAAAAGCGGTCCACGATGGACAGTTTCATCGTAACACGTCGATCGAAACGATCGGACGGTTACGAATTTTCGCCCTATAAAACTAAGTGTTCTTCGTCGTTCTTAAGCATCCGAGTTGAATTTCAATCTAATTGAGCTGTCTAGACACCATTCTTCTCGCTTCTCTGGATCTCAAAGTGTTCCTCACTCAATTCCGCACGCACGGAGCATTAGAAATCGAGATTTGGTGGAGAATTGAGGGGGGAATCGCAGCTTGAAACTTGTCGAGGCGTTCTTGAGGTTCTTCGCGATTGATCGGGTTAATCACGAAGATTTGATCGCAAAACGGGTTTAGTGGAAGTGGTTTTTCATCATTTCTCTTCCTATCATGTTTAATTTGCGTTTAGATTAGTATTTAGAAGTTAATTTCATCAATTTTCACCTAAAATCACGGTTTTCACGCTCGAAATTTTCTCTCCACTTCGAAATTTTATTTCTCCGCGAAATCAAGTCCAAATTGGACGATTTTTGATTCCGTGGAATCGATTTCAAGTCTTCTTTCTAGCATCAATTTCTCGTCCGATTTGATCAAATTTGAAGAATACGTCAAGAAATTCCTTAATTCCCTGTGGATTCGACCCATATTTACCATTATACCCCTCAATTCGAGTGAATTTCCTAAAATTGGTAAGTTTGGAACAATTTTTGACGCGATACCGCTTGAAATTGACTACCTCGCGGTCTCATCTCGTCAACCCCCTCACGCAAACTCTCTCTCTCTCTCTTCCCCGCCTCTGTATTTCCTTTCTTTCGCACTTCCGCGTCTCTTCCTCTTAAAATTCCCTCTTGGCCTTCTAATTCATGTCGCCTCCCTCTCGTTCTCCCTCACTCATTACTTCCGGTCTCCTCCTCCTCTTCATGGCTTCATCCTCCGTCACCTTCTTTCATGATAATTTCTTCTTCCCGATTTCTCGTTTCCATATTTCGAGCATTCTCATCATCTTCCTCCTAATCTCTCTACCTTCTGAACGCCTCTTTCCTCCTCTCTCCGATTTCCTCTTTCCATTCTCTCACATTAGTTCCCTCTCTCTCTCTCTTCCGGATTCGTCCCGTCATTTCCGACTCCCCCTTCACCTCTCCTCCTCGTTTCTTTGTATTCCTCACGATTTCTCCATTTTCTCTCTCTTACCTGCTCTCTTTTCTTCCGTTGCGATCCTTCTTCTCCAATTTATCTTCCTTCGAACTCGTCTCTTCTTATTCCGTTTTCTCTCCTCAACTTCCTCTTTCATCTCTGTCTTCCGTGCACTCATTTTCTCTCTCTCCCAACTTCGTCTCCTTCCGCCTGGCCCTCCTGCACGGTCAAACCCTTCTTTCCCTCGGTCTTCTTCACGCACTTTCTCCCTCTTATTCTAGATTTCTCTCTCCTATTCTCTTACGGTCAATCTTTCGTTTGGTAGCGGCACTTCCCCATTTGGCCGATTTCGTCACTTCCGATCTTGCAATCTCTCTCTCTCTCTCTCTCTCTCGCACGCTCGCGCCTGTTGACTCTCTCTCTCTCTCTCGCGTTTGTTGACTGTCTATATTCTTTTTCCTCTACCATTCTTCTATTTTTAAATTCATTTTCTCGTCGAGTTTGATCTCGCTCTATCTTATATTCTCTCTTACTTTTTTTATCATTCTCTTTCTTCTGAGTTATCCTGTAGTCTCCTTCCCTCTCTTCGAAGATCTCTCTCTCTCTCTAAATCTCTCCCTCAAAACCTTCTTTCTTTTTAAGTCTTTCCGGTTCTCCATCTTTCTTCCTAAAAGCTTTTCATCCCTTTTTCTCTCCCCTTAACTCACACTCTTTCCTTCTCTCATTACACCCCTTCTTCCCCATTTTTCATCTAATTTGTCCTTCATCATTTTTTATCTTTAGTATATCTCCTCACACATCATCTTTCCTGAAGTTTATCTTAGTTTTGATATATCTCTATTTTGCACACTCTCTAGTTGTCCTTCCCATTGATATATCCAAGTAGTCTAGATTATTCCCTTCTCTTGCCGTCTATATTGATATTATCTCACCCTAGAGTCCTTGTGGATCGACCTAGGAACCTATATATCCCAATTCTCCCATTTGCGTCATAGTTTCCTAGTTATAAATGGTAAATTTGTAGGGCTTAAACACACGACGACTTTGAGCCTATCACCCCCCCACAAACCCTAGTCGTCATTTGAGAAAGAAAAGGAGAGATCTCCCTCTTGAGTGACTACACCTGGAAGGTTGCGGAAGGGGTTCTACCATTGTCGCCAACGCCACACGCGTCCCAGCCGCCGTCGCCACCACCCCTTGCCGCATCCCCAATCCGTAGCTGCTGACCGTTGAGTGCTACCGCCGACGCCGCCCAAGCTGCTGACATCGCGCCTAGCATGCCCACGGCTGCAACCCGCTCACCCGACGCCGCCCTGCTTGCAGCCGCCGCCGTGACCTTCGCACGACCTCCGCCATGCCTGCTTGCCACCAGGCCCCCCCGCTGCCTGCCGCCGTGCCTACTTGCGATCTGCCACAGCGCCTGTCATGCCCCGTTCGCGATCACTGCCGCTCTTCAGTGTGCTGAGGATTCCCCCAGCGCCTATGACATTGCCTGAGCCGGCCCACTTCTGCCGACTGTCCATGCTGCTTACGACCGACCTCCCATGACACGACCGATTGGGCTCGCGCCTTGCAGGTTAGGCACGCATCCCCTCGCCTCTCATTTCAAGTTCCCTTATTTCTTTCAGTACCTCCCGCATATGTTTCCACCGCTGTCGAGACCTAGATTAGGTTAGACAGTAGAGCGATACGAGCGGATTGAGATCATGGTCCACTCCGTCCCGTTGATCATCGAGCTAGCATTGACGATTTAAGGCCCAATACCCCCGAGGATGTGGACCTTGAGGATTCTTGGACTGACACTACTCGGCGTACCCCTAGAGCTATAAGAATGAGGTATGAGGGAGCAGCCTGTTTAGGGTTCGGTGAGGGAGCATATCATCATAGTTAGATTGATTTAGGTTTTCCCTTTGTGGATTTCCCCTATTGCCCATTGCCTAGGCGGGTTTATCAGCCGGTCCGGCATCAAACATACAATTACAAATTTGCACTTTGGAGGAGACGAAGCGAACGCCCGACGTCCCTGAAAACACATAGACACGAGTCAAAATAATTACCAAAGTCACCAATTTAAACAAATAATTACGAATTAAGAAGCATAGTGGTGAATAAGGGTCGAATCCACAGAGAACAAAGGTATTTTTTAGTTATTCTTTGAAATTTAGTCAAATCTGAGAATAAATTGAGGTGAGAAATTGGGGATTTTGATAGATTTGCAAAAAGAACTCAAAATCGAATCCACGTATTCAAAAACCACAGAAATTTGTATCAAGATGCGCGGAGAAACCGACGAGCAAATTAGGTAAAAATTTCTGAATGTGAAGAGAGAGAAATCCAAAATAAAATCTAACATATAATCTAATATATGATTCTAAATTATAATATAAATATAGAGGACAAAATATGAGGAGGAAAACACATAATATAACCCAAGATAGCGATCGAAATGACCCAATTAATTGTCGGCTTAAAGGCTTTTCATTATGTGATTTGGAAGACGATCATCGGCATTCAAGAGGCAAATTCTCCCTATTCTTGTGACGAAATCTCACTTTCAATGACTTCGTAGATGTGGAAATGAGTCTAGAAGAAGCGGAAAGCGAGAGATTCAAAGATGGTGATCTAAAAAAATCGATTACTTGAAAACATCTAAGAATACATTATTCGTCGATGAACATCTCAATTTATAGGCAAATTTGGGCTAACCATCGGATTTGGCATTTTATCTATGATTAATAGCTGAGATGAAACCCCAAGCTTTGAACCGTTATGGTTAAGTCATGTTCGTTGGATCGGAGATGGACTGCCTGATAACATGCTACATTAACATAATAAAACATGATTTTTGATGCATATTAAGGTATAAATGGTTTCATTTACATGCATGTTATCATACTTATGTGTATTTTTCTATCATTCTATGAAAAAGTCATTATAATCTCAAAAATACTTTAAATTAGGGTTAAATATGATGATTTAAAAGATAAATAATTAATATCCCATCTTTACTTGAGATTACAGAGGTTTTAAAGTTAAAATAATGAAAGAAAACGTTTTATAAACATTTATTTATATTTTCTTAAGTTAAAATTCCTAAAAAAATAAATATATTTTGAAATAAAATTTAAAACTCTCATTATTTATCAATTTTTATCTTTGATAATGATAGATAATTAGATTTCGGATCAAATGAAAGAAATTTGAATCAATTTGGAGTTCTATATTAAAATTTATGAATTTTCTATTTTTAGGGATTTTTTCTAGATTTTTTTTGATTAATTTTACGATTTTAAATATTAAAAATGATTTAAATAAATGCAAAAAAGGGGGATATTTCCGCGCGGGACTGACGTGTCGTTTTCGTGCGTCGTTAAAACACAAAGACGATGGTCAAACAAAATTTATAAAACCGAACTCACAAATACAAGATATAATAATCGGGTCGATCCACAGAGAGCAAGGTTGACTTTAATCGCAGAGTTGACTTAGTCAAACTTAGGTTTAAAAGGGGTTTTAAATAAGAGAAAATAAGATTTAAGATATAGAAATGATATAAATAAGGTAAATAAGAAGTTTTAAGAATTGAAATCTCGGATTTGACAGAGAAAAGTCAAAAGTCAAAGTCAAAGTGTTGACTTTGACCAATAGTAGGTGTTCTGCAAAATCAGAGAATCAAACAGAGTCAAAAGATTACGAAAAGTAGATATTTGGAAACTAGAGAGAAAATATAATTTATTGATATATATTTTGTAATTTTATGATAAGAAATGGTTTTATTATGAATGATTGAAAATCAATCATCAGAAAATCCCCGAAATTGACACCTCAGAGGAAATCTTCAAATTGAATGCCTAAATGAAATCCAAATCTTGAAATTTCTATTTCAATGGAAAGCTAAGAACCAGAGGAATTCAACAAGACCGATATTATTAAATTCTGATTTTTAAATCAAAAGTAATTGACCCTGAAAGTCAACGTTTGACTTTTGATGAAAGATGAACATCCCTTGGTCAAACGTCAAATTGGAGGGTCAAATGAAGTCAGAATTTGATGAATTTGATCCACGGAAAGCTAATGAAAAGAGGAATCCAATGAAACCAAAATCAAGTGATTTGGAATTATTATCAGAGAGATATCCTATTTTCAAAATCAATGTCTTTTCAGACCTAAAATTGGGGAAAATGAAGAACACTATGACCTAATTTGCAAAATTAAACTTCTAAATCTAATAAAAACTCAAATTACCTCCTGATAATCGATCGAATCTCACTACTAACCCGATTTCCGCGAGAATTAAGCTCCAATTTGCGCGAATTGGAGTGAATTTGCTCGGATCCTTTCTCACGGATTTTCGGAATTCAAGGGGAAAATTCGATGAAATCAAGGAGGAATTCGTGATCAATCCCGCTCCAATCCCTTCAGAATTGAGTCTAAACGCAGGGGGATCACGATGAACTAAAGATCTTCCTCGAAATTCGCTTAATTCCTTCACGCATCGATCAAAAGTTAAGTTTCAAAGGGAGAAATACATTGGTTTTAAAGAGGAACTTGGCCCGAAGATCATGGCCAATTGAAGCAGTCGTGGGGGCGGATTTGAAGCGTCGTGGGAGCGGTTCCTTGGGCATGATTTGTGGCTTCAATTCCACGATGCCACGAGACTAATTAAGCGGCAAATTAGCGTCGATCGTGGCCACGATCGCACCACGATCGTGCCACGATCTCGTGGCGATCCGGTCCGGATTGTATGGCGATCGGACTCGGAATGCATGGCGATGGAGCTTAGATCCGAAAGCTTCCACCAAAGATGCCTCTGACGCAGCGATTGACGCCGATCGGGCCACGATCGCGCGATGATCGGGCCACGATTGCGCGACGATCGGGCCACGACGCCGCGTCGATCGTGGTTCTTCACGAAAAACGCCAGCCGTTCGATGAAGAGTGGGTGAGCCGTCCAATGCTTTGATGATGATCTGACGCACGTAAAGCTTCACGCGATGCTCCCGCTTCGATGGAGATCGGACGACTCTCGTGATACCGCGTGTCACAAGGTATGCCCTCTGATCACTTCACTTATGCGAGAATTTCAGTACGTGCTTGAATCACTGATCGTGTGGACTGTGGTCCACGCGATCGACGCCTTTCCCTTGATCTCTGACGTGTGCGATAGGGCCACGTCACCTGCAAAAGAAGGACTCCGCGGGACTTTAGTCCCACACGGAGAAAAAAGAACGAGACGGGCGCTGCTAAATAGGGAAGCTCCCAACGCTCATCATAGCGCTACCGCTCCCCCAATGCTACAGGGCCCACTATACCCGTGGGCTCTCCACCACGTGGGCGCTCACACGGCGCCCACGTGACCGTCCGCGTGGGCCTCCTGCCACGCGTCGCGCCACCCCGGCGCCCCGCGTGGCCGCCCGGCTCGCCACGGGCCTCGCAGCGTCGCCGCACCGGGCCGGTCCCGCGCCACGTCCGCAGCCGCCTCGCCACGCTCAGCACCTACAGGTAATAAAACCCCCTTTTCGCGATTTTGTTTATAGAAAATACCTAAAAAAAATAAATAAAAATCAAATAAAATTTGGAAAAAGGGCTAAAACTTCAAAAAATCATATCTTAAAATATATAACTCCTTTTTAATCCAAATTTTCTCCATTGGATCACAAATTCTTTTCTTTTTAATATCATGTCATTTAAAATATATTTAGAAAGAATAAATCAAGATGACTTATAATTTACTTAAATCATTTCTCATTAAACATTCTAAATCATAAATTCATCCTAAAATCATTCTTCCGAACATTTACTAAAGTCAAAACTCATTCAATAACAGAGATTAACTTGTATTAATTTTAAACAAAAGATTAATCATCTATTAAGCATGAAATTATCCCTAATTTATGCATAAATATCAACTTTAGTGAAATGACATGCCAATGGAGAAAATTCCTAAAAAGTATGATAACATGCATCATATTCACATAAAGTAAGCATGAATATGAGTTAATTAAGATAAGAATTCAAGTTATAAATGCATGTTATCAGGGACCCATGTGGATGCGATGTGGCACGCAAGGCCACGTGGCAGCGTCATGTGCGCCCACACGGCGCCTACACGGCTAGGTGACGGATGCGCATTATTTATATTTGCTTAGTATAGTTTATAATATATAGCCTTCCGTTTATCGGAAGGGATTATTACCCCTCAAATATGTCGCATGTTATAAACCCTTCGAATTCCTTTAATTTTTCCCGTGTGGAACTGTTTTTAAATATGCAGGTGACGTGGCCAATCGTGGAGCGTTGGATCAAGATGAAGCACGATCGAGGCGCGTCGATCACGTGGACGCGCGGACTAACGATCGCGATCAAAAGCACGTGCTTTATTAAAAGGATTATAACGGTCCTGATTAAATGGCGAGGAGCGCATCTCGACCGCCCGATCGCGATCCAAGGGGCGCGATTCAAAGGCGTTTTAAAACGCATATCAAATGGATCATCCGGACCCTCCATCAGCGATCCGATGGATGCGATATATTCAAAACAGTCCATGATGGACCGTTCCAGCGTAATCGTCGATCGTTTTGATCGGACGGTTACGCCCAAATGTACTATAAAAAGACATGTTCTTTGATGTTCTAAGCATTCGAGTTGGAAAATCAAAGCAATTGATTTGTTTAGACACCTCCCCACTCGTTTCTCTCAATCCCATCGTGTTCTACACTCATTTCCGAACCTCCGGAGCCCTTGAGATCGAGATTTGGTTGAGTAGTTTAGGAAATATCGGCGCTTGAATCTCCTCTTTGCATTCTTCGTGTTCTAAGCGATTAAGCGATTTAATCGCAGTGATTTGATTGCTAATTGGGATTAGAGGAAGCGGTTTTTCATAATCTACCTTCCCATCATGTTTAATTTCAATTTAGATTAGGATTTAAGGTTTAATTTCGTTTAATTTTCATTGAATTCGCGATTTCTTCGTCCGAAAATTTCTCTCTACTTTGATCTTCAATTTCTCCGGGAAATGTAGACCAAATTCGATGACTCTTGATTCCATGGAATCGATTTGAAGTTCTCTTTCATAAATTTATCATTTTTCCCAATTTCTACCATCGATTTATCATCCGATTTGATCAATTTCGAAGAAAACATCAAGAATTTCCTTATTTTCCCTTTAGATTCGACCCTTATTTACCATTATGCCCACTCAATTTAAGTGAATTACATCACATTGGTAAGTTTGGATATATTTTTGACACGAGACCCGTGTGAAATCAATGACCTCGTGGTCCCGTCTTGTCACCGCCGAGATTTTGCCACATCGCGCTTGAAGATGAAACGCGTGAAACACTCGCCATTTGATCTTGATCTAAGGCTTCAGATGCGTTTCATTGGTTTTTATTCCTAGCCATTATAACTCTTCAAATAAACGGCTGAGATTAAAATGTTTTAAACACAAATCGTCGTCCGGTCCAATTGCGCCATGTACCCCCCTCGGACTTAAGTGACGATTGGCGGTTTTAATTTAACGCGCGAATTAGACGCTCCATGTTACTTACTGATAACATGCTAATTAAAAATAAAAATATATGATTCTTAATGCAAATTAATGCATTGAACATTCCATTGTAATGCATATCACATTTTTTTAGTGTTTATGTAGCATTCTATGCAAAAGTCATTATAATCTCAAAATGTATTAATTTAGGGTTAATTATGATGAATTAAGGATAATATTTCATAACCCATCTTTAGTTGAGGTTATAATTAGGTTTTATGGATAAATAATAAGAGAAATTATTTTAGATACACTCATAAATTTTTCTAAGTTTTAAAATCTAAAAGAAATGTGTATTTTTTAAATAGAAATTTATTTTCATGTTATTTATTAAATTTGACTATTTATAATAATAGATAATTCAATGAAACAAATTTGGATTAATTTGTAGTTATATTTTTGCAAAGATATGAATTTTCTAATTTTTAGGGTTTTTTTTCAGATTTGTTTATGAATTTTTCTGAATTTTTCTAAATTTTCCAGAATTTAAATTCAATTTTATAATCACACAGGTAACCAAGCAGCACGTGGAGCATTTGATGGTGACCGTCAATCGTCACTTAAGGCAGGGGTGTACGTGGCGTAAATATATTCGCCGGTGAATCGTTTTAAAGCGATTTAATCTCAGCTGTTGGTTTGACGAGTTTGAATGATTGAAGAAATCCATATGGAGCATCGGATTAAGATCAAACGGCGACGGTTTGATGCGTCACTCATAATGCGCGTGACATGGCTTCATCTTGACGGTCCATCAGACATCCAACAGCCAGGACTTAACTGTAACGATTCACACTCGTGCATTTCATGAGCCGATTATCGAAAGATTAAATACTCAATCGGACGGTTACGCCCAATTGGCCTTATAAATAGAGATCTTCTTCGACATTGTAAAGCATTCCAAGGCAATTCAAGTAGTCGAACTGTTTAGACACAAAATCCTTGGAATCTCTTGCTTCCAATCGCTTCTAGACTCATTTCCGCGTCCAAGGAGTGCTTGAAAGTGAATTTTGGTTGAGTGAATTGAAAGAAATCGGCTCTTGAACATCAATGATCATTTTTCAAATTCGATAATGAAAAGCCTTTGATCTGCTGAGTAATTGGATCGATTCGAGAACAATCTTGAGTTAGAGATCGTGTTTCATCCTAATCTTCCTTCATATAGCTTTAGATTTCAATTTCAAATCATAATTTTAGTCAATTTCAATTTCGATTTTTCGTGATTTTCAATTTCAGAAATTTCTCTCTTATTCACTTGATGATTTCTTTGCAAATCTTGATCCAAATTCAGTGATTTTGCTTTTGTGGATACGTTTTCAAGTCCTCTTTCCAAAAATATCAATTTCCCTAATTTTCTCACCATGATTCATCGTCCGATTTGATCGAATTTCAAAACATCATCTAAAATTACCCTAATTCTCTGTGGAATCTGATAACATGCTACACATGAAATTACATGATTATTAATGCAAATAAAGGCATTAATTATTCTAAATGTATGCATGTTATCATATTTTAAGTATATTTCTATCATTTTATATCATTTCATGTTTATGATCTTAAAAATACATCAATTTATGGATAAGTATGCATAAATAAATATTTTAATTTTAGTCCTAATTATATTTAAGATCATGATCATGCTTTAATGATCAAAATATGAGAGAAAAGATCTTTCTTAACATTTATGTATTTTTATAAATTTATTTTATAAGATACATGAATGTATTAAATTAATTAAAATTCATTCTCTTATAATTTTAAAAATTTGACTTTATATAATGGTAGATTATTCAATTTCTGATCCAAAAAAATAAATTTGAACTAATTTGGAGTTGTATTTTGAAAGTTATGATTTTTAAAATTTATAGGATTTTTTCTGGATTTTTTATGATTTTAATTAAGTATATTTTTGATTTTTAAGTATTTACATTAATTAAAATAAAATCAAAAAGGGGGTATTTTTTGCACGAGCCCACGTGGATGGGACGTGGCACGCAAGGCCACGTGGTAGCGCCACACGGACCCGCGCGAGTGCCTACGTGGCGCTGAGGTGACGTATACATATATTTATTTTATTACATATGGTTATAGTACATATAAGCCATCCATAGAGGAATTTGCTAACCGCTATAATCTAACTCACCTTATATACCCGATGATTCTCCGTCTTTTTCTCCGTGTGGGACTATGTTCCCTTCGCTTTCTTGATTGTAGGACGCGTGGCATTACGTGGATCGTCGGATGGAGATCGAGGTGTATGTCGCGCGTCGATGCGGTGGACACGAGGTCCACCCGATCTTCAATCAAACACGTGCTTCAATTGGGACTTAAGTGAGTTCATCGCGACCGTTGATCTCACCAGTTAAAATGGCTAAGATTTGTCGCGACCGATGAACCCTCCGATTAATCAAGACCATCACATGAAGATCCAATGGCCAATCTGAAACGATGCGCCTCTTCACTTAATCGACGTGGACTTATCTCGACCCTTCATTCGCGATCGGATGATCATCAAATAAAAGCATCGATTCGCCAAATGACGCTCCATCGTAATCGTTGTTCGCAAGGCGACCGTTGATCGGACGGTTACGCCTAATTTTGTCTTTAAATATACTGTTCTTTGCGACGGAAAGCTTTGCCCTTGAATTTTCGAGAAATTCGAACTGTTCAAAACACCATTCGAGTGCCAATTCAATTTCTTTGCGTTCTTGATGCATTTCCGCATCCAAGGAGTGCTTGAGATTGGATTTTGATCGAAAGATAGAGGAGAAATCACATCTTGAAGTTCAATTTTGTCTTCGAAAATGCGGAATGAAAAGCCATGCATCGGCGATTAATTGGATCATTTCGAAGGCTACTTTGGGTTAGATTGCATGTTTTCATCTTAATCTTTCATCATTTAGTGTTAATTTTACATTTTGAATAGAGATTAAGTTTAATTTTGTTTTAATTTTGGTTTTAATCATTTTCGCGATACGAATTTCTACCCCATTTTCCAACTTTGATTACTCCGCGAATTCTCATCTAGATCACCTAATTTAATTGCGAATCCGCGAATTCCGTGGATTCGCAATTGAGTTATCTTTCTTAATATCATAAATCGCCCAATTTCTAATCTCAATTCGTTGTCTGATTTGACCGAATTTCAAAGATATGTCTCAAATTTCCCTAATTCTTCGTGGATTCGACCCTTAATTACCATTATACTCTTTAATTAAATTGATTAATCATAAATTGGTAAGTTTAGGACTTTGTTTTGACACTAAATCGTGTGCATTCAATGACCATATGAATTAGTCTCGTCAGAATCGACCCTTATTCACCATTATACTCCATAATTCGTGATTATTTGATAAAATTGGTGAGTTTGGTATTAGGTTTGACACAAATTGGTGTGTAATCAATGAGCGCATCAATTCATTTTGTCACCTACGCATATTAAAACAATAACATAGTCCCACATGAAAAAAAATTGTGCGATTCAATGGGTGTATAAGGTATGCGTGATTAGAGAGTTAGCGTTATCCTGAAAAAGATGCTTAATCTCTCTAATCACATGTGCGCACATGCGCACACACACGCAAACATACATGACCAAACGATTTCGTATGGTCGTTGAATACACATGATATAGTGTCAAAACAAAGTCCAAACTTACCAATTTAAATATTAATTAACAAATTTAAGGGTATAATGGTAAATAAGGGTCGAATCCACGAAGAAATTAGGGAAATTTGAGAGATATCTTTGGAATTCTATAAAATCAGATGACAAATTGAGATTCAAAATTGAGCGATTTATGATATTAAGAAAGATAACTCAATTGCAAATCCACGAAATCAAAAATCAAGTGATTTGGATGAGAATTTGCAGAGTAATCGAAGTTTGAAAATGGGAGAAAATTCGTATCGCGAAATTGATTGAAAACTGAAATTAAAACAAAATTAAACTTAATCTACGATTCAAAATGTAAAATTAACACTAAATGATAAAATATTAAGATGAAAACAGGAAATCTAACCCAAAGTAGCATTCTAAATGATCCAATTAATCGTAGGATGCATGGCTTTTCATTCCGCATTTTTGAAGACGAAGATGGCGTTCAAGATGTGATTTCTCCTTACTCATTCAATCAATTTCTGTTTTGAAACACTCCTCGGACGCGGAAACGTGTCAAGAAGAGAAAGAAATTGAATGACGCTTGAATTCTAGTGTCTAGATAGTTCGATTTATCTCAAAAATCCAAGGGTGTTCTTCCGTCGCGAAGAACAGTTCTATTTATAAGAGAATTGGGCGTAACCGTCGGATCTAATGGTCCATCGCGATCAACGGTCTAGATGAAGCGCCTGTTGACGAATCATCGCGATCAAGTCGCACTCGTTCAATTGCAATTGGAAGGGTGAGATGCCTCCACGTCGCTCATGTGAAGAGGTGCGTCGTTTCGTTGCATTCGTTGGATCTTCATCGGATGGTCATGGTGAGTCCACATGTCACCAGGTGAGTCATCAAAATCATCACTTAAATCAAGATTTAAGGCACGTGCTTGATCGATGATCTGGTGGACTCCGCATCCATGCGATTGACGCATCGAGATTGTATCCGACGCGCCTCACAGTGCCATGTCACTTGCATCTTAAAATTTAAGGGAACATAGTCCCACAAAGAAGAATTAGAGAGAATTGACGGGTATATAAGGTGGGGTGGCGTAACGTATTTGCGTTACAGCCCCAATACTCTTACCTGGGCCCACGAACCCATGGGCCCATCACTCCGAGGCCCCTTACACTGCCCCGTGGCACCACTTGGGCGTCTGCGTGGACTCGCGTGACACTGCCACGCATACGCGCCACCTCCACGCCACGCAGGCACCCGCTTGGGCTCACGTGGCCTTGCATGCCACGGCGCATCCGTGTGGGTCCCGCGTGATAAAATACCCCCTTTTTGCTTTTTTGAAGAATTTTTAAAGGATTTAAAAAATGAAAATAAATTTAGATAAATTCCAGAAAATTCATAAAATTTAGAAAATCATAACTTTTAAAATACAACTCCAAAATAATTCAATTTTTTTTTTGGATCAGAAATTGAATAATCTATCATTATTAAAAGTCAAAATATTAAAATATTAAGAGAATAAATTTTAATTAAATAAATACATTCATGTATTTTCTAAAATAACTTTATAAAAATATATGAATATTAATAACCATAATTTCTCTTATCATTTAATCATGACAACATATGATCTCAAATATAATTAGGATTAAAATCAGATTGTTCAATTATGTATAATAATCCATAAATTGATGTATTTTTAGATCATAACATGAAATTATGCAAAATGATAGAAATATACTTAAAATATGATAACATGCATACAATTAGAACAATTAATGCTTTTATTTGCATTAATAATCATGTAAATTCATGTCTAAATAGCATGTTACAGAGGTCTGGAGACAGACCATGAGAGAAGAAATGTTGGCGATTGATCCAAACAACACTTGGGAATTGGAAATTCCACCACCCGATTGTAGACCAATTGGACTGAAGTGGATCTTTAAGCTGAAGAAAAATTGATGTAGGATACTTTAGAATGTGATGCTATGTATGATAGGGTGATAATGATATAATTGGGGAGATAATCCTACAAAGGAGTGGAGGATCTATGAAGGATATCACTATGAAGGATCCCCAATATGACTTAATGATTAGATGGGAAGGATGATGACCGTGGAAGGAGTTAGGATTTATTTATGAGGTTTGTGATATTTAATAGGGTATTAATTCTTGATATCAGATATATGATGGAGGAAATATGTAGACGGAGAAGAAGGAACTGGATAGGGTATTATTTAGTGCAGTATAAAGATTCGTGGTAGGATAGATGGAAGTGGGGAGGGTTATTTTAATATAAGGGTGATGAAAGGATCGAAATAGTGAAAGAAGAGAGTGAAAAGAAGGTTATAAATATATTATAATATAGAGATTAGGGAAGAAAGGCGATGAAATAGATCGGGAGTGTGGAAGGTAGAGGGATGATTGAAAAAGGGAGGTCTTGTGTTTGTGCTCATCTGTAGGAAGAGGACACGTGGAGTGGTCGTGGAACGCTTCATGTGCGTCTCAATGCTCCATACTGATCTTGAAATGAGATTGAGGCTGAAATATTCTTTTGTTGGAAGCTTCTTTGATGTTCTTCAACATTTGACTTCATAACACTGTCTTCATCTTGGATGATCTTCATAACTTTGCTTGATCAGTCTTGACTTAAGGATCTTCTTGTATGGGAGATTGGTTTGAAGTAGAATCCGATGATAATTCTTCCATAAGTACTAATAATTTGATCTCTCCTAAATTCTAACTAGAGGTGGTATTCAAAGAAAGAAGGAGTTGGAATAACAAAGATGTTCCTATTTTCTTTTCTTTTGAGATCATTATTTATAACTATACAAGGTTCCTATGACATGATGGTTGTGGTTTGGACAATTAGGAACCTATATCAAAGGGAAGAGGGTGGTTGACTTGGTCCATTCAAGGAATTCTAAGTATCTAAGGATATAGGTTAATTTTCTTTTTGACCAAGTCAATCATTAGATCAGTGTAAAATAAGAAGGAGGGAAGATAATTCCCTTAAGGTCTACACTCTCTTTCAATGTGTTAGAGAGGTCTTTCTCTATTCATTTAGTGGATGGTGAGTTTTTCAAACTCATGAGGGAGGAGGAGTAAAGTATTTTGCTGCACTTGGGGAGGATTTCTCTTCCTTAGATTATATCTTGGTTCACTTGGAACCCTAGTGTTCATGTCTTTGGATAATTCTCCATAAAAATCCAACAGGGTGAGATTATCAAACACAAGGCCTGATTAGTGGTGAAAGGCTATTCACAGAGAAAGGGTATAGACTATGAGGAAGTCTTTGCCCCGGTTGTCCGATTTGAATCAATCAGGATTCTAATTGCATTGACAGCACTGAAGGGATGGAAGATTCACCATCTTGATGTCAAGTCAGCTTTTCTGAATGGTGAGCTCAATGAAATGATTCATGTGAAGCAACCTGAAGGTTTTTTGGTCAAAGGGAAGGAAGGATATGTTCTTCGACTCAAAAAGGCCATGTATGGATTGAAGGAGGCCTTGAGAGCTTGGTATTTCAAGCTTCATTCATGTCTTATCTTGCTTGGTTTCATTAAGAGCAACTATGAACAGTCACTCTATCTCAAACAATCGGATGCTAACACATTAATTTTTGGTGTTTATGTTGATGATTTGATTGTCACAGTGTCAAGCTTTGCTGTCATAGAGACATTCAAATCTGAGATGACACGAGAGTTTGATATGAGCAATTTAGGCTCTCTGAGCTCTTATATGGGAATAGAAGTCAAGCAAGGTAAGAAATTCATTTTTCTGTCCCAAACGGCCTATGCACGGAAGCTTCTTCAACATGCAAAATTGGGAGAATGCAATGCTGCAGCCACTCCACTAGAAGCTCGAACACAGTTTACCAATGACGAACGAAGTTCAATGGTAAACTCTACTACCTATCAAAGTCTAATAGGAAGTCTGAGGTACTTAACTCATATGAGGCCTGATCTCTTGTTCTCCGTGGGAATACTTAACCGATATGGAAAATCCCAATCAAGAGCACTATAATGGGGTGAAGCGAGTACTAAGATATGTAAAGGGGACAGAGGATTACAGATTACTCTACAAGAAGGAAGAATCGAATGGGGAATTAATTGGGTACAATGATAGTGATTTTGTAGGGGGATTGCAGTGATCGAAGAGCACATCCGGTCATATCTTCTTCTTTCGGTGGGATGGCGGTTAGATGGTCATCATAGAAGTAGAGTATAGACACTCTATCTTCTTGTGAAGCCAAACATATTGCGACAACTACGGCTACTTGTCAAGCTGTGTGGATGAATTGTCTGATCGGAGAATTGATGAATAATGGAGAGATAAAAGTGAAGCTGATGGTGGACAACCAATCAGCAATTACGTTGATTAAGAATCCGGTTCACCACAATCAAAACCAAATACATTGATACCCGGTATCATTTCATCCGAGCAGTGTAGAAGACAAGAAGATTGAAATCTTGTTTATACGGACTGAAGACCAATTAGCAGATATATTCATGAAAGCTCTCGTAAGATTGAAATTTCAGGAAATGCGAGGTCGGATTGGTGTATGTGACATCCTTACTGGAGAAAATAGAGCAAGTAAGAGAATGATAGAATAGCTCTAGTCCTTGTTACGGATCGTCGTCTTCATCATTTTTGTGTTTTTCTGCAGAGGGAGGCGTTGCTTCTCTAGTTCAGGTAGTTACGGGTTTTTTTCTGAGATTAATCAGGACCGTCCGCCGAAGGGAGTTATGACGGCAATCGTGAAGACACATCAGATGTGACGGGAGTGCACTGCGAAGGTCGTTGGAGACCACTCTCTCTCTCTTCTTGTGATTGGCTAGATGATCTATAAATTCATCAGCCGAACGATGAACTCAATGCGTGGCGGAAATTCATCCGAGAATAGATTGATTTTGATTGTTCTTTCTTGATCTCTCTTCTAAATGATCTACTTCTCACTTCTCGATCTCTTGTGATCACATGTGAACGTTCAAGCACATGAATTTATTTCCTACATCTTCCTTACGTGGAAGAAGGAGATTGGGAAGAAGAAGGATAGGAGAAAGGAAAGGAGAGCGAGGAGAAATCTCCCTCTCTCCCTTACGCGCACATGCGCGCACAGGGGAAGAGAAGGAGAGAGGGAAAAGGAGAGAAATCTCCTTCTCCTCTCCCCTCACGCGCGAGAGCACATGTGCTGGAGAGTGAAGAGGGAGAGAAAGAGAGGCTTTTCCGCCTGCCTCTCCTCGCGATGGAATTTCCGTCGCAAGAGGGATCGCGCGTGCGCGAGCGAAGGAGAAAGGGAGAAGAGAGTTCTTCTCGCGAAGGAAATTATTCTGTTGTGAGAGAGATCGTGGAAAGAGGGGAGAGAAGGAAGAGGGAGAGAGAGAGAGAGAGAGAGAGAGAGAACTGGGAGAGGAATAAAGAGAGAAAGAGAGAGAGACCGGGGAGAGAGGTTACGGGAGAGAGAAAAATAGAGGGGGAGAGAGAAGAGCGCAGAAGAGAGAGGAGAAAGAGAGGGAAAAGAAGAGAGAAAGAGGGAAGGGAGAGAGAACGATTCTCTCTCCTCTCTTTTTCTTTTCTTTCTATTTTCCCTTTCTTTTAATATTTTAATTTCTTTAAAAAGAAATTCAATTTTAAGGATTTTAATTTCTAAAAATTGTCAAAAAGATTCTAAAAAAATCGAGAAAAATGTTGAAAAGTAATAATATATTCTTGATGAATCGATGTCATTAAAATACCCATAAAATGCTATTAATTTTCTAAAAATAAAGAATATCTTGTGAAAACATAAAATTTATCAATTTAATCATTTTAAATTAATTATAACATGCATTTATGATTATATTTTAAAGAAGAAATGCGTAAAATGCATGATATTAATGCATGAAATTGCATGTTATCAAACACATGCAAGCGTATATAATCAGAATGAAAATAAGGATTTAGCAAAAATCCTTAACAGGGTGCTTTCTCCTTATTTACATACACGCGCATACACGCGCACTCACACGCGCGCGAACATAGGCACGTGTGTGACACGTGGCGGTTTCATATGTCGCCATGTGGTGCCATCATTTTTTTCCATGCTACGTCAGCTACCATGTCACCACTCAATAAAAAAATTTTTATTGAATTTAATTCAAAATAAATCGAATTAAATTCATAAATTTTTTTTGAAAAAGTTCTAGAAAAATCCCTTAAAATTAGAAAATTCATAACTTTCAAAATAAAACTCCAAAATAATCCAAATTTATTTCATTGAATTATAAATTAAATTATCGACATTTTCAAAATTTTAAATTATTTCAATAACAAGAGAATAATTTTTTATTTCAAAAATGCACTCATTTCTCTTAGAAAATTAAAACTTATAAAAATAAATGAGTATATAAAAATTATTTTATTTTATTATTTATCATTGAAACTCAATTATAATCTCAAATATAGATGAAAATAATCTACTTTAAAATATATTCTTAGAAATGCAAAATGATCCCCAAAATAGTGCATTGTGTAATTATCACTTAAAATTGCATGAAATGATAGATATGCACTCAAAATATGATAACATGCATAAAAATGGAATGTTTAATGCCTTAATTTGGATTAATAGTCATATAATTTCATGTTAAGATTGCATTTTGTCAATATCCCTTCTCAAGCTAGAGCATACAAATCATAGATGCCCATCATGGTGCCCATAAGGTCATAAGATTTCTTGATGATTCTCTCGGTGAGGGTATCAGCAAGTTTCTCAAATTAAGGTACATTTGGTGTTGTAAAGAATCTTCTTAACACTTTGTCATGAATGAAATGATAACGTATCTCAATGTGCTTGGTATGCTCATAGAAAGTAGGATTGTTTGGTTGGCAATAAAGATAGCAACCTCTGTGCTCATGATAGAAGCAACTAGTCCTTATTTTTCATTGTGATCAAATATGGGCCCAAAATGGTGTAACTATAATTCTCGTGTTCTTGTATAGGGTTTCCCTTCCCATAGTAAGAAAGGCAGCCTCCCTCATTCTTGATTATCTAAACAAATTTTCATATGTTTTCGTATCCGAGAAGGTTTAGGGTTTTCTCAAGACGATCATACTTGCCATTGTGCAGCCTTTAATCTAGCTATGGCCATCCCCTTCAACCAATGACCTCATTTCTAGCTCCTTTAACTAGCAACTATGCCATCAGCCCCTTTACTTGTCCAGCCTCCTCAGTTAAGAGATTGGAGCCATTTGGCATTATTTGCAAAGGATCATAATTTATTACATGGTTGTTGAAGATAGCTATTCCTTCTATTAGTGTGCCCATGCAGCTCATTACTGTGATCAAAGCCATCTGAGATGAATGGGCTCATATTTATGGATAGGAGTCCAATATCTTCGGGTTGTTGAAAATATGCTAATTAAACATGAAAATACATGATTATTAATGTAAATTAAAGAATAAAACATTCCACTCTCATGCATGATATCTATCATTCTATGAAAAAGTCATTATAACCTCCAAATGTATTAATTTAGGGTAAATTATGATGAATTAAGTATATTATTTTGCATAACCTATCTTTACGATTATAATTAGTTTTAAGGTTAAATAATAGCATAAATCATTTTCTATACACTCATATATTTTTCTAAATTTTGAAATCTAAAAGAAATGAGTGTTATTTTTTAAATCAAAATTTATTCTCTTGTTATTTATTAAATTTGACTTTTTATAATGATAAATAATTTAATTTTTGATTCAATAAAACTTAGATTAATTTGGAGTTATATTTTGAAAGATATGAATTTTCTAGTTTTTAGTGATTTTTTCAGACTTTTTCTGAATTTTTCTAAATTTAAAATCTATTTATTTAATTTAAAATCAATTTTATAATCATGCAGGCGATGTGGAAACACATGGAGAGTCTGATCGCACGATTAATCGCGGGAGAGAGGTGACATGACAACATGTGGAGTGTTTGATCGCGCGATTAAGGCATGGAACATTCCATTCTAATGCATGTTATCATATTTTCTAGTGTTTATCTATCATTCTATGAAAAGTCATTATAATCTCAAAATGTATTAATTTAGGGTTAATTATGATGAATTAAGGATAATATTTTCAGAACTCATCTATACTTATGATTATAATTAGTTTTTGAGGATAAATAATCAGAGAAATCATTTTATATACTCTCATAAATTTTTCTAAGTTTTAAAATCTAAAGGAAATGAGTGTATTTTTTAAATAGAAATTTATTTTCATGATATTTATTTAATTTGAATTTTTAGAATCATAGATAATTTAATTTATGATCCAATGAAAAAAATTTGGATTAATCTAGAGTTATATTTTGAAAGATATGAATTTTTCTAATTTTTAGGGTTTTTTCAAAAAAAATTCAGAATTTAAATTCAATTTATGAATTTTTATGAATTTTTCTAAATATTTTAGAATTTAAATTCAATTTTATAACCGCACAGGTGACCAGGCAGCACGTGGAGCATCCAATGGCGACCGTCGATCGTCACTTAAGGCGGGGGGTGGGGGGGGGGGTACATGGCACAAATCTATTCACCGGCGAATCATTTTAAAATGCTTTAATCTCAACGAGTTATCTGAGGAGTTATAACAGCTGAGATTTAAACCGACAAAATGCATTTGGAGCGTCGAATTAAGATCAAATGGCGACGATTTGATGCACCACTTGTAATGCGCGCGACATGGCTTCATGTTAGGGGATGTGATAACATGCAATCTTAACATGCAAAAATATGATTATTCATGCAAATTAAGGCATAAAACATTCCACTTTTATGCATGTTATCATGCTTTGAGTGCATTTCTATCATTTCATACAATTTTAAGTGATAATCTCAAAATGCACTATTTTAGGGATAACTACGCATTTTTAAGAATAGATTTTAGATTATATTATTCTCACATAAATTTGAGATTATCATTAGGTTTTAATGTTAAATAATAGGAGAAAATATTTATATACACTCACTTATTTTTCTAAGTTTTGTTTTTCAAATAGAAGTGAGTGTATTTTTAAAATAATAATTCATTCTCTTGTTATTTCAATATTTTGAATTTTGATAATGATAGACAATTGAATTTCTGATCCAATGAAAAAAATCTAGATTAATTTGGAGTTGTATTTTGAAAGTTATGAATTTTCTAATTTTTTTGGGATTTTTTCGGAATTTTTCTGAACTGTTAATGAATTTCTAAGGATTTTCCGGAATTGAAAATCAAATTTTCTAATTTAAAATAAATTTTTTGATTTATTATAAGTGCGCAAGTGACATGACGCAATCTAGAGCGTCCGATCAATCGCCATCGACGATGTCGTAGCACGTGGAGCATCCGATCGGGCGTTAAATTTAAACCGTTGATTGTCACTTATTTGAAGGGGTTACATCGCACATTCTGATTAGACAACGATTCGTATTTGAAAGCATTTTAATCTCGGCCGTTGATAAAGAGAGTTATAACGATTGAGATTAAACGCATCTGATGAACTTCTATGGACACGCGGAGACATCGTAGACGTTCAATGAAGATCGAATGGCAGGTGTTACGTGACAATCCAACTTCACGCGATCACGTGGCTTTATCTCAGCGGTTCATCTCCGCTCCAACGGCCACAACTTAATCGTAACGATTCACATCCGCGCGTTTCATCAGATCCGTTGATCGATGATGAAATGCCCGATCGGACGGTTACGCCCAAATTAACTATAAATTGAGATGTTCTTCAAAATTTGTAATGCATTCTTGGATGATTTCGCTCAATTGATCTATCTAAACACCTCCATCCATGAATCTCTTGCTTCCAATCACTTCTAGACTCATTTCTGCGTCCACGGAGTGATTGAAAGTGAGATTTTGTCGATCCATTAGGGAGAATTTGCCTCTTGAACACCGAGATCGTTTTCGAAATCGCAGAACGAAAAGCCTTGAATCTGGTGATTAATTGGATCATTTCGATCGATATCTTGGGGTTAAATTATCTGTTTTCTTCCTAATCTTTCGTCATCTATCATCAATTTGTAATTTAGGATCATTAATTTAAATAATTTCAGATTTCTCTTAAACTTGCGTTCGGAAATTTCCCTCTCATTCGCTTATCGACTTCTCCGCGAATACTGATCCAAATCAAGTGATTTTTGATTCTATTGATTCGTCCTTGAGTTATCTTTCCAAATATCATTTTCCCTAATTTCTCACGTCAATTCATTGTCCGATTTGATCGAATTTCAAAAGATCTCTCAAAAATCCCTTATTTCCCTGTGGATTCGACCCTTATTTACCAATATACTATTCAATTCATGATTAAATCTTAAAATTGGGGAGTTTGGCTTTATTTTTAACACAAATCGGTGTGCAAATAACGACCACATTGATTCATTCCGTCAATGGTTCATCTGACATCCTATGGCCATGACTTAAACATAACGATTCACACTCCTGCGTTTCATTGCAGCCGTTGAACGAAGATTAAATACTTGATCGAACAGTTACCCCAATTCACCTTATAAATAGAGATCTTCTTCGACATTGTAAAGCATTCCAGGGCAATTCAAGTAATCAAACTGCTTAGACACTAAATCCTTGGAATCTCTTACTTCCAAGCACTTCTAGACTCATTTCTACGTCCACAGAGTGCTTGAAAGTGAAATTTGGTTGAGAGAATAGAAAGAAATTGGCTCTAGAACATCAATGATCATTTTTCAAATTCAATAATAAAAAGCCATTCATCCGGCGAGTAATTGGATCGATTCAAGCTCAATCTTGGGTTAGAGATCGTGTTTCATCCTAATCTTCCTTCATATAGCTTTATATTTTAATTTCAAATCATAATTTTAGTCAATTTGAATTTGAATTTCGATTTATTGTTATTTTCAATTTCAAAAATTTATCTCTTATTCACTTGATGATTTCTCTGCAAATTTTGATCCAAATTCAGTGATTTTTGATATGTAGATTCATTTTCAAGTCCTCTCTCCAAAAATGTCAACTTCTTTAACTTTTCATCATGATTCATCATCTGATTTGATCGAATTTCAAAACATCATCTGAAATTACCCTAATTCTCTGTGGAATCGACTCTTGTTCACCACTATACTCCTTAATTCATGATTATTTGATAAAATTGGTGAGTTTGGTATTAGTTTTGATACAAATTGGTGTGTAATCAACGACCGCATTAATTCATTTCGTCAAATGGCGCCGTTGCTACGGAATTCAAGCGTAATGTTGAGAATTTTAGTCAATTTTGACTTGGTCAACTTAGACTTGGTCAGTATCTGTGAGAGTGAAGCCTTCTTAATACGAATTTGAAGAAATGATCACCCGTAATCCTTAGAAAAGGGGTGGAAATCAATCTTCGAGATCCATAATTCGATAAGATCAAGTGATTTCTGCCCCTTTTCTAAGGATTACGGGTGATCATTTCTTCAAATTCATGTTAAGAAGGCTTCACTCTCATAGATACTAACACTCAAGTATGATCGTTATCATTATTTGGTAATTTATAAGTTATTATAATTTCTATTCACTTAAATATTTGCCCCACCCTTCCATGAGACGATAGACCACTTGGAGATTACGGAATAATCCCTTACCCGTAGATCTCTTTGAATGATCCTCGCAATCCCTCGACACTACCGAGACATCTTCCACCGTAGAACCAATTGAACATGTTGAAATGGCCAGGAACGAGAAGGGAAATGCAAGGAAATGCCTTAGTGACTATGCCTGGCCCTTCCTTCAAAGATGTGTCACCCGAATTCATGCACCCAAATATAGAGGGGCAAATTTTAGAATAGATTCACATGTTATGAGTATGCTTCCTATCTTCCATGGCAAAACCTTCCGAGGACCGGTATAGACACGTAGATGAACTTAGCCAAGTATGTGAAATCAATCATATTCAGAATGTCCCCGCCGATATAATGAAGATAAAGATCTTTCCCGCTACACTTAGAGATCAAGCCAAGGATTGGTTCTTAAAATTAGGGAAAGAATTCTATAGTTGGACCGAGATAGAGGAAGAATTTTGGAGAAAATATTATTCCGTAGGGAAAACCACCTCTGTCCGAAAAGCCATCCGCAAGTTTACCCAAGGCACGAGTGAAACCTTGTCATGAAGCCTGGGAGTGACTTAGAGACCTCACTAGGGAGTGTCCCCATCATGGAGTGTCTAACCACAATTTAACAAAAATATTTTATGACGAGTTAGGCCCACAAGATAGATATCTTTTAGATGCAGCAAGCGGCAACACCTTCATGAGAAAATATGAAGACGAAGCAATAGGACTCATCGAGACGATGTCGGAAAATAGCTACCACAACGCAGCGAAACCATTCCGAAGAGGTGCGGTGCCAAAGGGACCATTAATCGACGCAAAATCAGTGGAGACAAGAATGCTCCTTGAAAGAATCCACAAAATGGCAAAAGTCCAAAATCTCTAATTGGACCGACTCAATATCCGCAGTGGTTCTGAAGGAATCGCCCATGTCTCACTTTGAGAAGCATCGTCGTGTGCCAATTGCTCAAGATTCAATCATGTCAAACTAGATTGCCATGTAATGGCGATCCAAGGGCAAGGCATGTTTAGATAAGGCCCATTAAGACGGCCGACTTAACATGGGTGACCAAATTTTCCCGGTCCATACCAAAATTATTATAATACCCATGTTTTCAATAAAAATCTTTGATCAACGACTCTAATGAATGCACCAATGGGAATCGTTACAATTACGTCGTAGCCATTGGATCTTAGATGGCCCATCAAGATGAAACCATGTCGCACGCTTTATAAGTAACTCATTAAACCGTCCTTGTTTGATCTTGATCCAATGCTCTAGATGCACTTCGTCAGTTTTAATCTGAGCCATTATAACTCCTCACATCAATGGCTGAGATTAAATCAGTTAAAACGATTTGCAGGCTAATAGGATTGCGCCACATACCCCCCTCCCCCGCCTTAAGTGACGATCGAGGGTCGCAATTTATCGCACGATTTGATGGTCTAGATGTTGTGATGTCATATGCGTGATTATAAAATCAATTTTAAATTAAATAAATCGATATTATATTTAGAAAATTTCAAAAAAATTCAAAAAAATCAGAAAAAATTTGAAAAGTTTCCTAAAACTAGAAAATTCATATCTTTCAAAATATAAATACAAATTAATCCAAATTATTTCATTGGATCAGAAATTAAGTTATGTATCATTCTAAAAAGTCAAATTTAATAAATAACAAGAGAATAAATTTCTATTTAAAAAATACACTCATTTCTTTTAGATTTTAAAACTTAGAAAAATATATGACTGTATAAAAAATGATTTCTTTTATTATTTAACCTTAAAAACTAATTATAATATCAACTAAAGATGGTTATGAATATATTATCCTTAATTCATCATATTTAACCCTAAATTAATACATTTTGAGATTATGATGACTTTTTCATGGAATGATAGATAAACACTAAAAAAATAAGATAACATGCATTAGAATGGAATGTTTTATGCCTTAATTTGCATTAATAATCAAGTATTTTTATGTTTAATTAACATGTTATCAAGGCACCAAAGACATCTTGTGAATCGATGACCGTGCTTTGATCATCATTTACAAATCTTTAGCCATGGGATCTCTAAAACGTCATATATTATATATGACATGAAGTCTTGAAAGATGATTGTGTGATCAATATGGCAATGATACTCTTTAGTATTTGAGGAGATTGACTCAAGAAATGAGATGCAATAAAATTCTTGGCCAAGGTAGTAGAAGTATCGGAGAAGGAGCTACCAATGATTTTCTCTGCACATCAATACTAACTTGAGTGACAGATTAGGGTTTGACAGTTGACCATACCCTATGTCATTCATGAGTCTTATGTGAACAAGGATTATGCATACATGGTAACTGATAACGGCAAGGTTCTATAAAGAAGTTCTTATATACTCCATATTTTCTAGATTACGTGGTGTAGATTGGCACCCAAGAGGCTGGCAACCTAATGTGTGAAAAAGTATGGTCGTTAAATGCACAAGTTTGTGTATAAAAATTATAACCAACTCTTCAAATTCGGTTTTGAAATTTATAACAGTTGCGATTTGAGGTTGAATCCATAGAGAGGAAGATTAAAATATTAAAGTCAAGAAAGATATTTTTGGTATTTTTTATGTTAAGAAGGCGTAGGTGATCGATGAAAGGAAGAAGATGTACACATGACATGAAATGGACTGATCAAATACTTCCAAACTCCTTTCGAAAGATTGAAGCCCCCCCCCCCTCTCCCCAATTGATAGGGAAAAGATAATTTTAGAGTTTGAAAATATGAAAATGTCGATAAAAATAGAGAAAATATGCATGAAAATATGATTCTTATGCAAGGGTTTGTGATGAAAACACACTCTAGTGATACTTTCGAGAGCTTGTACATTTTGCTCGGACTTGGCGTCTTGCATCCAACGGAAGGAATATATAGAAAAGAGAAATAACTCATGAAAAATGATGTTATATATACAAAGAATAATCAATCCATGCCTTCTTTCCTTCTAGTTAGCCAATTCTAGAAGCACACAATGAAACATTCCGAAAACCTAACTTTTTCGCTCCAAAATTTAAGTCAGCCTAGAAAATTTAAGATTAAACTTGAAATAATGATCATGACAAAAAAAATTCATCCCCTAACTCAATCGGAATCACTAGATATCATGGTTTTACTTCAGAGCAGTTATGGTCATTGATCTACTTTATTTACCTTGCTAATGCAAGAGAATCGCCTAAAATTTTGCGTTGTCACATTGCCTTCACATCGTACAAGGGAGTGCTTTTTAAATTTTGAAAATAGCTCTAATGATTGTTCAAGGCACTCTTTTTTTAATTTGTGGTGGCAAATTAGGGAGTGTCATGTATTTTGCTTCTGGCAACTGGGTTTGAGTAAAAAGTATGGTGGCCAATCAAAGGCTGCTGCGTCATCTAGTGTTGATGGCGATTAGGTTGTGTAAGCTCTGTAAATCTCCTTTTTTCTATAGTTCTAGGCATTGTCAATCGTCAGACCTATCCTTTTCTCTTCTCTTCTTAAGAAGTGTCTAAGCAAAAAACATGAAAATAAGGATTATCCCATTATAGTACTAATCATTCATGGAGGCCAACTAATCATTCATGAATTAAAAAGATCATTTAGAGGTCCTTTTGACTTTTAAAATTTTCTGAAAAAAATACCCGAAAAATCTAGAAAAATCAGAAATGCATTTCATAATTAATTTTAAGAACTTTAAATGCAAAAGTAATATGCATTTATATATATATATATATATATATATTCATGTAAATGAATTCATTTTAAATGAGAAATTAGTGAATGACTTTAATCTATAATTTCATGAATCCTTTTCTTAATGCATCAATGTCATGAAATTCTTATAAGCATAGGAATTGTTATTTTAATCATTTTTAATCATGATAACATGCATTAGAATTATATTTTTCAAGAAGATATGGGTAAACTACATAATATTAATACATGAAATTGCATTTTATCACAACTCAAACTATTGATTGTGTTAAATCAACCCTTAATTAATCTATATGTTGATGTAGATAATTAATAAAGGTTAAATAATAAAGTGTTATCTGATCTATAGAGTTATTAACTAGTGAGATATCTGACCTTAGAAGGGTCACACACATAAGATATCTAGATGTTAGTGTGTGTAGACATAATTATTAGGGTTTTTAATAAAAAAATCCACATACCAAATATCGATAAATAGGGGGAGAATGACTACAACTCAAGGTCCCCATGCAAGCCTTGTGGGGATTCTCTACTTACTTCTCTTCTCTCTTGTTTTAGAGCTTTGAAGAGGAGATCTAACTATCCAAAGATCGTGTGAATACGGCTAGAGGGTAGACGCTTGAATATCTCAAAGGACTCCTTCAAGTGAACCATATAAGTATGTTTTCTCATACATACTAAATGATAGGATCATTTGTTCTTGGTGCCTCAGTGTTTTGAATATCCAATTCAATGTATTCCATTGCACTTGATGTTTTGATCGAAATTTTAGAAGGCTTATCGTCCTCAAATGCCAATAGACTAGAGATAAAAGAACTCGTACGAAAAAAACTATAGAGAAGATTTTAGTGTAATCAATTTCATGAGCCTAAGTAAATCCTCTATGTACTAATCGAGACATATGATGACATCTAGATAGTCCTTTAGGCAGATAACCACTTGCATAAACAAATACTAACTCATATGATGGACATTCGATAAGGATATCAAAAGTTTGGAAAGACTATCACTATTTGATACAACTCATATGATGAGTATATCTGATCCTATGGCCATTGGTGTAGAGACACCAAGTAGAAAGTGAGTGCTCTTTAGAAAAAGAGTTCACTGAATTGTTTCGTATGAATCCTTGAATGGTATTATGCCAGTCTGTCAATCAAGTCGATTCATGTCACAATTTTATATATGTTCCTTTGACTTGAGACACCAAAGACATCTTGTAGATAAATGATCGTGTTTTGACTATGATTTACAAATCCCTAGCCACGGGATCTTTAAGATGTCATAGGTTGGATACGAAATGAAGTCCTTGAAGGTGATTGAGTGGTTAAGATAAAATCATATACCTTTGGCATAAGAAGAGGTGGACTTTACGAATCGAGACCGCGAGGTCGTTGAAAACATGCGATCAAAAGTCAAAACAATTACCAAACTCACCAATTTCATTAAATAATCACAAATTGAGGGGTATAGTGGTGAATAAGGGTCGAATCCATGGAGAATTAAGGTAATTTTAGATGATCTTTTGAAATTAAATCAAATCGGATGATGAAATGTGAATAGAAATCATATATTTTGATATTTTTGAAAAGAAGACTCGAAGAAGAATCCACGAAATCAAAAATCACTGAATTTGGATTAAGATTCGCGGATAAATCATCAAATGAACAAGAGATAATTTCGGACAAATAAAATCGCAAAAAACTAAAATTGAAATTGAAATCGACTCAAAGTATAATTCGAAATTGAAATCTAAAGTTATACCAAAGAAGATTAGGATGAAACACGATCCCTAACCCAAGATTAAGCTCGAATTGATCCAATTAGTTGCTGGATCAAAAGCTTTTCATTCCAAATTCGAAAACACGATCGTTGATGTTCAAGCGTCGATTTCTTCCTATTCTCTCAACGAAATCTCACTCTTAAGCACTCCGTGGACGTGGAAAGGAGTCTAGAAGCAAGTGGAAGAAAGAGATTCTAGGGATTTGTTGTCAAAACAATTCGATGACTCGAATTGCACTGGAATGGTTTACAACGTCAAAGAACATCTCAATTTATATGGCAAATTGGGCGTAATCGTCTAATCGGCATTTAATTTTTGATCAACGGCTCTGATGAAATGCACGATTGCAAATTGTTACCATTAACTCATGGCCATTATACCTCCAATGGACTGCTGACATTTTGCCACGTCGGGCGCATTTTAAGTAACGCATCAAACGCCCTCCGTTCAATCTTGATCGAACGTTCAGGTGCGTTTCCGTCTGTTTTAATCTTAGCCCTAAAAATTAGAAAATTCATAACTTTCACAAAATAACTCTAAATTAATTCAAATTTGTTTCATTTGATCAGAAATTAAATTATCTATCATTCTAAAAAAAAATCAAATTTAATTAATAACAATAGATTTAATTTCTATTTCAAAAATACATTCATTTCTTTAGGATTTTAAAACTTAGAAAATTAAATGAATGTACATAAAATGATTTATCTCATTATTTAACTTTAAAAACTACTTATAATCTTAAGTAAGGATGGGTTATAAAATTATTTATCTTTAATTCATCATAATTAACCCTAAATTAATGGATTTTGACATTATAATAATTTTTTCATCGAATGATAGATAAACACTCATAAATATGATAACATCCATAGAAATGGAATCTTTTATGCCTTAATATGCATAAATAATCATGTATTATCATGTCTAATTAGCATGCTATCACACATCCACCATCAACTCTACTATCTACCCTATCCATCACCATCCACCTCATTTGGGAGTATAATTATCATTAGTGGTACCATCTTTGTTTTTAAAAATCCACTTTGTTTATCTGCATATTTGCTTTTAACCACATCATTCCCTTAGAAATAGTATCCTTTTACTTCCTTCAGCCACCTCACACATTGCATTCCAAAGATATGAATCTCTTTGAATTGCACTCTTTATAGGAGGAAAGCGAGTTGAGGGGAATTCTAATACATTAAGTAGCCTTCATTTTCAAGGGAAGGAGTGATGTATCTTCTCTGTTCATTCGATGATTTCTCTCCGAAATCAGATCCAAATCCAGTGATTTTTTTATTATGTGGATTCATCTTCGAATCCTCTTTCTAAAAATATTAAATTCCCTAATTTCTATCACCATTTCATCTTCCGATTTGATCAAATTCAAAGAGATCATTAGAAATTACCTTAATTCCCTGTAAATTCAACCCTTATTTACCAATATACCCCTCAATTTGTGATTTAATCTTGAAATTGGTGAGTTTGCATATTATTTTGGCTCTTGAGCATGTGTTTTTCAATGACCATACAGTCTCGATTCATCAAATGGCACCGCTGTCAGGGGAATTAAGGTGTAATTTTGATCAATTTAGTCAATTTTGACTTGGTCAACTCGAATTTTTCTTTGAATTTCTTGAAATTCACTCACATTGATCCTACACCGAGTGATCTGAAGTAGAAATCAATCTTTGAGATCCTTAATTCGATAAGATCAAGTGATTTCCGCCCCTTTTCTAAGGATTACGGGTGATCATTTCATCAAATTCGCATTAAGAAGGCTTCACCTCACGGATACCGACACTCACGTACGATCGACATCAATTTTTGATAATTTTGTAAGTATTTATAATTATATTCATCTAAATGTTTGATCCAGCCCTTCCATGAGACGACATACGACGTGGAGATTACAGAAATAATCCTTTAAGCGTAGATCTTTTTGAACAATCCTTGCAATCCCTCGACACTACTGAGACCTCTTCCACCGTAGAACCCAGATAAAATCTGTAGAAATGGCCTGGAATGACGAGAGAAATGCAAGGAAATGCCTTTGTGACTACGTTAGGCCCGTCCTCCAGAGACCTATCACGCGAATTCACGCACCCCTAAATAGAGGGGCTAATTTTAGAATAGATTCACATGTTATGACTATGCATTCCTATCTTCCATGGTAAACCTTCCGAGGACCCATATAGAGACGTAGACGAGCTATCCCAAGTATGTGAAATTAATCATCTTCAAAATGTCCCCGCCGATACGTTGAAAATGAAACTCCCTTCCCGCTACCCTTAGAGATCGAGTCAATGATTGGTTCTCAAAATTAGGGAAAGAATTCACTAGCTGGACCGAGATGGAGGAAGAATTTCTTAGATAAATACTATTACGTAGGGAAAACTACCTCCGTCTGGAAAGCTATCCGTGAGTTTACCCAAGGTACATGTGAAACTTTTCACGAGGCCTAGGAGAGACTTAGAGACCTCACTAGGGAGTGTCTACACCATGGAGTGTCTAACCATGAATTAACACAACTATTTTATAGCGGGTTAGGCCCGCAAGATAGATATCTTTCAGATGCAACATGTGGTGGCACCTTCATGAGCAATTATGAAGACAAAGCTATGGAACTCATCGAGACGGTGGCGGAGAATAGCCACCACAATGCAGCTAAACTATTCGGAAGAGGTGTGATGCTGAAAGGACAGATGATCGATGCAAAATCAACAAAGACGGGGATACTCCTCGAAAGAATCGACAAAATGGTTGAAGTCCAAAATCTACTACTGGACCAACTCAACATCTGCAACGGTTCTGAAGGACTCACCCACGTCTCACTCCAAGAAGCGTCGCCATGTGCTAATTGCTCTAGATTCAACCACGTCAAATTAGAATTCCCTGTAATGGCAATCCAAGGGCAAGGTATGTTTAAACAAGGTCCATCAAGAGGACCGACTCAACAAGGACGATCGAATTATCTGGATACATACCAGAATTATTATAATATCCTTGTTTTCAATAATAATCCTTTGCACCATGTAGGATTTAGGAGGAAAAACAATCAACCCTATCTTCCATCATACAATGGTCAGCAACAACATCAACAACCCTACGCAAATCAAAGACAGTCGTCGTTCATCCCTGCAGACGCAACTGCAAGCTTACACGCAAGTCCCACGCAAGATTGCACTGGCTTCTGACCCGATTCTCAGAGCGATCTCGCAATTGATGGAGAAAATGACGCGGATGAACTCACGCGTGGACGAAATACAAGACTTCGTCAAGACGAACGTCCAAATGACGACCGATAAGAAGGGTAAGCAAGTATCTTTTACTAACCAACTACGCTCGTAGGCCACAGCTAACCCAAGGAATCAAGGGGCCTCATCGAGCCAGATGCATAACATCAACCATTTACATGTCGACGAGGAGGTTGTGGAAACGACACTAGCGATATCGAGCCTTTGGAGTGGAAGAGACCTACCGGATCCATACAAGGATCATCCAATCCACCAAGGCCTGATGGATGAAGAAACACCAATTATCATCGAGCACAAGAGCGATTTGGAGAATAGGCTAAGGCTGAACCTAACCCCGATACATACAAGCCCCTTGTGCCTTATCCTCAAGCACTTAATCGCCCAAAATCTAAGATTAGTGAATCCGATGACAATCTACTAGAAGCCTTTAAGAAGGTAACTGGTGGGGACACCTCAATACCAAGAGAAGCATCCAAGGAGGCAACAAAGCATTATAACTTAAGGAGAAATGCAAGGATTTGGTGCCATCCATATGAAGTAAATAACATGCTGATCCTAATGAAGAAGTTCAAGAATCTATCATTAGAAGACATTTATATATCAAAAGACTTTGAAGACATGAAGAGGAGCAAGCCCATGAAGATGAGGGGCGCCACCCCTTAATCCTTAGAATCCTTAAAATACTTCCATTGACTTTCTTCCTCTCCACAACGCACACCCTTAATTTCTCATTCCCCCCTTCTCATTCTTCTCCTCCTTCCCTCTTTCCATCATTCCTCTTCATTCCCTTCTCTCTTTTCTCTCAAAGCAAGGAGTAGTCAAGAAGGAGATGTTGAATTTTTCCCCAACAAGGTCACATCAATCAAAAATCTCCATCAAGGTACTCTCATTCCTCTCATTTTGTGTGATAGATCATCTTTCCCCCAAAATCTCTTGCTCCTAGGATTTGTGTGAACCCTAGGATAGCCTCTATTCATATATTTGGGTATTCATGCACATTGGCTATGAAATTTGGTCTGATTCATTCAACAGGAACTCCACTTCAAGATTATTAAAAATGATCTCTCTCCTATCCAATTGTGGGATTAACCCTAAGGAGTTCAAGGTCACCAATCTTAAAAAATCACAACATCTCTCTATCAAAACACCATCCCTTACACTTCTATTTGATAAATTTTGATTCAACTATTTTGTCCCACATCAATAACCATAACCATTCCCTTAATAGATGCCATCAAGCATATTTCATCCTATGCTAAATTTTTGAAAGGTATATGCACTCCCTATAGAAACCCTAGAAGGATCCAACTTAGTGAAACGGTAAGTTCAATCATTATGAAGTTCTTACTTATAAAAAAGAGAGATCCGGGAGCACCCATGATAACGAGTGAAATAGGAGGAATGTCCTTTACTAGATCCTTGCTAGATACCAGAGCTAGTATTAACATCCTCCCTAAATCCATATTCGACCGTCATCATGTAGGGGAATTGTAACCTTTCCTTGTAGAAATATGCTTACAGATGGATCGGTAAGGAAACCACATGGTATAGTAGAAGATGGCATCATCAAAATAGAAGATTGTTATTTCTCGGTAGACTTCCTAGTTGTCGATATGAAAACTACTAAGGAGCTTAGTCAAGCCCTGATCAGCTTAGGATGACCCTTCCTAGCTATCGCAAAAGTCGTGAGAGATTGGAGAAAAGGAGAAGTAATTCTCAAGGTGGGAGAGCACACCGTGAAGGTCGACATCAACAAGCTTATGAAATGACCCTTCACGAGCTTCCGAGGACTTGGACGCCATCGACTTCTCCGACGACCAGGATATCGACTCCTGCATAGAAGAGGTGATGATGATCGACGAGGAAACAAGATTTTAAGAGCTACCATTGGAGGAGCCTACCTTGGAGCTCAAGACTCTCCCATCAACACTCGAGTATGCCTTCCTTGATGAAGAGAAAGCAAAGCTGGTGATTATTTTGTCCTAGATGAATATGAAGCAAGAGGAACAATTACTAGAAATATTAAGGTGGAATGAAGATGCAATCGGTTGGACCCTGACGAAACCTAAAGGGGTTGGACCCCTCACTATGCACTCATCGCATCTTCCTAGAGGATGAGTCAAGACTCGCAGAGAGGCCTAGAGACGACTCAATCCAAAGGTATGGGAGGCCGTGAAAGAAGAAATTCTTAAATGGCTAAATGCAGAAATCATCTACCCCATATCCGATAGCAAATGGGTGAGTCCGGTGCATGTTATTCCAAAGAAAGTTGGAGTAACGGTCATGATCAACAAGAAAGGCAAGGAGATCTAATTACACCTTCCAACAAAATGGAGAGTCTGCATCGACTATCGGAAGCTGAACTCCGCAACAAAGAAGGACCACTTCCCTCTAACATTAATCGACCAAATCTTGCACCGACTGGCAGGATCAAGTTACTTCTGCTTCCTAGACGGATATTCGGTCTACAACCACATTGCAATTCATCCCAATGATCAAGAGAAGACGATGTTCACATGTCCCTCTGGCACATTTGCCTTCAGATGCATGCCATTTGGACTATGCAATGCCCCCGTGACATTTCAACAATGCATGCCAAAAATCTTCTCCGACTTTCTTGGCGACAGCTTGGAAGTTTTCGTGGACGACTTCTCCATCTTTGGAAACAACTTCAACAGCTGTCTTGCTCACCTGACCAAGATCCTGGAGGTCTGTGTTAGGAAACGACTGGTGTTGAGCTGGGAGAAATCCCATTTTATGGTACAAGAGGGAGTAGTGCTCACGCATATCATCTCGGGCAAAGGACTAGAAGTGGAGAAGGCCAAGATAGAGGTCATCCAAAACCTCCATCTTCCAAGTACCGTACGAGATTTGAGGAGCTTTCTTAGGCATGGCGGTTTCTACCCAAGATTCATACAAGACTTTGCAAAAGTCTCCAAGCCAATCAGGACCCTTCTTTGCAAGGACAAAGACTTCATCATCGACAAAGAAGGGAAGCGCACATTTGTAATGCTGAAGCAAGCACTAATCGAGGCACCAATTCTTCAAAGTCCTAATTGGGACTTACCATTTGAGATCATGTGCGACGCTTCAGACTATGCGGTGGGAGCGGTCTTGGGGCAACAACTAGACAAGAAGCTGATGGAGTATTATTTCAAAACATGAACACAAGGGTTCCAAGTGAACCTATACTCCTCCTTACTCATGAGTTTGAGAAATTATCCATTCATTAAATGGATGAAGAAGACCTCTCTAAATAATTCAAGAGAGTGTAGATCCAAAGGGAATCATCTTCCCTCCTTCCTCTATTTTACACTGATCCAAAGATTGACTTGGTCAAAGAAAGTAAACCCTTATCCTTGGATACTAAGAAACCCTTGAATGGGCCAAGTCAACCACCCTTTTACCTTTGATATAGGTTCCTAATTTTCCAAACCACATCCACTATATCATAGGTACCTTGTGTGAATAAATGATCTCAAAAGAACAGAAAAATAGGAACATCTTTGTTATTCCATATCCTTCTTTCTTTGAATACCACCTCTAGTCAGAAATTTAGAAGAGATCTACATGTTATTACTGTTAGAAGAGACTAACCTCAGTGGCAGCTCAAGACAAAGTCCATGAAGACAGTCATGTTTAACATCAAAGAAGCCTTACAAATGAAGAAGAAAATGACAACTACTCGTCTTACCAACATGAGAACAAAGAAGATAGACAAAGCCTACCATGAAGAATTCGAAGAAAGAAGCTCACAATTAGTATTTTCACCCAGTTAAAACAATACCCTCAAAGTCCTCTACGGTCAACTCAAGGTTAACGAGATAAAGGATACCAACTATCGGAAAAACAAGAAAGCTCATTTAGACTCTTCAAAATGATCAAAACCTCCAACGCCTGCCAGATATTAAAGTCCAGAAGATCACGCGGGATTAAAATCATCCCACGCCTCTATTCGTACTGATGTGGGACATAGGGAAAGCTCATGAACACCTCCACGAGGAGTGTTAAAACCATCCCCAGTACCTGACATAGCGTTTTCGTGCGGTCGTTAAAACACAAAAACGTCAAACAAAATTTATAAAAACCGAACTCACAAAGATAAAGATAGAAAATCAAGTAATGTGTAAGTATCGGGTCGATCCACAGAGAACAAGGTTGACTTTAATTGCAGAGTTGACTTGGTAAAAATTAGGTTTAAAAGAGGTTTTAAAGAAGTAAAAATAAGATGTGATGAATAGAAATAATATAAATATACTAAAAAAGAAATTTTAAGAATTGAAATCTCGGATTTGACAGAGAAAAGTCAAAAGTCATGGTCAAAGCATTGACTTTGACCAACAATCAGTGTTCTGTAAAATTTGAGAATCAAAAGGTGTCAGAAGAGTATGAAAATTATATATTTAAAAACAAGAGAGAAAATGGAATTTATTGATATATAATTGGTGATTTTTCTATAACAAATGGATTTATTATGAATTATTGAAAATCAAAGATCAGGAAATCCCCAAAATGAACACCTCAAAGGGAATCTTCACATTAACTATTCAAATGATATCCAAATCTTGCAAATTTATATATCAATCAAAAGATAAGAACCAGAGGATTCTAAAGAGATCAAAATGATCAAATTACGATTTGTATTTTGAAATGTAATTGACCCCAAAGTCAACGTTCAAATTCTGATGAAAAATGAACAGTGCTCGGTCAAACGTTAAATTGAAGGGTCAAATGAACTCGGAATTCAATGAACTTTGCTATCCACGGAAAAGCTGATTGAATAAGAAATCCAATGAAACCAAAATCGAGTGATTTCGAATTATAAACAGAGATATATCCTATTTTAAAAATTAGAAAAATTTTGGACTAAAATTGAGTGAAATTGAAGAACACTAAGAACTAATATACAAAATTAAAGATCTATACCTAATAAAAACTCAAATTACCACCAGATAATCGATCAAATCTCACTACTAACCTGATTGCCACAAGAATGGGGCTTCAATTCACGTGGATTGAGGCGAATTTGCTCGATTTCTTCCTCACAGATGTTCGGAATTCAAGGGGAAAATTCAATGAAATCCGATGATGAATTCATGATTATCATGCTTCAATGGCTGCGGAATTAAACTCTAGGAAGCAGAGGATCACGAAGAACTTAAGACCTTCCTTAAAATTTGCTTAACTTTCTTCACGAATCGATCAAAAGTTAAGTTTACAAAGGGAGAGAACATCTATTTATAAAGAAGTTTCTGCGAAATTGGTGCATCATGGCCCACGACGCAAATTTCACTCCGTGTGATTTCAGCCGTCGGATCGCACGAAATTGGTGGCTCGTGACGCGAATTTCACTCCGTGTAATTTCAGCCATCGGATCGCGCGTAATCGGTGGGATCGTGGCCCATGACGCGGATTCCACTCCGTGTGATTTCAGCCGTCCAATCGCGCGATTTAATCCCAACCGTCCGATTGCGTGATTTAATCCCGACTATCTGATATCACTGTTCACGCCACGTAGGCACCACGTAGGCATCCATGTGGGCTTGCGTGGCCCCGCCATGTGTCTACATCGTGCCACGTCACCTCCGAGGGTCCCGCACGATTAAATAAATCCTGAAAAATCAAAATAAAATCCAGAAAATTCTAAAAAATTAAGAAATTAAGAAATTCATTTATATAACTCGTTTTTAACTCAACTTTTCTCCATTGGATCAAAAAGTCTTTCATCTTTAATATTATGCCATCTAAAAATACAAATTAAAAGAATCATATAGGATGAATTTCAAATAAACAGATAATTTCTTAAGAAGTTGATTTTATATCATCCAACATTCTCTTCTTGAAATTAAATCTTCTAATGATCTACTAAAGTCAAAGTAAATTAAGGAAAATACTTAATTCCTACTACTTTAACCTTGCAAAAAGATTAGTCATCATGAAAGCACATAATTAACTCTAATTTATGCATAAATATGAACTTTAGTAGAATGGCATACCAATGGAGAAAATTCATAAAAACTATGATAACATGCATCATATTGACATAAAATAAGCATGAATATGAGTTAAATAAGATAAGAATTTAAGTTATAAATGCATGTTATCAGTACCTTAGGTCAACGCAGAGTTGAAGAAGACTCTAGAAGCGGAGAAGAGAAACAACCTCTAGAGATTTGAGATGATGGCGGATCAAGGACTGAAGACGCCGACCGTCCCTTCTTTGCCACAGGTATGAAACAAAAGGTTAGAAAGAAGGTCGATGTCAAGTGGGTGAAGAATGAGTCTCGCCGGCGTGAAACGTTGAAGACAAGGAGAAATGACATCATCAAGGAAGCCAAAGAACTGCGTGAGGCAGTTGACTTGGTCATCTCTATGGTCATTTGAAGCCTTGGGAGGACTCCCCACTCATCCACCCTAGCCCTCACCGAGCGTGACAAACTACATCACGAGCTCCGCGTCGTTTGACGGTCAAAACCAGATGAGAAAACGACAAGAGAAGGAGGAAAACAAGAATTTAAGGCAGCTCGCGGCGACGGAAGTAGAGGAGGTTTTCCGGAAATTCATTGCCAGGGAAAAAAAGGGCAGAAGTCCAGAAAATCTACAACCCTCATGACATCATCAACATAACGCAAATTACGTCCTGAATTCTGCATCTATCAACAGTCAAGATCATGCAAAAGGCAAGATAACCCGCAAAGAAGTATTCTTCCGCAACCGCGGAATCTCTCCACATCGCCATAATTGCACAATAAATCCAACGACGGAACGTCATCGGGAGAAATTTAATTCGTCTCATACTCCTGCTGAACGAAGGTCAAAATACGCCCAACCCGAGTCAAAGCAATCAACCGACACGAACGCGACCTCTTGCCATAACTGTCGGGCTTTCATTTCTATAAAACGAAATCTGTATGCGACGAAAAGAGATGCTGTTTTTGATAAAATTTGGTTCCTTTGGTTACTGTTACCTATGTGTTCATCGTGTTCCCGTGTCTCCATCAACCTCTCCCGCATCCTCTTTATCCCGAGTTCTACCCTCCTTTCCCTTTCTCCCTCCCTTTCTGTCGTCTTTCAACTATCTCACGTCACCGCAAATGACGGATAATCCCATATCGATCGGTAATCCTAGGAGTTTCGGCTTCAACGCCCAACGGAAAGCATCATTTCCATGTTACAATCAGGTATCATCCTCATTTTATTCAACGTGAATGATAGTTCCGATCATAAATCAGTAAGTCCAACACTTCTCAAAACCCTCCCATCTATTATCTAATTCTTACTTCTTATCCGTCTCCTCATTCTCCACGATATCCTCTCTTCACTACATAACATCGCTCCCGCACCACCCCTTCTCTTATCTGTTCTCTCTCAGGATATTATCCTCTCTTCACCGACTGCCCTTCTTTCCTCTATATTAAATATAAAGTATCTATCCCCACTTTCTTCACATATCCTCATCCTCATCAACACTATTATTTACATAATAATGATTTACCCTAATAGATATCTCCTCTGACTTATAAACCATTATTTCTACTTCTTCTCTTCCTACACATCATTATATCTATTTTAAATTATCTATCCAATATTATCCTCACTGATTTATAACTCTAATTCCTAGTGATATCATTTCATAGGTCCTTCATTCATTTGTAGGATTATTTCTTAACCATATCATTATCTTCATACACATTATCATTTCTGAAATTATCATACATCAAAAGCCGACGGCCATATGTTATGCAAGAAAGACCCTCGTCGAAGCTCAAATAAATTACATGACTACGGAGAAAGATCTTTTGGCGGTGGTCTATGCACTCGAGAAGTTCCGGCCTTACATCTTGGGGAGCAAGATTTTTATCTACACCAATCATGTGGACTTGAAATATTTAATCTCCAAGAAAGAGGCCAAACCACGATTGATACGATGGGTGCTGCTCCTTCAAGAATTCGACTTGGAGACCAAAGACAAGAAGGACAGCGAGAACTCGGTGGCAGACCATTTTTCGTGTCTCCACGTTCTAGGAGGAGGAGACATCGGTGACACATTCCCCGAGGAGCATCTCCTTGCCATCTCGAGCCACGCTCCCTGATATGCACACATTGTCAACTTCATCATGACTGGATCGATCTCGGAGCATTGGAATCATTATCAATGAGATAAGTTTTTTCATGATCTCAAGTACTACTTTTGGGAAGAACCACTCCTATTCCATCTAGGATACGATCAGATCATCTGGTGATGCATACTAGAGGAAGAGTAGGGAGACATCTTGGCAATGTGTCACTCATCGATGTGCGGAGGACATTTCGCGGCACGAAATACCGTAGACAAGATCCTCTAGAACGACTTTCTACTTGCCCACCAAGGACGCCCACTGTTTCCTATACGGAATGCCTACAATGTCAAGCAACATTAAACATCTCCACGTGAGATGAGATGCCAATGAGACCAATCCTTGAAGTGGAGATTTTTTATCTTTGGGGGATAGACTTCATGGGACCTTTCCCACCTTTTGACGAGAAAGAGTACATCTTGGTAGTGGTGGATTATGTGTCCAAGTGGGTCAAGGTGATCCCCACTAGGACAAACGACCATCAAGAGGTGCTCGAGATTTGTTACGAGATGCATCTTCGCCCGATAAGATTTTTCGAGGGCCATCATCAGCGACGGAGGCTCACACTTTAACAATGCGCATTTCCGGGCATTGCTGAAGAAGTATCAAGTACACCATTGCGTCATCACTCCATACCACCCCCAGGAAAATGGGCAAGTAGAGGTAAGCAATAGAGAAGTCAAGAGCATTCTAAAGAAAATAATTCGACCAGATGGGAAGGATTGGGCACACAAGCTTCCCGACGCACTATGGGCATACCGAAACGGCATACAAGACACCCATCGGGATGTCTCCCTTCTGGCTTATCTTCGGGAAAGCATGTCATCTTCTAGTTGAGCTTGAGCATCGAGCTTATTGGGCTATGAAAAAGCTCAACCTATCTCCGACCAAAGCAAGTAAATAGCGACTTCTCCATCTTCAAGACTTGCAAGAGCTGGGGCATGACGATTATAAGAACGCAGCGATCTACAAGGAGAAGACGAAGGCCTTTCACGACCGACACATCAGACGATGATCATTTCAGCTCAACGACAAGTTCCGCTGCTAAAATTCTCGCCTCAAGTTCTTTCTTGGAAAGCTACGCTCTCGATGGGATGGTGCATACATGGTTCTGGAATTTTTCAATGACGGATCAATACTCATTTCCGACATCAAATCCAATCAACAATTCAATATAAACAACCATCGTCTCAAGCCGTACCTGACATCAGAGCCACCCGCACCGGCAGACAAGGTAGATATGCATCTTCCCGAGTATGCGAGGACGTGGCGACGGTATCACCCTCGCCCCATTAGTAGTTGTAGGTTTTTATTAGGTTTCATCAGGTTGAAGATGTTAAACTTAGCGCTCTTGGGAGGCACCCCAAGATTATCTTACTTTTTAGTTTTCTTTTTGTATTTTGTTTTTAGTTTTTATAGATGTCGAAGAAAAACTACACTAGGAAAGGGCGCACATGCACGAAATCCCCTGAACGAGCATCAACGCATTAATGAGTTTTTCTAACCCTTTATCTTCTCACCACATTTTTGTATCTTTTTCATCCCATGTTCGGTGTTTTTGCTATCTTTTGTATGAGCATGTACATTTCATTGAGGGCAATGAAAAGTTCTAGTTGGGGGGTAAGGACTTAGAAAAATCTCTACTATTTTTCAAAAATTTTAAAATTCGACATTCTAAAAAACTCCTATTTTCCACATTTGATCCATTCTACCCACCTTAGAAGTCTTGACATTTAGAGATCCGACCTACTAGATATGTAGAAGTGACGGCCTTATAGCCCATATGATTACTTTTTGAGTAATAAAGCTAAATGATCTAGAGAGACCATGGGATGATATTTAGTGGTTGACTTCTTTGGGGTTGGGTATCTAACAGGCACCAAGGAAAATGAGTTATCAGAGGTTGAAATGCTATGGGATTGAAAAGGAGAGTTTTTGAGAGAAGTTAAAATTCCTATCCCCTACCTAATATCAACCAAAACTACTTAGTGTGGGAATTCCTCACTTCTAGACTTTCCCTTTAAAAGAGTGCAATGATCCATAATTTTTTATGCACCTGCCTTTCCCTATTAGCCATGTAGTTTTATCTTTTTGAAAGCAGTCAAGTAGTTACACCACTTTGTTTTAAACTTCACTCATGATAATAACACTCCCAAGCGATTCACGCATCCATCACATTTTCTTTCCATATTTTCCCTCACATGTACATATCCCTTCACACTACACTTCACATTTGTTACATACTCTCTTCAAAATCCAAAAACTCCTCCATATCCTTATGTCATTCTTCTAAAAATTTTGAAAAGAAGAAGAAGAAGAAGAAGAAGAAAATAAGAAGGAGAAAAGTCAAAAAGAAAGAGAGAAATAAGAAGTGAGAAGAAGGAAAATAAGTGGGAAAATATCTTCTACCATCATCTCTACCACCTCCACCATCATCTCTACCATCTACCCTATCCATCACCATCCACCTCATTTGGGAGTATAATTATCATAAGTGGTACCTTCTTTGTTTTCAAAAATCCAATTTGTTTATCTGCAAATTTGCTTTTAACCACGTCACTCTCTTAGAAATAGTATTTTTTTTATTTCCTTCAGCCACCTCACACATTGCATCCCAAAGATAGGAATCTTTTTGAATTGCACTCTTTATAGGAGGAAAGCGAGTTGGGGGGAATTCTAATACATTAAGTAGCCTCCATTTTGAGGGAAAGAGTGATGTATCTATGGAGAGGGTAAGGAATTACATTCGCTCATGAGAGAGTATTTTTTCATCCCCTATAGCATCAAACCTTAGATATGCTCACCTTGATCACAATTGAGGATTAGACTCAAGCATTAGCTGATAAGCACTACCCTTAAAGTGCACTAAAGAAGTCAACCTAGAGATGTAATCTAGATCATTATGGCCTACACTATGAGGAAAACGTAATCATACATTCATAAGCTTCACCTCTTTGGTAGTAGGATCAAAATGAAGATTATGTAGTAAAATGCTATGAGACTAGCAATCATTTAAGTTGGGAGTGTGATAACATGCTAATTAGACATGATAATACATGATTATTTATGCATATTAAGGCATAAAAGATTTTATTCCTATGCATGTTATCATATTTATGAGTGTTTATCTATCATAAATATGAAAAAAATCATTATAATCTCAAAATACATTAATTTAGGGTTAATTATGATAAATTAAAGATAAATAATTTTATAACCCATCTTTACTTGAGATTATAAGTAGTTTTTAAAGTTAAATAATGAGAGAAATCATTTTATTTAGATTCATTTAATTTTCTAAGTTTTAAAATCTTAAAGAAATGAATTTATTTTTGATATAGAAATTAAATTTCTTATTATTAATTAAATAAGATTTTTTTGTTTTTTTAAAATGATAGATAATTTGATTTATAATCAAATGAAACAAATTTGAATTAATTTGGAGTTATATTATGAAAGTTATGAATTTTCTAATTTTTAGGGATTTTTCCAGATTTTTTATGAATTTTTTTGTATTTTTAATTAATTTTTGAGGATTTTTTTGAATTAAAATTAATTTTTCTAATTAAAAATCAATTTTTCATACTATTATTAGCACGCAGGTGACGTGGCGCAATCTGGAGCGTCCGATCAATCACGATTGACGATCAAAGAGCAGGGAGATGACGTGGTGCAACGTGGAGCATCGGATCGCGCGATTAAATCGCGATCATCGATCTTCACTTAAGACACGGGGTACGTGGCGTGATCTGATTCGTCGGATAATTGATTTAATCTCAGCTGTTGATCAAAAGGAGTTATAGCAACTGAGATTAAAACAGACAAAAATGCATCTGAAACGTTCGATCAAGATCCAACGGCGGGCCGTTTGATGCGTTATTTATAACGCACGCGACGCGGCATCATCTCGGCGGTCAATCGAAGATCTAACAGCCATGACTTAATCGTAACGATTTGCATATGATGCGTTTCATCAAAGCCGTTGATCGTGAATTAAAGGCCGATCGGACGGTTACGTCCAAATTAGCCTTTAAATTGAGATGTTCTTCCACGATGTAAAGCATTTGAGGGAATATTTGACTTACTCGAACTGTATAGACACCAAATCTCTTGAATCTCTTGCTCCCAATCGCTTCTAGACTTGTTTTCGTAACCACGAAGTGCTTGAGAGTGAGATTTCGACGATTGACGAGGAAGAAATCGATGCTTGAACTCTACGATCACGTTTTTCTGAATTTTTATGAAAAGCCTTGATTCCGGCGAGTAATTAGATCAACTCGAGCACAATCTGTGGTTAGGGATCGTGTTTCATCCTAATCTATCTTCATATAACTTTAGATTTCATTTTAGAATCATAATTTGAGTCAATTTCATTCTTAATTTTGGTTTTTTGTGATTTTATTTTCGGAAATTTCTCCTATGTTCATTCGATGATTTCTTCGCGAAATCAGATCCAAATCTAGTGATTTTTTATTCCAGGGATTCGTCTTCAATTCCTCTTTCTAGAAATATCAAATTTCCTAATTTCTATCACCATTTCATCGTCCGATTTGATCAAATTTGAAGATATCATAAAAAATTACCTTAATTCCCTGTGGATTCGACCCTTATTTACTAATATACTCCTCAATTCGTGATTTAATCTTAAAATTGGTAAGTTTGGATATTATTTTGACTCTTGACCATGTGTTTTCAATGACCATAAGGCCTCAATTCGTCAGCTTGCCAATTCAACTTCTTCATTTTTCTTTCTTTGCTTCCCTTTAACAATATTTACTATGGTTATCATTATCAAATGGGCAAACATCATAGCATGAAATTATATTCCATCGTATCATGCATTTGACCTCCTTCACTATGATTTTTGGGGTCTATCCCTAGCTCAATATCCTTCAAGCTATCTTTATTATATTGTGCTAGTTGATGAATACACTTGTGTCAACTGGGTATATCTCATAGAAAATTGGATACAATTTCTAGATATTTTTTTACTAGCATATGTCATCGAAAATTATTACCCAGTATTAGACCACCTCAAAGATCCTTCAAATTGACAATGCCCTTAAACTTGTCCAAGCTTATCTTCAAACCTTTTTTTATTGTACATGGTATTATCCACCAAAACACCTACCCAAACACCTCTCCAAAAAAATGGTGTTATGAAAAGAAAACACCACATTACACACTTATTTACGAGAAGCACATTCCAAACTATGTGTGGTTTGATGCCATCATGATTGCCACTTATATTTATTATTTCCTTCTCTCTTCTCTTGTATGTGGTAGGATTCCTTTTCATTGTCTTTTCCCTTATGCTTCTCTATGTTCCTTACAAGCCAATATTTTTGGGTGTATGACATTCATTCAAGATCATACTCCATATCTCTCCAAACTTTCGCCTCAAGCATTAAAAGGAGTATTTGTTGGTTATTATCGTTCATAGAAGGTTTTATCATGTCTATTTCTCTCATAAGTGGCAATATATTACTCCTGCTGATGTCACCTTCCATAAATATGTCCTCTATTATTTACCATCCAATACTCTTCTCTAAGCATTTCACTCTCCATCCCTAGGTTTTTTTAAGACTTCTAAGTAATTTCCATGTAGATCATATATCAATCTATATGAAGAAAAATTCATATAAGGAAAGGAATTCTTATTTGTACAAATGGTACTTCAGACTTGGAACGAGTATAACAAACCCAAAGGAGCATGAGTCATATATTCTGTTGAACCGCATTCTTGTCAAGGTTGTATGTCTTTTTTCAGCCTGCTCAAGTCCAACCCATTTGGACCTCTTCGAGGTTCCAACCAAGGAGCTCTTAAATCCCACAAACCAAGGAGCCCTATATGATTCTGAGTATCATTTCCTATTTGATCCTTTTGAATTCCATATTCATAGTTGCGATTGGATCTATTCATTAAAAAGAATTGGTTCAATACATTTCTTATGTATCCATAGGTGTTATATGTTGAGCCCAAAGTCTTCGTGTGTTTAAGCCCGACAAATTTACTATTTATAAGCTAGGAAACTATGAAGGAGTCAATTTGTGTAGGTTGTATAGCTTTCTAGGTTGATCCACATGGACTTTTAGGTGAGAATATACCAATTGTATGAGGGGCTAGGCAAAGGATTTGTCGTCCACTCTCGAAGTTGACCATGAGATTGAAGAAAAAGAGAATTGGGGAAGATCCAAATTATGGAGAAAAGAGGAATTCAAGGACGAATAGGGACGACAATTTTAGAGTGGTCAAAGGAGAGAGGATGAGAGAGCAGGAGAGCTAAAGAGAAGAGGTAAGGTATCCCATAATGCGAACATAGCGTGAGTGATAAGTGTCAAAAGAGAGTGAAAGAGAGGGAGAGATAGAGTGGATAAGTCTAAAGAAGAAAACACAAAAACAAAAGAGGAAATATTAAAGAATTCTGATGCGAACAGAGAGAGGAGAGAGGGGGATGAGAAATTGCGAGAATGCAACTTACGAAGAGCACGCAAGAGAGAGATGAGAGAGAAAAAGGGAATGCAATGGAGGAGGAGACGCAAAATTAGGAGCAGGGCGACCAGGGAACAGTCAGGCAATTGGAGCAAATCGCGGGCACGAATTCAGTCTCCGACGGATGCGGGCGAGTCCAGATAAGATGCTCAGCGCGGCAGTCGGCGTTGAGAACAAGCTGAGCACAATGCGCAGGAGCGCGAGCAATTTCCAGCGGGAGCTCCGCGAATTCCTGGTCAACAGGGAGGGAGATGTCGGAATGATGAATGGAGGGGGAGAATCTCGCAGGGGCGTGCAACAAGTGGAGTGCGGCTGGGCGTGAGAACAAGGCCGATTTCACGATCGATTGTGTTCCGCGGTGGATTGAGTCCCGCGGAAGATTGAATTCCGCGGAAAGGTGGAATGGGCGAAACGCCGGATTGTGGATTGAATCCCAATGGGGATGGGAAATTGGCTGGATGAGGGCGAGTTTTGCCGAGCGATGAGAGAGATTCGGCGGCGTGAACCCGTCAAGGCGTCGGCGCGAATCCGACAGGGCGACGACGCGAATTTGGTAAGGCAAATTCAGGAATTGGATGACAACGTGGGTCCGACTGGGTGTCGTGGTGAGTTTTGGCAAGACAAGGCGAAGAAGAGGGGCGGGCGTCAGCATGAACTCTGGCAGGGCGTAGGCATCGAGGATGAGCTCGATTGGATGAGGGGAAGAGGATGGAGGACATGGGAGAGGGAGAATTCGGCTGGGCGATGGCGCGGAGTCGGCAAGTCGAAGAAAGGGGGGGTCGTCTAAGCGTCAAATGAAGATGGAAGGGCAAAGAATTCGCGATGGGGGGGGGGAATGGATTTCGCGATGGGAGTTCGCGAAGGGCGAATTTGCGTAGGGTGAATTTCGCGTTGGGTGAAATGGGCGAGGGGTGAATTCGCGAAGGGTGGATTCGCGTATGAAGAGGGGTCGTAGGGGAACCGGCAGGGGAAAATGGTGGAGCAACGGGAGGGGAAAATTGTGGGGAGGGGGAAGACCTGATGCCGGAAGGAGATTCGGTGGACGATGGAAGAATTTTGGCAAGGAACGGGATCTGAATTCAGCTGGGAACGAGATGGGATTCCGCGGAGCTTAGAATTCAGCTGGAGAGGGAGATGGAAATGGGGAAACTAGAGAGCGGGAAGGGTGAGTCTCGCGGAAGAAGGGGAACCGTCGGATGTTGGAGAGAGAGAGTGGGAATTCAGGGAAGCATCGGGATGAACTCGACGCAGAACGAGGATGGGCGCCCGAGGCATTGAGAAGGAGAAGGGGGAGTGTAGGCATGAATTCGGAAGGGCGATGAGCGAGGGCGACTGGACGATTGGAATTGAGAGAGAGTGTGTGTGGGCGGCAAGGGAGAGGAAGAAGAAGATCGGGCATCCGTCGGGGTTGCGTGGGAGTCGGGTAACGATGCGTGATGGAGGTAACCGGACGGATTCGGGGAGGATTGGATGTGGCTGGGCAGGTTGAGGAAGATGGACGGCAGAGGAAGGGGAGGATGTGCGGGAGGGCGTCGAGTTGAGCTCAGGCTGGATGTCAACAAGCAACGGGGAGGATTCGGCGGGGTGAAGGAGCTGGAGAGGAGATCGGTGGAGGGAGGATGGGAGGGTGAGCTCGGGGAGGAGAAGGAGATGAGCGTGGAGGGGATGGCGGCATGGCAGTCCTGAGGCGGTGGCGGCGGTGGCGGCGGCGGCGCAAGGGCGACGGTGGCGGCGGCGCAAGGGCGGCAGTGGCGGCGGCTTGGGGATGGTGGTGTCACGAAGAAGCATCGGCGGCGAGGCGCGGCGGCGATTACGGCACTGTGCGGTGGCGGCGGCGGCAATGGCGGCAACGACAACGTCCTCGTGGTCAGGGCAAGGAGTGGCCACAGTAGCGGCGGCAACGGCGGTTGGATTTCTTCCCCGACCTTCCGAGAGGGAACTCCTTTTCTTTTCTCAAATGATAGCTAGGGTTTGTGGGGGGGGGGGGTCTCTTCCCCTCTTATAGAGCCCAAAATGGACCGAGAGGGGAAAGGGCCCACTTGAGGCCCACAACCCAAACCCTAAACATACTCATAGAAATAAGAAGGTTCACAAAGAAGAAGGGCTTGACGAATAGGATCCCGAAAAGGGAAGAACCCACCCGGAAGCCTAAAAGGGAGAGGGAAATAAGCGAGGACCCGCTTAAACAAGTGCTGGGTCAAAAATTTCACAATAAATAAAGAAGATAGGTCCACTCGCTGCGAAAGGGCTCCTCCAGCGCCATGATATCGTGCCTTGGTGGTGACGGAGGTCATACGCCACCAGAAAGGCAGATGAAGGAATGTTGGAGACGACTGCAGTAGCATGAGATTTTTATAAGAAGAAGGAGGAGATCTAGAGAGAGAGAGAGAGAAATTAGGAGAATGTTGATGACGGAGAACAATGGAGAATGTGAAATAGAAATTTAAAGGGCGTAAGAAGACTAGAAAAAGTGGAGGATTGATAGAGAGACTGCGAGAAGAAGAAAATGAAAAATGATTCAGACTGAAAATGAGAGGAGATTCAAGATAGGAGGAGAGAACCGCAAGAAAAATAAGAAAAGAAATCAGAAGGAGAAAGAGAGAATAGGCTCGTGGAAGAGAGGGTAGAAGAGAGTGAGAGATCGCCGAGGGGAGCGAAGAAGAGGACAGAAAAGCAGAATCCTAGAGAAGGGAGAGGGATTGAATAGCAGCAAAAGGGTTGAGAGAGAGAAACAGAGATTAAGAGAATGGGAGAAATAGAGACAGAGATCGGAGGAGTAACGTGATTAAGAGAGAAGAACCATGATAAGAGATAGGAAATGAGAGAAAAACAGAAGAAATTAAGAGGGAAGAATGCGAAAACGAGGGAGAGAAGAGGGTGAGCAAGAAAGCAAGAGGGCGAAAGAGAATAATCAAACGGAATATGGAGAAGAAGAAGAGCGAGAGAACAAGAGAGGGAGAGGCAAAGCAAGAACATCAAAGAGAGAAAAAGAGGAGTTTCTAGATGGCGAAAAAGAATGGAAGGGAGAGAAAGGGGATAAGAGAGGGATTCCGGAAGAATGCAAAAGAAAGAAAGGGTAAGAGGGAAATCCAATGACACTGAAGAGACTTACTGGGAAGCTAGGAGGAGAGAAAGAGAGCAGATCAAGGGTTCGTAGGAAGAGTGATTAAGAAGGTAGAGAAGAACAAAGCTAAAAACAAAACTACCATTTTTTATTCTATAACTACATTGCGACGGGAAGAACACCCGGTTAGAAAAATTGATAACCCTAAGAGAGAGAGGAGTAGCAGCAAAGAGGAGGAAGAAGAATCTTAACAAGAAGAGGAAAGAGAAGAGGGTCCCGAGAGAGAGGTTTTTCCCACTTTAATTCTCTCGCGTCTCCCCTTCAGCTGGGCTCACATTTCCTTTGATTGGGCTCACACTTTCTTGCTTTCGACAGCCCATTATGCCTTTTAAACCTTCTATTTTGGAGGATCTTGCTGTTGGGATCTGAGGTCGATAACTTTCCTAAAATTTTGATCAAAACATCAAATGCAGCGGAAAACATTGAATCGGACATTCAAAATACCAAGCCACCAAGAACAGATGATCCTATCATCTAATATGAATGAGAAAAACATACTCACAGGTTTCCTTGAAGGGGTTCTTGAAGCTATTCAAGTGTCTAGCCTCTAGCGGTATCCACACGGTCTCCAGATGATTGGATCTCCTCTTCAAAACTCTTCACCAAGAGAGAAAGAGAAGAAATGAGAGAATTCCCACAAGGCTTGCATGGACACCTTTAGTTGTGGTCGTCCTCCCCTTATTTATAGACATTTGGTATGAGGTTTTTTCATAAAAACCCTCATAATTGTCTATATCCACCAACATCCATAAACCTTATGTGTGTGACCCTCTAGGTCCATATATCTCACTAGTTAATAACTCTATAGACCAAATAACACCTTATTGGTCAACCTTAATTAATTATCCACATCCACATATAGATTAATAAATCAAGGATCGATTTAACCCAATTGATAGGTTGAATTGCCAGCTCGTTGGGTGCCAAGCTACACCACGTACTCTAGGAGATATGGAGTGTGTAAGAACTCACTTATGGAACCTTCCCATCATTGATTACCATGTATGTATAATCCTTCATCCACATTAGACTCATGAATGACTTAGGGTATGGTCAACTGTCAAATCCTAATCGGTCACTCAAGTTAGTACTGATGCGTTTAGAAATCATTGAGAACTCTTTCTTCGATATTTCTACTACCTTGGCCAAGGATTTCCTCGCATCTCATTCCTTTGAGTCAATCTCCTCAAATACCGAGGGTGGATGATCCCATCTTGACCACACAATCATCTTCGTGGACTTCATGTTGTATCCAATATATGACGTTTTAGATATCCCGTGGCTAGGGATTCGTAAGTCATAATCAAAACACGATCATCCATCCACAACATGTCTTTGGTGTCTCAAGTCAAGGACCACATACACAATCATGACATGAATCAACCTGATTGACAGTTAGGTATAATACCATTCAGGGATTCATACGGATCAATTCAGTGAACTCTTTCTCCAAAGAGCACCCACTATTTATCCTTAGTGTCTCCACACCGATGGCTATAGGATCGGCCATACTCATCATATGAGATGGATTAGATAGTGTTATTCTTTCCGGATAATTCGATGTCCTTCTCGAATATCCCACAAATAGGAATGTTTAGAACATATGTTTAAAGACTAGTGATCACTATATTATGATCTCATCATAATTCACTTAGTCATTGCACATACTCATGGACTTCATTGCAAACATCACACAAGAATGACAATGAATAAATTTCATTTCAATGAACATCAACAAGATACATGAAAGTGTGATTGGCTTATAGGCCACATAATATCCATCACTTGTGACTCTTCCTCTTGTATAGTTCCTGAAAATAAGAAAAACTAAAAGTCATGTAAAATAAACTCTTTTTGATGCACTAATAGTCTACGACATCATGTTATGAGATAGTAGAGCAGATGGTATATTCAAGAGTTTATTAAAGTTAAATAAGAGTAATCAATGGGTGGTTATAACTACATTTTATGTTCTTGTGAAAATTGAAAAGTTAGGATATCTATCACTGCTATCCATTTTCATTATTATATTTCTTTTATAAAGCAGAGATCTATGAAGAATTCGTGTGGATTTAAATAAATCATTTATCACTATTTTAATTTCTTTTATCTATCACTGTTTTGATTTCTATTTGTAGAAAATCTTTTAATGATTTTTATGTTCCCAAATCTCTTGTAATCTTACCATGTTCAAATATGATTTAAGATCTAATGGTCATTAATTTGCCTTTTAACATCTACTTTCATTAATATGATCTTAATTGGTTCTTTTTTAGATCACAACTTATTTGGAGGTCTAGATGATAGAAAATAACAATAGTAGGACAAATTCCAACGAAAATGAATGATGAGGCAACCAATTCAATTGAAAGCCAAACACAAACAAGTAGCAATTAATCCGAGAGCATTGAATGTTTGGAAGTACTTTGTCAATGTTGACATAAATAAGTATATGTGCCAAATTTGCGAGGAGAAGAATCCCTCATTACAGCACAATTATTAAGAAGAATGCCCATGGCAGCACTACTAACTTTTGGAGGCATCTAGAAATCATTCATGCCACCCTTCATGATCATCTAAAGGGAAAGTTGTCGGGCATAAAACAAAGATCAATTGTTGACGTAATGTCACCTTCGTCACAAAAGAAATAATATTACATAGGCATAACATTCGAAAAGACGAAGGAAATTATTGGGAGGTTTATCTATAAAAAAAGATCAACCATTTAAGCATTATTACTAAATATGTGCAACTTGCACCAGCAGAGAGGTTCTTCTCCTCAGGATGAGGGAATCATCACTTACACGAGGTCAAGATTAAATGTAGAGAGTATAGCCGCTTTAATGACGCTAAAGTGTTGGTTACAATAACAAAATTTGAAAATAAGAAGGGAGTTGACAGGGACAATGATGTAGGATATTTCAAATACGATATTATGTATGATAGAGATGATATGTTTAAGAAATAATCCTACAAAAGATTGAAGGACCTATGAATGATATCACTTGGGATGAATGATAAAAGAGAAGAGATGAGTTATAGGGTAATGTGGAAATATGATGGCAGAGGATAATAGGAGTAAAGATAATAAGATGAATGTGTAGAAAGGAATAATGAAGGTAAGATGATATGAGAAGAGGTATAAGATTGATATGATGATGATTTAAAGATATTTATAATAGTGGATATTGTGTTTAAGAGATAGAAGATGATGAAAACTACAGAGATTATTAAGAGATGGGAGAAAAGAGAGGTGAGGGTGTGAAATATATGAAGATGATAATGACTTTCAGAAAAGATGGAAGCATAGAGAACGGTTAGAGGGATGAGGCATGATAACGGGGAATATAATATCTGTTATAAAATAGTTAATAGAGGGAATGAAGAACGACGAAAATAGAAGAAGAGGTGGAGGAAAATATAGATATATGGTAACGAAGGATGGTCTCGTGTTGGACTTAGGATATTCAGATGCGAACTATTTTCACGAAACGGAGGAAAGGACGATTACCTGGAAATTGACAGAAGGACGCCGTCGGACTTCTCATAATGATCCAGGTTGACCTCGATTTGCTTCAGGCTTGAGATGGGTGAAAGAGGACAGAAATGGGGGGAAGAAAAGATAGGGAGATAGAAAGCGCAGAGAAGAAGATGCGGGAGGAGTTTGATGGAGACACGGGGAGAAACGATGAACACAAAGGGGTAAACGTAACGAGTAACCAATTTTATCAATAAAACAACATCCAACTTTCCTCTTACATTTTCCGTTTTATAGAAGTAAAGAAGGGCAGTTATGGTGTTGCGTCGTTTCGCGGTGATAATTTCCCGCGTTGTTTGACGGATTGATCTGGAACGGCGTCCTTCAACATCGCTTGGGTGGAGTCTTGTAATTTGGAGGATATCTGACACTCTTTTATTCCTGTGTATATTTTATTGTAGGTCGGCGGAGAGGTGGTAGAATTTTATCTCGCGGCGAAGCGGAGATGACGGTGATAATTCTTGTGCGTAGTCGAGATGACGTCCTCTCCAGAGTGGATTGTTTTCACGCTTCGTTAGGTTCTTCGATAAACGGTCGATAGGAATTGATGAAGCCTTGGTGTATGCTTCTATGTGCCTACGATGGACGACGACCGAGATGCAGAATCTCCTTAGCCTCATCAAGCAACCTCTGCACAAGGTCAGCGGGGTCTTTGAGTCGCTCCAGGTCAATAACCAGTTGTCATCCTGTCTCGCGGATATAAGAGATCATGGCGTCTCGAATAGTGCTCCTGGGCGGGGTGACGAGGAGGTAAAGGCGGTCCTCGGGGAGCTTCCTTTTCTTCCCAATTGGAGCTTCCTTGTCTTAATTACGTGTTTCCTCTATGATCTTTGAAAGCGTTTCTTCCCGATGCAGTCTTCACGGGAGGGAGATACGTGGAGACGTTTGAAGAATACGTAAATGCTTCCTTGATCCTGTGAGAACTCCGGCGGTCGTGGCAGCATGAAGGTCTTTCGATATTAATCTTATGCATGCTACGACGTTTCCTTTAGCAGGGACGGGAATCACGTGGAGTGAATTCGTAGAGTTTGTCTTGATAACGTGAGGATTCACGGCGGTTGACGTGGGTTCTTCATAACTCTTCACTTCTCTATGTTTAATAGAGATAGGTCGCACGGAAATATTACGTATGATGGTGATAACATGGTCGAATAATAGTCCTCAGACCAAGCTTGCATTGTTTTCCTTTGCCGTAGAAGTGTAGATTACGTGGGAGATGGCCCTTCTTGCTGACGCTTGTAGGAGTGACTTCCTTGGACTTCAACAGCCAAGGATGGTTGTGCTTCTTGAGATTTAGCAAGGATAATTCCCGTAGTCTTCTTTATATCAGTTGTATTTAAGTTGCTCGTGTGTCATGCTATTTCATTCTTGGCTTAGCTGTCTCGTGGGTAGGATTTGTCCTTCTAGGCAGCTTTACTTAAGATTCTTCATACTTGGTTGGTAGATATTCCATCTTTAATTGTGATGTCCTTGCTTGAATAGGAGATGGAGAGGAAAATAGTCTTCATGACTGCCTTTATTAATTATACCTCTTTTCAGGATGATTAGAGACATATAAATGCTTGATCAGCTTGACTTTGGAATCTTCTTGCATGGGAAATTGACTTGAAGTAGAATCCGATAGCAATGCTTCCATAAGTACTATTATTAAGATCTCTCCTAAATTCTATCTAAGGGAGGTTTTCAAAGAGAAAAGGACATTTAATATCAAAGGATTCCTATTAATTTTGAGATCATTACTTTATAGCTATACAAGGTACCTATAACATAGTGAATGTGGTTTGGAATTTAGGATCCTACATGAAAGGTAAAAGGGTGGTTGACTTGGTCCATTCAAGGGATTCTAATTATCTAAGGATAAGGCTAATTTCTTTTGACCAAGTCAATCTTTGGATCAGTGTAAAATAGGAAGAGGAGGGAAGATAATTCCCTTAAGATCTACACTCTCTTTTAATTATTTAGAGAGATTTTCTTTATCCATTTAATGAATGGATAATTTCTCAAGTTGGTGGATAAGGAGGAGGAGGAGGAGGATAGGTTCACTTAGAACCCTTGTGTTCATGTTTCGAAATAATTCTCCATTAGACAATGAGCTTGATATTATTTATAAGGAAGCCTTTGAGTCCGTGGGGGAGATTTTGATGAATCATAATTGATATCAATTTAGATTTTAGAGTTCATTCGGTGGTTATTACTTCAGGGGGAAAGCCTCAAGGAATTCTCATGTGCGTATACCTGTTGATTTTTTGAATTTCTTTTTCAGTTAGAAATTTAATAAAAAAATTTTTAATTTATTTTCTAGGTCAAAGGATGTTCTGATGTGAGTAGTTGCTCAAAATCTATTATCAAAATCTTGTCCAAGTGAGAGAAGAAATTTTTCAAGATCAAGTGTATTAAAAGCTAGGTAAACAAAGTAAAGGAGATTCAATGGTCAACTGTGAGATAAATTACAATTATAACTTAATTGGAGAAGTTTCTCTAATTTATTATCAAAATCTTCTCTTTTTTGTATGATTTGGTGAATTTTTTTTTTTATTACAATTGATTTGTTGTTCTATTATCTCTCGTCATCTTGTTGATTAAATGATCATTTTATGGAACAAATGTGATGACACCAAACCTTGAATGTATTCTTAAATTATCATCTTGTATGATTAAATTATCTTCTCGAATGTATTCTCGAGATTGAGTTCAGACTTCTTTAATGAATCTTGGCGCATCTGCACATTCTTTTGATTTCTAGCATCAGACCTTTTAATCGACAATCAGAATTCTTTAACTATAGAGAGAATCACCTTGCTTAGAGAATCACCTCGATGAGAGAGAGAGGATAGGGGCGAGTTATGTTTCAGAAGATTATGTAGAGGGGCGAGATATTAATGGATAATATTACACATGAAATTGAATACATTGAATGTTTGATAATCATGCAATGGAGCGGAACCAGCGGAGTAGCCTTAACAAGGCTGGATCCATCACCAAGGACTTGTTCTCAAACCCTAAAAAATCAAATCCCCCTTAGAAGAAGAACAACATTTCCACATATGGATAGATGGAGTGATGAATGAATCTCTTTTCTCTCTCTCTATATCTGTCTCTATTTCTTAAGCTCAAAAAGAGTGTTGAAGGTTACCAATATCAACAACAACTTTGTGGGCGTACATGATCCCAGAGAAGGCCACTGCAATGACTCCTTGCACGAGAAAGCAGCTGTCTCCCATGAAATACAAAGCCTCGATGGCTTGCAAACCCCCCCCCCCCACGTACAAATGTTAGAGACACACACATACTTTTCTTTTTGAGAATATTCAAGGAATTGGAGACTTCTTAAATGGTGGCCCATTTAGAGTCTCTCTTTCTCTAACACTCCCCATATATCTCTCTTTATAAGAGCTAAAAAGAGATTTCTCAAAGAAAAATGTACTGACTTTCTCATTAGCAGGAAAACTTACATACCTACGAGAGTTGAAAGCTTTTTCATGACTGGAGAATGATTATTGTCATAGGCTTGACTTTGAGTCACTTTCTCTGGAGTTTCAGATGGCACTAGACAAAGCAAGATCAAGAGGCCGATCCTTCCGTATTGTGGGAGTAGCCTAAATCGACAAACTAACATTACCTCAAAAGGACATTTAAAGAAAATAATAAAAATAAGGTAGTGGGAGTAGCCCAATTCAGGTTTTAGGGTTGAGGGAATGAGTGTCAAATAGATATTATTCACTCTAAGTTTTATCAATGTCAGTAATTGATAAATATGAAGCGATTATGGTGGCTTGGAGTGCATACTCTTACTACACAAGATTGATGAGAATATATATTGAACGATTGTGATGCATCAGCGAGCAATCTGTCAGCTTTCTGTTTCATTTTGTTTCCTCCTTATTAGATAAAGAGCCAGTTCTTGTTAAATCGTATGGCATATGAAAATACATCGAACTATTTCAATTGAACCATCAAAATTTTCCAAATTTATAGTTTTGTCTAGTTAAAGGAGGGTTCGTGTCATTCCAAGGCTAATGAGAAATAATGTGAGAACTCGAAATATTACAGATTTTGCATTTCAATCCGCACCAACTTCATTATTCTCCATATGTAGTGTTCTCTAATTGCAACATCATTATGGATTTTCACAAAGCCCAGAATCTCTATTTTGCATATATACAACTGATAAAATGCAATTTCATGCATTAATATCATCGATTCATCAAGAATATATTTTTACTTTTCAACATTTTTCTGGATCTTTTTAGAATCTTTTTGACAATTTTCAGAAATTAAAATCCTTAAAAATGAATTTCTTTTTAAAGAAAATAAAATATTAAAAGAAAGGGAAAATAGAAAAAAGAAAAAAGAAAAAGAGAGGAGAGAGAGTCGTTCTCTCTCCATCCTCTCTCTCCCATTCTTTCTTCCTCCCTCTCTTCGCAGTTTCTCTTCCTCTCTCTCCCATTCTTTCTTTCTCCATCTCTTCCATGGTTTCTCTTCCTCTCTCTCCCATTCCTTCTTCTTTCTCTTCCTCTCTCTCTCTCGTGTTCTTCCTCTTCCCTTTCATCTCCTCTCCCTCCCGCACATGTGCGCTCGCGTGCATGAGGGAGAGGAGAAGGAGACTTCTCTCCTTTTCCCTCTCTCTTTCTCTTCCTCGCGCACACGTGCGCGCGGAAGGGAGAGAGGGAGATTTCCTCTCCCGATCGCTCTTCCCTCTCGCTGCCTTCCTCTCTCTCCCCCGAACTCTCTCTCTCTCTCTCTCTCTCTCTCTCTCTCGCTGTCTTCTTCTCTCTCTCGCGACATCTTCCCTCTCCTCTCTCCTCGCGTCTCCTCGTGACGGAAATTACTTCCGTCGCAAGAAGAGGCGGGAGGAGGAAAGTCTTCCTCTCTCTCTCTCTCTCTCTCTCTCCCTCTCCCTCTCCTTCCCACTCGTGAAGGAAATTTTTCCGTCGCGAGGAGTTCTCTCTCCTCGTCTTTCCTCTCTCGTGACAAAAATTTTATCCGTCGCGAGTTCTCTCTCCTCTTCTTCCCTTTCCTTTCTCTCTCTTTGAAGGTTTTGCATGTCTAACCCGCGCGTTGACCGTACCGATTTTGACCGGAGCGATTTGACCAGGTTAATGAAAGAGAGAGGACATCAGATCAATGGCCAGAAAATGCTCCAGACTAAAATCGTGATATCTCACGATCCTGATGGAGTTATAGGCTGAAATTTTGTGGGCATGATTGTCATTTCAAGCTCCACAAATCTGCTGAGGCTAATTTAAATTCTGAGACTAAAAAATTAGGGTTATGAATGTTTTGTTGTGTGCTTCTAGCATTGGCTAGCCAGAAGGAAAGAAAGCAACGATTGATCATTCATCATGTGTTGAACATCATTCTCAGTGAGTTTCTTCCCTCTTCTGTTCATTCTTCATATTGGATGCAAGACTCCAAGTCTGGGCAAAATATACGGCTCTCAAAGGTATGTTTTGATTAGGGAGCATCACTGGATTGTATTTTCATCACAAATCATTAGATTAGGATCATCTTCTAGCCATTTCTTCTATTTTTCTCATCTGTTTATCAACATTTTCTCATTTATAAACCCTAAAAATCACTTTTCCTCCATCATTCAAGGGTTTCCAATCTCTGAAAAGAATTTGGAAGCACTTCTTTGGTTCATTTCATCTCCATGCACATTTTCATCCTTTCATCGATCATTTTCTCTTTCTAAATCTAAAAATACCAAAAAAATAGCTTCTGATTTCAACCTTTTAACCTTCCTCTCTGTGGATTCGACCTCGACTTTTCACTATTCTAATTTAAAAATCAGATTTTCAAGAGTTGAGTATAAATTTGTTTGATACGCAAATCTACGCATTCAACGACCGCATTTTTATGCGTATCAACAACACATCGTAGAGTAAGGTTGTAAGGTCGAATGGCGCTTTTGGAATAAAAATCCACTATTTTTTTGTGAGAGCAGTGAACATCTCTAGAATATTCCTCGGGCCATCTTTGGGTTTCTTTTGTGTGTTATATTGCATTGTTCATATTCTAAACTACTACCATCCAATCTCTCTCCTCCATGCATTCCCCTACCCTTTTTCTTTACCCTTCTTAAATATACATTTTATTTGGGTATTAGGGCATAATAGTCAAATTATATGAAAAATAACACTTGAGTGAAAAGACACGAGCATATGTAATTAACAAAGTAAAGAAAAATGAAGATAAAAAAATGGTCTTCGTGTGAGACAAAAGCTGTCTAGAAAGTTCAAGCGATAAATTCAACAAAAGATTCATGGGATTTATGAATATAGCCAGCAACTTTGCCGAGAGACTAACAAGTCCAATGTCTGCAAGCAGCTTGGAAAACTGAATCATCATATCCTTACACATAGGCCATCATTGAATTAAGCACAAGAAGCAAAAATCACACAAGGTTTTAAAACACCAACCTCGCTGATGGAGATATGTGGAGAAAAAATTGGACATCTTGGGTTTTTAGTTATAATAGGTAGTTTTATAGCAAAGTGAAGAATACTTAAACAAAAATAAGGCAGTGGGAGTAGCCTAAATTGACAAACTGACATTTACTCAAAAGGACATTTAAAGAAAATAAGAATAATAACATAAGAGGATAATTATTATCACCTCAAGATCTAAATAAGCTGGATTTTGCCCAAGTGAGAGAAGAAATTTGACAAGATCACGTATATTAAGAGCTAGGTAAACAATGTCAAGGAGATTCAATGGTTAGTTGTGAGATAAATTACAACTATAACTGCATTCATTAAATTCCTACATAATCTTTCAGATAGAAGTCTGGAATTCCTTATAACCCATTAAAAATGAGAGGAAAAAATAAAGTGCAAAAGAGTATAACAAGTGAATGAGAGGAAAAAATGATGTGGGATTTGGGAATTGTCTGGTCATGGGAAGTTCAAAGAGTTCTTGCATAGAACTCTAACACACATTTAATGCACTAATTGCTGGGATCTGAGGCTCAAAAAACTCTCCAAGTCTTTGTCCAAAATAATGATTGCAGCGGAAGGTGTTGAATCAAAACATTTCAACAGAGTTGAAGCACCAAAAATAGATGATCTCATCATCCATTCTAGGTGATCATATCATGTAGTATAGAATAAAATTCATACTTACATGGATCATTTGAAAGAGTTCTTCAACCGTTCAAGCATCCGACCTCTAGCAGTATCCACACAGTCTCCAGACGATCGGATCTCCTCTTGAACACTCGTCACCACGAGAGGAAGAGAAGAGAGAGGAGAAGTTCCACTAGGCTTGCATGGGCACCTCTATTATGGTCGTTCTCCCCCTATTTATAGACTTTGAGAATGTGAAATTTTCATAAAAATCCTTATTATTATGTCTATATCCACCGACGCCCATTGACTTTATGTGTGTGACCCTCTAGGTCCATATATCTCGCCAGTTAATGACTCTATAAACCCAATAAAACTTATTGGTCTTCCTTATCAATTAACTCTATCAATATATATATTAATTGACTAAAGATCGATTTAACCCAATCGACAGGTTGAGTCGCCATCCCGGTGGGTGCCAAGCTACACCACGTGCTCTAGGAGATATGGAGTATATTAGAACTCTTTCATGGAACCATGTCGTCATTGGTTACCGTGTATGTATAATCCTTCATCCACACAAGACTCATGAATGACTTAGGGTATGGTTAATTGTCAAACCCTAATCCGTCACTCAATTTAGTACTGATGCGAGTAGGAAATCATTGAGAACAACTTCTCTAATATTTCCGCTACCTTGGCCAAGGATTTAACCGCATCTCATTCCTTGAGTCGATCTCCTCATATATCGAGGGCGGGTGATCACATCTTTACCACTCAATCACCTTCGAGTACTTCATGTCATATCCAATCTATGACGTTTTGGAGATCCCGTGGCTAGAGATTCGTAAGTCATAGTCAAAACACGATCATCCATCCACAAGATGTCTTTGGTGTCTCAAGTCAAAGGACCACATACACAACCATGACATGAATCAACCTAATTGACAATTTGGCATAATATCATTCAAGGATTCATACGGATCAATTCACTAAACTCTTTCTCCAAAGAGCACCCGCTATCTATCCTTGGTGTCTCAACACCGATGGCCACAGGATCAGTCATACTCATCATATGAGTCAGGTCAGATAGTGTTATTCTTTCCAGATAATTCGATGTCCTTCTCGAATATCCTAGGAATAGGAATATTTAGAACATATGTTTAAAGACCAGCGATCGTTGTATTATGATCTCATCATAATTCACTTGATCATTGCATATGTTCATGGACTTCATTGTGCTGGTATCTGAGGCTCGAAAAGCTCTCCAAATCTTTGTCCAAAATAATGATTGCAGCGGAAGGTGTTGAATCAAAACATTCAACATCGTGGAAGCACCAAGAATAGATGATCTCATCATCCATTCTAGGTGATCCTATCATCTAGTATAGAATAAAATTCATACTTACTTGGATCATTTGAAAGAGTTCTTCAATCGTTCAAGCGTCCGGCCTCTAGCGGTATCCACACGTCTCCGTGACGATCGGATCTCCTCTTGAACACTCGTCACCACGAGAGGAAGAGAAGAGAGAGGAGAAGTTCCACTAGGCTTGCATGGGCACCTCTATTATGGTCGTTCTCCCCCTATTTATAGACTTTGGGAATGTGAACTTTTCACAAAAACCCTTATTATTATGTCTATATCCACCGACGTCCATTGACCTTATGTGTGTGACCCTCTAGGTCCATATATCTCGCCAGTTAATGACTCTATCAACCCAATAACACTTATTGGTCCTTCTTATCAATTAACTATATCAACATATAGATTAATTGAATAAGGATTGATTTAACCCAATCGACAGGTTGAGTCGCCAACCCGGTGGGTGCCAAGCTACACCACGTGCTCTAGGAGATATGGAGTATATTAGAACTCTTTCATGGAACCCTGCCGTCATTGGTTACCATGTACGTATAATCCTTCATCTACACGAGACTCATGAATGACTTAGGGTATGGTTAATTGTCAAACCCTAATCCGTCACTCAATTTAGTACTGATGCGAGTAGGAAATCATTGAGAACAACTTCTCTAATATTTCCGCTACCTTGGCCAAGGATTTAACCGCATCTCATTCCTTGAGTCGATCTCCTCATATACTGAGGGTGGATGCTCCCATCTTGACCACACAATCATCTTCGAGGACTTCATGTCGTATCCAATATATGACGTTTTAGATATCCCGTGACTAGGGATTCGTAAGTCATAATGAAAACATGATCATCCATCCACAAGCTGTCTTTGGTGTCTCAAGTCAAAGGACGACATACACAATCATGACATGAATCAACCTGATTCAAAATTAGGTATATTACCATTCAGGGATTCATACGGATCAATTCAGTGAACTCTTTCTCTAAAGAGCACCCACTATCCATCCTTAGTGTCTCCACATTGATGGCTATAGGATCAGCCATACTCATCATATGAGATGGATCAGATAGTGCTATTCTTTCCAGATAATTCGATGTCCTTCTCGAATATCCCACGAATAGGAATGATTGGAACATATGTTTAAAGACTAACAATCACTATATTATGATCTCATCATAATTCACTTAGTCATTGCACATGCTCATGGACTTCATTGCAAACATCACACAAGAATGACAATGAATAAATTTCATTTCAATGAACATAAACAAGATACATGGAAGTGTGATTGGCTTATAGGTCACATAATATCCATCACATTGCAACCATCACACAAGAATGACAATGAATTAAAGTTCATTTTCAATGAAGATAAACAAAAGATGAAAGTGTGATTGGCTTGTAGGCCACATAATACCCATCACCAATTTCCGATTTAAATGTCTCCCATCTCTCTCCCGAGAAGTGGTATGTAGTCAGTAGATCAAAGACGGACCTTAATAGTCCTTCTAGCAATCTCCAATTGCCCATTTAAGCTTTGGGCAGCTTCGAAAGACCGAAAGAGAATATCATAAGCATAGACTTGGAGAAGGACCAAGAAATTATGAGTGCTCATAATGATGACAACCATGATATCAACAGTAATGATGACACCGATGATGTAATCAGCAAAGAATAGCAAAACCACCAAGATGATGATGGCACGATGATGATGATAAAAGTCCCAAAGTAGAATACTTGAATAAAACCATAGCCTTTGCACTGCCGAGTCTCGGTGTCAACTGGTAGTTGAACCAACTGGTCTCGGTGTCAACTACACCAAATGGTTCAAACACCTGTGGATGCTTATATTCAAAGAGCTTGTTTTATGAAAGAATAATGGATTATAAAACTGAAAAGATGATCACCAGTCTGAACTGTTCTTTTGTAACGTTCATAGGAAGATTTCCAACGTATAATCTTCGAGCAACACCATAAGCAGAGCTTGCTCCTCCAGCGGTGCTTGCTGTTGACTGGACAAGATTCTTCTTAGCCTCTGAAAGGTTTGACCATCACAGGTTGACCAAGAAGTGGTTGACTGCTAAGGGCAATTGTGATGGGTACATATTAACGATGGGGAAAATTTGAGATCAAGGAAATAAATCAATCTAAAGTCAAATCCAAAATAAATCAATCGAAAGTTTTTGGTTTTCTGTGGCAAGAATCGAAATAAATAATCCTTCAATGTTGGCCAATTCAACGCTGATCTCAGATAAGTCCACCTCTGATAATCTGATAGTCATTACCTTTGATTCCAGCTTTCTATTCTCCTCTTTGGCTTTGAGTTTCGCTATTTCCTTCATCTTCTCCACCTGAAATCAATAGCCATTCATCCTTCAAGAAAGTCTAGAAAATGAAATGAAGCTAGATTCCCGCTGAATCATGGCAAGCTTTCGTCGGAATGAATATTATTTCTTTTTATATCTCTATTAACAGTGATCGTTGACCTCGATCGATCGACGATCAATCGATGATCGATCATCGCACAGACCATTTTGATCGATCGAGGCGGCAACCTTTTGACGATCGATCTCGATCGATCGTGATCATCCAACCCTAGAGATGACTACTCTTTTGCTCACCAATGGACCTATTTGGTTCTCTGACTGGTGGCGATCGAGATCGGATTGATGATCTGATCCCGATCATCATAGCTCAATGACGAATTAGATTAGATTATAAAGACACCTTGGCAGTTGGCCCGGCCCCGCCCGGCCCAACTCGAGCAGTCTATAAAAACCCTCGTTTTTTCTTCTTACAAACAAGTTTTACGTTTGTTTGTTGTCTTTTCTTCTTATCCCTCTTTTTAAACCCCTTCTTGCTAGCGATCCTGTAGTCTCTTTCTTGCCTGCCGCAGCCTCACTAAGAAGAGTAAGGAAAAACCCATTTCGCTCCTCCGCCGGGTTCTGGTTAATTTTTCTGCCTGCCTAGTTCTGTCCTCGAGGACTAATCCCCTTGGCTCTAGGGTTCTCCGAGGGTTTATCTTTCTACGTCTATTTTTTGGTTTCCTCCGATTGCCGTCTCTTTTTCTTATCAACATCCCATTGGCGCCTTCATCTGAATTCTGGTGCGTAGGGACTTTATTTTTCTGCTAATATGTCAATAGAATTGACGTTTTCTAACTTTTAAAATGAAACCATTGATTTCTTGAATTAGTGCTATGCTTATCTGTCAATGTCATCTCGGTGGAAAAGAAATATGTCTGTATGATTCATCTCCAATGACCGGAGGCTCCGTCATGCTGGTTAAATTTCTGTCATGATGTAATCATTGACTCTGCGCTTACTAGTCTTTTGACAGAATGAAGATATCTCTGAGATGTTTTCTTCATGTTGTTTTGAATTTTTGACTTCGCGGAATCTGTTTTTATTTCTTCAACGGATCTTTATATTCTGTGGCTGTGGATGATAGAACTTTATGCTACATAAATAAACTGAATTGAGAAACCATGTCTATCTTACGTACATGCCTATTTAACATCTTATGTCTTTTTCAGACCACATTATGTCTGCACTGTCTGATAATTCTTCCGAACCGGAAGTTGCAGCAGAGGCAAATATTTCAGAAACTCTGAAAGAAACTAATAATGGCGAATCAAATGTTGTTGCTGAAGAGAAGAGGTGGCCAGGGTGGCCCGGAGAGAGTGTCTTTCGAGTGTTGGTTCCAGTGCAAAAGGTTGGAAGTATCATTGGGAGAAAGGGGGAATTTGTGAAGAAAATGTGCGAGGAATCAAGAGCTAGAATAAAGGTTCTTGATGCTCCTCCTGGTGTGCCAGAGAGAATCGTAAGCTCTTTGATTTACTTGTTGACACTTTCACCTTGCAGAATCAAACATCTTTTGTTTAGTTGTTGTTATATTTATTTATTATGTCACCATCCATATTAGGTTTTGTTAAGGACTATCCATGAGATAGTTATTAACTTTTCATGAAGGAATATATTAGCAAAGATTCTAGAATGTAATTATCTTCTAAGAAGACATATACTCAAATTGAACCAGCTGGGTGACAGTGTGGCATTGAATCAGGAAATTTGATCGCAGAAAAGAGATCAAACATTTTTCTTCAATTGTGAATGGGTTAAATGGTTTCATTTGATATAGCATTTGGGATCACAGGTTTCATCCTTTTGGAGCCGTTGGGCTGTGATATCTACATTTTCTTCGCATTTAATCGTCTATAACTTTCTGCTTTTAGTCTTCCTTCTTCATATTTCTCCATTAATTATTTGGTGGAAAACAAGACCGAACAGGCATACTCTCCAAAGAAACAAGAATAATTAATTTATGAGATAGAGAGAGCCTAACAGTTTAACTCAGTAAGTTCCCATAGAGGTCAGTGTAATCACAACGGACCTCTCTTCTCTTCATTAATCTTATTCATCCTGCATCAGGTCATGGTCTCTGCAAAGGAAGAACCGGACTCTCTGCTTCCCCCTGCCATTGATGGCCTTCTTCGGGTGCATAAACGTGTTATTGAAGGCTTTGAAGGAGAACCAGCAGGTGGTAACATCGTCACCCGTCTTGTTGTAGCAGCCTCCCAGGGTGGCAGCTTGATTGGTCGTCAGGGAGCTACCATAAAATCCATCCAAGAGTCCTCCAACTCAATCGTCCGTGTCCTTGGTACTATAAAACCCTAATTTTTCCATTTCCATTTCTCTTGGAAATTCCCATTCACAGCATCCTTCCTCGCAAAGCAGAGGATGCCCTGGGATTCGCTCTTCAAGAGGATCGAGTTGTGGAGATTCTAGGGGAGCCCAGTGGGGTTCACAAGGCAGTTGAGTTGATTGCCGGACAATTGAGAAAATTCCTCGTGGATAGGAGTGTCCTTCCTCTATTTGAGATGCCTGTAAGTGGCAGAATGATCCCTTTCATACTTTTTCATGCTTTCTTCTATTTCATCTGTTTGTTTCTTTGCAGCCACCGATGCCCGGCTTACATAACGAGCAGAATGGTCCACCAATGCCACCATGGGGCCCACCTACTGGAGCCCCTGGTGGCCCCCCCAGCTACGGAGGTGGTAATCCTCCATTCATGGGGGCAAGACCCCATGACAAGTTCTACCCTCCGTCAGACCTCCCACCTATGGACAAGCAGCCTTACCACAACCTGACAGCGTATGGAAGGGAAGCTCCTCCTCCAGCCCCATCTTCCTCAGTCATCTCTCATTACCCAGGTCTGTTCTTATCCTCTTTTCTAATTTAAAGAGCTTGAATATTACCTCAGTAAACTATAAATCAAGAAATACTAAGGTTTGCATCATAGATTTATCAAGTAGTGAGGATTAATATGATGGGGACAGTGTTGGGGAAGGGGGTAAAACAGTGGCCAAAGAGGAGAGATAGAAGAAGATGATGATGACAATGATGACATGAAAAGATGATTTCTTCAATGACAAAGGGGGGCCACTGTTTTCGGGTGGCTCTCTATCTTTTTTCAAAAAAAAAAAAAATGATGACATGAAAAGATGATTGTTTTTGGGAGACGAGAGAGAGTAAACAGTCAGGGAGAGTATTTGGCCAAAAAAGTAAAAATTGGCTGAAATAAATACAAAATTTGTTTAATTTTGTTTGACGGGAGAGATTGTTATTATCGTTTTAATTTTCCGGGTGTTTGACGCAGGTAACACAGAGAATGCAGATTCCACTATCATTTGCTGATGCTGTGATAGGGACAGCAGGAGCAAGTATAAGCTATATCCGACGGGCCAGCGGTGCCACAATCACCATTCAGGAGACAAGGGGTGTGCCTGGAGAGATGACCGTAGAGATCAATGGCAGTGCCAGCCAGGTGCAGACTGCCCAACAGTTGATCCAGGTTGGTCGCTGGCAGCACCATAATTTGTGAATTCTCCTTCAATTTATTATGACTTATTTTTGTGTAATTCCCTGAAAATGAATCCCTGCCTTTATGAACTGGTAGAAATTTATGCCATCTCACTCAAATTGATCCATTTGATTGCAGAATTTCATGGCAGAGGCTGCGGGATCTGCTCCAAAAGCAGGCCCTGGTGAGGCGGCTGGCTATAGCTCTTATCAGACACATGGGCCTCCCGCACATGGAGGGAACTATGGCTCAGCCTATGGAGCCAACTATGGATATTGATTCCGTTGAGCTCATTGGCAAGCAACCGCTTTCTTCTTCCTGGCTTTGCACCGGGAAGTGAAGAGTTTGATGACTTGTACACCGTTTTCTCTTAACCCCTAAACTTTCATATACTTCATAGTTATCTATGGCATTCTTATCGCTGGCCTATAGTCCAAACTAGAAGAAAGATTTACTGGCTCAACGTAAAAAATGAAAGATAAAAGTCCAAGTCGGGTAAAATGGGAGAGAGACTAGGTATTCATTGTCAGAAATCATTGATTAGCTCACACCCTCTCCAGCATAAGAGGGACTCCAGGGCGAAAAGGAACTCCAAGGTAAAGTGTTTTTTGACTTGAGGTGTGTTGGGATGGGTGCTTTCTTGGGAACATGGGCAAAAGGATAGGGGAGAGATCTAGAGTTAAGCATGCTCTGACTTGTGGAATGTATGGATAGATGCTTTCCTAGGAAGAGGGGAATTGGGATGGAGGAGAGATCTGAAGTTGAGCTTGTTGGCTTAGTGCAAGGATGGATGACTTCCTGCAAAGAGGAATTTGGGTGCTCAAGGTTAAGGGTTAAGGGTGAGAATAACATAGAAATTAAGGGTTTCTATTTGAGAAGAACTTTAGGGTTAAGGGTGCTCAAGGTTAGACAACATATAAATTAATAGGCAGGAAGAAGAGGGTACTTGTACGAAATTGATCATTGATTTTGGGTGATCTTCTTTTAACGTAAAAAATAATTGATTGAGTCACTCTTTATTTTATTATTTATTGGCTACTATAGCATGCTAGTAGCCAATTTCTAATCACATAGATCATCTGACAGAGATTTGGTAATCAAGCAGAGCATCTAATGATTTGATCTTGAATTGGATCTTGATTTGATAATCATGGATGTCAAACGAGCTCAACCCAACTGTTCAATGCCTCTAGTGCCCTTTGTCACTATCAAATAATTGTGTTAGATCACCAAGTCAAAAACACACTTTGACTTTACATGGTTTTTCAAGAGTTTGCACATGCTTTGACTTTTATTGGACTTGGTCCAAACTAGAAAATGTGTATAATTAGTCATTTATTAATTAAACCTTGAATTATTCATCCGAAAGAATCTTAATTTGAGCACTGACGAGACGAGACCGCGAGGTCGTCGATTTCACACGGTCTCGTGTCAAAAATTAAGCCTGACTTACCAATTTGGGGAATTAAGAATGAATTGAAGGGTATAATGGTAAATAAGGGTCGAATCCACAGGGAATTAAGGTATTTTTGAGATATCTTTTGGAATTTGGTCAAATTGAAAGATGAATTGAGATGAGAAATTAGGGAAAATGGTGTTTTTATAAAGATAACTCAAAGATCTATCCGTGGAATCAAAAATCGCTCGATTTGGATTAGTAATCACGGAGAAATCAAAGATGGAAGTGGGAAGAAGTTTTCGGAATCACGAAGAACACAAATTGAAATTAAAATGAAATTAAACTTAAATTGAAATCCTAAACCTAAAATTGATGATACATGACGATAGATAAGAGGAATAACTTGTTTTCTAACCCGAGATAACGATCAAATCGATCCAATTGATCGCCGGATCGACAACTATTCATTCCGCGAATTCAATCGTGAACATCGATATTCAAGAGACAAATTCTCCTCGCACGATCGTCGAAATCTCTCTTATAAACACTCCGTGGACACGATTTCGAGTCTAGAAGCGATTACAAGAGAGAGATTCAAGAGAGAAGGGGTTTAGATGCCTCGATTAAGTGAAATCTCTCAAGAATGATTACAAAAGACGAAGAACACGTTTATTTATAGGGCGAAATGGGGAAAACCGTACGATTGATGCGTTTAATCCGCATCAACGGTCGAGATTAAACGCATCAATACGAAACGGTAAGGTTAAATCGCGGCCATTAGATCTGCATTGGACGCTCCAGATTGATCGAACGATATGCGTTTTAAAACGCATCAATTTGCGCCCCTTGGATCGCGATTGGACGATCGTGATGCTTCCCGGGAGATTAAATCTCGTCCGTGATAACGCCTTAATTAAGGCACGTGCGTTTGATCTCTATCAGTGGTCCGCGCGTCCACCCGATCGGCGCGTGTGATGCCGCCACGTTGCTTCAATCATAGCCGTTATAACTTTTGAATTAGTGCACGTGCATGATCAGATTTGGTGGTCCGCGTGTCCACCCGATTTGCGCGTGAGATCGACGCATCATCCCGATCCAACGGTCCTCATCGCGCCACGTCTTGCACGTTAAAACATTGTGTGGGACTTTAGTCCCACACGGAAAAAATTAGTGGACTCCGTCGAGTTTATAACGCCCGACGGATAAGAGTATTCGAATACCCTTCCGGGCTACGGAAGGCTGAATACCTCTTTATAATATGTATAGTATATAAATATAATATATATGCGCCACGTAGGTGCCGCGTGGGCCCGCGTGGCGCTGCCACGTGGCCCTAAGTGCCATGTCGCATCCACGTGGGACCCGCGCGAAACACAAAAACATTTTTGCCAATTTTTTAATTATTTTAAATGTTTTAAATCGAAAATTGAATTGGAAAAAATCCAGAAAAATCCCTAAAAATTGTAAAAATCATATCTTTTAAAATAGAACTCCAAATTAATCAAAATTTCTTTCATTTGATCTGAAATTTAATTATCTATCATTCTAAAAAGTCAAATTATTTAAATAACAAAAGATTTAATTCTTATTTCAAAAATACATTCATTTATTTAAGATTTTAACTTTAGAAAATTAAATGAATGTTCATAAAAATGATTTCTTTCATTATTTAACTTTAAAAACCATTTATAATCTCAAGTAAAGATGGGTTATAAAATCTTTAATCTTTAATTCATCATAATTAACCCTAAATTAATGCATTTTGAGATTATAACATAAAATTGCATAGAATGATAGAAATGCACTCAAAGTATGATAACATGCACATAAATGTAATGTTTTATGCCTTAATTTGCATTAATAATCATGTTTTATCATGTTAAGATTGCATGTTATCAAGCACCACATAAACTCTTGGAAATGCATGTGCAAAAAACATTTTGAAAATAATTGTGCTCAAATTAAGATTCTTTCGGATGAATAATTCAAGGTTTAATTATTAAATGACTAATTATATACATTTTCTAGTTTGGACCAAGTCCAATAAAAGCTGGTTGTCTCTAGGGTACTTGGCATTTGGCAATGATAAACAACTATAGTCCAAATCTAGATGAACATGATAAATAAATAGGGAAATGTACCATTAGCATTCCTAGTATTTTGGGAATGCTCTCCCCATTACTATTCCACCCTTCTTTGCCCTTGGGCTAGAGTTGGTATCATAAACATGGGAGACAGAGAGAGAGAGCATAGTAGCCTCAACGATTCCATTAAACACAGAAGATAGTTCTTAAAATCTTTGTTGGAGCTCATACTACCTTCTTAGAAGTATTTTTTGGGAGAATCAATCACTTTACATCACCCCTATTGTTCAAGGACACTACATACAAAGGGTAAAGGGGTGGGATGCAAAGAAGGGCCATAGTCAAAAGCGTTTGTGTCTCGAGTGAATCTTGCATGCGGCATGATATCGCATTCTTCTCTAGATATGAAGATGTTTATGGAGGAACTGTCTTGACAAGAAGTTATACCCCGAGCAAGATTATGGGATGGGGTCAGTCAAGACACAAATATATATGATGATGTTGTGAAAACTTAAAAAGAGGTCAGGTATGATCTTGGCTTGATGAAGAACCTCAAATCCTTGAGCACACTTGATGCAAATGACTATTTGTTATTAAATGAAGGTGGTGACTTTAAACTCTTCAAAGCAATCTTTTTACATTAAAATTTTGGCATTTTATACTCCAATTGGCACTACAAGCATAATTGAAGTTGTTTCAACTACACCTGCAATAGAGGATTGCATAAAGCTATGAGATGCTACTCGGCACATCAGCCTTGCTTTTCTGGCAAGAGTTGTTAAATAAGAGAGGCTTACTTTGCAGTCAAATCAGTAGCAAGTTGGAGTACAAAAACATTGAATATTTTCAAAGAAAAATGAGATACCTTTAGCCCTATGATGACCTGAAAGTGTGTGGTCATTAGAAAACACACGATCATAGGTCAAAAACAAGTCCAAACTTTTTATAATTCATTAAAAATTAATAATAGATAGTGAATAAGGGTATAAATTTATAGAAGATTAGAATTGACTTTTAGATGTTATAAAATTTAGAAAATTGGATGACAAAATAGGACAAGAATTCAAAGAAATTTATACTTGTATAAAATTTACAGATATATATGTCCAAGGAATAAAAATTTATGCAAGCTAGAGTTGAATCAAAGGAGAAATTGAATATAGAAGTTAGAGAGAGAGAAAAATTTTGGTGCAAAGAGAAAGAAAACGGTCAAAAAGATCAAACTTTGTTGACCTATAATTCTAAATTGAAATCAAATTATAAGATGAAATTTTATTGACCTATCATTCTAAATTGAAATCAAATTCTAAGTGATGATTAGTGAAAATTAGACTCAACTAACCTGAAACCACCAAGAAAATGACCCAATCAATATCTAGATCAAGGCCTTTTGTATCAACCTATTCTCAGCAGAAATTCCAAGTCTGAAATGACACATTCTCCGGATTCTTGCTTTGTGATCTTGATTCGAAATGCTCAATAATGCAAAAGTGAGAGTAGAAAAATTTGAAATCAAGATATTTCAGGAAAACATGATCCAAAAGGCTTAGTCTACTGAAAATATCCAATAATATTTATATATTTCACCAAAGAGAGATTACTTAATAGGGGTGATTTGGGCATAGCCATGGGATCAAGTTACCTCTTGATTGCACCGATTCAAGTTACGCCACATGTCGTTATGGGCATCTAATCATATTCATTAAGTTTTGGGCATTTAAATCAGAAAGGATGGCCATGATCATGTCACATAAATGTGCTTCTTTGAGACATTATCTCACAATTCTCATAGTATGTGGATCCGATGTTCCTTGTGTTGCCACTTCACATGATACAATCCAAATATTCCGCCCATCCTAGCTGTTATAACTTCTCAAATCAATGATCAGGATGGATCATGAGTAAGGTGAGTCATTGCCTTGTCAGATGCTATCATGTACCCCCTTCATAATGAGTGGCAATGAAGCGCTTTGATTAAATCATAACATGTCACATGCTTAAATGCTCCTTGTAATGCTAGGTCACCTGAAATATAAAGAGAAACGAATTAACCTCACATGGATTTAATTTAAAACATTTCTCTATATAAAATAGGTGAATTGAACTATGTTGTCATTGGCCAATATAAGTATATTTTTTTCAAACTTTGTACTCCCTTAAATAAGGCGCCATTTTCACGTCAAGTGGCATATTGAAACACTGCGACATGCCACCCATAGGCACTGTTGCATGTTGTCATGAGTGTATGTGCTGCCATGTTGGCCCTACAACATCAACCACCTAAGGTTGGCCCATTTTAATGATTTTTAAAATCAAGAAATTCAAAATAAAATTAAAAAAATTCTAGAAAAATCCCTAAAATGTACAAAATTTATATATTTCATATTACACAACCTTTTTAGTTTTTTCATTAACTCAAAGATGAAATAATCTATCACACTAACCATTTAATTTAATAAATAATAAAAAAATAAAATAGTTATGCCTGACATTCTCTAATTTCACATAAAAAAGTCAAATTATATCACTTTCAAAGTTCATTTAAAAGGAATTCTCTTATTACTCTTTTTATTTTATATAATTGTATTCATGTATATAGTATAAATTCAAATATTGAGACAAATGAGGCTAGAATAGAGAGAATTTGCAATGTTTGAAAAGTCAAGCTCGTGAATTACCCAAAATTAGCTTAAATAATGAATAATGGCACAAATTAATATTAATTTTAGATTAATGTAAATTCAATAAATAATTTAAGATTAATGACACAATTTTTTATGAAAAAACACTCAAAATATGATACTATACATCATAAATGCATGAAGTGTGCATTTAGATGCACTTGTAATCATTTAATTGTAAAATATACTCCAAATTATCATGTTTCAGTTCATAGTTAGTAAGATACATGAGTATAATCACTTCAATGTATGGGGTCCTTCTTGAGTTCCTTCTAAAGGTTGTACTAATTATGTTTTCAAAATTATTGAAGATTTCTCTCATAAGTTGATTGTGTATGTGTGTACATATACATACACACAGTTTTTGAGAAAGGTAAGATAGCCATAGAAAATCTAATGATAAGGAAAATCAATAGGCTACATACAAAAAATTGGAGTTTTATAGAAGTGTCTTTATTTGGAGCCTACACTTGTACTCTCTACCATCGAGGAAAAATTTCATGGCGATTATAGATGCAACAAAGAAAGCAATATAGTAGTTATATAAAAGATGCTTTGATTTTATCGCATCAGAAGGAGTCGGCCCTTTTGAAGCCATATTAACCAAACCAAAGGTGGAGATTTGAGGGTTGACTTGGTCAACTCTCTTGAATGTTCTAGAAGCTTTCAAAATGTTCAAGAATCTTCTAGACATTGATGTAGCTCTAAATACTTCTAGACTCCTTGAAACATGTGGAGTTTTCTAGGCTCTTCTAGAATCTCTCAAATGAGTCTAAATATCTTAGAAATTTTCTAAGTGATTAGATTCCCAAGGAGCTCTTTCAAAGGAGAAGCTCACTACAAACTTGATAAGCTTTAGCGAGAGTGGAAGCTAGAAACTTGGATATTTGAGGCTAGTAACTTCTAAGATTTAGAACAGGTAAGGAAAGAAGCTGTTCTAAGAGGTGGCACTGTGAATGGCTCTTCTTATTGTTTTTCCCTTCGAGACCGTGTTCTCATTTCTCGTTTGTCTTGTAGTCATGTACCTCTTTAGTGAATATTTCTCATCCGACTTGAGGAGGTTGTGTTTCTCCAATCTGTTTGTAAGATTCTATAATCATCCCTACATTCATGGTGGATACTTGAGCTTAGTCTAAAACCCACACACCTACATATACATGTGATAAACTCTAATTTGAGATTCTAGTAAGTCGAATAATTGATGATACTCTCTCGATAAATGTGTGCATGTTAGAAATCTACTTTGCCGTTTGAGAGGGTTTTTTATGTAGATCATCTGGGACCTCTACACATCTAATGGGCCTCATGACAAGACCGCACATTGTGAATAAAGTTACATGTCACCCTTCATTCTGTTATTTTTTTGGTTTTACAAAGCTGAAGCACTGATCATCATTTCTATTATGAAAAGAGGTAGAAATCTTGTTCATCCTTAACATTCATCTCCATCATCACAAAAACCATGTAATTATCACATTTGCATAATCATTCCAAGGAGATTGGAGAAGGGAAAGACGCATCATATCAATAATTATTTGTTAGAAGTAAATATAAAAAAATTAAAATTTACCTTCTACAGTGATAAAATATCTTGATCTTGGTTTCAAAAACAGTTGGAAAGGAGATATACCATTGTCATCGAGTAACATTAAGAGCAAGCTGTCATCTTGAGGAAAATTGAAGCTTTATAAGAGGTTGTAATTGAAATTTTCATTGAATTTTTGAAATTTCATTTCCATCTCATCTTCCTTGAAGAGTATTTTTTTTTACCAAATAAGGGCGAACAATGAATTACGAAAAATTGTAATTTACATGCATGATAACACGATGTGCATTGAAATGAAATCAATTCTAAGTCTGCGACCAAATGAGAAATAAACAAAGTTTCAAATACATTGAAGGCTGGATAAGCATAGATGGGGAATTCACACTGCAATGAGAACAAAATCAGATTAAACTGTGCTCCAATCCCATCAAAGGCTGATTGAGGAGTGATTCAAGGTCTTCTTGAAGGAGTTCAGTCACTATCAATTCTCTTTATGAGACGTGGGTTTTCTCTTGGACAGAAGGTGAGAAGCTTTCTGTGAGCTCATGTTGAAACCATGGCAACAGTCTTTGATGGAGAGTTGTTTTCTTGTACGCTAGGCGTGTGCTTCATAGGAAAACGCAAGGTTTACCTGAGCTACCTCTTTGCCCGATTGGTCTTCTCCTATTAATCCTTCTTTGTCTTGAAAAATTTTTAATTCCACGTGTCTCACTTCCAGACGTTCCCCACCAAAATGGCGGGAATGTCGTCTTTCCGTACCGCAGGCAGTATAAAATGCCCCGGAACCGCCGTTGCAAGTCGAAGTAGCTTGGGCTTTAGAGATCGCCTCGCCATGGATTTTGATCCCGAGGACCTGTTTCGCGACGACTCTGACTCGGAGAACGAGCTCAACCAGGTGATTCTCGGTCTCCTGCCATTGTTTTAGGGTGACATCTCTTTAATTTGTATTTTTTTATCGGCTTCTGTTCTATAACTGCGTTCTTCCCTTTTTAGGAGAGGGAGGCGAACAAGGATCTCGTTGTCTATCTGATCGACGCATCTCCCAGAATGTTCGTTCCATTCAGCGGATTTGTAAGGAATTCCTGCAAGTTTCCTTGATTCCTTTGAAAATTATCAAATATTGTAGGCGCCTTTATCGTTGCCGAACTTTTTTGTTGGATTTTTTATTCTCATTCCTTTCCTATAGACATCGAAGAAATCCTTGAGTCTTTATATTCTTAGTAGATACTTCCGATGAAGGAAGCTCGCTCGCCAATGAATTTATAATGAACCTCTACGATTAGATACTTATACTGACATTCATCTTGATTTTTGGTTCGCTTCAGGAGGATGAAAAAAGGGAAACAGATTTTCATATTGCTGTGGATTGCGTTTTGCAGTCTTTGAAGACTCAAATCATCAGTAGATCATATGATGAAGTTGCGATCTGTTTCTTCAACACGGTAATTTTTAGTCTGGTTTGCTAGTCTAGAGGGAGAAAATTTAAGAGTACAGGGAATAAATAAGATTTTCATTATAAGACTAGAGTGGCGAAATAATAAAGACTACTTGTAAATGTTGTCAACCGTGGTTGTATTCAAGTTAGGAATTCATTGGTGTAATTAGATGATTCTGTACCGTAATGAATACAATTTTGGATAAACAATTCCTTGAACATGATTCTGGTTGATTAAACTAATAAACTGCGGTGTTACAATTGTTCAAACTCAATTTTTAATCAATACTATGATCTGTACTGTCAATGATGTGTACTTAACTCGGATGAGACAAATGCCACTCGGTTATATTTACAACTCAAGTATTTCTATACCTTAAGGAATGTTTCTTTGAACATTACTGAATCATTGTATTTTGAATAATAAAGTCTCAATAGTTTAGGCATCCACTTCTTTACCTGGGCTGTTGGACAAACGGCATTTTATTTGGAAAAATTATTTATGATTTCATCTGAGGACTTGAAAGGCATAATTTGGCATACAATGGATGTCTTTCCAAGCGCATGATCAGCCAATTATCAAGCAGATGATAAGAATCCTATTGGGAACTTCAAGATGAAATAACTTAAATAAAGGATCTTAACAGAATAAAAAAAATACATAGATAGCGGCAACAGAAAAAATTTTTTTGATGGAAAGAGAGGCGAGAGAACAGATAGTAGAGGTGGAGAGGGAGGAAAACCAGAAAATTGGTGGTGTTATGCTGGATATAACCATCATGATTGGGTAGTTAACTCTTTCTTCTAGAAGATCCTCTTCCTCTGTACATTAGTGCGGAGAAGACCTTACTATGATGCCATTGTACCCTTCAAAGACAAGACTGGATTGTCATGTCTTTGCATGCCAACTCATCTTTAGCATTATATCTGTTATTATATTAAGCTTTTATATTAACTTATTGAAATGCAGCTGCCGCCCACTGGTGCCTCTTGACCTGAAGCATTTTATTCTTCTGTGTTCCTTAGAAAATGAATCTGGATCAATATTGTCCTTTTCAATGACGGTTGGCTACCACCTTTTTATTGCAGAAAGAAAAAAAGAACTTGCAAGACCTAACTGGAGTGTATGTATTCAATGTTGTGGACCGTGAATCTCTTGATCGGTCTACTGCACATTTCATTAAGGAGTTCAGTAGAATAGAGGGTAAGCTCACCATGACATTTACTGATTTTCTAATATTTTTTTTAAAGAAAACTGTAGACAGTTGGGAGAGTCATTGAGATCTTTTTAGGGAATCCAGTTGATCAAATTCTAGGTTTTCCAGATAGAGTTGTTGCAAGCATGCAGAAGAGTGGAACTTTTAATAGAAGTAAATAAGTAAAATCACATAAGAGAAAACAACATACGTTTTATAGAGGATTGGCAGCGGCTATCACAATAATGGAGGATCACCGATCTTGGGTGATCTCCCTTTCACTTTTCCCAAAAAAATTACTTCAACGGTCTACATATAAACCAAAAAATTTGAATAAGTCTAACAGCTACCTTATCAAGCCTAGGTTTTTTTTTCTCTAACATTCCCAACCAACTCATGGAGCCTCAGGAATTGGCAATCCTCTGGTTATTGCATGTAACACTGCCCACTCGATCCAAATTGAGTTGTGCAACTATTCCAGTTTCTCTTTGACGAAAAAGATGATCTATTTCTACATGCTTGAAGTGATCATGCCGAACTTAATAATGCATGATACAGATTTCCAATTTATTGTTTTATATTGTTGCATATGAGCTTGATTTGATGTTCCAGTCCTATCTTACAGTCACCTAGTATGCCTTGAGTCTAGCAGGACTAAATTTCTAGTAACTCTTTTGCCGTGAATGTGAATTCTGCCTCAGTGCTGGATTGAGAGACCATCTCGTGTTATTTTCTACACCATGTGATTACGTTTCCTACTGGAAACAAGCAATATTTTTTAGTTGACATGTGATCAATGAAAGGAATCAGAGTAGTCAAAACTTTAGTTGCTCTTTCGATCTCCTTGTTGATCTCTAAACTTGACTTGTCGTGAGATGGTCCGTCCCAAACTTGTTGGTCCTTCGAGATAATGAAGTACTTAATGAGCTGCCTTCTGGTGAGAAGTTACAGCACTGCTCATAAATCTAATGAGGGTATTAGCAAAAGAAATATAAGGACACATGAGCTAAGTACATTGATTTAGTGACTGGATTGAGCTGCCACATATTGAGGAAAAAGGCGACTGGATTGAGCTGCCAAGGATGTTGATATTCTTGTGGAATTCATTGTTGTCACTGTTTTACATGTTTTCCTACAATCTATAACATAGGTCTTAGTATACTCCTGGGCAGGTAGATGTGCTTTATGCTGTTCAGTGTTGCCTCTGATACATGCTTGATAAATACCTGTTGGGACCTTATTGGTCTTTTTTTATGGGGAAATCTGTACATGCTCCCATATCTGATATATTTTTTCTCTTGCTCTTATTTCTGCTTTCATTGCCTTTCTCCATTGAATTTTCCTCTTTTCACACTAGTCTGAGTTAATTAAGCTAGTCTAAGTTTTCCACACTAGGCTGAATTCTCCATTGAATTTTCCTCTTTTCACACTAGTCTGAGTTAATTAAGCTAGTCTAAGTTTTCACACTAGGCTGAATTCTCCATTGAATTTTCCTCTTTTCACACTAGTCTAAGTTTTCACACTAGTCTGAGTTAATTAAGCTATCAGGTGAGATATGCGTAGTGTGATGGGCCTTGAGTTTTCTGGTTTCTGTATGATATCCTCTTTTGTTTCCATCTTTTTCTTTCGTACTCCTTTGAATTGGTGTGAAATCCTCTTTTCTACCTGCTACTGGCAATTGCCTTCGGATCTGCCATCACTGCCACACTTTCGCTTGGGTTCTTCCATCTCCTCCTTAGAGTTAAGCTGAATAAACCTTTTTCAGACATGAATCTCATATGGGACATATTTGAATTTTCCCTGTTCTAACCTTTATATAAACATATGTATAAGTTTGTTCTATTTGTCGTCTTAGTCTAAACTGCCTTGGTTAATAGCTAAAGAATCATAAGAGATGCCGCTGAGAGGATTAGTGAAGATGTCAGTAAATTGGTTGGATGAAGCCATATGCGGCATGGAGATGACATCTTTGAGGATCTTGTCTCGGATATAGTAACAATGTTGCTCAATGTGCTACATTTGCTTGCAATACAAATGGCAGCTTGGTCATCTCAATGCATAAGCATATATTTCTAAAAGATTACATCCAACTCTTGAATAAGAGATTGAAGCCATACCATCTCATAAGCAGTCTCTGATAAAGCATGATATTCTGCCTCAGCTCCAGAACAAGAAATAACGGTTTGCTTTTTAAGAGTGCTAGGTGACTAAATTGTTACAAAAATAAATGTAGTAACTAGTAGTAGACTTTCGACCTCCTCGATCCTTAGTTTATCTTGAGTTTAAATAAGCTTCAACCCAAAGATAACTATATTGTCTGAAGATGAATCCCTTGCCAGGTGCTCACTTTATGTAAGTCAAAAACTTGTAAGCAGTAGCCCAAATGAACTACATAAGGTTCTTGCATAAACTGACTAAGGATAACAATCCATAGACATGATCAGGAAAAATTAGTGTCAAGTATATCAGCTTCCAATAACAATTAGCATCCTTCAGCATTGAAAAATCAACATCCCAAAACCTTTGCTAATCCTCCATTGATGAAGTCTTAGATTTGAGCCCAAGTAACATTGTTGCCTGCAAAAGATCATGGGCATATTTTGTCCTGTACAAAGATAATTTACATAGTTGATAAGCAAACTCAATCTTAAGGAAATAGCGTGGGGTCTGCAAATCTCGTATCAGAAAGTGTTGATGAAGATAAGCTCTAGCAACTAAAATACTCGTTTTATCATTGCCTATCAAAGAATATTGTTGACATAAAATGCTAGTGCCACAATACCTCTAGACATGGTCTTTTGCATCGCAACAAAATCAGCTGTGCCAGGAGATAATTCTAGAGGTGGTGAGAAATCAACTAAACTTCATAAACCAAGCACAGTGACTTTTTTTAAGTCCATGTATAGTATGATGAAGTAAGCAGATATTAGTAGTCTTCCCCTGAGCAACATAGTCTGGAGGTTGCTCCATAAAGACCTCTTGATCTAGGTCACCATACAGATAAGTGTTGGAGATATACATTTCATCTGAAGACCATGCTTGATGTACTGTTAGAAATAGTAGAACTTGTATGAAGTTTAAGAGAATATCTGAATATCGCAAATGCCATAAGCATGAGTGAATTGTTGGCCACAAGTTATGCCTTGTGATGAGCCATTATGCCATTGGGGTTATAATTTAGAGTGAAGATCTATTTGTATGTCATAATATTAACATCTAAAGGACAAAACACTAGGTCCCACGTACTGTAATGTAAGAGAGCTCGGCACTCTAGATCTATTGCCACCTTCCTTTCGAGTATGTGAAGAGCTTCACACAATGAAGTGGGTGATAATTTGGAAGAGACGGCAAGGGCAAATGCACAGTAGGAAGGGTGAAGGCAGCCGTAAGATACAAAATGGGCAATCGGACATTAGGTTCTTGAATGTCTTTCATTACGCATGACAATAGAAAGGTGGTGGTCAATAGGTGATGGGTCGCTCGGATGTGGTGTTAGAGGAGTGGTCTCAATGAAGAGCTGTAGAGAAGGATTGATTTTTAGAGTTGAGGAGTTGGTATGGGGCATCAATGGTGGTAGTCAGATACTATCTCTAATAATATATGTGGTGTCAAACACTTCTTAGACACAAGCAAGGAAGGGGGAATAGTGGAAGGTGTAGTAGTAACTAAACCAAAGTTAGATGGAAAGCCCAATGACAAAGAGGAGGATTCTCTAGGGGAGAAGGAATATGCATTTCAAAGAGCAGTGTCTGAGTAATGTCAAGAAAGGTGTGGAATTTTCAATCTATATTACGATTTTGTGGTGCAGTGATGGCCATGTGGTACCTAAATCTATACAAAAACTCTGTAAGGCCACTTGGGTAAATTCAAAGGCATTGTTTATCCAAAAGATTTTAGGTGTGGTGGAATGTCGGGTTACAATCTCTTGGACAAACTAGTGAACAATATGAGTAACCTGAGTATGATTTTTGATGAGATACATCCAGTTGTGTCAAGTGTTATCATCAACAGCACAATACAATAAAAGTGGCTCAAAAGAGATGAAACATGGGAGGGCCCCCGGTATATCATAATATACCAAGTCAAAGGTACGAGATGATGAAATAGAATCTGTGACATGATAAGGAGAATGGTGATGTTAGCCTATTTGGCATAACCAACACATAAACTCTAGATAAAAATAACCAGGAAAACATGGATGGCCAATTCTACGATGCTACAACAGAAAAGAAGTAGAGGTAGAAGCAGCAAAAAGAAGTCCTGAGGACACGAGCTTATAGGTGCCAAGACCATTCTCAGGAAACAAATCCTTTAACCGGTGTGCAGATCCTAGAAGATATAGTGAAAAGGATAGAAGATAACAACTCAATTAAGGGAACAAGTAATGGTACCGATAGATAGGAGGTTAATAGGGAAGCCAAGGATATAAAGGACATCACAAAGGTTTGATGAGGGTGTAGATGATGTCAATCCATGACCTTTGATAGTGCATGAACAACCATTTGTAATAGACACTAGTGGATATGGGGAGATAGGTTGAAAGGAAAGAAAGTATAGTGGGTGTTCTAATCATATGATCGAGAAGTTATAAAAGCATGAGTACCGGAGATGAAGGCATGACTGGCCAAAGTAATTGTATAAGTTAAATAAGCCTAAGCTTTTTTAATGTCCTGTACTCAGTAGGAGGGAAGGACATCTGACTCATTGAAATAGTAGGTTTTGGTCGAGGAATCGAAAGTAAAGTAGGGGAACAACAGATAAATGACCCAAAGATATGAGATCTTGAGCACACTTAGGCTTTCTAGATTCTTTCCAACACATTTTAGAGAAGTGGTTTTGCTGCAATAGGTGCACGGAGGGAATTCGATCTTACCTTTTTAGAGCCCTTACCCTTCCTGAAAGGTTTGGATGCATAATTTCCATGTGGTCCAGATGCTGCAAAAGTGGAAGCCTTTGGTGCAGTATAAAGGGCAAGGGAAGCCAAAATATTCGGTGATAAGCTGGCACTTACACAAACTCCTATGAACCATTGGTTTTCAGACTGAAATATTCGACATGACACTGTCAGGAACAAACTCCTATAAACCAGAAGGGGTGTGTGAGTCCCATCCTATAAAGACTGCGCTACCTCTGTCAGCCTACCATAATGAGTGACGCATCAGCTCCTGGAGCCAGAGCTGCTTGCAAGGAAGACAAAGGGCCTCTGTTTTTCTGTGTCAAAAAGTTCACCTCTGGACGTACAATGTCACTTGTGGTCTACCTGTGAGATTTGGAGGATGAACAAGTCAGGAACAGTGACATGAGGAAGAGTAGGTGGATAATCACAGTGGGTGTCCTGAGTGAGCCTGCTTTTTTTTAGTGTTAACCATGTTTCGAACTCTATCATTCACCAGATTTTTTTATTAAGCACCTTTAATTTCATGCATTGGACATCCCTGATGTCAGCTTTGATTCTGTAAAAAATTTTAGTGGATATATTAACTATGTTCACACTCAGATTCCTTCCTGGGAGAGATTGGAAGCTGCTATGGTATTTCTCCTGTTTCCAAGGAGAACACGATATACAACGCTCTTTGGGTAGCTCAGGCTTTATTGAGAAAAGGGTATTTTATTTCTTTCCTGTTCTGCCACATTTTCTCTTCTTCATGTCTCAATTTTGTTGAATGCCAATGTCTTTGGCTTTGTTATTTTTCCTATCTTTTGGTCAAGTCCATAGTTTTTTTCTTTCTGTTTTTCTTGGGGAAAAGTCCAAGGGACAATCACCCAAAAAACGGAGACTCAACCCACTTTTTCTCTCTGCTGTACATTTTTATCCTTGAAGTATTATTAGCTACTGTGAATTCAATTGTGGCTCTCTAGTTCAGGTAATCTTAAAACTATCACATTACATCATGTATCTGTTTAAGGGCAAAATGACATGACTGAGACGTAATCTTTGGGAGTTCCTTTTCTAATCTGATATGGGCAATGGCAAGGGATTGACAGTGCTCCATACTGGATACCAGCAGTGAGTTCTCTCTCGTCAGTTTCAGTGTTCCCTAGTTTTTGGGTCCTGTCTTTTCGACTTGTGAGATTTTCTGTCATATTAGGAATAGCCAGTGCAGGGGGTGAGCGAAGAGGGAGGGAGCCAGCTCGTGCGTAGATATAGACTCCCTCCCCGAGGTAGTTTATATCTTCCTGCTCGTGCATGTGTGTGTAGATATCGACTATCCCCCTGAAGAAAGTCTATATCTTCCTATGTGTATGTGTAGATGAGGTTGAGGTTGAGGTTAAGGGGAGAGAGGCATCTTTAGATGGATTCCTACATGAGGTTGAGGATCTCCTGGCCACTTTGGGCCAGGGGAGGTGATAGATGGTGGCCTGGTAGGCACCGCTCATGTAATCCTTACAATCCATATATACATGGCAGCAGGTTGATCACTGACCTCGGGTGATCTTCCAAAAATTTCAAAAAAAAGGTGTATGTGTAGATACTCAGACAATACATTTTTTTTTTACTGATTTTTTTTTTTTTTGAACAATGCAAAAGGGGTGCCCTTAGTGGAACCCCCCTGATTTCATTAAGAAAATGAAACAAAACTCGTGGTCATTTACAAAGGCACAAAATTCGAGAGGCTGAAGCCTCCTCGATTCCATGAGTATGCGATTCCCTGAGCGCCGTGCTGGATAGCATCGACGGATGGGGATCGACCTCTGAAGACCACCTCGTTCTGATGTAGCCAAATCGCCCACAGGTTGGCGAAGATTGTGTTCCATTCAGCGGCGCGCCGAAACAGCCCCCGGGCAATAGAGGAAAAGAAAGATTCAGCCGTGGATACATCAAGACTGCTAGTAGATGCTGCCCGCCATGACGCATGAGCAAATGTACACTCGAAGAACAGATGAGAACAATCTTCGCTGACGCCGCCACAAAACGGGCACTCCGCTGAGCTGCCGGGCAGAACCTCTGACGGAGCGAGCATGTCATCAAGCGTTGACGTAACAAAAGCCAACTAAATAGCTTGATCTTAAGGGGAATGCGACGCTTCCATATTATACCACAGCATTTGAGAAACATTGTTGTGTCTGACGAACCCTCCAGCTCTTGCAGGTGATGATACACCTTCCCTGCCGAAAAACTAGCTCCATGTCACACCCATGAGTCGACCGTCTCGGCCGGCAAATGAATATGGCTAACGGCTAGCTGCAGCGCTGCTAAGTCCTCAAACCGCTGATCCGAGATGCAGTTGGGCAGAGTGGGAAACCAGCTCGCCTCGAACACGGACTTCACCGATACATCAGGATCTAGGGCAAGCGCATGAAGTCTTGGATAGAGGTTCCGTAATCGCCCGATTCCTGCCCAATCGTCCTCCCAAAATCTAAATTTGGCTCCATCGCCCAATCTCGGGCGGAATAAATGCTGCATGGATGAGAAGAGAGGTCGCAATCCAGATATGAATGTCGAGTCCCCTCTACGGGGATTTGACCAATCAGTCCAGCCTATGGTCGCGCCGTAGCAGTCCCGTAATAGTGCAATCACCAGATCGTCAGACTGCCCCATAACTCGGCCCACCCATTTGGTTAGTAGCGCCGAGTTCGTAAGTTTTAAATGACGAATCCCGAGACCCCCTAGCGACTTAGGGCGAGTAATAGTGGCCCATGCCACGAGTGCCACCCCCCTAGTCTCCGAGGTCCTCGCCCCTTGCCAGAAAAATTGCCGCATAGTGCGCTCTATCTGTCGTCGTACCCCTTCAGGCATACGAGCGATAGACATGAAGTATGTGGGGATAGCCGTCAAAACCGATTAGAGCAATACCAGTCGCCCGCCTCGTGACAGAAGTCGTGCGTGCCATCCCTCCAGATGTGCAGCGATCTTTGCCGTAACGGGTTGCCACTCGGCACTGCGCATACGCCCCGCGGTCAGTGGAATTCCCAGATAACGTATGGGCAAAGAGGCGACTGGTGTGGACAAAATCTCAGATATCTGTGCAATCATCTCCGGAGACAATCCGATTCCCACGACTGTCGATTTGGCTCGGTTCAAACGGAGACCGGAAAAATCTGAGAAAATATCCATCATGGATGAAACGTGGTGCGCCGCTGCGACTGATCCCCTCAAAAAGAAACAAGTGTCGTCAGCATATTGCAGGAGCGGTATACTCACCTGACGACTGGAGGACTGAAATCCCGAGAGATAGCCCCGCGTGCATAACTGATGAGTGCAGATTGCTAGAGTATCTGCTGCGAGGATGAATAGAAGGGGAGCTAATGGGCATACCTGCCTGATCCCCCGCTGTGGATGTATCCACCCCCCCTGCGGTCGACCATTTACCAAGACTGCGAATGTTGTGGTACACACACATTGCTTCATCCATTTGATCCAGACTGTTGGAAAGCCTCGTCTTTTAAACACGTTCCATAGGAATCGCCAATCGAGAGAGTCATATGCCTTAGCGAAGTCCACTTTCCATATGAATCCGGCTGTGGCCAATCTTTTCCATTCGGCAATAATTTCCTCCGCAATGACGATGCTATCCATCATTTGCCTGCCCGGTATGAATGCGAATTTTTTTTACTGATGGTTAGTTTTTTAATCTTTTTCCTAGTTGTCGCTGCCTCATAATTCCTATCTTTGCTCTAAGGTCCTTGAAAATGGCAAGTAAGAGAATACTAATGATCACAAATGAAGACGATCCTTTTGGTAATATTGTGGGCCTACTTCAGAAGGATATGATCAAAACTACTGTACAGCGTGCAAAGGTAACTAAATTATTTTTTGAATTATTTTTTATCAATTTTTGGTGAAATTCCATTTTCTAATTTTCTTTTCACCCCTGACCTTTACTAGGATGCGCAAGACCTTGGCATTTCTATCGAGATTCTTCCACTGAGCCGGCCTGATGGAAAATTCTGCTTTTTCCAAGTTTTATGCTGTATAAATGTTTATTTTGTACATTCGAATTCTACCAGTAAAATTGTTATATATATTTAACTCATTCAATCTCAGGGACTGCTGGGATTGGGCAGCCAGGAGATTTCACATTTTGAGTCATCTTCTGTAGAAAGGTTTTGATTTCTAGACTTAAGACTCATAGGTCACTGCATTATTATCTCATTGATCAACATGCTCATCTGTTTTGTTACTTTACTAGAAGGATTCCTTGCCATTAATTATTAATTTACTTGAAGAATTTATCTCTTCTGGAGATATATGTTCACAAGAGCCCATGAAGTGAGTAGAGAAAAAAGACAGTTCTAGTAGGAGTTCAGAAGGATTAAGTATTTCGTACAAAAGACCTATGTAGAAAAAGTGTGCAATACACAAGGAGAGAAAACGAGAGAACACAAATCCAGTCTTGGCCTAAATGGACAAAGCAATTCCTCACTTGCAGAGGTCAATCAGTACAATATTTTTAAGTTCAAAATACGACTGCAGGAGATAGAGTGGGAAAACTGGAAATTATTCTTTAGTGGCAAAAACGTAAGTTTTCCTCTCTATGGAAGTCAAAAGAAATTCCAGAATCTCTGAGGACTAATGTTCAAATCTGCACCATCATTTTCCCTCTTGCAAATGGATTCTTCACTCACAAATAGGCCCATCATTCAACACATGAAGGATGTGAGTTTCCAAAAAGTGGGCAATTCTTCCACTGTGACAAAAAGACACCCCTAGTTGGGTGCTTTGACTGTGCTTTAACCGGAGCCAGAATATGACAAAATAAACAGGTAAAATATGTGTGTATTTGTACGGAGGAAAGAATTAGGTGTAAAGGAATAAATGCATTGCCAACATAATACTGATGTCATTTTCCCTTTCTCTTTGTATCCTGATCATTGATTCAGGCAACATATTTATGTTTTAACACATTTGAATGTTTTAGTATTTTTTTTCACCTGTTCTAAACTCCATGGGCTCAAAGAAAAATCCTTCAACAATCAGAACATTTATACAAACTGTATATAAATAGAGATCTCACGGTCAAAGATGGAGAATACCTGTCCATCCTCCAATGCTTGCTGCCTCATAACTTTGTTTTTTATAAGAACTTTGTGAGATTCCTCTTCTCTTACAGTCAATGTAAATCAAGAGCTTGAGGTAGAGAATCATAGTGAGAGATTGTAAAGAGGTTTATGAGCATATTACAATCAGTTTTGCTTTGTATTAATATCCGAGGAGACATGGGTCCACCAAGGATGCTTAAATTTTTGTACCACTCATTCAATCAAAAAGAGACTGATTTCTCAAATTGTTTTTTGATTATTTCATGCTTAAGCTAAATTTGATCAACTTGTTTTTGGAAATTCAGGCTCGAAGATATGAAAGGACAATTGAGGAAGAAAATGTTCAGCAAACGAAAAGTCAGAACTTTGTCTTTTTCAATATTTGGAGTCTCAATAGAAGTGAATTCATATGCTTTAATTCGTCCCACAGTACCAGGTGTTGTTTCATAGAAATAATTATTATTTGATTTAATGAGGTTTTATTTTTCAAACAGAAATCTTTTGCTTTTGACAGGGGGAGTCACTTGGCTTGATTCCGTAACTAACCTACCCCTAAAGGTTAAGTGTTCTCTTCTTCCCATCTTACATCTCAGTAGATACCTTCTAATCAATGCTAAGGTCTCCTACGCACATTAAAATGTGCAACAAACTTAGCTCTCTCTCTCGCGCATAATCCCTAGATAACTATTTAAATACGGGTCATGCGTTAATTCTGCTCAATTGGGTTCCAACTGACCCATTTCACAGATCCTACGTGGGTCTCACAATCTCATGACTGCAATATTAGATGCTACATCAGATGGAGTTATACAATGAAAAATTTATGGAATGCCTCTTAATGTTTTTGCAGTCAAGCATTTAGTTGAGTTGTTAATTATATGTAGCTTTCTTTACCCATTATATCATTCATATTTCTCCTTGCAGTCAGAAAGGTCATTTATTTGTGAGGACACCGGTGCTCTGATGCAGGAGCCAGCAAAGCGTTTCTTTACCTACAAAGGGTCAATATCCTTATATACTGATACTCATCCTTCTTTGATAAATCATTCCGTTCGGCCCTTCTATTCTTTGAAGTTGATACACTCTTTAGGGGGGAAAATACTTTTCCTCTTATTTTTTGTTTTTAAGATTTCCTTAAACAAATCTACAAAGAGTTTATCATTTTAATGATGAATCTTGATATGATTGATTGTTCTATTTGTTACAGCTCCTCTTTTTTATTAACTGCAGAGGAAAGATAACTTTTTTGGCTGATGAGTTATCTGAGGTAAAGAGACTAGGGCCTATTTCTCTCCGGCTTTTAGGATTCAAGACATTAGATTATTTGAAAGATTATCACAACTTGAGGCCATCCACTTTCATTTTTCCAAGTGATGAGGTACTAGTGTTAAAGCATTGACCATCAGATGGAAGTTTTGTTGTCTGAGTTTTTATAAGAAGCATGTTTGTTTGTTTTCCTGTATATGCTGTTTCTCTTTGATGAATGGAGAAAGTTTCAGCACCATTCTTTGGAGCATTGATTCATTTATTATAGTTGTCCTGTATGTCTTGCTTTCGATTTGATGAATGGAGAAAGTTTCAGCGCCATTCCTTGAAGCATTGATTCACTTATTATTGTGAATCAATGCTTCAATGATACCATCAGTACTGGGCCAGCCAAATGCTGTGGAAAGAGGAAAATCTATCTAAGATACTATCAGTAAAGAGAGTGCATGGTCCACTTATATATACACACACATACACAAATGCACTGTATGGGAGAAAGAGATGTGGGAGGATCTCCATTGCTGTAACATAGGTCAAACTCTTGTCTCTGTCACACCAGACCTATACTAATTTATTTAATGTCACAGTAGATGGAAGGACTTAGTACTTCCCTGGCATAGTTGTAACCAACCTTGATCAGTTCTTTCATCTTCTTATCAACACTTCCTTCCCCACATGTCGTAGCTATGTCATATTCACTTATTCTAATCTGGTGGTAAGTTGATTTCAGTCTTATTGAAAAAAAGATATTCTATGTAGTCCCTAACTGTTCATCCACCATCAGGCTCGGGAAAACTGTTAGAAACTGTGACTTAGTTCAATGCCCGAGAGTCAAGAGAAACTTTCTAATCTTCGTCTCTTTTCTTAAGCTGTACAACTTGGGAAGAAAAACGATTTTTGAATTATCATATCAATTTCATTCTTTTGCAGATGAGAACATCAGTTAGACTGATGGTTGCGAGGGCCAGATATTGATCCCATCATCCACTGATCTATTATGAGGCAGTTCCAATAGCTGTGAATGTACCTTCTGAATTGATGCCTGATTTTTTTATTTGAGGTCTAGGTCTACTTTTCCTGCTTCCACGTGTTAACCTGGTGCCTGATTTTTTGAGATAGGGATCCCCCATCAATGAGTGTGACTTCTTTTGAAAATTGAATCTCATTATTAGGCATCTGGGCTCTGAACCATTGAATGTCCAGAATGGCATCAATAGTACTCGTTTCAATAAGGCAGGTAATCTTGAACAGTCAACAGGCCTAGCAATATATAACTGCTGGTAATAATGGTCCATGACCACAGGAGTCCATGAAAGGAATTGTCAACTGTTCTTTGAAGTGCAAAAGGGAGATCATCCAATCAGTGGTCCTATTATTTCTAAGATATATCTTTGTACTTTACACAAGTGACCATATTGGACCCTGCCTTCTCACCACTCTTGTCCTTCTAAACCAACATGATACAAAGCCTTCCACGTTGTGAACAATGCTGGTCACCAACCCCACCACCATTCCCTCTAAGATAATCTCGTTATGTTGCAGCTATAGTGCTCATAGCACCCTTTTTGCCTCCCTCTTGTACGCCACCCCCATATGAGAGCCCTGAAAAGCCTTGTTTGATGTGACGTCTATCAGTGAGATCTTCTGGCTGGCCCATTTTGCCCGAGCAAATGCGCACTCAAAGAACAGGTGAGAACAATTTTTCTTCAACCCTGTGCACTTCGTGCACTCTGCTGAGGCTTCTGGCAACACACTCTTCCAGAAGACCTGTGTCACCATATTCGCCTAAAGAGCACCTAAAATCAGCTTCTTTGTGGGGACCTTCTGCTTCCATATGAATCGGCGCACGTAAATGGTTGCCTGTTCCTCCTCAATCTGTGTCTGATCTATGCATAAACACCTAGGACCGTAAAGGAGGTGCCTGCCCTCACCCATCCATCTTGTGATGCCCTCACATGTCACAAATGTATTAAGGACGGATGCATATTCATAAAATCCCTGACTGTTGTGCCTAAAGAGTTTTGTGTATATTAAGGAATTGCCAAATTTTGAATAAAGAAGTTGAGAGAAAAAGTTTGGAATGGCTCCTCCATCGATTCATATGATGATCTCTTGGTCATATAGACTCCCCCAGACTTTCATTGTGTCATTCTTTGAAAGTTTCATGAAGGAATTTGCCATCCTGTATGTAAGCCAAATCTTTTTCTTGAAAGTTGTTCTTCTGAGCTTCGTTCTGTATGGATGATATTCAACCCTTTTTGGTCCTGTAGCTAAGACGAAAAGACTCTCTGCAATAGTAGCACAGCGCTGAATTCAGGCTTAGTCATCTCTGCAGAACTTTTGTAAGTTCTCCTACTGTCATATATGATTGATGGTAATGAACATCTGGAGTATATCTGTTAGCCTATTCCTCTCTGTTGCACCTGGGGTTGAATTTGATGTACATGCAGAGTATCTAGGGTTGAAAAGGGGAGCCTGTCAAGCAACAGGATTGTTCACGTCTGCCGATGCTTGAGTGATTTCACCCCAGTGCAAGAGGGATTTTATGGAAAGGATTTTCTTCTTACGCAACTATCTTCATAATCTCATGTGTTGCAGTCATTCTACCTTGAGAATTTCTGAGTTCATGCTGCTTCTGTGTCTTGATGTATATCAATTACTTGGAGGAGCTGTTGACCTTTATCCAATGGTAGGGGCTTTGTCATGGAGTGGAGGAACAGGAGAAAAAGATAGACAAAAGAATGGATCCAAGATATCATATTCATTAAATGAACTTAATGAATTTATGCAAGAGTTTGGATGACAGCTACACTTGTAAAGTCATAGTCTAGCAATAATTTCGCCAGCTTTACCTGGACACTAAGGGTACAAATACAATAGTAATAGATATACGGTTAAATATGTAAATAAGCTGCTTATGTTAGTTCTCCAGGATTTATGTGGAAAATCTGTGAAGAACACAGTTTTAGGTACCAAGGTCAAAGTTCAAGAACCAATCCTCCTGCTCGAACTGAATACACGCTGCCAAGAATTTCCCATAGACACATTTCAGAAATGTCCATTGAGGTGAATCTTGTAAAGAAAATATCTATTTCAGTCAAGAGAAGGCAATCCTTGAACATACCCCCGAAATCCGGCATGAGATATTCCAAAATTTCTTATTCCTGTATCATATACAGCAGAAACTATCCCATTTTCTAATCCAGCCATCTGGGTTATCTAATTCTAGATAAAGAGATAGAGAGAGAGGGGAAAAGAGAGAAGAGATGTTCTATCTAATTCTAGGGCTCTAGTAGGCATTAATTGTTTCCAGTTGGCCTTGTACATAATTTAGTAATCTTTCTTTTCAATAATAAGTGAATCGGAAAAAGTTCTGCACCATGGTGTTTACTTTGCAAGTTAATTTTTTGCCGCAACAGTTTCAACTGACCTCACTGTGTTGAACATGATCAACCCCATCAACATCTTTGTCTTACACAATCCCAATTTATCTTGTCCAGGAAATCCTTGGAAGCACTCGCATTTTCATTGCTTTGCATCGCTCCATGTTGCGCTTGCACCGGTTAGCAAGATTTGTTAGCAGTAATGAGTTCTTTATGTGCATTGATGTTATTTTTGAAAATTCTCATTATGAGTGATTGCTGTGATCACATTATTCAGCTATATTTTTGTGGTATGATCAGGTTTGCTGTCGCATTTTATGTTAGCTCATCTCGGCCACAGTTGGTTGCCTTAATCGCGCAAGTATGAAAATTCCATTCTCCTTCAGGTGTTTTCAATTTCTTTTATGGGCATATGCGCGGTGTCTTTTCTCAATAGATGATTCTTTAGGCCCTAGCACGATTTAATCAAATGAATCTAGAAACCTTAATATTCTGTTGTTTTCAAATGAATTGTATTATCATAAATAAGCCCTCATGTTTCCGTTCTTTATCTTCAGGAGGAGATTAGCAGTTCTAGTGGACAAGTGGAGCCTCCAGGAATGCACATGATTTATCTTCCATATTCTGATGATATAAGATACCCCGAGGAGGTGAGAATTTCTCGCTATTTCCTTTTTCAAAAAATTACAAATTGAAAGATCTGACAACCCTGGGAAAGTTAAACACTCTTTCTTTTCTACAGCATTGCATAAATGACGATGCCATCTCTTCTCGTGCTACGAATGATCAAATTAGGAAAGCTTCTGGTCTTCTTAAGCGCATAGATCTAAAACACTTCTCTGTTTGCCAGTTTTCTAATCCAGGTAGTTTTTCATGTTTTTGAATAGATTTGTTAAAAATTTTGCTTTTCCTCATATATGTCATTGTTTTAGCGCTGCAGAGGCACTACGGTGTATTGCAAGCCATAGCTTTGGATGAGGACGAGATGCCCGAAGTGAAAGACGAGACGCTCCCTGACGAAGAAGGCTTGGCAAGGTGTCATATTTGCTTAATGTTATTTTTAGTGAAGTAATTATAGACAAAATCCCCACAAAATTGATGCTTTTAGTATAATTCCTTAGGCCAGGTGTAGTAAAGGCGCTCGAGGAATTCAAGGTGGCTGTATATGGAGAAAATCATGACCAAGAGGAGGCGGCTAAAACAGACTCTGGAGCGTCGAAGAAGCGGAAAGCAATTGCTGACGTGGCCTGTCAGGAGAGCGCTAAGTATGACTGGGCAGACCTGGCGGACAATGGAAAGGTGCTACTGATAAATTCATAGGTAAATTGTCGTTCATATTTTTATTGTTTAACATTTGAGAATTAATACTCAGCTCAAAGACTTGTCCGTAGTGGAGTTGAAGTATTACCTCACAGCTAACAACCTACCTCTCTCCGGGAAGAAGGATATCCTAATCGGCAGAATCTTGAGTCACCTGGGCAAGTAAACCTCCTAACCTCACAGAGATGGGATTTCTTTACCTTTTAAGTTTGACAATAGCTGTCCTATAAGCACATGCGGTCTTAATACCATGCAAAATCAATCAATCTCTCTCTCTCTCTCTCTCTCTCAATCTTTCTTCGTGGTGGAGCCATGTTTCATTACTGGGCATGATGGGATTGATGTCAAAGAATCTACATTTAGCTAAAAATGCAGCTCCAACATTAGAGTCTGCTCCAAATCGCATTATCAGATCGATCACGCTAGCCATCCCGCATGAGAGTCTCTGACTACTACTATATACATTGATGGAGCTAGCCTTTTTGGATTGCCTGAAAGCAAGCTGCCAATTCCCTCGACTACTCAGTAGGTCAGAATTGCAGAAGAAGTCAACGAAGACCTGCCATTCCTGTCCAACTTCCACTTGGTGATGCTTGACTAACTGTGACTGCAGATAATTTAACTCAGTCATTCTCATAATTGTTTTAGTTCTTTTGATATATTTTCCAGTATAAAATTCACCTCTTCTTTCATGCTGTGTGTATTTGTACTTGCTCGACAGAGGCAGAAAGCTGGGAGTTCACTGATGAACTCAAAATTTGAGTTGATCTTTGTCGTTGATGTGTTTTGAATCCATGCAATACATTTATAATACCTCACTTAGGAAAGTAGGTCATGAGGTTATAATACCTCACATTTATAATACGATCCTCACTGGTGGCGTACGACCCCCGTCGCCACCAAGGCATGACACTACGGCGCCAGAGGAGCCGACACCCACGCGCGTCCAGCCCCCTCGACAGGCGAAGACGAAGGATGCCGACTTTCACTACACTAAGTGAGGACTTCATCTCGCCACCACAGACTTCATCAGGCTCGCGCGCGCGGGGATTTATCGTTCTACCCTTTCCTTTATTTAGCACTTTTGTAGCCCGCACGTGTTTAAGCAGGCCTTTACATATCTTCTTCTCTCTCTTTTAGGCCTTGGGGGTGGGTTCCCTTCGTTTCGGGACCCTAGCCTAAGGCCCTTTCCCTTTGTGAACCTTATTTCCTTTCTATGAGCATGAGTGTGGGTTGTGGGCCTCAAGTGGGCCCTTTCCTCTCTTGGCCCACCATGGGCTCTATAAGAGGGGAAGGGACCCCCCCCACAAACCCTAGCCGTCATTTGAGAAAAAAAAGAGTTTCCTCTCGAGTGGCTGCTCAAGGAAGGTGAGGGAAGGGGTCCAACCGCCCGACGTCGCCGCAACCGCCGCCGCCGCCGCACCGCCCTGAGTGCCGCCGCGGCCGCCGCCTCCTCCGCTGCCACCCCTTGCCCCGACCCCGCGCCGAACCACCGCCGCCCTGCGGCGCCTGCCGCCGCCGCGCTAGCCGCTACCGCCGCTGCCGCGATCCGCCGTCGCCGCGCCCGGCGCCGCCGCCGCACCTCGCTGCCGCCGCCCTCGCGCCCGATCGCCGCCGCCGCTGCGCTGCCAGCCGCCGCGCGTGCCACTGCCGCCGCCGCGTTCGGGCCTTCTAGCCGCCGCCGCGACCGCCGCCGCCGCGCCTCGCCGCCGCCGCACCCTCGCCGCCGCCGCCCTCGCGCCCGGCCGCCGCCGCCGCGCCCAGATCCGCCTCCGCGACCGGCCGCTTCCGCGCCCAGATCCGCCGCCGCGTCCGGCCGTTTCCGTCCCGTCACCACGCCCGGTCGCGACCCGTTTCGCCGCCGAGTCCCGTCGCATCAGGCCCGGTCACGCCGCCTCCACGCCACACCCCGCCGCCCCTTCCTCCGCCGTGCTCGCCGCGGCTCGCTCTGCTCGCCGCGATCTTCCCTGTCGCCGACCGTTGTCGTCTGCCGTCCGCCCCACTCCGCCGACTCGCCTCAACGTCGACTACCACTGCCGCGCTCGACGGCCTCCCCCGCCCCGACCGACCGGGCTCGCGCCCCGCAGGTTAGGCACGCATCCCCTCCCCTTTATTTTGAAGCGCAATATCTCTTTCGGTACTTTCCGCACTTGTCTCTACCGTCATCGGGCCTAGTTAGGTTGAGTGAGTTTCGGTTACGGGATTGGGATCGTGGATCCGGCGCCGGGTTGACGATCGAGCTCCCACCCAGACAACTCGAGGTCGCTCTCTCCCCTGCATCGACGAGCCCGGGAGGACTCCCGACCCATCCTACTCGGAGCATCCCGAGGGAACTCGGTGACGACGTGCTGGGAAGGTTGATTGCTTGAGTAGGACGTCTAGCCATCATTACATCATTTAGACACCGTAGGCCATCCCTTCCCTAGTTCCCCCCATTAGTAACCTTAGCGTCAGGCCGAGCTCATCCCTCGGTCCTGCATCACTCACGGAGCGTAGGTCATGAGGTTAGGTGGCTAAGGTAGAGAGAAGAAGGAATACTTGTAGTAGGATTATTGGAGATGAGAAGGGTGATTTTATAAAATTGGAAGTTTGGTGAGAAGATTAGGCTGCTGTAGGTATAGTTAGGTGAGAAGAAGTATGTTTTTAAGATTTTTTTAGAGATTTTAGAGAGGTTTATCCCATAGAGACATTTCTTCGAACACCTTATGGGTGAGTTGAATCGGAGATGGGTTTGTTTTGTGGAAATTGGAGAAGTGAGATGGTGGATATGGAAGAAAGAATTATATAGAGATATTTCTATTATAGAAAAGGTGATGAATGGATGGTAGAAAGATGAGGATGATGATTAAATGAAGGGATGAGAGGAATGGATGGGTGGATATGAGATTAGATGAGGGATGGTAATTTTGCTAGAGCTTATCAGGACAAAACAACTTAAACTATGATTTCAGCAAATCAAGTCTAGCTATATCATCCATAGAGGGGCTTGCAAGTAAATCTCTCATCAGAATCCTTACACAAACCCCATTTTGGTGTCAGTCTTAGGCCGGATGATGCTTAATCTGCTACGGTGTTGAGCTCCGCTTGATCTCCTTCTCCAGAGCAAACTCGGGCATCCCACAACGCCATGCTTGGGCCTAAACTTCTCCTTTCTTCTTGCCGGTGACCTGATGTCAAGAGAGAGCCAAAAGACAAGAAAAATCGAAATGGAAGGAGGAGAGTGCCACATTGCTATCTAATTCCACCTTAAGTCCAAGATGACGGCGCAAACAGATTGCGACACGTGTCGCAATCTGGTGGGCACTGTCTGATTTACCTTTCTATAGAGGAATATTGAGTTCATGTCCAGAGACCTCTAAAATGAAAAGAAAATTATATTTTACTCCTTGGCGAAAATAATCTCTTTAGAAACCTTAGAAAACTAGGAAGATATGTTCAAACATTTGTCTAGTAATGTCAAATAATTATATTTATGCACATGATGCTGATAAATATCCAGAAAATTATTAGAACAATTAGAAATACATCCTCAAATTACTTTAAAATTCATTTAAATCATTTATAAAATCCACAAAAAATGTATTTTACCTTAAAAATTCATTTCCTTGTGATTTTATAATCTAAAAGAAATATTCAAATATTACAAAAATCGAGAATTACCACAAAATCATGATGAAGGCAAAATTAAGCAATTTTAATCATAATAACACGCAAATATGTTCATTTTAAGCTAAGCATTCATGTAATATGCATAGTTTAAAGTGGTAAATTTGTGTGTTATCATTCACCTTCTCCATCTCATCAAGTGCTCTGGTTAGTGACTGAATGATTCAAATAAAACAAGTTAAAGTACAAAACTTTTTAATGCCAATAATAATATGAAAATTAAAAGATAATAATGTCATATCCTGGATGTCAAAACAGGTTATGAGGAAGATGAATGCACAAGTTGCTCTAGACTTTGCATAAGAGTACATCTGGAACAGTAAATTGATGTGGATAAATGAGTATGATTAATGACAAGATATCTGTTTTTTGATTGTCGATTTTCAAGCAACTTATGATTTAAGGTTTTATTATTTCTTACAGCTCGTTGATGCATCTCCTTCGGTCTTCAGGAAGAGAACTCTCCAATTCAAATTGAAGAGAGAGCAGATATCTTCTGTGCTAGGGCAAGCGCTGAGACTTATGATGCTGCTCCACCTGTAATATCTGTGAGTAAAACAAGATAAATATAACAGATATATTTATTAATATATGCATAGAATCCTTAAACAAAAACCGGCGATGCAAAATTACTCGACCAAGTGCACAAAAGATCTCTCTCTAACACCGCGCAGGAACACATCGCGATCATCAACTGCTCCCGGCTCGCGTTATTCAGAAGAAATCTGAATCAACGTCGAGCAGTGTTCCTGTACAGAAGAAACAATTCTCGTGCATATTTAGGAAGATAAGATAATTGGCTATTTATTTACCACTCGAGAGTTGGCCACCATTAGATAACTCTGCAATTCTGATTCTTTAAATACACGGCCTTGAAAACACAGGTAAGTTTTATGCACAAGAAAAAACTTGAGAGGAAAAACTAGAAATACATGGTTACGTATATGGAGAATAGATTAGATGATTTAGTTATTCATTCTTTCGCGGTTTGGTTAGAAATTGAATTACGTTTTCTATATCATTCATGATAATATGTATAAGCATGAGGTCTTTAATGTATGGTATTTAAGTAATACATCTATATTTTCCATTTTAGCCGTTTCTTGGAATTACATTTTAGAAATATTTACACATATTTCTTTTATATTTATGTTTGATAATGTCTGAGACATAGAAAATTACATTCTTGATGTTCATTTCGTGTAAATTTAAAAGTTTTCACTCCATTTGACAAGCATAGGAAAAAAAATAGCATCTACACGTTCGATAAAAATCTATTTACTCCAAGAACAGACTAATCCAAAATTTCAGTTAGAATTGGGTTCCCTTTGATTTGGTTATGTGAAAAAAAAATAGGGAGGTTTTGGTGGAAGTGCACTCTTCATGCGACATCTCATGGGCTTCATAATTTGGTAATGTGCGATCTTTCGGTTTTTGCTGTTCTCCTGCCATGTTATCCTGCAATCATTGCCTTGCTGTTGTGCTGGCATGTTATCCTACAATCATTGCCTGGCTGTTGTGCTGGCATGTTATCCTCCAATCATTGCCTGGCTGTTGTGCTGGCATGTTATCCTCCAATCATTGCCTTGCTGTTGTGCTGCCATGTTATCCTCCAATCCTTGCCTTGCTGCTGTTCTGGCACGTTTTCCTGCAATCATGGCCTTGCTGTTCTGCTGCCATGTTATCCTGCAATCATTGCCTTGCTGTTCTGCTTCCATGTTATCCTGCAATCATTGCCTTGCTGCTATCGCCAGCATGGCCATGGGTGCAGCCAAATAGTAGGTTCCTTGCCCTAGCCGCATGTGGAGGGCAACTCTCCACCATGGTTGGCGACTATCAGTGGCTCTCTTGTCCTCGCCATCTCTGGACAATGACTGTCATGGCCTCTCCATCTCGGGGCAATGGCTCGCCTGCCTTCTCCATCTCAAAACAATGACTTTCCTGCCTTCCCCATCTCGAGACAATGACTTTCCTGCCCTTGCCATCTTGGGACAATGGCTCTCCTACCCTAGACACTGCCAAACTAGGCCTCCAACCCTAAGACAAGCATAAATCGTGAGCTATCAAAAAAACAATTTAAAAATTTGGAACTTACTAAAATATATCATTGAAGCGAGTGTAGGCACAAGTTGAGGTGGAATCTACGGGGAATCTTACTTCAGATTGTAAAATGTGATCAGATTATTTATAAAATAAAAATATTAATAGGCATATTTCTATTTTATTTGACTTACTTTAATTTGAAAAATCAAACTAGGTCAAATTCAAAGTTGACATCAATTCTACTTCTTTCTTGCCTTATTATTTCAATAATTAAACTCTAGAATATGATTAGATGAAGGGTTTTTGACCTTGAAAAGGTTAAAAATACCTAAGCTAAGATTCAACAATAAAATCATGCAAAATGGCGCTTAAGCCAAATGAAATGACATTCATGAAACATACACTCGAGACATGATAACATGTTTCACAATGATAAAATTTGTTCATTAAATGAGGTTATTTCAGATGTCCATTAGCTCATTTTTGGTCTAAAAACTCAATCCATCTATCTAAATTAAACATGGTCAGCAAGGACCTAAATTTTATTATGATATATGTGCATGATAGCCGCGCTATTGGGCTATCTCACAAAGGCATATGATCTATATTATATTTAACTATGAATTTTCCATTGAAGATTTAGGCCCACCACGAAAACTTCTTGGAATTGAATAGATTCCCATTCGTGCTTTTATTTTATCTCAATCAAGATACATTAGTTCACCCATCAATTGTGCAAAGGTAGAAGATTGTGGCCACATCGTGCTCTATTTCTTCATCTCTCACTACCAATTTTCTTAGAAATTGAGTCTGTATTCTGCCAAAATCTTTTTGGAGCTCTTCAACACGTGAAATTTACAAGATCACGTAATGGCCATGTAATGCATCATGCCAATCAATGCATACTACCTCTTTCTGTACTAGATTTCTTGCATGTACCATTTGTGCTACTTATAAGGACTCTAAACAAATAATCAACCTTAGTAATTAAAGTGAGATAGATTGGACAAGGTCAACACTTGATTGACAATCTAGAAGAAGTTATATGTTTTACCTTTGCCCCAATCTTATTTTTTGATTGAGAATTGATAGCACCCAAGTCTAATGCAAAATTTGAAAATAACTCCATACATAATGGTGTTGCAAAAACTATGTGGATTCAATTATGTCTTAGAAAAACTATTGCACCAATCGAATTAGCTCATGTCTTATCTTGGGAAAACATTAAAAATAGTTATCTGAAGATTAATCCTTTGTCCGGAAACAAAAAATATGTTTGGAGGTCAATTTCCATTTTTTTCAATAATAAGTAGTTACCAAAATATTTCATCTTTTTTTCTTCTTCAGCACGGACCGTATGAAAATGTTTCCACTTAAGAACTTTTTAAAGGAATGTTCTTGGTTGCAAGACAAGCTCAAATTTATACCTTGGGTGAGCTTGCAAGGTTGTAAAGATGGTTTCCACAAAAGCTCATTTTCCTAGGAGGGATGATTACAATAAAGCTGCAACATAAATGGGTGATATAGTTAAATACAACTAGAATCACCAAGTCAATAGTCACTTCATAAAGTCTAGAATTTTTTAAAAAATTTTTCCTACTTTTTTGTGTGCTAAATACTTGTTTTCCTTGTTTTGTATAGTTGTGCGTAATCACTACTGATAATGCAAGCAGCAATGGTACTATGGCAGAAAACTTAGACAAATTGTTGAAGGGTTCTAGTTCAAGGTTCACCAAGAACTATCTCACGCGTTGCATGGCCCATGTTCTTAATCTAGCCGTGCAGCGTGGCTTAAAGGAACTTTGGTAATGATGAGTCATATTTAGATGGTGAGGATGACCACAAACAAATAGAGGGACTAGAAGCCATCAAATTAAGAACCATTTGGTGAGATTCTCCATAGACTTCAAAAACTTGTCATTGCAATTAATTTTTCCCCTAAGAAAATTCATCACTACAAGAATTTGTGTGATAAGTTGGAAATGCCAAATAAAAATATTCTTGTTGAGGGATGTCTGAACCTGGTAGAATTTAACATATGACATGATCGAAGCTGCATGGGGAAAAAGAGAAGTGTTGAAGGTAATGACAAGCGACCATCTAAACACAAATAAAACAAACTGTTTTAATTGAGGATGAAGAATGAGAGCTTTGAAAGAGGTTTGCGGATAAACTCTTGGCTTTTCTTGAGGGAACTTAGGTATTTTTCTAAGTCAAAGTCAATTATGTCACCAAATGTATCGAGGATTGTATGCACTTCTACTTAAACGATTGGACTCATTAATTTTTGAGCTAGATCACTCTCTCCGAGATTTCACAGGGACAACCATGAGCAATAACCAAGCAAAGGCACTAAGATGCGCATACATGTCGATGAAAGAGAAATTGTTGAAATATGAAATGTAGGTGTGGATAAAGCCTATGTTTCTTATTTCCACAATGCTAGACCCTAAATTCAAGTTGAAACATATTCCTCATGGTGAGCTCAAGTTTTTTCTAAAAACTTTACTTAGCATGCTCGAATCAATGCGTATCGTAGAAGCTTCGAGTTCTATGCCGATTGATAATCATTTGGCTTCAATGACTCACAAGCATTCAAAAGTAATGATGCAATTTATGGAGCGACAATCAAGTAGGAGCACAATAGTCGATGAGAAATCAGTAAGGGTTGAATTAGAGGATTACTTATGTGAACCTTGTATTGATTGCTTATGCGATGACTCATTACAATGGTATCACAAGAGAGGATCTAACAAATGTCTATGCCTTGTAGTGCTCGCAAAGGAGTTTCTATTTATTTGTGCATTGAGCTCTCCCTCTGAGTATCTTTTTTTCATAGGTAGAGGAATTATCATATTTAGAAGAGGAAGGCGAGCGTCTGACACTATATCCGCTTTGATGACCTTAAAGTCTTGGAGTCGTGAGGATGCCACCCGAGATAATGAAATAAATTCAAAAGTTGAAGAAAGTAGACTTGTGAAATGACAATTTGCTAAAACTCTATTGTTTATTCTCTTGAAAATTTTAATTTTAATAATTTTTAATGGCTAAAGTTTACCTATATCAGGCTTTCATCTTGAATTCTTGATAAGTTAAATGTTATTAGGATGTGATGATCTCTTGTCAATAATCTTAATTTATGTTTAACATAAATAATACATCACTAAAAGTATAGGTTTCACCGAATTAACACCGGACCGAAGTTAGGTATAAGTTTAGGTTTAAAAATATTGGTACCGATAATGGAACCGGATAACCTTACTCAAATTGGTCGTTTTGGGTTGTTTCTAGTCTCACATGTTTTTAGCCTCGGACCCCACCGAATTGCAAAAACTGAACTGACCTTCTAACCCATCTAGATGAACCAGTCACAAAATACCGTCACCGACAAGGTCATCTAGATGACCTTCGGACAATACCGTCACCGACACCGAACCCAAGTTAGGTATAGGTTTAGGTTTAAAAAAATTGGTACCGGGACCGGAGAACCTTACTCGCATTGGTCGTTTTCGGTTTTTTTTAGTCACGTGTTGTTAGCCTCGGCCCCATCTAGATCCTATCCTAACGGTTTATGATAATCCGGTCATATCCGATCACAAAATATTTACTATTTAAACCCTATCATAACGGTTTATGAACGAAATCTGCCACTTTGTGTCTCTCCCTCTCTCTCTCTCTCTCTCGTTGTCTCTCCTCTTTCTCTCCCGCGCCCATTTCCATCGAACCTACGATTCCACGACAGTCATGCCCCTCAACAAGTTTCTCCCCCAAGCCCTCGCACAGAGGATAAGTTCCCTCGCCGAGAAGTCTCCAGAGAACGACCCTTTCTTCGTGCTCGACGAGGCCGCCGTCCACGCTCTGCGCGCTCGATGGAACCGTTCCATGGGGGAGGACATCCAGCCATACTACGCCGTCAAGTGCAACCCCGAGCCCACCTTCCTCCGCACCCTGGCCGCGCTCGGCGTAGCCTTCGACTGTGCCAGCCGGGGGGAGGCCGCCGCCGTGCTCTCACTCGGCGTGCCGCCACGCCGCATTCTCTACGCGAATCCCTGCAAATCCAAGTCCCATCTCGAGTTCGCTGCGCAAGCAGGCATCACCCTCTCCACCTTCGACTCCGTGAACGAGATTCACAAGGTCCTCGAAACCCACCCTCGGTGCGAGCTTCTGCTCAGGATCAGGCCCCCCGACGAAGGAGATGCCGTCTGTCCGCTCGGTTCCAAGTACGGCGCCTTAGAAGACGAGATACCGCCGCTGCTCGCAGCGGCCAAGGCGGCTGGTGTAAGCGTCGTCGGCGTGTCGTTAAACTTGGGGAGCCCCGTTCGGCGGCCGGCCGCGTACCGCTCCGCCATCGCCGCCGCGAGGGCCGTCTTCGACACGGCGGAGCGCGCCGGGCTCGCGCGCCTGCGCGTTCTCGACGTCGGCGGAGGCTTCGTTTCCGGCGAACAGTTCGAGGAAGCGGGTTCCGTCATCAAGTCCGCGATCAGAGACTACTTCTCAGAGATCTCGGACTTGGCGGTGATTGCAGAACCGGGGAGGTTCTTCGCCGAGTCCCCCTTCACCTTCGCCGCCAACGTCATCGGCAAGCGGGTGAGGGGCGAGCGGAGGGAGTACTGGATAAACGACGGGATATACGGTTCGATGAGCTGTCTCATCCACGATAAGGCGCAGCTGATGGCGGTGCCGCTGGTCGCAGGAGAGACGACGGACAGCTTCGCTTCGACGGTTTTTGGGCCGACTTGCGACTCCAGAGACACCATCTGCGTGGACTGTCGGTTGCCGGAGCTCGACGTGGGAGATTGGTTGGTGTTCCCGAACATGGGCGCCTACGGGGCGGCCGCGGCGTCCGCCTTCAATGGGTTCGCCGCCACCGAAATACCCACTCACCTCCTCCGGCAATGATTGCACCAGACAGCTAAATCTATGGATTAATATAGGGTTGCTCGATCGATCGATCGATCGATCGGCGATCGGCGCAAATTTCATTTTTGATCGATCGATCGATCGATCGATCGCCATGATCGACCTTGAATTATCATAAATTAAATTCACTCTCTCACTCGCGCTCTCTTACTCTCTCTCGCTCTCTTGCTCTCTCGCACTCTCTTGCTCTCTTCGTCAGAAGCTCTCTTACTCTCTCAGAAGCTCTTCGTCAGAAGCTCTCTTGCTCTCTCGCACGCCCTCTGGCTCTCGCATTCTTCAGAGACTAATTCTGGACGGTACACAATAACCACTTTCCCTTCGACCAGTGACGCGGAAACGCTTTCAACTCCCCTTTGCCCCTCAATTACTGCTTCTAATGACGACGTTGAGGATGAAGATTTGGTGGGAATAATTTTCAAGGAGACTTTCTTCGTTTTCGCCCCTTTATTTAACAAAAGATCTATGGAAATCGTCTATGACGCTTTCCAAACTTCGTAGCAGCGGTTCCTCGAGATCTTCCTTTTCCATCCCCTGAAAATTGACAAAACTAGAGCATAAACGGAAGATTTGGTTTCACTACATCCAAGGAAGCAGTAGCACTGTCTGAACGCTCTTAATCATCAACACATCTCCCTTATTATAATCGTCCAAAAAAAAGGACTTCGGACAGTTGATCTGACGGGCGAATCATAAAAAACATGAAAAGGAATTTGAAAACTTGCCACGAAATTCGGAGAAGAAAACTTGAGCCCTCCAATTTTCCCTTTACAGAAGACGACGGCGAAGAAAGACTCGCTTTCTGGATCCTCTACAAAAGACGACGAAGAAAGAATCGCTCCCATTTTGTAACGCCACTGTGTCTCCGGTTGCCATATGCTGAATAGTAGAGACTAGAGAAGCAGCTTTCCCAGAAAGCGAGTGTTTTAATACTTTGAAGAATTGGTGGATAGGTCGGCGGGGTTCGGTGGCGGTGGGGGCGGCTGTTAGAGAGGATCCAGACGGCGGTGGCAGAGGTGCTGCTGGTCGCCGACTGGCCCGAGAGAGCTTGAGAGAGCTCCGAGCAAAGGCAAGTTGACTTTGCTCTCTCTCTCTCTTACTGATCGTCGACCTCGATCGATCGACGATAAGTCGACGATCGATCGGCGCACAGACCCCTTTGATCGATCGAGGCGTCGACCTTTTGACGATCGATCTCGATCGATCATGATCGTCCAACCCTAGTTTAATAGAATATTTTCTATACTCAGCGGGAATATTTTGACCGTTGATTCACTAGATCGAAGGGTAAGAAATCGATTGACTCATGATCGGCGTCGAGCGTCAGCGAGACGCGTAACGTTTAATCCAAGTGAAAGTAGCTTTTGAAGTAGATTAAACATCAAATATTCTATCGAGTCGATTATGTCGATCGATCTCAATGGACTCTAAATGACTACTGCTGGAAATCGAGGGGCGATCGATCGATCTCCATGTCGTCGATCTGGCAAGTGATCGGATGATGCGAAATGACCATCCTAATATTTCTTAATAGTTTTTCACATTTAAAAAAAAAGAAAAGGAGAGTCTGGCCCTATCCCATTCAATCTTTCTTGAGGTCTTCAGGATAAGAAAGGCGCGAACTGAATATATTCAATCTCTAGTACCAGCTGCCGCCATGGCGTCATCTCTCCGATCCTCCATCTTCTCTCCAATCACGCCTTCCAAATATTGTTTCCCTCTCCCTGGAAGAACATCCATATCTCTCCGCGCCACCTGCAGCGGAGTCTCTTCGGCGCCAACAGGGGGGAACAATTCTAGGAATAGGGGTCCCAGGAAAAGGAGCCCCTACGGGACTTCGAGGAAGTCGATCCTCAAGAAGTCGTTCTCGCAGGAGCAGGTAACTTTCACGGCTCCTCTTGCTGACGATCCTGTCGTGGGGATCATCGGAGGCGGTATCTCTGGGTTGATATGCGCGCTCACTCTCGAGGAAAGAGGAATTCGGTCTACTGTATTCGACACTGTTAGTTCTTCGTTCTTTTTTACCTTGATATACTGATTTTGTATCATTCTCGCCGCTCTTCTCCGCAAAAGATGACCCAAGCGAACCAAAAATTACTCAATCATGCCATTTATCTCGAGTAAATGATGATTTATTGCATGACCAATGGGATACCTCTATCTCCTTATTCAGTACCTCCGGCATAGTCCGGTTAACCATTGAGTCTCCAAACCGAATCATATGGAAGATACTATTTATTTGCATCACTAACTATCTGCACTCATTGTTTTGCGCGTTCTTTCGTCTATAATCCTGTATAAAGTCTTCTATCATTTAACTCTCCTGCAGGGGATCCATGGTTTAGGTGGGAGGATGGGAACTAGAGTCATTGACCAGAATACTCTTGTATTTGACCATGCTGCGCAGTTCTTCACTGTCAGTGATCCTCGATTTCACGTGATCGTGGACAAGTGGGTTGAAGAAGGGCTTGTTCGTGAGTGGAAGGGTTTAGTGGGAAATCTTGAAGTTGGTGGGGACTTTAGAGCTCTCCCCTCTTCTCCGGCAAGATATATTGGAATCAATGGTATGAGACCTCTTGCTGATTCCATCCTATCTCAGGTATAGTTTACGACTGTGTTTTGCAAATTTCTCTCTCTAGTTCAAACTGTGAGCTTATGAATGTAGAAAGACACAGTTCTTGTCAAGTTCTCGTTCTACATTTCTGTGATTAGTTTAGATACGCATATATCATAATTTAATGACGAAGCCTGGATCAATAGAACTATTGTGACCTTCCATTTGCATCTTCCATTCTCACTCCTTTTGTGGTGTTGCTGGTGAACATCGATAGTTCTTTTTTGAAGATCATCACTGAGATTTAAAAAATGGAGATTTGGTACTTTCTGGTTTTTTTTTGTGAGCTGTAAGGTTTTGAATGCGCAAAGACAGATTTCTTCTTAAGTTCTTGTTCTAGCTTTCAATGACTATTTTTGATGTGTCATATTTCTATGCCCTTCGTGTTTACCTTATTTTTTTTTGAATTGAGAGAGGGAAGCACCCCTAACTTCGTGTTTACCTTATGTTCCTATTATGTTATGTTTAAGTCCATTAACAACATTGGAGTGTTAAAGTTGAGTTGGCCCTCTAAATTCCCTACATCTTGTGCATTAAATTGAATGACAATGCTACCAAAAAATAGTTATGTTTTTAGATCAACCTATAGGATTCACATTTTTACTTTGGCCTGCTTATCTTTGTTTCTCATGGAAATACATTTCTTCTCAAGTTCTCGTATTAAGTTTCTATTTAAGTTTTAGGGTTTAGTTTAACAGTTTCATGGTTCAGCGGGTGGTTTTCCAGTTAAGTTTATGTGTTAGGGTAAGGGTTAGGGCTTTCTTAGTATCTAAAGATGAATTACTTATCTCTCTTCCATTGAAAATGCAGTGTCAAATGGTTAGCATTGTGAGACCTTGCTGGATTAGCAAAATTGAGCCTTTTAACGGCTCCTGGCACTTGACTGAAAATGGGAAACCTCAAGGACATTTTGATTCCATTGTAATTTCCCATAATGGTAATCTTTCTCAATCAACAATAATTCCCCATGATACTTTATGTGCCAGTCTCTTATGTTAATGAATGAATCTTTCCTGTATCAATCTGGAAACAGGCAAATGCGCGAATCGTTTGCTTGCTTCCTCAGGTTTACCACTACTTGCAAAACAGATGAAGGTGAATGTTTTTGTGGAATTTGAAAAAGCTTTTCATGTCTTTGAAAATGACTAAAATGTGAGACACCCTCATTGCCAACTTTGCTCCTCAGTAGAAGCTGGAGCTTAGTTCCATTTGGGCTCTCCTTGCAGCATTTGAAGAGCCTATAATCAATAAAAAAGATAGCATTCTTATGGAGTTTGAAGGAGCATTTATCAGAGGCATTGATTCGGTTTCTTGGATGGCAAATAATAGTAGAAAACTTTTCCCCTCAAACACTGACATCCCTCATTGTTGGACCATCTTCAGCACTGCTTCCTATGGTCGGCAAAACAAAGTTCCTCAAGTGAGAATTTTGTCATTCATCTGTCTAGGAAAATCTTTTTATAGATGAGGAAACGATGAATCTCAAATTTTTCCAGGAAAATATCCCAAAAGCAACTGCAGAGAAGGTGAAGAAAGATATGCTTTCGGGTGCTGAAGTCGCTCTTGGACTATCCAAGGGTTCACTTGAACCATTCTATTCGCGGGTCCAACTTTGGTTCGTTGCAATCAGTTTAGGGTAATATTTTCGTGAGTCTTACCATTTTCTGTGCCATTTTTAGGGGGGCAGCTCTACCCACCAATACACCGGATGTTCCTTGCATCTTTGATCCGCATGGACGTGCAGGGATATGTGGGGATTGGTTGCTTGGTTCAAGCTTAGAAGCTGCGGTGTTGAGTGGCATATCCCTTGCCGAACATGTGAGTTGCTGATTCAGTCATTGCTAAATGAATATAGAATCATTTTCCATGAAGCCAATTTGAGAAGTATTATATACATCAGTTGTCAGTGAGGATTGAGTCAGGGCCCTTTGAATAAAGCTAGTATTATTTCCAAGATAGTTTGATAATTTTTTTAGACACATCAAACAACTTGCTATTCATAATAGAGAATTAACAACACAGGACAGTAATTTGACTATTGTGCGCCTGTGCACTATTCTGGCTTTATCTGACTGCCTATTATAACGCATGCTGCAGATAGCAGATTTCTTCAAGAGTGGCAGAAGACAGTCCGATGAATTTTCCATTGGCCTCCACAGTTCATTTAAACCACTAGAAGGCGATGACATTGGCCAGTTTCCTGGTTTGCTTTCAACGCAAAGTTCAGTGGAAATTCAAACAATGGTTCCATAAACGCATTATGTTGTAGGTGAGTAAAGCTTCAATTGTTGCAATAAATTGATAATCTATTGGTTTTTATGCTCAATGTTGGCTTGTCTTTTTGTGTCATTCAAGTGAGGAGCACAACATGCTTTTCCTAGAAGAGGTTTTCTAGAGAGGGTACATCTTCTGGGAAGCAGGTAGGCTGACCAATCCGTAGGCCAAATTTAGGTAAGCTGCACACTTTAAAATCTCTGCAAAAAGAGAGTGCATACTCAATTCACAATCATGGAAGCAAAATTTTGGGATATTCATGAAGGTTTGAGTCCATGGAAAATGAAGAAGTCTAGGGAGGATCTTACCTTGGGATGTATTCCTGTGTTCCTTGAGGCCAAATGTGAAGATTTTTGCCTTCAGGTTTCTGAGAGTTCTTATCGCTAATGTTATTGTCGTCAAAGCTCGTGTTCCTATTCTTGTCATCTTTCTATATTTCATTGATCAACTATGATTGGTTTCTACTTAATCATCTATAGTTTCTTGGAATAGAGAGGATGAAAGAAAGAGAGGGAAGAAGAGAGAGAACAAGCTAGATATCTAGTAAATGGTGATTGACTAAGAGAGAACATGCAACTGCTCGCTAGACTTCTAGAACAAACTTTGTTCTAGTAAATGGTGTATGTATGTTACTTGAACAAACTTTGTTACTTGAACAAAATTTAACAAACTTTGTTACTTGAACAAAATTTAACAAACTTTGTTACTTGAACAAGTGAAATATTTGAGTTATTTTATATAATAACTAATAACTCTGAGTTATTATCACTTTTGAATTATAAAAAAGGGTATGGTATAAAGGTATATAAGGTATATAGGTATATATATCTGATATACATATTATATACGTTTAATTATATATCTATAATTATTTATTAGTTGGAATTATATATTTAGTATTTACTACATAATTTACTAGACTAGATTATATAATATTTAATATTAATAATTATATTTATATTCATTAAATTTATATATTATAATCATAGAATATATATATTATATATATTTTATAGTCTAGTCATGATTGCTAGACTCAGATACTGTATGTAATGTATATTACATAATACCTAGAATATTAATAATAAAGTCAAAAAATGACACCTATATTCTAGTAATAGAAATTTAAGGACTCATTTATTGTAATGGTGTTTTTATTGCTTCAAAAATCAGGGAATTTCAAATTCCACTAAAAAAATCAACGGATTTCTGAATAATTCATGGGAAAAAAGAGTAATGGCCCAGCTAGGGACTAGCCAGGCCGGGTGAACCAAATTTAAATTTATCAAAAAGATCTTTTTTCTATTCGAGATATCTATTTTGAAGGATTATCATTATAGAAATTGGAGTGTTGTTCAAGTCAAATCAGATTGATAGGTATCTTCTTTACTTTTAGCTACTTATCTTACTTATCTTTTTTTTTATTATTTAATTTGTATATTTTTGATTTATGGAGTATAACTATATACTTTAGTTACAGACTTATAATATCTTAATTCTTATATTTTGATATATCTTTTGGTTAATTTATATTTAACTAGTTTATTTACATTTTTTTTATTTATATCATATATTTATATTATTATGAGTATTTGAATATTATTAGAATATTATGAGAATATAATATATAATAATAAAACTAATAAAATAAATATAACACTAAATTATTAATATCATTTCATTAATTTTAATATAATTGAAATTGAATTTTAATTAATTTTTTATTTCAATTTCTATGATATAGATATAATTTTAATATGTAATTGAAATGCCTATTCCTAATCTATAGAATTATATTTAAACATATATAGGTTATACAGATTTATATACAAAATTTATATACAACTAGATAATTTTCAATTGTAAAATCTTTTACATAAAATAAAGATAAAAAAATTCATTAACATTAAAGATCTTTATTAAGTCATAGTGATATTTTATATGTAAAAAAAGAAAAAAAATTTATCAATCAATTAGTATTTGAAGTATTACATAAAGATAAAAAATATCAATTCAAAATTTATAGAAGAACATTCTAATTTATAAAAGAAAGGGTTAACATCATATAGTGGCACGACCTTTAGGGTAATCATCAAATACTGGCACGACCTTTTTCGGTGGCTCAGATACTGGCACCACCTCAGCATTCCCGCTGAGGTGGCATTTTTTATTCTTTCCTCCCCCGCCTGGCTGCCACATGGTCCTCCTTATTCTCTCTCTCTCTCTTCATTATCTTCCTCTCTCTTCATTGTCTCTCTCTCTTCATCTCATGCGGTCCTCCTTCCTCTCTCATCATTCTCTCTCTCTCTCTGGCCGGTGGACAGGATCACCGGATGAGCAGAAATCCCTCGGAGGAGCGGTCAACGAAGACGACGATAAGGCTCAAGATAGATTTTCGGATTCTGGATTAAGGCTCAAGAGGAGAGAAAGGTCGTGACGACGACGACGATATCCTGTGGAGGAGAGAAAGCGTGACAGCGCGACGACGATGTGGAGGAGAGAAAGGTCAATCTCGTCGATATCCTCTTAGATCTTTCATCGATATCCGGGCAATCATTGGATCTGAGTATTTTCAATATGGTTTCATGAAAACAATGGAAGAGGAGGCATCCAGAGGAGCAAGATTGATGGATAGCAGTGTTGTACAAGGGTATCGTGAACTATGAAATCGTTGGCACACTCAAACCACCGTCTCTCTCTCTCTCTCTCTACCCATCAGTCTACTTCGACGCGCTTAGTCTCTTGTCTCTGTCTGTCTCCTTCTTCTGCGGTCTGTCCACGCGCTTGCTCTGCAACCTCTTTCTCTCTCTCCTCTTTTTTCTTTCTCATCTGTCCACCACTTGCCGGCTCGCGGCGCTATTTAAGTAGCTTTCTTCCAAACTTTCAGCCAAGACCTGTATTTCAGTACGACATCGTGAAACTTTCTCCTCTCCTCACAGATACACACGCATGCATGCACACTCTTCCTACAATGAGATCCAGAGTCCTCCCCTTCTTCCTCCTCGTCATTGCTCTCCACGCAGGGAGAGCTGACGTGTCCGCCGCCGGTTTCTCCCCGTCTCCGCTCCTCGTGTCCACAATAAAATCCACTCTCGGCGAGATCGGCAGCGTCCTTTCTATCCTCTCAACTTTCTCTGGGCCGCTATTCGGCAACGACTGCCGCGCCGCCTCCGCCGTCCAAGACTGCGTCAATCTCCTCTCCCTCTCATCAACCGAGCTCGACTGGACTTTGTCCAGTTCTTCCCCCACCACTCAATCAGCCACGAAGAAGCTCTCGGTGGGCACGGGCAACGCGCATTACGACCTGCGCTCCTGGCTCAGCGCCGCGCTTGGTAACCAGGAAACCTGCTCCGAGAGTCTCCAGGACACCGACGACGTCGTCAAGTCGCTCGTACTCGGCAGTCTCGGTACCATCTCGTCGCTGGTCTACCAGGTACTCTCATAGATTCCTACGGTCGACTTCGGCGACCAAAGGGCGACTAGGAACAGCAACAGGAAGCTCTGGGATTTTCCGACCTGGGTCGGGACGGAGGAACGGCGTTTTCTTCAGGGCACCGCCACATCATTTCAGCCCGACGTGGTTGTGGCAGCGGATGGCACCGGTGACTACGCCACGGTCGCAGAAGCCGTAGAGGCTCTTGGATATCCTCTTAGATCTTTCGTCGATATCCGTGCAATCATTGGATCTGAGCATTTCCAATATGGTTTCATGAAAACAATGGAAGAGGAGGCATCCAGAGGGGCAAGATTGATGGATAGCAGTGTTGTACAAGTAAACGAAATCGCTCACCGGCACAAGTCTTCTCTTTGGTGAGCTTGTAGATGAGAAGAGAAATGCCAATGGCGTGGCAGGCTTCCGCAGCGATGAAGAGATTATCGACGAGATCAACCTTTCTCTCCTCCACAGCCTTAATCCAGAATCCGAAAATCTATCTTGAGCCTTATCGTCGTCTTCGTTGACCGCTCCTCCGAGGGATTTCTGCTCATCCGGTGATCCTGTCCACCGGCCAGAGAGAGAGAGAGAGAGAGAGAGAGAGAGAATGATGAGAGGGGAAGGAGGACCGCGTGAGATGAAGAGAGAGAGACAATGAAGAGAGAGGAAGATAATGAAGAGAGAGAGAGAATAAGGAGGACCATGTGGCAGCCAGGTGGGGGAGGAAAGAATAAAAAATGCCACCTCAGCGGGAATGCTGAGGTGGTGCCAGTATCTGAGCCACCGAAAAAGGTCGTGCCAGTATTTGAGTGTGGAAAAAGGTCGTGCCAGTATTTGATGATTACCCTAAAGGTCGTGCCACTATATGATGTTAACCCTAAAAGAAATTGGGTGTAACCGTCAGATGCGTCGTTTCAACGCAATCAACGGTCGAGATTAAGCGTCGTTTGATGAATCGACGCGATTAAATCGCGTCCATCCGATCGTTGATGGAGCGTCCGTCTGATTGACGAGCGTGAGAAGAGAAACGTTGTTTCGTTTCATTCGTCTGATTTTCATCGAACAATCGCGATAAGTCGACGTGTCCATCAGGTGCTTCAAATTTTAACTGTTATAACTCAAGGATCAACGACTGAGATTAAATGTGATTCAATTGAATCAATGTGTGATAGGATGTCGCCACATACCCCTCTGAGTAAGTGACATCCGACGCACGTGATTCAATCATGCGATTGAATGTCTCATTGACGAGACGAGACTGCGAGGTCGTCGATTTCACACGGTCTCGTGTCAAAAATAAAACCTAACTTACCAATTTTGGGAATTTATAACGAATTGAGTGGCATAATGGTAAATACGGGTCGAATCCACAGGGAATTAAGATATTTTCGAGATATCTTTTGGAAATTTATCAAATTGGATGACAAATTCAGGTGAGAAATTAGGGAAAATGGTAGTTTTAGAAAGATAACTCAAAGATCTATCCACAGAATCAAAAATCACTCGATTTGGATTAGTAATCGCAGAGAAATCAAAGATGGAAGTGGGACAAAATTTTCGGAATCGCGAAGAACACAAATAGAAATTAAAAACGAAATTGAACTAAATTAAGATCCTAAACCTAAAATTGATGATACATGACGATATATTAGAGGATAAACTTGTTTTCTAACCCGAGATAACGATGAAATCGATCCAATTGATCACCAGATCGACGGCTATTCATTCCACGAATTCAAACGTGAACATCAGTGTTCAAGAGACAAATTCTCCTCGCTCGATCGACGAAATCTCACTTATAAACACTCTGTGGACGCGAAATCGAGTCTAGAAGCGATTACAAGTGACAGATTCAAGAGAAGATGCGTGTAGATAGGTCGATTAGGTGAAATCTTCCTCCAATGCTTAAAAAAGACGAAGAACTCTTTGTTTTATAGGCCAAAATGGGCGTAACCGTTGGATGGATGCGTTTAATCTCCATCAACGGTCCAGATTAAACGCCTCAAAGTGAAACGGTATGAATAAGTCGTGGCCGTCAGATCGCGGATGGACGCTCCAAATCGATCCTCACGTCTTGCGTTATAAAACGCATCAATTTCTGCTCGTTGGATCGCAATCCGACGGTCGCAGTGCGTTTCGGCGCGTTAAATCGTGACCGTCATAACTCCACTTAAATGACACGTGTGTTGATCTCTGATTCGTGGACCGCGCGTCCACTCGATTGACGCGTGTGATGCCGCCACGTCGCATAAATCTGACCATTATAACCTTGCTTTTCAGCCACGTGCGTGATTGATGATCAGTGGACTTTAAGTCCATGCGATCCACATCCGATCTTCATCGCCTGTTTGAATCCGACGCCTCCGCTTTTGCCACGTCGCCTGCAACTATAAAAGCCGTGTGGATTAGTCCCACACGGAATAAAAGAAAGGGAATTGTCGGGTTTATAACACTCGACGATCTTATGGGTTGAATAGCCTTCCGGTCTACGGAAGGCTGACTATACCCATTCTACATATACTATATAGCATAGATAAATAAATGCATACGCCGCGTGGGCCCGCGTGGCGCTGCCACGTGGCCCTGAGTGCCACGTCGCATCCACGTGGCCCCGCACGGAAATTAAACACTTTTTGAATTTTTTTAATTATTTATTTTAAACGTTTTAAATCAAAAAATAAAATCGGAAAAATCCAGAAAAATCCAGAAAAATCCCTAAAAATTGTTAAAATCATATCTTTCAAAATACAACTCCAAATTAATCCAAATTTCTTTCATTTGATCTGAAATTTAATTATCTATCATTCTAAAAAGTCAAATTATTTAAAAAACAAGAGATTTAATTCTTATTTCAAAAATACATTCATTTCTTTAAGATTTTAACTTTAGAAAATGAAATGAATGTTCATAAAAATTATTTCTCTTATTATTTAACTTTAAAAGCATTTATAATCTCAAGTAAAGATAGGTTATAGAATCTTTAATCTTTAATTCATCATAATTAACCCTAAATTAACGCATTTTGAGATTATAACATAAAATTGCATAGAATGATAGAAATGCACTCAAAGTATGATAACATGCACATATATGGAATGTTTTATGCCTTATTTTACATTAATAATCGTGTTTTATCATGTTAAGATTGCATGTTATCACTCACTCATCACCACATCACCTGAAATCAAATTGAAATGAAGATAGTCCCACACGGAATAATTTTAAATGATTTATCGCGTATATAAGATACACCAATTTAACGGGTTAGCTTAAATCCGATTATGGATGCTCTAACCCATTTATAAATCCCGCGCACACGCGTTATGCACACTCATGCGTGACACGCACACACGTCACGCACACGTGTCCACGTGTCACACGGACACACGTCCACACGTCGCCACGTGGCTTCGCTCTGCCACATCAACGCACGGTAATAATTTTTTTAATTCCTTTTTAATTATTTGAAAATTGAAAAATACAGTTAAATAAATTCAGAAAAATTCTAGAAAATCCCTAAAAATTAGAAAAATCTTAATTTTCAAAATAAAACTCCAAATTAATTCAATTTTGTGTTTTTGGATCAAAAATTGAATTATCTATCATTATAAAAATTCAAAATATTAAAATAACAAGAGAATGAATTTTAATTAATTAAATACACTCATGTATCTTATAAAATAATTTATAAAAATACATGAGTGTTAATTAACATCTTTTCTCTTATCATTTAATCATGAAAATATAATTATGATCTCAAATATAAATAGGATTAAAATTAAATTGCAGAATTATCCATAAAATGACGTATTTTTAGATCATAACATGAAATTATATAAAATGATAGAAATGTACTTAAAATATGATAACATGCATACAAATGAAATAATTGATGCCTTTATTTGCATTAATAATCATGTAAATTCATGTATAAAATGCATGTTATCACACCCCTCAACTAGAATAATTGTTAGTCTCTTAGAAATTCACTATATAATCTTCTTACAAAGTCCTTTCATCTTTTGATCCTATGACGAGACGAGACCGCGAGGTCATTGATTTCACACGGTCTCATGTCAAAAATAATACCGAACTTACCAATTTTGGGAAATTAACTCGAATTGAGTGGCATAATGGTAAATAAGGGTCGAATCCACAGGGAAATAAGGAAATTCTTGATGTATTCTTCAAAATTGATCAAATTAGAT
>CM044106.1:11995421-12042726 GCA_024174645.1 Lemna minuta
AGATGCCATTAATCAGACTCTTTGATGAGTTTCTTATTGGGCACATTAGGTATCTCACTATGGATCGAACAAGCATAGCTTTTTAGAAATAGAGTTGTATAAAGTTGTGCTCAAACCTTTGGCAAGAATGTCAACCAGCTGGTGGGATGAGCTAACGTAAGGAGTAGAGATGAGTCTTACAAGAACTCAATGATGAATGGCATGAAAATTTATCTCAATATGCTTGGTGCATTTATGGAATGTTGGGTGTGTTTGCAAGAAAAATGGCAGCTTGGTTATCACTATACATCAGCATCTCGAAGTATATTGACATCATTGGAAAATCGAGATCCTTAGTTAAGGAACATACCTAGAGCATCTCACAAGAAGTATTCTTCATGACACAATATTTATCTTCCATGTTGGTAAGAGATATAATGTGTTGCTTCTGACTCTTCCATGTGATGAGATTCCCACTAACAAAGGTGGAAATCAGAATACCTTGTCAGAAGTAGATTTCAGGTCACCTTTATCACTTGCATACCTAGAATCAAAGTAGTCCTCCACACAAAGATGACCATGTCAGTGTTAAGAAGACCATGTCCAAGATCATGCCTAAGATATACAAGTACGTGAAGAGCAGCATGCTAGTGGAACTCTTGAGGTGCACACATAAAATGGCTGAGAAGACCCACAATATAGGTAATATTTGGTCATGTTATTGTCAAATACATGAATTTACAATGAGCTGACAATAAGAAGATGCTTAGGGTATCCCTAAAGTTAGGTTTACTATCAATAAGAGATGCTTAGGGTTATGTCGAGGTCATACAAAGGCCAGTCTTAGTAAATATGTTGAGGACATATTTTTGTTGGTTAAGAAACATCTTATTTGAGAAATAGGCAAACTCAACACTCAAAAAACACTTTGGAGTGCCCAAATCTAGATTATTAAGATGTTGATGTAAGTCTTGACACAAGAAATACCAGCTTCATCACTCCCTGGGATAGAGAATATCAACAACAAACACAATGAGGATAACACAATAAAAAATAGTGGATGAGTGAAAAATAGTAGGATCCACCTCATATAAAGTCAATCCTTGAGAGAGAATAAGTTGGTTGCACTCGGCAAATCATGTATGAGGGCTATACTTCAGACCATAAATAGCACAGTCGAGGTGACATACATGGGCAATTGCCCTCAAAACTACATACCCAAGTGATTGCTCAATGAAAACATGCTTAGTGAAACCACCATATAGAGGGGCATTGCAGACAATGAGTTGACGAAGGGAGCATCCATGATTCAATGCTAAGGAGACAAGCCATGGGATTAAGACGAACCACATGAGAGGTCTTTTTGTAGTCAATCCCATATGTTTGAGAGAATCTTCTAGCCACCTATCACGTTTTTTGAGGGTTAATACTCCTGTCAAGATTATATTTAAGGGTAAAGGCCCATTTGCATGTAACGATGTGAACATTTTCTAGCCAAGAAACTAACTCCCATGCCTTTCATTGGACAATAGCTTCATTGGGTAAAGTCCATAGCTACCTTTTAGTGAGGTAGCTTCATTGCCTTCAAGTGTGACTTGGGATTTGACCCAGTGGCAAGAGAAAGGAAGGAGACAAGATAGGTAGGATGCAAGAGATCATTGTGCACAAAATAAGAGATGGGATGAAGTGTGCAATAGCGCTTACAAGTAAAAAAGAGCAACAACTAAGTGAAGTTGTTCAATGGGGATGCAATGGGCTTCAAACTTGTGCACGAAGGTGACAAAGGGGAGATTTTTTTTTTTGCTGAGATGTGAGTAGGGAAAATAGTTAAGGTGGTAGTTGGAGGTAAGGCGAGTGATCCCGAAGGTAATAGGTGATGGATATTATGTGGCCTATTAGCTAATCAGACTTTGATGTATCTTTTTTATGTTCATTGAAATGATATTTACTCATTGACATTCTTGTGTGATGTTTGCAATGAAGCCCATGAGCATATGCAATGACTAAGTGAATTATGATGAGATCATAATTTAGTGATCATTAGTCTTTAAACATATATTCTAAATATTCATATTCGTGGGATATTCGAGAAGGACATCAAATTATCCAGAAATAATAACAGTATCTAATACAACTCATATGATGAGTATGGTTGATCCTGTAGCCATTGGTGTAGAGACACTAAGGATAGATAGTGGGTGCTCTTTCGAGAAAGACTTCACTGAATTGATCCATATAAATCCTTGAATGGTAATTATATCTAACTGTCAATTAGGTTGATTAATGTCTTGGTTATATATGTGGTCTTTTGACTTGAGAAACCAAAGACATCTAGTGGATGGATGATCATGTTTTGATTATGACTTAGGAATCTCTAGCCACGAGATATTTAAAACGTCATATATTGGATATGACATGAAGTCCATGAAGATTTTTGTGTGATCGAGGAATGAGATGGTATCATCCGCCCTCGTTATTTGAGGAGATTGACTCAAGGAATGAGATGCGATGAAATCCCTGGCGAAGGTAGTGGAAATATCAAAGAAGAAGTTCTCGATAATTTTTTACACGCATCAGTACTAACTTGAGTGACTGATTAGGGTTTGATAGTTGGTCGTACCCTAAGTCATTCATGAGTCTCATGTGGATGAAGGATTATACATACATGATAATCGATGCCGGAAAGGTTTCATAAGTGAGTTCTTATATACTCCATATCTCCTAGAGTACATGGTGTAGCTTGGCATCCAACGGGATGGCAACTCAACCTATTGATTGGGTTAAATTGATCCTTGATTAATTAATCTTTTTAGTACGTGGATGTGGATAATTAATTAAGGTTGACCAATAAAGTGTTATTTGGTCTATAGAGTTATTAACTAGTGAGATATGTGGACCTAGAGGGTCACACACGCATAAGGTCTATGGATGTTGGTAGATATAGACATAATTATAAGGTTTTTTTATAAAAAATTATACCAAATGTTTATAAATAGGGAGAGAACGACCACAACTCAAGGTGCCCATGCAAGCCTTGTGGGAATTCTCTCCTTTCTCTCTTGGTGAAGAGCTTTGAAGAAGAGATCCAACCATCCGGAGACCGTGTGGATACCACTAGAGGCTAGACACGTGAATAGCTTCAAGAACTCCTTCAAGGAAACCCTGTGAGTATGTTTTCTCATACATACTATATGATATGATCATCTTTTCTTGGTGGCTTGGTGTATTGAATATGCGATTTAATTTATTCTGCTGAATTCAATGTTTTGATCAAAATTTATAAAGTTTATCGGCCTCACAATAGTATTTTCCTACATAATAGTATTTTCTAAGAAATTCTTCCTCCATCTCGGTCCAACTAGTGAATTCTTTCCTAATTTTAAAAAACTAATCCTTGGCTCAATCTCTAAGGGTAGCGGGAAAGAGTTTTATTTTCATTGTGTCGGCGATGAATTCTGAAGATAATTAATTTCACATACTTGGGATAGCTCGTCTACATGTCTATATGCATCCTCAGAAGGTTTTCCATGGAAGATAGGAAGCATACTCATAACATGAGAATCTATTCTAAAATTTGCCCCTCTACTTAGGGGTGCATAAATTCTCGTGATAGATCTTTGGAGAACGGGCCTGACGTAGTCACTAAGGCGTTTCCTTGCATTTCCCTCGTTGTTCCAGGCCAATTCTACTGGTTCTATTGGTTCTATAGTGGAAGAGGTCTCGGTAGTGTCGGGGGATTGCGAGGATCGTTCAAAAAGATCTATGTTTAGAAGGTTATTCTGTAATCTCCAGGTCTTCTGTCGTCTCATTGAATGGTGGATCAAATATTTAGATGAATATAATTTATAAATACTTATAAATTTTCAAAAAGTGACGTCGATCATACTTGAGTGTCGGTATCCGTGAGAGTGAAGCCTTCTTAATGCGAATTTCAAGAAATGATCGCCTGTAATCCTTAGAAAAGGAGCAAAAATACTTAATCTTATCGAATTAAGGATCTTGAAGATGAATTTCTGCTTTGGATCAATCGGTGTATGATTGATGTGAGTGAATTTCAATAAATAAAGAGAAAAATCTGAGTTGACCAAGTTAAAATTGACTAAATTGATCATAATTATGCCTTAATTCCCTGGTAGCAGCGCCATTTGACGAATCAAGACTTTGAGGTCGTTGAAAACACACGGTCAAGAGTCATAATAATATCAAAACTCACCCATTTTAAGATAAAATCATGAATTGAGGGGTATATTAGTAAACATGAGTCGAATCCACAAAGAATTAAGGTAATTTTTCAAGATCTCTTCGAATTTGATCAAATCGGATGATAAAATGGTGATAGAAATTAGGCAATTTGATATTTTTGGAAAGAGGACTTGAAGAAGAATCCACAAAATAAAAAATCACTGAGCTTGGAATTGATTTCACGTAGAAATCATCGAATGAAAAGGAGAGAAATTTCTGAAAATTAAAATGGTGAAAAACCAAAATTAAGAATGAAATTGACCCAAATTATGATTCTAAAATGAAATCTAAAGCTATACAAAGATAGATTAGGATGAAACACAATCCCTAACCCAAGATTGAGCTCGATTTGATCCAATTACTTGCTGGAATAAAGGCTATACATCAAAATTTGGAAAAAACGCGATCGTGGAGGTTAATCGTCGATTTTTTCCTCGTCGATCGCCAAAACCTCACTCTCAAGCACTCTGTGGACATGAAAATGAGCCTAGAAGGGATTGGAAGTAAGAGATTCAACAGATTTGGTGTCTAAGTAGCTCAATTAAGTTGAACTGCCCTCAAATGATTTACATCGTCGAAGAACATCTCAATTTATAGGCTAATTTGGGTGTAACCATCCAATCAGCTTTGAATTCACGATCAACGGCTCTAATGAAACGCATCGGATGCAAATCGTTACAATTAAGTCATAGCCGTTGGATATTCGATCGACCACCAAGATGAAGCCATGTCGCGAGCTTTTTAAATAATGCATGTAACGTCCACCGTTGGATCTTGATCGGACGCTCAGATGCGTTTTTCGTCGGTTTTAATCTCAACTGTTATAACTGCTTTTGATCAACGACTCAGATTAAAATGATTCGTTGACGAATCTGATCACGCCACGTACCCCACGCTTTAAGTGAAGATCAACGATTGTGATTTAATCAAGCGATCGGACGCTCCACGTTGCGCCACGTCACATCCCGTGTTGATCATTGATCGCGACACGATCGGACGCTCCAGATTGCTCCACGTCACTTGCGCACTAATAAATATATGAAAAGTTGATTTTTAATTAGAAAAATTGATTTTTAATTCGAGAAAATCCTGAAAAATTCATTAAAAATTTAGAAAAATTCAAAAAAAATCTAGAAAAATCACTAAATATTGGAAAATTCATAACTTTCAAAATATAACTCCATATTAATCTAAATTTGTTTCATTTGATCATAAATTAAATTATCTATCATTCTAAAAAAAAATTTACATTTAATAAGTAACAAGAGATTTAATTTCTATTTCAAAAATACATTCATTTCTTTAAAATTTTAACTTTAGAAAATTAAATGAATGTAAATAAAATGATTTCTCTCATTATTTAACTTTAAAAACTACTTATAATTTCAAGTAAAGAGGGTAATCAAATTATTTATATTTGATTCATCATAATTAACACTAAATTAATGTATTTTGAGATTATAATGATTTTTTTCATAGAATTTTAGATAAACACTCATAAATATGATAACATGCACATGAATAGAATCTTTTATGCGTTAATATGCATAAATAATCATGTATTATCATGCATAAATAATCATGTGTTATTTGTTATACTACATTAGGACGTATGGAGTATGTAAGAACTCACTTATGGAACCTTCCCGTTATTGATTACTGACGTGTCATTTTCGTGCGTCGTTAAACACAAAAACGATGGTAAAAAAAAATTTATAAATCCGAACTCACAAAGACAAGATAGAATAATCAAGTACTGGGTAAGTATCGGGTCGATCCACAGAGAGCAAGGTTGACTTTAATCGCAGAGTTGACTTGGTCAAACTTAGGTTTAAAAGGGGTTTTAAATAACAGAAAATAAGATGTAAAGTATGGAAATGATATAAATAAGGTAAATAAGAAGTTTTAAGAATTGAAATCTCGGATTTGACAGAGAAAAGTCAAAAGTCAAAGTCAAAGCATTGACTTTGACCAACAGTAGGTGTTCTGCAAAATCAGAGAATTAAATAGAGTCAGAAGATTACGAAAAGTAGATATTTAGAAACTAGAGAGAAAATGGAATTTATTAATATATATTTCGTAATTTTTGGATAAGAAATGGATTTATTATGAATTATTGAAAATCAATGATCAGAAAATCCCCGAAATTAACACCTCAGAGGAAATCTTCAAATTGAATGCCCAAATGAAATCCAAATCTTGCAATTTATATGTCAATAGAAAGCTAAGAACCAGAGGAATCCAACAAGATCAAAATTATCAAATTCTGATTTGTCAATAAAAAGTAATTGACCCCGAAAGTCAATGTTTGACTTCTGATGAAAGATGAAGAGTCCGTGGTCAAACGTTAAATTGAAGGGCCAAATGAACTCAGAATTTAGGGAAACTGCTATCCACGGAAAGCTGATGAAAAGAGGAATCCAATGAAACCAAAATCAAGTGATTTGGAATTATAATCAGAGAGATATCCTATTTTCAAAATCAGCAACTTTTCGGACTGAAATTTGGGGAAAATGAAGAACACTATGAACTAATTTGCAAAATTAAACTTCTAAATCTAATAAAAACTCAAATTACCTCTTGATAATCGATCGAATCTCACTACTAACCCGATTGCCACGAGAATTAAGCTCCAATTTGCGCGAATTGGAGTGAATTTGCTCGGTTCCTTTCTCACGGACTTTCGGAATTCAAGGGGAAAATTCGATGAAATCAAGGAGGAATTCGCGATCAATCCCGCTCCAATCTCTTCGGAATCGAGTCTAAACGCGGGGGGATCACGATGAACTAAAGATCTTCCTCGAAATTCGCTTAATTCCTTCACGAATCGATCAAAATTTAAAGAACAAAGAAAGAGTACATGAGTTTTTAAAGAGAAAATTAAGCCCGAAAACGTGGGCAATAGAGGCGGTCGTGGGCATCGTTTGAAGGCGTCGTGGGAACGAGTCTCCGGGTGCGGCGTCGTGGCTTCAATTCCACGAAAAATCCGCGCGAATTGGGCTTTAAATCAGCCTCCAAGAAGGCCACGATTTCCGCCACGATTGATCACGATCGCGCCACAATCGGGCTTTGATCGGCGTCGATCATGCTCCATACACTCCAGGAAATGCCGTAAGATCGCGACGAAACGAATCCGCGACGAACGCTGTAGGATCGCGGTTCGATCGCGCCGGGATCGCGGCTCGATCGCGGCTCGATCGCACCGCGATCGTAGGGTTCTTCCTCGATTTATCTGCGCCGTCCGATGGAGCTCTGATAGTGATAAAACATCCGACGCTCCAGAGAGTTCCACGCGGCTTCACCGGAGGTCGTTGGATCGCGATCACGCGATCTTCATCTGGTGAAGATCGGACGCTCACGACGTGTCCACGTGGCGAAAGGTGAGACCTGCGATCATTTCACTTAAAATTTAATTTTGGCACGTGTTTGATCTGGTGATCGCGTGGACTCCGGTCCACATGATCGACGCCCCTCGATCAGACCCAGCTGGATCCGACGCCCGCCAAGCCGCCACGTGTCCTGCAGAGGTAAGACCGTGTGGGAACATAGTCCCACAAGGAAGAAATAAAATATTTTCGCCCCTATAACTAGGGGGCGGTAAACGCCTATTGCGTTACGCCCCTAAATACTAACCAGTGGCCCACTATACCCGTGGGCCCTCCACATGCGAACCCTCTGCCACGTGGCGCCCCACACGGGCGCCCACGTGGACCGTCCGCGTGGGCTACTGCCACGCATCAGCGCCACACGCGCGGGCCATACGCGTCCTGCCACGTGGCCTCAGCGCCACGCCGTAACGGCGCGGTGGACCCGCGCGCCACGTGGGTCCGCTCGCCACGTCAGCTCCGCCTTGGCCCGCTCGCCACGTCAGCTCTGCCTGGGCCCGCTCGCCACGTCAGCTCCGCGGTAAGCCTACCCCCTTTTTCGTTTTTTTAATAGAAAAATTAGATTTTAAAATCAAATAAAATTCGGAAAAAGGCTTAAAACTTCTGAAATTCATAATTTAAAATATACAACTCCTTTTTAATTGAAATTTTCTCCATTGGATCATAAATTTCTTCCTTTTTAATATTATGTCATTTAAAGTATATTTAGAGAGATGAAATCAAGATGACATATAATTAATTAAATCATTTCTCATTAAACATTCCAAATCATAAATTCATCCTAAAATCATCCTTCTAAACATTTACTAAAGTCAAAAGGGTTTTTATCCAAAGCTATCCCCAACTCTCAGATTTTATCCAAATCTATCCCCAACTCTATCCCAAGTAAGCCAAGCTAGATCCACGTAGCAGCCACGTCATAGAAAAATAAATCGACAGAGAGAGAGGCGGGAGAGAAAGAGAGGGAGGGCGATAGAGAGAGAGGGAGGCCGGGAGAGGGAGAGGGGAAGGAGGGCGAGGAGAGCGGGAGAGAAAGGGAGAGAGGGAGGTCGGGGAGAGCGGGAGAGGGAGGGAGGGGAGAGGAGAGAGGGAGAGAGAGAGGAGAGAGAGCGGGAGAGGGAGGGAGGGAGGGAGGGAGAGAGGAGGAGGGAGGGCGAGAGACGGGAGAGAGAGAAGGAGGGAGGAAGAGCGGAAGAGAGAGGGAGAGAGGGAGGTCGGGAGAGCGGGAGAGGGGAGGGAGGGAGGGAGGGAGAGAGGGAGGGGAGGGCGAGGAGAGCGGGCGAGAGAGAGGGAGGGGAGGGAGAGCGGAAGAGAGAGGGAGAGAGGGAGAGCGGGAGAGAGAGGGAGGAAGGGAGGGAGGTCGGGACGGGAAGGGAGGGAGAGCGTGAGAGAGATAGTGAGGGTGGGAGAGCTGGAAAGAGAGGGAGGGAGGGAGAGCAGGAGAGGGAGGTCAGGGAGAGAGATAGGGAGGGAGGAAGAGCTGGAGAGAGAGGGAATTCGGGAGAGCGGGAGAGGGAGGGAGGGAGGGAGAGCAGGAGAGGGAGGTCGGGAGAGAGATAGTGAGGGTGGGAGAGCTGGAAAGAGAGGGAGGGAGGGAGAGCAGGAGAGGGAGGTCGGGAGAGAGATAGGGAGGGAGGAAGAGCTGGAGAGAGAGGGAATTCGGGAGAGCGGGAGAGGGAGGGAGGGAGGGAGAGCAAGAGAGAAAGGGAGAGACGGAGGTCGGGAGAGGAAGGGAGGGAGTTCGGGAGAGCGGGAGAGAGATACGGAGGGAGGGAGAGCTGGAGAGAGAGAGGGAGAGAGAGAATTCGGGAGAGCGGGAGAGAGATAGGGAGGGAGGGAGAGCTGGAGAGAGAGGGAGAGAGGGAATTCGCGAGAGCGGGAGAGAGAGGGAGGTCGGGAGAGCAGGGAGAGAGGGAGAGAAGGAGGTCGGGAGAGGGAGGAGGGGAGGAGAGGGGAGAGAGGGGGAGGGCGGGAGAGCGGGAGAGAGAGAGGGAGGGAGGAAGAGCTGGAGAGAGAGGGAGAGAGGAGTTCGGGAGAGAGATAGGGAGGGAGGGAGAGCGGGAGAGAAAGAGAGGGAGGGCGATAGAGAGAGAGAGGGAGAGCCGGGAGAGGGAGAGGGAAGGGAGGGCGAGGAGAGCGGGAGAGATAGGGAGGAGGGAGGAGAGCGGGAGAGCGGGAGAGAGGAGGGAGAGCTGGAGAGAGAGGGGAGAGAGGGAGTTCGGGAGAGAGATAGGGAGGGAGGGAGAGCGGGAGAGAAAAGAGAGGGAGGGCGATGGAGAGAGAGGAGGCCGGGGAGAGGGAGAGGGGAGGGAGGGCGAGGAGAGCGGGAGAGAGAGGGAGGGAGGAGAGCGGGAGAAAGAGAGGGAGGGCGATAGAGAGAGAGAGGGAGGCCGGGAGAGGGAGAGGGAGGGGAGGGCGAGGAGAGCGGGAGAGAGAGAGAGGAGGAGGGAGAGCGGGAGAGAGAGGAGAGAGGGAGAGGGAGGGAGGGAGGAGAGTGGGAGAGAGGAGGGAGGGAGGGAGAGCTGGAGAGAGGGAGAGAGGGAGAGCGGAGAGAGGGAGTGGAGGGAGGGCGAGGAGAGCGGGAGAGAGAGGGAGGGAGGGAGAGCGGAGAGAAAGAGAGGGAGGGCGATAGAGAGAGGGAGGCCGGGAGAGGGAGAGGGAGGAGGGCAGGAGATGGGCAGGGAGAGAGGGAGGGAGAGCGGGACCTCCCTCTCCTGCTCTCCGCTCTCCCTCCCTCCCTCCCTCTCCCGCTCTCCCGACCTCCCTCTCTCCCTCTCGCCTGCTCCCTCCCTCTCTCTCTCTCCCGCTCTCCCGCTCTCCCTCCCTCCCTCCCTCTCCCGCTCTCCCTCCCTCCCTATCTCTCCTGAACTCCCTCTCTCCCTCTCTCTCCAGCCTCCCTCCCTCCCTCCCTCTCCCGCTCTCCCGCCCTCCCCTCTCTCTCCCGCTCTCCCTGACCTCCCTCCTCCTCCCTCTCCCGACCTCCCTCTCTCCCTCTCTCTCCAGCTCTCCCTCCCTCCCTATCTCTCTCCCGCTCTCCCGAATTCTCTCTCTCCCTCTCTCTCCAGCTCTCCCTCCCTCCGTATCTCTCTCCCGAACTCCCTCCCTTCCTCTCCCGACCTCCGTCTCTCCCTTTCTCTCTCTTGCTCTCCCTCTCTCCCACTCTCCCGAATTCCCTCTCTCCAGCTCTCCCTCCCTCCCTATCTCTCTCCCGACCTCCCTCCTTCCCTCCCTCTCCTGCTCTCCCTCCCTCCCTCTCTCTCCAGCTCTCCCTCCCTCACTATCTCTCTCACGCTCTCCCTCCCTTCCCGTCTCGACCTCCCTCCCTTCCTCCCTCTCCCGACCTCCTTCCCCTCCCTCTCTCTCCTGCTCTCCCGAATTCCCTCCTCCCTCTCTCTCCAGCTCTCCCTCCGTCCCTATCTCTCTCCCGCTCTCCCGAATTCCCTCTCTCCCTCTCTCTCCAGCCTCCCTCCCTCCCCCCATCTCTCTCCCCGCTCTCCCGAACTCCCTCCCTTCCTCTCCCGACCTCCGTCTCTCCCTTTCTCTCTTGCTCTCCCTCCTCCTCTCTCTCCCGCTCTCCTGAATTCCCTCTCTCTCCCTCTCTCTCCAGCTCTCCCTCCCTCCCTATCTCTCTCCCGACCTCCTCCTTCCCTCCCTCTCCTGCTCTCCCTCCCTCCCTCTCTCTCCAGCTCTCCCACCCTCACTATCTCTCTCACGCTCTCCCTCCCTTCCCGTCCCGACCTCCCTCCCTTCCTCCCTCTCTCGACCTCCTTCCCTCCCTCTCTCTCCCGCTCTCCCGACCTCCCTCTCTCCCTCTCTCTTCCGCTCTCCCTCCCTCCCTCTCTCTCGCCCGCTCTCCTCGCCCTCCCTCCCTCTCTCCCTCCCTCCCTCCCTCTCCCGACCTCCCTCTCTCCCTCTCTCTTCCGCTCTTCCTCCCTCCTTCTCTCTCTCCCGCTCTCCTCGCCCTCCCTTCCCTCTCTCTCTCCCTCCCTCCCTCTCCCGCTCTCTCGACCTCCCTCTCTCCCTCTCTCTCCCGCTCTCCCTCCCTCCCTCTCTCTCTCCCACTCTCCTCGCCCTCCCTCCCCTCTCTCCCTCCCTCCCTCCCTCTCCCGCTCTCCCGACCTCCCTCTCTCCCTCTCTCTCCCGCTCTCCTCGCCCTCCTTCCCCTCTCCCTCTCCCGGCCTCCCTCTCTCTCTATCGCCCTCCCTCTCTTTCTCTCCCGCCTCTCTCTCTCTCGATTTATTTTTCTATGACGTGGCTGCTACGTGGATCTCGCTCGGCTTACTTGGCTGCTACGTGGATCTCGCTCGGCTTACTTGGCTGCCAACTGGATCGGGAAGAGTCAACAATAGCGGCTGGGATAGATTTGGATAAAAAACTCATAGTTGGGGATAGATTTGGAGAATACGAGAGTTGGGGCTAGATTTGGATAAAATCGGAGAGTTGGGGATAGATTTGGATAATAACCCAAGTCAAAATGGATCTATAACAGAGATTAACTTCTATTACCTTAAACAAAAGATTAATCATCTCTTAAGCATGAAATTATCTCTAATTTATGCATGAATATCAACTTTAGTGAAATGACATGCCAATGGAGAAAATTCCTAAAAAGTATGATAACATGCATCATATTCACATAAAATAAGCATGAATATGAGTTAATTAGGGTAAGAATTTAGGTTATAAATGCATGTTATCACACCCCCCAACTTAAATTATTGCTAGTCTCTTAGCAATGGAAAGAGAAAAAGTATGAAATAGGACTAACAAGTTTAGAAAGCCATGGGTTGAGCATTGATAGAATCTGAAATGAATGTTCTACCTTAAATGATGCCAAGAAGAAACTAATGTACTAGAAAGTCAAGATCAAGGCATTCCTCCAGCACGCACTTTAATCCACCAAATAAACTAAGAATGCTCTTGCTCTACATACTAATAGAATATACATAATTACAAGAAATTCATCATACCAAACCAATCTTCGATTCCTCATTGCACTATGGACATGAATGATAAGGGCACAAGAAGTAGAAACAAGCATCATCCTTATATACATAGTGGCTATAAATAGAATCGGCTAAAACACATGGGAGGTAGCTTACCATTCTAATTCTACTCTTTATATATATATATTTTTTCTTTCTTTCTTCCTAATTCTATTTTTTTTGTATTTTTCTTTCTTTCTAATTCTACTTTATTCATCCAAATTCTACTTGCTGCAAGCCTTTTTCAAGAAGGAGATTAGAGAATTCAGAATTTGAAATTTTCAAGGCTTTTTATGCAACTTTATTGAAAAACAAATACTTCATTTCATGGTGCTCATCCTACCCATGTGCCGTCCTTAGTAGACATGCAGCTTATTCCCCCGAAGAGGTTTTGGTATCTCTATGGATCAGGGAGCTTCACTATGTCAATAATATTAATGCCAACAAAGGGATGATACAAGCTACGACTTGCTATGGAAAGCGGAAGGATGTGCGTGCAAGGAGTCATTAACTCAAAGTTTAGAAAGAAGAATGAGTGGGTGAGAAGTATAGAAAGTTTTGAAAAATCATACTATGAGCTTGAGTACACCCTTAGTTTGGATTTTATGGCTCCCCAAAGGAATACCTAAATCCCTAATTCCATTGACTCTACCCATCTCCTCAACATACACTTAAGGTTGCTCTTCCCACAACTTTCTAAACAAATGGAGGTATAAATGGACTCTATGCTTTTTCTATTTCATGTGATTTTTGAAAAGATCATGCTGCTGTTCACATGTTTAAAAATCAGATCATGCATAGAATACTAAATGAAGAAATGCAAAAAATTTTAAAAATTCTAAGTTTTCTAGAAAACTCCCCCCCATGCTCATTCCTTTTATTGTCCTCAATAAAACTCAACATGCTCATGGAAAAAGTGATGACAATCAGTATACATGGCATGCACATCAGTAAAAGAAATACAATCATAAGAGGGAAAAAAAACTTAGCGGGAATTTGCATCGGTTGCATTCTTTTTTTCATTTTTTTGGAGTTGCTTTGAAGCCAAATTTCTTCATTTTATGCTCCTTTCTCCTTTGTACCTAAAAACTTATAAAGAAACACAGAAAACATCAAAGCAAACAGCAAGAATAAAAATAAAAATAAATTCTAAAAGTAGAAAATAAATGCAAAAATAAGATAAAGATGGGTTGCCTCCCAACAAGCGCTAAGTTTAACGTCTTTAGCTAGACGTAACTCACACCAACGACTAACTAGTGGCTGAGATCTCAAGAGATTGCAGCTCTTCTCTATGAGGAGGGGGAGGTCCTTCTTCACCAATGTTTGGCTTCAACCTATGTCCATTCACCTTGAAGGAATTTTTGGGTCTTGGGATCTAAGATCAAGACCGATCCATTGTCATACACTTCAAGGATCTCATATGGACCATCCCACCTTGAGCGCAATTTCCTGGAAAGAGTTTAAGACGAGAATTATAAAGCCATACCTTGTCATGAACATGAAAAAGATCTCCTATTAATGTGCTTGTCATGATAGGCTTTATTTTTTTGGCTTTATAAATCTCCGCATTTTGATATGCCTCATTCCGGAGTTCTTGGAGCTCTTGAATTTGGAGAAGTCTTTCCTTTTCCGGCTTGATCAAGAGATAGATTGAGCTTTTTTTAATAGCCCAATATGCTCTATGCTCTAACTCGACGGGGAGGTGGCAAGGCTTGCCATAAATGAGCCTAAAAGGAGACATCCCAATGGGTGTCTTGAATGCGGTGCGGTAGGCCCATAGAGCATCGGGTAGCTTCGCTGCCCAATCTCTTCCATCCGTGCGAATGATCTTCTTCAAGATGTTCTTGACTTCTCTATTGCTCACTTCTACTTGGCCATTTGCTTGGGGGTGATACGGGGTCGTGACGCGATGGTGAACTCCATATTTCTTAAGTAAACTCCTGAAATGAGAGTTAGTAAAGTGAGATCCACCATCACTAATAATAGCTCTAGGACAACCAAATCGAGAAAAAATATTGTTAACAATGAACTTATTAACCACTCGATGATCGTTTGTCCTCGTCGGTATCGCTCGACCCATTTGGACACATAGTCCACCGCTACAAGAATATACTCCTTGCCCTCCGACGGTGGAAATGGTCCCATAAAAATCAATCCCCCAAAGATCAAAAAAATTTCTACCTCAAGGATGGTTTGCAAGGGCATTTCATCTCTCTTGGAGATGTTCAATGCGGATTGGCACTTTAGACATTCCTTGCAATACTTGATCGCGTCCTTGAAGAGAGTTGGCCAATAGAAGCCACTTTGTAGCACCTTTCGCTCCCGTCTTCCTCGACGCAAAAATGTCCTCCACATAGAGACGAGTGACACATCGCTAGAATATGCTCTTGTTCCTCCTCCGGAACGCATCGCCGAATAATCTGATCAGCCCCTACATGGAACAATTGGGGTTCTTCCCAAAAAAATAATGTTTCACATCATATGCAAATTTCTTCTTTTTGATGCGTGTTCCAATAATCGGGGACAGATTTAGTGACTAAGTAATTAACAATATGCGCAAAACCAAGGTACCTTAGTCACCACGGCGAGGAGCTGCTCATCGGGAAATGTATCACAAATCTCACCTGAAGATGGAATGTGGAGTCGAGAAAGATGATCAGCCACCGAGTTCTCACTTCCCTTCTTGTCCTTGATCTCCAAATCGAATTCTTGAAGGAGGAGAACCCATCTAATCAGTCGCGGTTTGGCCTCTTTCTTGGACAGCAAGTACTTCAATGCGGCGTGGTCCGTGTAGACGATGATCTTGCTGCCCAAGATGTAAGGCCGAAACTTCTCCAAAGCAAAGACAACCGCCAACAACTCCTTCTCCGTCGTAGTGTAGTTAAGTTGAGCGTCGGCTAGCGTCTTGCTCGCGTAACAAATGGCGGTCGGCTTCTTGTCGATTCGCTGCCCCAAAACCGCGCCTACTGCAAAATCAGAAGCATCACACATAATCTCAAAAGGTAAGTCCCAATTAGGACTTTGTAAAATAGGCGCTTCCACTAAAGCTTGCTTCAGCTGCATAAAGGCGTGCTTCCCTTCTTCCTCAATGATAAAATCCTTTTCCTTGCAAAGAAGAGAAGTCAGTGGTTTTGAAACCTTAGCAAAATCCTCGAATAAAGCGACGATAAAAAAACCGACATGCCCTAGGAAACTTCTAAGTTCCCTTATCGACGTAGGGAGTGCAAGGTCTTGGATTACCTCAACCTTGGCCTTGTCCACTTCCAATCCTTTGCTTGAAACTAGATGTCCAAGCACTATACCTTCTCGCACCATGAAGTGGGACTTCTCCCAACTAAGAACTAGGCGTTTCTTAACGCAAACGTCGAGGATTTGCGTTAAGTGCTCCAAGCACGCATCAAAAACTCGGGCCGAAAAACTGAAAAAGTCGTCCATGAAGACCTCCATGCTCTCTCCTATAAAAATCGGAGAAGATGGCCATCATGCACCTCTGAAATGTGGCGGGGGCGTTACATAGTCCAAAAAGGCATGCGCTGAAATGCATATGTGCCAAATGGACATGTAAACGTCGTTTTCTTGATCGTCTGGGGTGGATAGCTAGCTGATTATACCCCGAATAGCCGTCTAGGAAGCAATAAAATCCTTGACCTGAAAGCTTGTCAAGAATTTGGTCAATAAATGGCAAAGGGAAATGGTCCTTCTTCGTCGCCGCGTTAAGCTTCCGATAGTCGATGCAAACTCTCCACTTCGCTCTGAAGACGCGTCTCGAAGTTCCTCGCCCTTGTCATTTGTCGTCACGGTGATCCCCGCCTTCTTGGGGGACAACATGCACCGGACTGACCCATGGACTGCTCGGAGATGGGATATATGATACCTGCATTAAGCCATTTAAGAATCTCATCCTTAACAGCATCCCATACCTTAGGGTTGAGCCGTCTTTTGTGCCTCTCTAGAGGGACGAGAGTCCTCCTCTAGGAAAAATACGATGCATGCACAAAGAGGGATCAATTCCCTTAAGATCCGACAAGTTCCATCCGATTGCTTCCTTCCTCGCTCGCAAGACCGCCAATAGTCTCTCCTCCCGGTCGTGATCTAGCTGCGAGGATATAATAACGGGGTTAGCACTATGATGATCAAGAAAAAGCGTACTTCAGTGTCGAAGGTAGCGGTTTTAGCTCGGGTGCCGTCTCGCCGGAGGGAAATGGATCATCCTCGGGCTCCTCGAAGCTCCTATCCTCAATAGCCGCCATCGTCTCCTCGATACAACTCGAAATCTCCGGATCCTCGTAGATATCGACGGCGCCTACCTCATCGGGTCTCGTGTGAAGGATGTCGCATCAACTTGTTGATGCTCACCTTCATCGTGCTATCTCCAACCTGAAAAAAATAACTTCCCCTTGCCCCAATCCGTGATCGCTCGCGGTAGCTAAAAAAATGGTCTCCCTAGTATGATGGGAGAGTCGGTGAGGTCCTTCGTGGATTTCATATCCACGATAATAAAAGTCTACCGAAAAGTAGCAGTTTTCTACCTTAACTATCACATCCTCTACTACTCCGTGAGGTCGTCTCACGGATCCATCCGCTAAGCTCAACTCGATAAATAATGGCTGCAACTCGCCAAGTGGACAAGCTGCCATACACTTCCCTTCGGGAGTATATTAACACTAGCCCCCGTGTCGAGGAGAGATCGAGTGAACGTCCCTACCCCCTATCTCACAACTAATCATAGGAGCTCCCGGATCACGTCGCTTACGAGGAAGCGTACTCAGCATGATGGAACTAATAGTCTCACTCATATGGATACGTTTCGCTTCCTCATCGGGGTGCAAAGTCCTTTCAGAACTTTGCGTAGGGTGGAATATGCCGGATGGCGTCTACTAATGGGATGGTGATAGTAACCCTGCCTAAAAGCCTCTAATAAGGTGTCATCGCTATCACTAGTAGGGACTCTAGGCCGGCTCAAAAGCTGAGGATATGGCACCGGAGGTTTATAAACCTCTGGGATTGGGCTCGCCCTACTCTCCTCATCGGGTGCCTCCTCATCCTCTGAGTCCTCCTCCCGGGATAATCGTGGGAGATGGACGGTCGTCCTTCTCCTCAAGCGGGTCCTTGCGGCGCTTGTGGTCCGTATGAGGATCCACTAAGACCTTGCCGCTACGTAGGCCCGATATGGCATGTGCCTCCTCTGATGTGCTGTCAATGTGAACTTCGTTCACATTGTGGGTGCGACTCGACGATGCTTGCCCTACATTCCTAGGGTTTGCTAGAGGCTGGGAAGGTAGCTGCTCAAATTCTACTCGCTTACCCTTCCTATGCTCTGTAGAAGCCGTGGAGCATGGGGTCTTATCCCCTCAACTCTATCAAGTCGGTCACTAACCTCATTCAGCTTTACTCATCATTTGTGCTAATGCACTCATGATGGGGTCAACTCGAAGGTGCTGGAGGTGGTATCGCTCGTGGCGGCGTAACCGCCGGGGAATACCGGGGGCGAAAGGTGTCGGCCTCTGGGTTCCCCATATGCTGCGGCGCGGATCCATAGGGGCTGATGATATGAAGTGGGCTGCTCGCTCCGCTGCTGCGCATAAGTAGGGTTATGATAACTAGAATAACCCCCGATTCGGGTAGGTCGACCTACCCGCCCGGCTCAAACCTCGGATATGTGGTATGGTTTGGCCGAAATGGAAATCGTCCCCCGGATTGCCATCACGGGGCAATCCAACTCTACATGCTCAAAGCTAGAGCAATGTGAACACGGTGAGACATCAACATGTGAAACCGGCGCGAGGCCATCGGAACCCTGGCCGGACTTTAAGCGAGTCCATGATCAAGTTCTGGGCTTCCGTCAGTTTCTCAATCTTATCTAAAAGCATACCTGTCTCCGCCGCCTTTGCGTCTAACATCCCTCCCTTCGCGGGAGCGCTCCGTCCTCCGAAGGATTTAGCCGCATGATGATGGCTATTCTCCGCCACCAACTCGATCAACTCGAGGGCTTCATCCTCGTACTTGCTCATGAACGTGCCTCCACTAGCGGCATCGAGCAAATACCTGTCAGGTGCACCTAAACCATCATAAAAAATCTGAGTAATCTCATGTTTAGGTATACCATGATGCGGACACTGTCTCAGGAGATCTCTAAGTCTCTCCCAAGCCTCATAGAAAACCTCACCCGGCCCTTGTGAGAACTCGCGTATGGCGCGTCTCACGGCACTAGTCTTACCTACCGAGTAGTACTTACGCAAAAATGCGTCTTCCATCTCTCTCCATGAATCAAACTCGCGGCCCAAGCTAAAGAACCACTCCTTCGCCCTTTCCTTAAGCGTGAAAGGGAAGAAGCGCATCTTGGCCGTCTCGGAGGGGACATTGTGGAACTGGTTGAATTCGCACACCTGGCTGAACTCGTCCACATGTCGATACGGATCCTCCGATGGTAGTCCATGAAAAGTGGGCAAAAGGCCAAGAATATGTGAGTCAATTTTAAAATTCGCACCTCGTCGTAGGGGCGCATTGACTCGCGTAGTCTGCCTTTGGACGACCGGTCTTGCGTAATCGCTAAGACGTCGTCTCACTATCTCGGCAGGAAGAGGGGCGTCAATCGGCTCTCCTCGCCCTGGTGTGGCGATCGCTGGAAGAGAATCACTAGAGGTCTCCGATGGAGCTCTAGATGAGGCAAATAAATCATCATACATCGGATTATTCCGTGTATGCCTCGTGGGTCGCTGACCCCTGTCGTCCTCCTCGGTTCCTATGATTCCTATGCATATCTAAAGCCAAAAAGATCACAAAAAAACAGCAAGTATATATATATAAGAATGTCGAAAAAGAGTGAGACGAAAAGAGTGATGTCTAAATGAAAAAAATGTTTCACTTACTCCACCTAAAAGATAGAACAAGTTAAAAACTATCAAAAAGCACACCTATAAAGATAATAATGATAATAAGTCACTGATAATAAAGGATAAAATCTCAGATATATCAATATCAATGGATCAATTAGGTGAAAAACACCAAATATACTACCAAATTTGCACCAAAATGTCAAATAATGGCCAAATTTAGGTAATCTTACCTCGCTATACCTTTTTCACCACTGATGAGGGTCTGATAAATTCTCTGCAGGTCAGTAAACAACAGAAGACAGAAACCTAAATATGATCAAGAAATCAAAGCAATCAAATCAAAAAAACGCATGCTCCCCAAGCAACGGCGCCATTTTTGACGTGTCATTTTTTTAAGCGTCGTTAAAACACAAAGACGATGGTCAAACAAAAATTTATAAAATCCGAACTCACAAAGACAAGATAGAATAATCAAGTACTGGGTAAGTATCGGGTCGATCCACGAAGAGCAGGGTTGACTTTAATCGCAGAGTTGACTTGGTCAAACTTAGGTTTAAAAAGGGAGTTTTAAAATAAGAGAAAATAAGATGTAAAGTATGGAAATGATATAAATAAGGTAAATAAGAAGTTTTAAGAATTGAAATCTCGGATTTGACAGAGAAAAGTCAAAAGTCAAAGTCAAAGCGTTGACTTTGACCAACAGTAGGTGTTCTGCAAAATCAGAGAATTAAATAGAGTCAGAAGATTACGAAAAAGAGATATTTAGAAACTAGAGAGAAAATGGAATTTATTAATATATATTTCGTAGTTTTTAGATAAGAAATGGATTTATTATGAATTATTGAAAATCAATGATCAGAAAATCCCCGAAATTAACACCTCAGAGGAAATCTTCAAATTGAATGCCCAAATGAAATCCAAATCATGCAATTTATATGTCAATAGAAAGCTAAGAACCATAGGAATCCAAAAAGACCAAAATTATCAAATTCTGATTTGTCAATAAAAAGTAATTGACCCTGAAAGTCAATGTTTGACTTCTGATGAAAGATGAACAGTCCGTGGTCAAACGTTAAATTGAAGGGCCAAATGAACTCAGAATTTAAGGAAACTGCTATCCACGGAAAGCTGATGAAAAGAGGAATCCAATGAAATCAACATCAAGTGATTTGGAATTATAATCAGAGAGATATCCTATTTTCAAAATCAGCAATGTTTCGGACTGAAATTTGGGGAAAATGAAGAACACTATGAACTAATTTGCAAAATTAAACTTCTAAATCTAATAAAAACTCAAATTACCTCTTGATAATCGATCGAATCTCACTTTTAACCCGATTGCCACGAGAATTAAGCTCCAATTTGCGCGAATTGGAGTGAATTTGCTCGGTTCCTTTCTCACGGACTTTCGGAATTCAATGGGAAAATTCGATGAAATCAAGGAGGAATTCGCGATCAATCCCGCTCCAATCCCTTCGGAATCGAGTCTAAACGCGGGGGGATCACGATGAACTAAAGATCTTCCTCGAAATTTGCTCAATTCCTTCACGAATCGATTAAAAGTTAAAGAACAAAGAAAGAGTACATGAGTTTTTAAAGAGAAAATTAAGCCCGAAAACGTGGGCAATAGAGGCGGTCGTGGGCGTCGTTTGAAGGCGTCGTTTGAAGGCGTTGTGGGAACGAGTCTCCGGGTGCGGCGTCGTGGCTTCAATTCCACGAAAAATCCGCGCGAATTGGGCTTCAAATCAGCCTCCAAGAAGGCCACGATTTCCGCCACGATTGATCACGATCGCGCCACAATCGGGCTTTGATCGGCGTCGATCGTGCTCCATACACTCCAGAAAATGCCGTAAGATCGTGACGAAACGAATCCGCGGCGAACGCTGTAGGATCGCGGTTCGATCGCGCCGCGATCACGGCTCGATCGTACCGCGATCGTAGGGTTCTTCCTCGATTTATCTGCGCCGTCCGATGGAGCTCTGATAGCGATAAACATCCGACGCTCCAGAGAGTTCCACGCGGCTTCACCGGAGGCCGTTGGATCGCGATCACGCGATCTTCATCTGGTGAAGATCGGACGCTCACGACATGTCCACGTGGCGAAAGGGGAGACCTGCGATCATTTCACTTAAAATTTAATTTAGGCACGTGTTTGATCTGGTGATCGCGTGGACTCCGGTCCACACGATCGACGCCCCTCGATCAGACCCAGCTGGATCTGACGCCCGCCAAGCCGCCACGTGTCCTGCAGAGGTAAGACCGTGTGGGAACATAGTCCCACACGGAAGAAATAAAATATTTTCGCCCCTATAAATTAGGGGGCGGTAAACGCCTATTGCGTTACCGCCCCTAAATACTAACCAGGGCCCACTATACCTGCGGGCCCTCCACATGCGAACCCTCTGCCACGTGGCGCCCCACACGGGCGCCCACGTGGACCGTCCGCGTGGGCTACTGCCACGCATCAGCGCCACACGCGCGGGCCACACGTGTCTTGCCACGTGGCCTCAGCGCCACGTCGTAACGGCGCGGTGGACCCGCGCGCCACGTGGGTCCGCTCGCCACGTCAGCTCTGCCTGGGCCCGCTCGCCACGTCAGCTCCGCCTGGGCCTGCTTGCCACGTCAGCTCCGCGGTAAGCCTACCCCCTTTTTTGATTTTTTAATAGAAAAATTAGATTTTAAAATCAAATAAAATTCGGAAAAAGGCTTAAAACTTCTGAAATTCATAATTTGAAATATACAACTCCTTTTTAATTGAAATTTTCTCCATTGGATCATAAATTTCTTCCTTTTTAATATTATGTCATTTAAAGTATATTTAGAGAGATGAAATCAAGATGACATATAATTAATTAAATCATTTCTCATTAAACATTCCAAATCATAAATTCATCCTAAAATCATCCTTCTAAACATTTACTAAAGTCAAAATGCATCTATAACAGAGATTAACTTCTATTACCTTAAACAAAAGATTAATCATCTCTTAAGCATGAAATTATATCTAATTTATGCATGAATATCAACTTTAGTGAAATGACATGCCAATGGAGAAAATTCATAAAAAGTATGATAACATGCATCATATTCACATAAAATAAGCATGAATATGAGTTAATTAGGGTAAGAATTCAGGTTATAAATGCATGTTATCAATTACCATGTATGTATAATCCTTCATCCACATTAGACGCATGAATGACTTAGGGTACATGCAATTGTCAAACCCTAATCGGTCACTCAAGTAAGTACTGATGCGTGTAGAAATCATCGGTAACTCCTTCGATATTTCTACTACCTTGGCCAATGATTTCATTGCATCTCATTCCTTGAGTCAATCTCCTCAAATACCAAGAGTGGATGATCCCATATTGATCACACAATCATCTTTGTGGACTTCATGTCATATCCAATATATGACGTTTTAGATATCCTGTGGCTAGGGATTCGTAAGTCATAGTCAAAACACGATCATCCATCCATAAGATGTCTTTGGTGTCTCAAGTCAAAGGACCGCATTGACGAAGCGTTTTTCTGCGTCGTTAAACCACAACAATGTAGGTTAAACAAAATTTATAAAACTGAACTCACAAAGATAAGATATAAAATCAAGTAAAGTGTAAGTATCGGGTCGATCCACAGAGAGCACGGTTGACTTTAATTACAGAGTTGACTTGGTCAAACTTAGGTTTAAAAGAGGGTTTAAAGAAGTAAAAATAAGATGTGATGAAAAGAAATGATATAAATAGACCTAATAAGAAGTTTTAAGAATTCAATTCTCGGATTTGATAGAGAAAAGTCAAAAGTCAAAGTCAAAGCATTGACTTTGACCAACAGTAGGTGTACTGTAAAATCAGAGAATCAAGAGGTGTCAGAAGATTACGAAAATTATATATTTGGAAACTAGAGAGAGAATTGAATTTATTGATATATAATTCGTGATTTTTGGATAAGAAATGGATTTACTATAAATTATTGAAAATCAAATATCAGAAAATCCCCGAAATGAATACCTCAAAGGAAATCTTCAAATTGACCAGACAAATGAAATCCAAATATTACAATTTTTATGTCAATGGAAAGCTAAGAACTAGAGGAATCTAAAGAGACCAAAATGATTGAATTTTGATTTTTAAATTATAAGTAATTGACCCCGAAAGTTAACATTTGGCTTATGATGAAAGATGAACAGTGCTCGGTCAAACGTCAAATTAAAGGGTTAAATGAACTTGAAATTTGATGAATTTGGTATCCACGGAAAGCTGATGAAAAGAGGAATCTAATGAAACCAAAATCAAGTTATTTGGAATTACAACAGAGAGATATCCTATTTTCAAAATCAGTGATTTTTTGGACTGAAAATGTGGGAAAATGAAGAACACTAAGAACTAATTTGCAAAATTAAAGATCTAAACCTAATAATAACTCAAATTACCACCTGATAATTGATCGAATCTCACTACTAACCCGATTGCCGCAAGAATGGGGCTCAATTCATGTAGATTGAAGCGAATTTGGTTGGATTCTTCCTCGTGGATGTTCGGAATTCAAGGGGAAAATTTGATGAAATGAAGTGATTAAATCGTGATTATCATGCTTCAATGGCTGCGTCTCTACACTCTAGGAAGCAGAGGATCACGAGAACTTAAGACCTTCCTCGAAATTTGCTTAATTACCTTCATGAATCGATCAAAAGTTAAGAAACAAGAAGAGGATACATTGGTTTTTAAAGAGGATTTTGGCCCAAAAATCGTGACCGATTGACGCGGTTGTGGGAGCGGATTGGAGGCATCGTGGGAGCGGTTTCCATTGGGCGGTGACGTGGCTTCAATCCCCCGATGAATCCGCCCCGATTTGGGGGTGAATTAGCCCCGATCGTGGGCACGATCGCGCGGCGATCGGGCTTTGATTGCATGGCGATCGAGCTTTGATCGTGGAGCTTCCACAAATGTTGCTTCTGACGCGGCGATCGGCGACGATTGTGGGTTGATCAGGCCATGATCGCGCGTCGATTGTGGTTCTTCGCGAAAGAACGCCAGCCGTTTGATGAAGATTAGGTAAGTGGGTGGTCTCGATCACGCGATCAAGCTCCTCTTCCGTCTGATGGAAATCAGGTAAGTTGGGCGGTCCCGATCACGTGATCACGCTCCCTTTTCGTCGTTCGGTCGAGGGAGATCCAACCGTCCCGACAAATCGCGATTTTTTCCGTTTGATCAAGATCACGATCGTCCCTGCATCCTAATGAAGACCACGATCGCGATCGATGACAGGTGAGCCGCGATGATGATCAGATGATTCCGATCCCTCCACGTGTTGCCCATCAAGCCTTCCACTTAAGTGCCCATTTCGCGCACGTGTGAAGTCACTGATCGCGTGGACTCGAGTCCACGCGATCGACGCCGTGCGATCGTTGCTGACCCCCCGCGATGCTTCCACGTGTCCTGCACAGAGGAAACGTGTGGGAACATAGTCCCACACAGAAGAAAAAACAAGAGACGGTGAGTTTAAAGGATGGGGCAGTTATACGCTATTGAGTTACCGCCCCAATCCTATAACCGGGGCCCACTAACCCGTGGGCCCTCCAACTGCAGCCTCCCTCTTGCCACGTGGCGCCCCTCACGGGCGTTCGCGTGGACTCGTGTGGACCACGTGGCCTCCTGCCATGTGTCCGCGCCCGATGCGCCACCTGCGCGTCGCGCGGACCACCCGCTGCCCTGCCACGTGGCCTCAGTGCCACGTCGCCTCAGCGCGGTGGCCCCGCGGGCCAAGTCAGCTCGCCAGCTGGTCCCGCTCGCCACGTCAGCACCTGCAGGTAAGTAAACTCCTTTTTGCGATTTAAATAGTGAAATATTCATATAAAAAATCGATTTGAACCTCAAACAAAAATCAGAAAAGTATAAAATGTTCAGAAATTCATAATTCTCAAAATACAACTCCTTTTAATCTCAAATTTTCTCCATTGTATCACAAATTCTTTTCTTTTTAATATCATGCCATTGAAAATATAATTTTGAGATAAGAAGTTAAGATGAATAAAAAATAACATAAAGGTATTCATTAAAATTTCTCCCTTTTACTCATCAAATAATTTCCTCTTATCTTTAAATATCATTTACTAAAGTCAACATAAGTCAAGGAAATAACTCAATTCCTATTAATTCAACCTTAGAGAGATTAATTCTCAAGAAAGCACATAATTATACCTAATTTATGCATAAATATCAACTTTAGTGAAATGACATACCAATGGAGAAAATTCCTATGAAGTATGATAACATGCATCATATTCTCATAAAATAAGCATGAATATGAGTTAATTAGGATAAGAATTTAAGTTATAAATGCATGTTATCATGCATACACAACCATGACATGAATCAACCTGATTGACAGTTAGGTATAATACCATTGAAGGATTCATACGGATCAATTCAGTGAACTCTTTCTCCAAAGAGCACCCACTATCTATCCTTAGTGTCTCTACATCGATGGCTATAGGATCAATCATAATCATCATATGCGTTGGATTAGATAGTACTATTCTTTCCGGATAATTCGATGTCCTTCTCGAATATCCCACGAATAGGAATGTTTAAAACATATGTTTAATAGACTAGTGATCTCCTCATGATTCACTTAGTCATTGCACATGCTCATGGACTTCATTGCAAACATCACACAAGAGTGACAATGAATAAATATCATTTCAATGAACATAAACAAGATATATGAAAATGTGATTGGGTTATAGGCCACATAATATCTATCACATTAGAGGGTCCCCACATCATAGTAAATAAGATCAAAATTTTTTTAATGAGGAATAGAGTCAAGTTGAGGATAGGAGGCAAGAAAATATTTCTTTGTTGACATGACTAGTACTCAAAGGGAAAACATAAATCCAAGGAAGAGCTTGACGAGTATTGGAGATGCCTGGGTATTCCAACTCTTGATGCCACTAAACAGTGGAATCAGACAAGGACAAAAGCTAGGAAAGGCTACTCGTAAGGTGATCAAGAACAAACTCATAGATGCCATGTCCAATCTCATGCCCCAAACCAAACCTTTTTTTTTGTTTTGAAATCTTGAAAGGTGCAATACTAACAAAAGAAGTAAACAAAAGAAACTAAGGCTTTTGTGATGGCACTAATGGATAATAGTTTAATAGAAAATTTGGGAACATGAAGGATATACGATAGTGAAAGCAAGAATATATGAGTAACGTCGCCATGTCCCACGATAGGACATGATCGACCATCTGCACAAGAAACAGAGGAATTTTATAAATGGGATAAACAAGTAAGGAGGGAATGGGCACCTAACATGTGGTCAAAGGCCCTCGAGTCAATAATCCATGACGTAGAGGAAGCAAGAAGAGCATTATTTGTGCCAAAGTTTGAGGCATGATCATATGAATGAGAAGCTACAAAAATATCTTAAGGCTTCATCTTGAGAAATGGTTGTTGATATGCATAAAAATACAGTCGTTGAATGTGCAAATAAACGTATCAAACAAATTTATACCCAACTCTTCAAATTCAGATTTCAATTTAGAACAATGGCAAGTTGAGGTCGAATCCACAAAGAAGAAGGTTAAAGGATTAAAAGTAAGAGATTTTTTGGATATTTTTTAGATTTAGAAAGCGGAAATGATCGATGAAAGGAAGAAGATGTATGCGGAGATGAAATGAATCGATCAAAAATTTCCAAACTCTGTTTGAAGATTGAAAACCCTTGATCGATGGTGGAAAAGTGGTTTTTATGTTTTATAAATATGAAAATATGGATAGAAAATGATCCTAATCTAAAGATTCATGATGAAAACACATCTAGTGATGCTCTCTAATCAAAACATACCTTCGAGAGCTCGTACATTTTTCCCAGGCTAAGCGTCTTGCATTCAACATGAGGAATGAAAAGAGGAAGGAAGAAACTCACTAAACATGACGTTGTATACATGAAGAATGGTCAATTGCTGCCTTCTTTCCTTCTGGCTAGCCAATCCTAGAGGCACACAATGAAAACATTCATAACCCTGTCCTTTTCATCTTGGAATTTAAATCAGCCCAAGTAGATTCGTGGAGCTTGAAATGATGATCATGCCCACGAAATTTCAGCCCCTAAATTGATCAAGATCATTGCATATCAAGCTTTTAATTTTGATGAATCTGAAACGTTGATCTGATCTTCTCTTCCTTAAATCACGCTGGTCAACCCGCTCATGCATGTCAAACTTCGCTAAAACACAAAAAAATTTATGTTAAATGCCCCTCCACTCTCTCCTCTCTCCTCTCTTCTCTCTCCTCCCTCTTAGTTAGAAATTCTCAATGGCGAGAAGTGGTCGTAGCCAAAAATGCGTGGGGGAGAGGATGTGAGATGAGAGGGGAGAAGATGGAAAAGAAGTGGAGAAAAAAGAAGGTTCTCCCACATACGCCGAGATAGTGAGGTTGAGAGAGGCACATAAGAATTCAGAGATGGAAGGAGAGATCATGAAAGAGAGTGAGGAAGTAGAAGAGGCTTGCATGAGCAAAAAAAGAAGAAGGAGAGGAAGAAAGGAGGAAAAGGAAGAGAGGAGGTGGTGCGGAGGAGAGTTTTCGCATGACGATTTCACACGCGATGGAAACAATCTCCATTGCACGAGAGAGGAGGGAGGAGAGATCGAACAGAGAAGAGAGAGTTTACATGCCTCTCTCTCATGAGAGCGGGTGGTGTGCCTCTCTTTGCAAAGGTTTCTTTCATCGCAAGAGAGTGAGATAGAGAGAGGGAGAGGGATCGTGACAGAGAGAGAGAGGAGAAGACAAGGCTCACAAGAACTTGCGCACGATGAAAAATTTCCATTGTGTGAGAAAGAAAAAGAAGGAGGCACACGAAGAGAGCGAAGAAGAGATGGAGGAAGAGAGAGAGGAAGAGGTTGGGATTGGGAGAGAGAGAGAGAGAGAGAGAGAGAGAGAGGAATCTCTTCCTCCCCCTAGGTGCAGAAGGAGAGGAAGAAGGAAGGAAAAAAGAGAGATTCGTGACACATAAATTAGGGAGAGAGAAAATAGAGAGTGAGAGAGAAAGGAAGAGTGGTCGAGAGCGAGAGAGAAGGAGATTGGGGAAGAGAGAGAAGGAGATTGAATTTTTCTCTATTTCTTTTTGATCTTGATCCGATGCTCCAGATGCATTTCGTCGGTTTTAATTTCAGCTGTTATAACTCCTCAAATTGATGGTTGGGATTAAATCATTTTAAAACTATTCGCCGCTGAATAAGATTGCGCCACGTACCCCCCTCCTTAAGTAACGATCGACGATCGCAATTAATCGTGCAATTGGACGCCCTATGTGTTGCCACATCACTGCGCCATTGTAAAATCGATTTTAAATTAAATAAATCAATTTAAAATTCAGAAAAATTCAAAAAAATTCGGAAAAATTTAGAACAATTCAGAAAAAATCTGAAAAACTCCTTCAAAATTAGAGAATTCATTTCTTTCAAATATAACTCCAAATTAATCCAAATTTGTTCAATTGGATCAGAAATTAAATTATCTATCAAAGTCAAATTTAATAAATAACACGAGAATAAGTTTCTATTTAAAAAATACAGTCATTTCTTTTAGATTGTAAAACTTAGAAAAATATATGAGTGTATATAATAATTTCTCTAATTATTTAACCGTAAAAACTAATTATAATCTCAATTAAAGATGAGTTATAAAAATAATTACCCTTAATTCATGATAACTAACCCTAAATTAATGCATTTTAAGATTATAGATTCTTAATTTGCGTTAATAATAATAAATTTTGATATTTAATTAGCATATTATCCCACCCCCAACTTAAATGATTGTTAGTGTCTTAGAAATTTACTATATAGTCTCCCTAGAAGGTCTTTTTATTCTTTGATCCTATTACTAAAGAGGTGAAGCGTATGAATTGTGATCAAGGTAAGAATATCTAAGGTTTGATGCTATGGGAATGAAAAGATCTTCACTCTCTCACGAGAAGACGTAATTCCTTACCCTCTCCATAGATACATCACTCCTTTCCTCAAAATGGAGGCTTTTTAGTGTATTAGAATTCCCCTCAACTCTCTTACTCCTATAAAGAGTGCAATTGGAAAGTGATTCCTATCTTTGGGATGCAACATGTGAGGTGGCTGAAGGAAATAAAAAGATACTATTTTTAAGGGAATGACGTCTTTTAAAAGCAAATATACAGATAAACAAAGTGAATTTGAAAGACAAAGGAGGTACCACTTATGATAATTATACTCCCAAATGATGTGGATGGTGATGATAGGGTAGATGGTAGAAATGATGGTGGAGGTGATAGAGATGATGGTGAAAGAAGATATTTATCAACTTATTTTCCTTCTTTTCACTTCTTATTTCTCTCTTTCCTTGATTTTTCTCCTTTTTTCCTTTTTTTTGGAATTTTATAAGAATTTACATGAAATAAGGATATGAAGGATTTTTTGGTTTTTTAAGAGAGTATGTAACAAATGTGAAGTATAGTGTGAAGGGATATGTACATGTGAGGGAAATATGGAAGAAATGTGATGTGATAGATGTGTGAATCAATTGGGAGTATTATTATCATGAGTGAAGTTTAAAACAAAATGGTGTAACTATTTGACTACTTTGGAAGATATAAAACTACATGCCTAACAGGGAAAAATAGGTGCCTCGAAAAATTATGGAGTATTGCACTCTTTTAAAGGGAAAGTTTGGAAGCGAGGAATTTCCATACTAAGCTGGTTTGGCTGATATCAGGTAGGGGATAGGAATTTGACATTAACTTCTCTAAAAAACTCTCCAATTCAATCCCACAATATTTCAACCGCTGATTACTCATTTTGCCTTGGTGTCTGTTAGATACCCAACCCCAAAGAAGTCAATCATTAAATATCATCCACTGGTTTCTGTTGATCACTTAACTTTATTACTCAAAATTTAATCATATGGGCTATAAGGCCCTCACTTCTACATCTCTAATTGGTCTGATCTCTAAATGTCAAGACTTCTAAGGTGGGGTAGAGAGGAACAAATATGGAAAGTAGGAGTTGAGATTTTTCTAAGTCCTCACCCCCTAACTAGAACTTTTCATTGCTCTCAATGAAATCGCCATGCTCTTGAAAAAGGTACCGATAAATACCGAGAATGGCATGATTAAGATACAAAAATATGGTGAGAAGATAAAGGGTTAGAAAAATTGATTGATGCATGGATGCTCGTTCACAGGATTTCATGCGCTTGTGCCCTTTCCCTAATGTAATTATTCTTCGACATTTACAAAAATTGAAAACAAAGTACTAAAAAAAACTAAAAAGTGAGACAATCTTGGGGTGCCTCCTAAGAGTGCTAAGTTTAACGTCTTGAGCCAGAAGAAACTCTACTAAAACCTACGACTACTGATGAGGTGAGAGTGATACCGTCGTCACGTCCTTGTGTACCTCGAGAAGGTGCAGATTTACGTTATCTGCTGGTGTGGGTGGCTCTGATGTCAGGTAAGGCTTGAGACGATGTCCGTTTACCTCCAATTGTCTATCCGATCTGTTTTCGGAGATAGTATGGATCCGCCCTCAAACAACTCTAGAACCACGTATGGACCATCCCATCACGAGTGCAACATAGCTTCCCAAGAAAGAGCTTAAGGCGGGAGTTGTAGAGACAAACCTTATCGTTTACCTGAAAGGATCGTCTTCTAATGTGTCGATCATGAAAGGCCTTTGTCTTTTCTTTGTAAATCGCCTCGTTGTCGTACGAGTTGTGCCTTAGCTCCTATAACTCTTGGGGCTGGAGAAGTCGCTGTTTCCCTGCTTCGTCAAGAGATAGGTTGAGCTTTTTGATAGCCCAATAGACTCGATACTTGAGCTCAATTGAAAGGTGGTAGGCTTTCCCGTAGATGAGCCGGAGAGGAGACATCCCGATGGGTGTCTTGTAAGCTGTCCGGTATGCCCATAGTGAGTCGGGAAGCTTGTGCGCCCAATCCTTCCCATCTGGTTGAATAATTTTCTTGAAAATATTTTTGACTTCTCTATTACTAACCTCTACTTGCCCATTTTCTTGGGGGTGGTATGGTGTGTTGACACAATGGTATACTGAGTACTTCTTAAAAAATGCTTGGAAGTGTACATTATTAACGTGTGAGCCACCGTCACTGATGATGGCCCTTGAACATCCATATCGATAAAAGATGTGACTCATAATAAATTTGAGCACCTCTTGATGGCCGTTTGTACTAGTGGGGATCACCTCAACCAACTTAGATACATAATTCACCACCACCAAAATGTATTATTTCTCATCTGAAGGTGGGAAAGGTCTCATGGAGTCTATACTGCATAGATGAAAGATTTCCAGTTCAAGGATCGGCCTCATTGGCATCTCATCTCGCTGGGAGAGGTTTAATGCCGCTTGACATTGTAGGAATTTCATATAGAAACGGTGGGCATCCTTGAAGATGTTGGGCCAGTAGAAGCCGTTTGTAGGATTTTTTTGCGGTCTTACGCACCGCAAAATGTCTTCTACACATCGATGAGTGACACATCACTAAGATTTCTCGTTGCTCCTTGTCTGGGATGCATCGTCTGATGACTTGGTCATATTTGAGATGGAATAGAAGTGGTTCTTCCCAGAAGTAGTATTTGAGATCATGGAAGAACTTATCTCGTTGATGATGATTCCAATGCTTCGGGATCGATCGAGTCACGATGAAGTTGATTATGTGGGCAAAACGAGGAGAGTGGCTCGAGATGGCAAGGAGATGCTAGTCAGGGAATGAGTCACTGATGTCTCCTGCACCTGGAATGTGGAGACACGATAAATGGTCTACCACCGAGTTCTCGCAGCCCTTCTTGTCTTTAATCGCCATGTCATATTCTTGAAGGAGCATCACCCATCGTATGGGTCATAGTTTAGCCTCTTTCTTGGAGAGAACGTATTTTAATATCACATGATCGGTGTAGATAACAATCTTGCTTCCCAAGATGTATGGCCGGAACTTCTCAATTGCGTAGACCACCACCAAAAGCTTATTCTCTATTGTCGTTTAGTTTATTTGAGCTTCGACAAGGGTCTTGTTTGCATAATATATGGCCATAGGCTTCTTTCCTAATCGTTGGCCCAAGACCGCTCCCACTGCGTAGTTTGAAGCGTTGCACATAATCTCAAAAGGTAAGTCCCAATTATGACTTTGAAGAATTGGTGGCTCGATCAGTGCTTGCTTTAGCATCACGAATGCGCAGTTCCCTTCTTCATCGATGATGAAATCTTTGTCCTTGTAAAGAAGGGTATTGAGTGTCTTAGAGACCTTTGCAAAGTCATGTATGAATCTTCGGGAGAAGCCGATGTGCCTAAGAAAGCTACGTAAGTCTTGAATGGTAGCCGGGAGAGGGAGTTTTTGGATGACCTCTATCTTGGCCTTATCCACCTTGTCCTTTTCCTGAGACGATATGCCCGAGCACTACTCCCTCTCAAACCATGAAATGAAATTTCTCCTAGCTTAGCCCTAGTTGTTTCCTCACACATACCTCGTGGATCTTAGTCAGGTGAGCCAAACAACTGTCAAAGCTGTTTCCAAAGACGGAAAAATCGTTCATGAAAGCTTCTAAGCTGTTGCCAAGAAAATTGATAACATGCAATCTTAACATGATAAAACATGATTATTAATGCAATTTAAGGCATAAAACATTTTATTTATGAGCATGTTATCATACTTTGAGTGCATTTCTATCATCCTATGCATATTTATGTCATAATCTCAAAATGCACTAAATTAGGGTTAATTATGATAAATTAAGGATAAATGATTTTATAACCCATCTTTACTTGAGATTATGAATGGTTTTTAAAGTTAACTAATGAGAGAAATCATATTTATGAACATTCATTTAATTTTCTAAAGTTAAAATCTTAAAGAAATGAATGTATTTTTGAAATATAAATTAAATCTCTTGTTATTTAAATATTTTGAATTTTTAGAATGATAGATAATTAAATTTCAGATCCAATGAAAGAAATTTGGATTAATTTGGAGTTGTATTTTAGAAGATATGATTTTTACAATTTTTAGGGATTTTTCTGTATTTTTCTGGATTTTTTATGATTTTATTTTCTATTTAAAACATTAAATAATAATAAATAAAAAAAAAATGGGCAAAATAGGCGCGGGACCCGCGTGGATGCGACGTGGCACGCAAGGCCACGTGGCAGCGCCACGCGGACCCGCGCCACGTAGGCGCTGTGGGACTAATCCCCACACTTTACTTACCTTGGAGGTGACGTGGAAGCGCGCTGGACGTTGGATCGGGCACGTGCTCTTTTAAATGAGTTATAACGGTCACGATTTATTCCGCTAAAACGCATCGCGAGCGTCGAATCGCGATCCAACGATCAGAAGCTGATGCGTTTTATAACGCAAATCGCAAGGATTAATCTGGAGCGTCGATTTGAGATCGGACGATCTCAGTTGAATCATAACGGTTCGCCGTTACGAACGCATCTCGACCGTTGATGAAGCCTCAAATACACCGATCGGACGGTTACGCTTTTTCGCCCTTATAAATAGACTAGTTCTTCGTCCTTCTATGTATTCGAGTTGGATTTCAATCAAATTGACTTGTATAGACACCGATCCTCTTGTTTCTCTTGAGTTCTTCCTCCTCTTCTCTTAATTCCGCATCCATGGAGGGGTAGAAGTCCAGATTTGGTGGAAAGTTGAGGGAGAAATCGACGCTTGAAGCTAGGCGTGACGATCTTGACGTTTTCGGTGATTAATTGGCTTAATCACATCGTTTTGATCGCTAAACGGGTTTAGTGGAAGCAGTTTTATCTTAATTATCCTCCTATTATCTTTAATTTTCGTTTAGATTAGGATTTAGCTTCCAATTTCATAGAATGTCATCCAAAATCACGATTTCAACGTCCGAAAATTTCTCTCCACTTCAAATTTCGATTTCTCCGCGAAATTAAGTCCAAATTCATCGATTCTTGATTCCGTGGAATCGATTTGAAGTCTTATTTCTAAAAATACTATTTTCCCCAATTTCTCATCTCACTTCATCGTCCAATTTGACCAAATTCCAAAAGATATCTCGAAAATACCTAAATTCCCTGTGGATTCGACCCGTATTTACCATTATACCCCTCAATTCTCTCTTAATTCCCCAATTGGTAAGTTCGGTATTATTTTTGACACGAGACCGTGTGAAATCGACGACCTCGCGGTCTCGTCTTGTCAACAATCAGAGAAGATTACCGTCATGCATTGTTGAAATGTCATTGGGGTGTTACATAGTCCAAATGGAAAGCGTTTGAAGGTGAATGTGCCAAAAGGACATGTGCATGTTGTATTCTCTTGATCATCGGGATGGATTGCAATCTGATTGTAGCCCGAATATCCATCCAAGAAGCAAAACTAACTTGATTCCGCCAGTCGGTCTAGGATCTGGTCGATAAATTGTAGAGAGAAGTGATCCTTCCTCGTTGTGGAGTTTAGCTTTCGATAGTCGATGTAGAGTCTCTATTTCGTCAAAACGCGTGTCTAAATCTCCTCGCCTTTCTCGTTCATCATGACCATTACTCAAGCTTTCTTTGGAACAACTTATACTAGACTCACCCATTGTCTATTGAATATGCGATAGATGATTTTTGCTTTCAACCATTTAAAAATTTCTTCTTTCACAACCTCCCATACCTTCGAGTTGAGTCTTGTTTGGGCCTCCCTGACGGGTCTTGACTCATCCTCTAGGAAGATGCGATGAGTGTATACTGCGGGGTCGAACCCCTTTGGTGGCGTACAATCCCCGTCGCCACCAAGGCATGACACCACGACGAAGAGGAGCCAACACCCACGTGCGTCCAGCCCCCACGACAAGCGAAGACGAAGGATGCCGAATTTCGCTACGGTTTACGACACTCTGAGCTCGCATGCGTGGACCTATCTTTCCTTTTTAGTTGTATATGAACTTTTCAAACCGCACATGTTTTAGTGGGTCCGTGTTCTCTATCTCTCCCTTTGGGTATCTTAGTGGACCCTCCCTTTCAAGCCCCACATAAGAAGCCCACTATTTGTGCCACTTTTATTTGACTTATGTTGGGCTTTTAGGTTCGTGGGCCTCAAGTGGGCCCTTTTTTCCCTCTCGGCCCATCTTGGGCTCTATCAGAGACGAAGGGACCCTCTCACAAACCCTAGCCATCATTTCAGAAAAAAAGGAGAGAACTCTCTCTTCAGTGATTGCTTGAGGAAGGTCAAAGAAGGGGTCCAACTGCTGTCACCACTGCCGCCCCCACAGCCGCACGCCCACGAGGCACTGCCGTTGCCGCCACCACCCCTTGCCACAATCAAGCCAACACCGCCGCCATTGTTGCCGCCGCCGTCGCCTCTGCTGCCCCAAGCTCCTGCGCTGCCGCTGCCGTATCCGCCTCCGTTGTAGCCGCCGCCCTACTGCCGCACCTTGCCACCGCCTTAACCACTGCGCCCTCGCCCGCCTTTAGCCGCGCCCGCGGTCGCCTTTGGCCGTGCCTGCGCCCGCCTTTGTCTGCACCATCTCCCACCTCCGGTCGTGCCCCCTGCCTGCCTCTAGGTGCGCCTTATGAGACAAGACCGCGAGGTCGTCAATTGCACGCGGTCTCGTGTCAAAAATTATTCCAAACTTATCAATTTGATGAAAATATCTCGAATTGAGGGGTATCATGGTAAATAAGGGTGGAATTAGGAAATTTATGATGATCTCTTCGAATTTGATCAAATCAGACAATGAATTGATTGTAGAAATTGGGGAAAATGGTAGATTATGAAAAAGAACTTCAAGACGATTCCACGGAATCAAAAATCATCAAATTTGACTTTGATTTTGCGAAGAAATTGAAGATCAAAGTGAGGTGATTTTTCTGAAACTAACGAAAAAAAAGAAGATGAAATTCCTAATCTAAAAAAAATTAAATATGAATAGATGAGAGATTAGTAAAAACCGCTTTCACTAACCCAAGATTACGATCGGATTAACCCAATTAATCGCCGGATCAAGGCTTTCATAAAAACTCCAAAAAATCATGATCGTGGAGTTCAAGCGTCGATTTCCATTTTGTCTTTGGCCCAAATCTTAATCTTAAGCACTCCGAGGATGCGTAATTGAGTCTAGAAGAGGTTGGGATCAAGAGATTCAAGAGGGTTGGTGTCTAAACAGATCAATTGTATTGGTTTGCTCTCGAATAGTTTACAAATCAGAAGAACATCTCTATTTATAGTGTATTTGGGCGTAACTCTCCGATCAGATTAATCGACGATTCTGATGAAACGGTTCATCCTGAACCGTTACGATTAAATCGCTGTCGTTCGATCGTCGATGAAGCCCTCAGATGATGCCACGTCAATATGCGTTATAAAACTCATCGAAACCGCCGCCATTGGATCGCGGTCTGACGCTCCTGATGCGTTTCCGTGCGTTTTAATCTCGACCGTTATAACTCCTTGATAGATGGTCGCGATCATTTCCCTTAAGTTCTAAATAAGGCACGTGGTTGATTTGAGATCCAGTGGACTTTGAATCCATCACATCAACGAGCGATAATCCACGCGCTATTGATCCAACGCATCGCATTAATCCACGTCGCCTGAAATTAAAAAGAAGAGTGGAACATAGTCCACACGGTAAAAATAAAAGGGACTCATCGGGTTTATAATGTGGAGCGGATATGACGGTTAGATTAAATCCGACTAACGGATGCTTATATGTACTATAACCCTATATTTAAAGTAAATATAACTATGCACACGTGTCACCTCCGCGCCACGCAAGCGTTCGCGTGGGTTCACGTGGCTCTGCCACGTGGCCTTGCATGCCATGTCGCATCCACGTGGGTCCCACATGATTCATAAACCACTTTTTAGATATTTTTTAATTGTTTTAATAGATTTAAAATAAAAATATACTTAAATAGATTCATAAAAATCCCTAAAAATTATAAAATTCATAACCTTCAAAATATAACTCCAAATTAATCCAAATTTCTTTCATTTAATCCAAAATTTAATTATCTATCATTCTAAAAAGTCAAAATTAATAAATAATAAGAGGTTTAATTTCTATTTAAAAAATATATTTATTTCTTAAAGATTTTAACTTTAGAAAATTAAATAAATGTTTATAAAATGATTTCTCTCATTATTTTAACTTTAAAAACACTTATAATCTCAAGTAAAAATGGGTTATAAAATTATTTATCTTTAATTCATTATATTTAACCCTAATTTAAAGTATTTTGAGATTATAATGACTTTTTCATGGAATGATAGATAAATACTCGTAAATATGATAACATGCATAGAAATGAAATCATTAATGCCTTAATATGCATCCATAATCATGTATTATCATGTCTAATTAGCGTGTTATGAGTGCCCCGCGCTCACCTTCGGCCGCGCAGTCTGTATGTGTAGTGGAAAAGAACTTCATCTTCGTTATGTCGGCAGGGACATTATGAATATGATTGATTTCACATATTTGGCTAAGTTCATCTACGTGTCTATACAGTTCCTCGGAAGGTTTACAATGGAATATAGGAAGCATACTCATAACATGTGAATCTATTCTAAAATTTGCCCCTCTATTTAACAATGCGTGAATCCGAGCGACAAGTCTTTGGAGGATGGGCGTGGGGTAGTCACTAAGGCATTTCCCTCATCAATCCAGGCTATTTCTATAGGTTCAACTAGTTCTACGGCAGAAGACGTCTCGGTAGTGTCAAGGGATTGCGAGGATTGTTCAAAGAGATCTACATGTAAAGGATTATTCTGTAATCTCCAAGTGGTCTGTCATCTCATCGAAGGGTGGAGCGGATATTTAGGTGAATATTTTAAATAATAATAAATTATAAATTATCAAATAATGACAAGGATCACACATGAGTGTTGGTATCCACGAGAGTGAAGCCTTCTTAACACGAATTTGATGAAATGATCGCTCGTAATCCTTAGAAAAGGGGCCAGAAATCATTTGATCTTATTCAATTAAGGATCTTGAAGATTGATTTCTACTTCAGTTCATTCGGTGTAGGATCGATGGAAAGTTAATTTCAAGAAATAAAGAGAAAAATCTGAGTTGACCAAGTCAAAATTGACTAAACTTCTCAAAATTACACATGAATTCCCCCAAAACAGTGCCATTTGACAAAATGAATTGATGCAGTTCATGGTTACACACCTATTTGTGTCAAAATTAATAGCAAACTCACCAGTATTATCAAATAATCACAAATTAACGAGTATAGTGGTGAATAAGGGTCGATTCCACGGAGAATTAGGGTAATTTCAGATGATATTTTGAAATTCAATCAAATCGGATGATGAATCAATGTGAAAATTAAGGAAATTGATATTTTTGGAAAGAGGAGTTGAAAATGAATCTACAGAATCAAGAATCACTGAATTTGGTTCAAGATTTGCAGAGAAATCATCAAGTGAATAAGAGAGAAAATTCCAAAATAGAAATCACGAAAATTGGAAATTGAAATTGAAATTGACTAAAATTATGATTTAAAATCGAAATACACAATCTCTAACCCAAGATTGCGCTTGAATTGATCCAATTACTCGCTGATAACATGCATACTTGACCTGAAAATTCATGATTTCTCACTACTTTTAAAGCATAGATCATCACATCATAGTTAATGTTATCATGTTTTTTATAAAAAAATTGCATATATCATGAGATTTCACATAAATACTCATTTGTATTAAATTGAGGTTAATCTGATGCATATTTGATGTTTGACCTTTCACAAGGTCAAACTATTATAAACTAACCATATTTTGTTGAGTTTCTTATGTGTAGGTTCTAAAATTAGCAAAGAAGGAAGATTAAGAAGAAAGAAATGGAGACCCAAATGCCTATTATGAGGCTAACCCTTCTTATACTTTCTGTTGATTTCAGAAGAAAGAGGGCTCAACAAGGAAGACAATGGCAAAAATTTCACCCCAATCTGATTTATATATTGGGAGATATTGCATTTTGAAGTCAGGGGTATTTCTGTAATTACTGACAACTTCTCTTACGATATTTTGAGTTTTTTTAAGTGCAGGAGGGGCAGTTTCGTCCTTTGCATGCCTGTTTAACCTACAGAAGCTATAAAACACAGACGGGGGGAAGAAGAACTTACAGTTTTTTTAAGGTTGCTCCTAGCAGAGGCTAGCCGGAGGAAAGCGAGCGCCGACCGGGAACCGTCCGCGAATCAAGATTCGATTCTCGTGAGTTTCTTCGTGCTTCCATTGTTCTTCGTGTCAGAAGCAACATGCCTAGCCTGGGCAAAATGTACGAGCTCTCGAATGAGCAACTGAAGCCGAAGCATCACATTGCATTGATTTGATTGCGTTAATTAGGTTAGAACATTTTATTTTTCAACTGGACCGTGAATCTTTGTTTTAGAAAATCAAAATTATGATGTTCTTTTCAGTTTCTTGAAATTTCTATTTTCAATGATTTAGAACTTCAACGATCTTGATTTTCTTTCATGATTTCTGCATCAATCGTTCTGCTTAATTCAATCCAAAGCCTTCTCAGAAAACAAGAAACTAGAATCAAGTTTCAACGATCTTGATTTTCTTTAATAATTTCTGTGTCAATCTTTCTTTTTAATTCAATCTAAAGCCTTCTCAGAAAACAAGAAAATAGAATCAAGTCAAATCGGGCCTATTGTCCCTCTTCTCCGTGGATTCGACCTCGAATTACCTCTATACTAGTCTTAACCATAATTTCGGAAATTAAAGAATATTGATACGCGAGCTCATGTTTCAACGATCGTGAAGTTTCCGCTATATCACTCGCCAAATCAAAGGTTTTTCATTCCTGAATTCAAAAAATGATTATTGATGTTCAAGAGTCGATTTCTTTCTATTCTGTCGATGAAATCTCACTTTCATGCACTTTGTGGGCGCATAAATGAGTCTAGAAGCGATAGGAAGTAAGAGATTCTAAGGGTTTGGTGTCTAAAAAGTTCGATTACTCGAATTACCCTAGAATGCTTTATGGGGCGAATTGGGCGTAACCGTCCAATCGAGTATTTAATCTTCAATCAACGGCTCTTATGAAATGCATGGGTGTGAATTGTTACGGTTAAGTCGTGGCCGTTGGATCTCAAATGGACCGTCAAGATGAAGCCATGTCATGCGCATTGTGAGTGACACATCATACCGTCGCCACTTGATCTTGATCCGATGCTCTAGATGCATTTCTTCGGTTTTGATCTTAGCAGTTATAACTCCTCAGATCAACGGTTGAGATTAAATCATTTTAAAATGATTCGCCGGCGAATAGATTTGCGCCACGTAACCCCCCACCTTAAGTGACGATTGACGGTCACAATTTAATCGTGCAATTGGACGCTCCACATGCTGCCCCGTCACCGGTGCGATTATAAAATTGAATTTAAATTCTAAAAATTTTAAAAAATTTAGAAAAAAATCTGAAAATTCTTTCTGAAACATATCTTTCAAAATTTAGTTCCAAATTAATCCAAATTTGTTTCATTGGATCAAAAATTAACTTATCTATCATTCTAAAAAGTGAAATTTAATAAATAACATGAAAATAAATTTTTATTTAAAAAATACAGTCACTTCTTTGAGATTTTAAAACTTAGAAAAATATGTGTATATAAAGTGATATCTCTTATTATTTATCTTTAAAAACTAACAATAATCTGATGTAAATATGGGTTATTAAAATATTATCCTTAATGCATCATAATTAACCCAAAATTAATGCATTTTGAGAATATTGTGACTTTTGCATAAAATGATAGATTGACACTAGAAGATATGATAACATGCATTAGAATGGAATGTTGAATGCCTTAATTTGCATTAAGAATCATGTATTTTCATGTTTAATTAGCATTTTATCAGCAGGTGACGTGGCGTCACGTGGAGAATCTAATTCACGTATTAAATTAAAACAGTCGATCGTCACTTAAGTTGAGGGGTACATGGCGCAATTGAACTGGACGATGATTCGTGCTTAAAACATTTTAATCTGAACCATTTATTTGAGGAGTTATAATGACTAACATTAAAACCGATGAAATGCATCTGGAGCGTTAGATCAAGATCAAATGGTGAGTGTTTCACGCGTTTCTTCTTCAAGCGCGACGTGCCGAAATCTTGACGGTCCATCTACGACCTAACGAACGTGACTTAACCATAACGGTTCAACGCCTAGGGTTTCATCTCAGCCATTAATCAAAGATGAAATGCCAAATCCGATAGTTATGTCCAAATTGGCCTATAAATTGAGATCTTCTTTGACGGAAAATGTATTCTTAGATGTTTTCAGGTAATCGAACTGTCTAGACCACCATTTTTGAATCTCTTGCTTTCCTCTTCTTCTAGACTCATTTCCACATCTACAAAGTAGTTCAAAGTTAGATTTCGTCGAAAGAATAGAGAGAATTCACCTCTTGAATGCCGACGATCCCCTTCAAAATCACAGAATGAAAAGCTTTTGATCCATCAATCAATTGGAATATTTCGATCATTATCTCGGGTTAGATTATGTGTTTTCTTCCTAATCTTTCATCCTCTATAATTATATTATAATTTAAAATCGTAGATTAGATTAATGTTAGATTTTATTTTGGATTTCTCTCTCTTCGCATTTGGAAATTTTTACCTAATTAGCTTGTCCATTTCTCCGCGAATCTTGAACCAAATTAGGTGATTTTTGATTTTGTGGATTCGATTTTGAGTTCTTTTTTTTTAAATCTATCAAAATCCCTAATTTCTCAGCTCAATTTATCCTCCAATTTGACCAAATTTCAAAGAATACCTCAAAATATCGTTATTCTCCATGGATTCAACCCTTATTCACCACTGTGCTCCTTAATTCGTAATTATTTGTTTAAATTGGTGAGTTTGGTAATTATTTTGATGCGTGTCCGCGTGTTTTCAGCGACCTCATGGGCTGGCTTCGCTACCTCCAAAGTGCAAATTTTTAAGTGTAAGTTCCCCATGCGGAGTTATGACTTCCCCATGTGGAGTAAGAGTTAGTCTTTGAGGGAATTGGAAACATTCAAGTCTATAACATTTTTTAAGTCATGGAGTTATTTCGAGCCTCTCTTGTCACGTTATCTGATTTTTAGATCGGACTCTTGCCACTTTTCTTCATTTCATTTCGTTATGTCAAGTAAAAGTTACCGTGGACGAGTCAGCCTTTCTCTGTAACTAACCTGTTTTAGCAGATCTCACGGTCGTTGGTTTTTCAACTGTCCAGATCTGTCCTGGTCTGCTTTCTTTCATTTTGTGTAAAAGGCAATAAATCTAGTCCTGGCCCACATTCCGGATAAGGACGCGCAACGTCAATAATTGTAAAAGCCAATAATACCCTACTCTTTGTTTCTTGAACGTCAGTAGGTTACAGACGCCTGAGTAGATCTCAGCAGCACAAATCTAGTCTACCGTCTTGACCATGGAGATCACTGGAAGCTCCATCCTCAAGCCCTCCCCGCGCCACCATCTCTTCAACCGGCACGTTCCTCTGACTATCTTCGACAGAGCCGCGCCCAACGTCAACGTCCCGATCCTCTACGTTTACCTCGCACCGGTGCCTGAGAATTCCGCCATTAAAGAAGGTCTCCAGAAAGCACTCTTCCATTTTCCCCACCTCGCCGGCCGTCTCACCACCGATAATCCGTACGGGAGGAGCATCCTCTTAAACGGCGCGCGCGCGGTGATCGAAACCCGGGTAAAGCTCCAACTTGCAGGAGAGTGTTCCTCTTCTGCCCTCCAGCGAGCTCGAAAAGTTGCACCCTAAAACCGATGGAGTCGAGGAGCTGTTGCCCAGTGCAGGCTCAACCGCTACGCTGCGGCGGAGTAGTCGTGGGGCTAACGGCGCACCATCGCGTAGCCGACGGTCAGTCCATGAACACCTTCTTCGCCGCCTGGGCTCGCCTGGTCAAAGGCCTAGAAGTCGAGTCTCTTCCTTACCATGGTCGCTCCGCCATTGCTGTTCCCAGAAACCCTCCGAAGCTCGAGTTCAATCACGACGAAATCGAGTTCAGAAAAGTCCCCGCAGGGAGAGCAGTAACAGGAAAGGAGAACCCCATGATGCGGGACCATTTAGCTATTAGGCCCTAATTACGATTAGTGGGCAATTTAGGTATGTTTTGTAATTGGCCCACGTGGGTCATGTTTTTGGCCCGTTAAGGCCCCCCCCCTCTTCCCTCTCCTATATAAGGAGAAAGGGATTCCCCGAGAGAGGGAGGACGACGATGAAATTTGAAATTTGAGAAGTTGAGAGTGTTAGATAGATAGCGGTTTTGAGAGTATTTTTTAGGTATAGTTCTTCACCCCCTCAGGGGCTCTCCCTCGGCGGGGCCGCCGATTCTCCGCCGTCTCCGTCGAGGGAGAGGCTCCATTGATGCGGTGCTGCATCAAATTGGTATCAGAGCTTCTGGCGTTTTCGGCGTTTCAGTCGTTTGCGACGCCTCCGCTTCCGGTGCCTTCCACCGCTTCCGCTACTTCCGGCGCCTCCGTCGGCTACCGCCGCCTCCGATCGCTAACGCCCTTCCGGCGCCTCCGGCCACATCCTGCCGCTTTCAGGCGCCTCCGGCTGCTCCAGTCTGTACCGGCCTACCTACCAAGACTGCGGCCGCGGAACGAGCCCGCCACCACAATCCTGCGTCAGCCCACGTGGATACATCAACAGTAGAATTAAAGTTCTTACCTCGCAGCAAGTGCCCGCCGCCTGCGATAGTTATCAGGCCAATCATAGATGGCCACGTCACCCGACAGCGATGCCACCTGCCTCGCAGCACGCCGCCTACGTCAGCCCTTGCAATAGGAGTAAAGTTGTTCACCTCGCGGCCCGCGCCGCCCCTTTCGTCAGCGCTCTAGCCAACCATCTGCGGCCACGTCGCCAGCGGCACTGTAGCCTACCATCTCGTGGGTCGCCTGCGTCAGTCCGCATTCCAGTAGAAGTCAAGTCGCCGCCTCGCGGTCCGCGCCTGCCGCCTGCATCAGCCCACCGGCCAACCGAAGCCTGCCACGTTGGCCTTTTAGGCGACAGCCTGACTGGCGGCGTACGATGGTCACCTCGCATGTGTTGTCGGCTGGCCCCCTGGGCCAATCCCGGCCCGCCACCTGGCAGCCATCACTGTCCATGATGCGCTTCGCTGCCCTCGCCGCCGCCTGCCGATCGCCCGGCTAATGGCGGCCCACCACGTGGCACCCCTGGGCCCACCGCTGCACAGCCCTTGTGGGCCCCAGTTAATTGGGCCGTGCCAGCTGACGCCCGCCATCCCAGGTCCCCTCGCGGGCTTCTGTTGGTCCACTTCACCGGCCCAAGCCGGCCCCGGACCTTCCTCAGCGGGCTTGTGCAAGCCCAGGTCCTCCCATGGACCTCCTGGTTCCGACCGGTTCCGGATTCCTCGTTGGATCACGTGGGCCCTCTTCGTTCATCAACTCGACGGAGTCGAGTTTTCCCAACCGTGGGAGAATGATGCGGGACCATTTAGCTATTAGGCCCTAATTACGATTAGTGGGCAATTTAGGTATGTTTTGTAATTGGCCCACGTGGGTCATGTTTTTGGCCCGTTAAGGCCCCCCCCCCTCTTCCCTCTCCTATATAAGGAGAAAGGGATTCCCCGAGAGAGGGACGACGACGATGAAATTTGAAATTTGAGAAGTTTAGAGTGTTAGATAGATAGCGGTTTTGAGAGTATTTTTTAGGTATAGTTCTTCACCCCCTCAGGGGCTCTCCCTCGGCGGGGCCGCCGGTTCTCCGCCGTCTCCGTCGAGGGAGAGGCTCCATTGATGCGGTGCTGCATCACCCCAACGTTGTTGTCCGGTATTCCGCGGAGTTTATCTCTAACCTCAAGGGGAGATTCCAGTCTAGAGACAGTAGCAGGAATTACAGTACTTTTCTGTGTCTTCTGGTTCATGTCTGGAAGAAGGTGACGACGGTGAGGGGCTTAGCTCCGGGGAGATGACCCAAGTGACTCTTGCGGTCAACGGGAGGATGAGGATGAAGCCCAGAGTCCTAATGGAGTATTTCAGTAATTTGGTCCTCTGGGCAAAGCCTCAGATGACAGTAGAGGAGCTGCTGTGCAAGAGCTACGGAGAAGTGGCTGACGTCATCTATGATGCGGTTTCAGCGGTAAATGACGGCTACTTCAAGTCGTTGATTGACTTCGGGGCGGCGGCGCCGGCGGCACTCGAAACCACGGCACCGGCGGCGGGAACCTGTTTGTCTCCGCGCATGGAGGTGGATAGTTGGCTCAGTTTTCAGTACCATGAGCTTGACTTCGGGGGAGGAGGACCGATTCAGGTTCTCACTTACTTTCCTGTAGAGGGGACATGCATTTTCTTGCGGTCTCCGGATGAGAAGGGTGGCCTGGATGTCCATGTAGTTCTACTGCCCGAACAGGTTATGGCCTTCAAAACCATAGCCCATGGGCTGCCCGAACCTGGACTCTGAGAGAGAGAGATATATATGTACGATGTATCCTTATCCGAGTTGATTATCGTTCTAATCCTGTTAAAATCCAGCGAGATATGTCGATAAAGGGAGCCCCACATGACATGTCGCTATGATACTGATGAAACTTATAATACATGGTCGTATCCGGGGTATTGTATGAGATATCTATAGAGAGAAATCCATACATCTGATCAACTATTGGACCAATAGAAAACTTTAGGAGGTCAAAAGAAATGTTTATGCAAACCCTAGTAAACCATCCAAGAAAAACCAACCAAACTCGATGACTTATAGAAGAACAGATCACAAGGATACTTGCCTGAAAGAAAAGCTTTCTAATACTTCTGCAGTTTGTAACTCTCATTTATAAATGTTCCTTGAACTCTAACTAATATTAAACTAGGATTTAGTTGCTTTCTAGAAACCTTTATTGATAATGAAGATATAGCTTTTGTCCCTTTTTTGGGACAAAAGTTCCCATCAATCATCACTTTGAGGGTCATATTAGAAAATTTAGCATGATTTGGAGAGTGGTATTGGACAAAGACATGTAAAAAAAGTAGTCCCCTACAGAAATCCATATATGCATGGAGACAATGAAGGGGAACTTAGTGACCGAAGAGTAAGATAATTAACCCGTTGAGAAGATGTTTTGATATTTGGATGACATTAGATTAATCAAGTAAAACACCCAAAAGCATGACATATCATGTAGGTAATGATATGCACTCCACAATAGCTTTTTTTTTTAAGATATGAGAATAAGTGCTTTGATTAAAATATTGAGTTAGATGCAAAAGATAGAGGTCCTGTATAAATTTCAACTTCATTATTAATTCTGATAATTTCAGGGGTGGTGGAGTATTGCATGGAAATTTCTTGGATAAATTTAGGATGACAAGAAATAACATGAGTACGGTTTGCAAGGAGCGGAATTTATCATAGACATACATAAGTCAAGAGCATAATTCATTCAGTCAAAAGCACAAAGTCAAAGCTCAAAGATCACAATCAAAGCACAGAGTGTTTTATATTAACAAGTAGACAATTTTTCTGTTAACTACATTTAAGTTTGACAAATTAAATTAATGATTTATTGATCTTTTTAATTTTTAGAAGTCAATTACAATCATACTAATGGCGACCTTTCAGCCAAAACAATTTGAGGAGTGTATGTCTTTGTGACTACAAGTACATAAGACTTGAGCACCCCACTTGAGGTAACAAAAATGGAATTTGGACACCTCTCTGATTGAACTTCTGATTTCATCAATTTTCAACTTTTAATTTCATCAAGTTTTCATTCCTATGAAATTCATTAATTTCACTTTATTGATGAATCTCATGCATGAAGTATATAGTATATCAAGTGCATTAATATTTCTTTTCGAAAACCTAAATGTCAATCTCATGCAT
>CM044106.1:12043226-12140708 GCA_024174645.1 Lemna minuta
TAAATGTCTATAAATAGGAGAGAACGATTACAAATAGAGGTTTCTATGTAAGCCTTGAGAGAAATTTTTCTCATTTCTTATCTTTTCTCTCTTGGTGAAGAGCTTTAAAGAGAGATCCAACCATCTGGAGATCGTAGATACCTCTAGAGGCTAGACAATTGAATAGCTCAAGAACTCCCTAATGAAATCGTGAATATGTTTGACTTTGAGTAGGTCGACTCTAGCTTGATTTCATAATGATATTTTATTATGATATCCTAGACTCTTTTGAAATTTTATAATGATAGATTATTCAATTTCTGATCCAACAAAATAAATTAATTTGGAGTTGTATTTTAAAAAGTTATGAATTTTCCAATTCTGGTAAGAATGGAATTTATTTAATTGTATTTCTGTAGAGCATATATATTTAACATGCCTAGCTTGGATCCTCATGAATCATATGACACACCTATGAGGCTCTTGGTGAAGATGTTAGAAAACCAATCTGATGATGGCACATGGTTTTCAAATAATTCTAACACCTTTTCATGGACAACGTGATAGTTGATTTCAATATTCTTGGTCCTCTCATGAAAGGCAAAGTTTCTAGAAATTAATATATCTATTTTGTTATCACAATTCATACACATAAGCAGAGTCATGATACCCAAGTCATATAGAAAAGACGATTGCCATATCATCTCTCGAGTTGTAGCCATAGCTCAATACTTAGCTTCTACATTAGAATAAGAGATGACCTTTTGTTTGTGGGAATGCCAAGTGATTGAATTTCCTCTAACATATGTGTAATACTCTTTAGCTGATTTTTGGACTCCTTTCTCACTACCATATCTAACATTAGAGTATACCTTAATATAAATATGATTATGACAATGATAGATAAGCCCTTCGCTAAGGGGCATGTTTGATGTATGTGAGAATCCCTAATGCCCCCTTCCAATTCACTATTAGAAGTTCTTGCATGAATTGACCAAAAACATTCACATCATAAGTAATATTGTGGTGAGTGCGATGGATATTTTGTGACATGTAAGCTAAATCACATTTTCCATGTATCTTGTCTATGTTCATTGAATAGAGAATTTTTTCATTTTTATTCTTGTGTAATGTTTAAAATGAAATATATGAGCTTATATAAACAAAGGAGGGATTAGGTAAACAAATGAACGAGTGAGGGAATGTGTACTTGACATGTGAGGAAAGGCCCCTTAGAGAATAATACACGAGTCAGAGAAAAGAAGAAGAGCAATACCTGTGCCAGATGTGTAGGCATGATGAGAAGAATGAGAAGCTCCAAACATATCCTAACGCTTCATAAGCCAATCAAACTCCTCTCAAGAAATGGTCATGGTGCTAGATGATGAAGAGGATGCAACATCAGTAGACGCAAAATGAGAAACTTGATAACGTGTCATTGATGTGTTCATTTCCATCATTATAAACATATTATAATGTATATTTTTTTCTAATATGATGCATGTTATCATGTTTTTGTGATAGTTTTTTTCATTCATCAGGTTATTCCACTCATTTACTCAATTTGCATCTAATCAGTGTCAATTATTTATAAACATGAATATACCTCATGATACCTTTTTTTTATTAGTATATCTTGAGACTAACCCCATCATAAAAACTCAAATTTTTACGAGCTTGGTGAATGCATTGACAAAGAATAACATATGGAAATACATGGAGACAATTTTCAAATAAAAAAGAGGACAAAATGACCTCTTCACCTTTCTAGATGCTAAGTCAGCTCTAATTCCATGAAGTCAAATAGTGTAATTAAGGGTCAAGGTGGTCAAAGGTGTAAAGAAAGGTCAAGGGTGGTAAAATTCCTTATTATATGAGTATATAGATCATCATATCGTTTTAAGTTGCAGCCACTTTACTAAGCTAAGTCAAGATAAGTCAAAGTTGGTCAACATTCTCCATTTTGGGGAGGGTTGACCAACCTAGACTAAAATCTATTTAAATTAAATCTTTTATAACTAAAATGAAGTGAAGATCATCCTCTTACGGTTGACATCCTCCTTATTTAGGAGGAGTTGAATGTCATCTTTTTGGGAGGTGGGGCCCATGTCCCTAAGGAGGGTTATTACCTCTTTTTGAGGAGGTGAGACCCATTATTTAGAAAGGGGTTGGGCCACCTCATTAAGGGGTAAGATTACCCGTTTGGGCAGGTGACCACACCCTTAGACATCCTTGGGGTGGTGCATCTCCACCCTTGATCATCTAGAACCTTAAATGACCCTCTCTATATAAGCCTCTAGTTTCTCTCCTCTCTCTTGTTTTTTGACTCTTTCTTTGCATTAGGCAACAAAAAGGAAGAGGAGAGGAGGTGAAGGCCCAAGGAGAACATTTCTTGATTCTTAATCTTGTAGCGGAGAATAAACCAAGAGATAATCGCATTTAGAGTAGATTGAGCATCACTTGGCCTACGATGGGCATCACGACAGGGTTTGCGCGACAATCCGGATTGAGCTCTTGCTTGTGTTCATCCCCAAAAACTTTACAGTTGTATTTTTTTTGACATCATCCACACTCACAACTTGCAATGTGTTGTTCATCACTTTATCACCATCACTACCACTCTTCTCACCTTGCCATCATCTCTGCCCTATTTCATTTCTGTATATACTAATTTTTCATTTTAACTATAATTTCTCTCATAAATCAAAAAAAGAAAACTAAAGATTATCACTCAAATTCATCTCTACACACCTCATTTACGCTTCTCTTCTTTCCATGCTTTCTCTTCTTTCCACACTTTCATGTTTCATTTGAACGTATAATCTCATTATCTCAACGATAAAGAATGAGTCTGGAAAATAAATTGATAAAGAAATTGAAAGAGATATTAGTCCAAAAGGCTCCAGTTTGGGATATTTTTCAGTATTACATTCCCCCAAGGTCAGAGAAATGATATGCATGTGGGATTTTTTCTTGAGTAAGTCTTGGTCATCCAATGGTGTTTGGTGAAAATTAAAGTCGCGGTCATGCAGCAAGTCACCATGATAAATCATGATGAAATCATTGCTTTAACTTTTTTTTGTTGGATTTGGGATTTGAGGTCAGTGATGAAGCCACTTTGTGTGCTAGATTTGATATTGCAAAAAAAAAAAGATCCCCATTTTGGGATTAATTATATTGATGAGAATCACTGTGCCATTTGTCTACAATGTGGGGTTCCCACATCTTAGGCTTGAAAAACTGTGCATTGCTACAACCCCCTCCAATATTTAAGTGACTATGAGAAATTCTTATTGCACCACATGATCCAACAGTTCTCTTTCAACAATGTAACCTAATGAAATCTTTATTGTCATTCACCTTTTGTGGCATCACAAAGACGTGTGTCACATGTGCATGTGACGGTAAAGGCAGCTATGATATGCGGTGAGATTGCCACAAAAGCACACCCTCATAAATGGTTAAAACTCAATTTTAGGCTTTAAAATAATTCAAAATTCCTTATAATTGGGGAAAATTCATATAAGATAAAAAATCATATCTTTCAAGATGTGAGGCCTTTTGTATAAAGTTTTATGCAAAAAGTATGAAAACTAACTTCCAAAATTATCATGTCATTGATGAATGGAAAATAAAAAATAGACATTAAGAGAACGTTAGTTTTTTTACTTGAATTTATTTTAAAAATATACTAAGTAGAAAATAAAGGTGAAATCCAACTCTTGCCGTTCTATTATTCTTTTCATCCTTTAATTCATGTTAGGAAATCGTGAAAACTCAAAACTATAATTAAGCTTCAAATTGGTTAACCTTAAGAATGGTTAAACACAATTAATAAAAAAATTAATCATTAAATAATAAAAAAGTAGAGTTTTTGTAAAATAAAAATAAATTTATGTTTTTCTCAAAATACATACATTTCTTGATGGCATGCATCATAATGACATGCATTAAGCGTTAAAATCAGTTCATAATGATGTAAGTGCATGTAAGAAATTCATTTTATCAATAGTCCCATAGCCCAATGTGGCACTTTTGTGATGCCACTTATGCACCACAGATGCACATTTAATAAGGACGATATGGCAGCACTGAGCACAATGCATTGACTATTTAATGTTGTGAATGTAAACTCTAATAACTACAATATCTCTAGCTGCTCTCTAGCATAATTTGATGAAGAGATTCTTGTATACCTGATTACTTTAAAATATAAGCCACATTCATGCATCATTTTTCATGTTTAAGTGCTAATAAAGACTATAACAATGAGAATATCCATTTCTATATGATTGAATGTGATGAAAATATGACTAAGTTCTATCATCCATCAATTATTATATTTTATTTATATTATGAGACTAACCCCATTTGACTTCTTTGAAGACGAATGTTTAAATTCTCACATTTTTGTGAGTTATGTGGATGAAATGTCTTAGGTGAAGTTGAATGGCAGCATGAATGCAAACTATCTAGAAGGAGGACAAGAAAATGGGTTCCTCCACTTTTTAGCAGGTTGGTCAACCTTTTCCACCTTTTTAAGAGGTTATTCAAACCTTTTCACATTTTTAGGAGGATTTTCAAGCCTTTCCACCATTTTAGGAGGCTGGGCAAGTCATTCTATCTTTTTAGGAGGTCACTCAAACCTTTCCATCTTTTTAGGAGGTTGGTCAAACCTTATCATATCTTTAGGAGGATGGTCCAATCTTATCATATCCTTAGGAGGTTAGTCAAACCTTTCCACCTTTTTAGGAGTTTTTTCAAACACATTCTTAGGGGGGGGTGAACCCATTCCACCTTTTTTGGAAACTAGTCACTCCATTTCTCTTGGAAGTCCATTATAGTCAAAGTTATTCTTGAAAAGTCAAAGGTGGTCAAAGGTATTCTTGAAGGGTCAAAGAGATCATACTTATTCTCTTTTATTTATTATTAATCAATTTAGATCTCTGCTATTTTTAGGTAGGATCCATATTTATAGGAAGAGAAAGAGGTAAGCCCACCTTCTAAGGTAAGTGGTCAGGTTACCACCTCTTAGAGAGGGGTCAACTCACTCTCTAAGAAAGTGGTTGTGCGGCTCACCTCCTCAAAAAGGACTCTCCCACCTCGTTAGGAGGTGATTATGGTTGTGGCCTATGGATTTAATCTCCACCATTCATTTGGTTACACCCAAAAAGACTAAATCTTCCCCATTGATTCAAAGGAACCTCTTAACATAACATATAAAAGAATCTTATTCTTCCTTTTTTGTTTTTTTTTTGGATTTCTCTTTGCATCAGGCTACCAAAAGGAAAAGGAGAGTCTTAGGCCCAAGCTTGACATTGCTTGGTGTTCAAATTTGTTTTAGAGGCAAGATCAAGTGGAGGATCAAGATCGTAAAGAGTCAAGCATCACCCGGCCTAGGATTGACATTAAAAAGGGATTTGTGTGAGAATTTGATTTTCCCTTTTATATTTTAAACCATATGTCTTTGTTTTTATTTTAGATTTCTTCTCTTTTCTTTAATAAATATCTCATTATTACCGATTTCTTGATTACCCAATTTCTCCATTTTTTTACCATTCTTCTATCATCTTCCATTCCATCATTCTCATATCTCCATTCCATCATTCTATTCACAATATTTTTCGTATTACTTCTCATGATTGAAAATATATATAAATATAATTTTGTTCATACCATATTCATTTCCATGTCCTTTCATATTTCTCCAAAAATGCCTTCTATAGTTATTTTTCCCTATAATAGTATCTCTTCTCTCTAAAAGGGCTAATCTCATTACCTAGGCTCCCTGAGGATTCAACCCTTACTTTAACATTGTAAAAAGTGAGGAATCATGAATATTTGGAGAAATATAGTTATTTTGTCACGGATAAAATTACCCCCCAATCAAGCTCATCAGTACCCTCACATATCCTTATTTCTAGTTAGTTTGTTTTTTCACTTGATGGTTTTATCTCCGTTTGATTAGTTAAGATGGTTATGATATTAAATGATTTCTTTGTCCCAAAATTTTTATAAATTTAAATGAAAAATTCAAATATTGAAAATGCTATTGAGAGACGACCTTTATCTTCTTGGGCTGAACGGCCTTCCTCTATTGTTGTTGTGCATTTATACTGGCTGAGTTTGTGTTATTATGCAACAAAGACATTCAAAGCTCACAGAAAGGATTAGTCCCACATCAAAGAAGAAGAGGATTTAGCTATATCTATACTTCTTCAAAAAATCAATTTAGTTGTTCCTTCTCACATCCCTTTTGGATGTTAAGGCTTTGAAGGAGCTGTGGAGAGAAGTGATAATGTGCATGATATGCTTGAAAATACATGCACGTTACATACTTCACCTTTTTAGGAGGATGATCAAGCCTTTCCATCTTTTCAGAAGGATGTTCAAGCCATTCCATTTTTTTAGGAGGTTAGTGAAACCTTGTCATATCATTAGAAGGTTGATCAAAACTTTGCACTTGTGTAGGAGTTGGTCAACCACCTTTTTAAGGGGGGTCAACCCTTTCCACCTTTTAGGAGACTAGTCACTCCATTGATGTTAGAAGTCAATGATAGTAAAAGTGATTCTTGCCAAGTCAAAGATGATCAAAGGCATTCTTGAAGGGTCAAAGAGGTCAAATTTTTCTCCTTTATCTATTTATGATCAATTTAAATCTTTCTTGTTTTTTTAGGAAGTATCCATATTCCATATTCATAGGAGGAGAGAGAGATTAGCCCACTTCTTTAGGGTTACCACCTCTTCGAGAGTGTTCTATGATAACACAAAACTTATACTTATAATTCTATGATTAATAATACAAATTAAGGCATAAAATATTCTATTCTTACACATGTTATCATAGTTTGAGTGCATCTCTACCATTCTATGCAATTTAAAGTTCTAATATCGAATTGCACTCTGACATAACGAATTGATGCGGTCGTTGATTACACACAAATTTGTGTAAAAATTACCACCAAACTCACCAATTTTATCAAATAATCACGAACTAAGGAGTATAGTGGTGAATAAGGGTTGATTCCACGGAGAATTAGGGTAATTTTGAGGGATCTTTTGAAATTTGATCAAATAGGACAATGAATCATGGTGAGAGATTAGGAAAGCTAATATTTTCGGAAAGAGGACTTGAAAACAAATCCATGGAATCAAGAACCACTGAATTTGGATAAAGATTTGCGGAGAAATCATCAAGTGAATAAGAGAGAAATTTCTAAAATTGAAAGTTGTGAAAAACTGAAATTGAAATTGAAATTGAAATTGACAAAAATTACGATTCGAAATTGAAATCTAAAGGTATACGAAGGAAGATTAGGATGAAGCACAATATCTAACCCAAGATTACGTTTGAATTGATCCAATTAGTTGCTAGATCAAAGGCTTTTGATTCCCAAATTCAAAAAATGATTGTTGATGTTCAATGATAAGTCCATATCGAGATGTAAATCCTACGTCATTGTGATGATTTAATTCGACTTATGCAATTATATTATCTTCTAATATATATTTTTTCCCCTTAATTTCTATCCTCCAAAAGTATAGCTTAATGAGGGGTCGAACCCTAGAGAGATCAATTCTAATTCTTCTCTGATGTGTTCAATCTTCTCCTAACACACTTTCAATCCTTGATCACTACTCAACGAATCTCATTCTCATCTAGATCATGTAGTGCCATCCATAGAAGGTCTGAATATCTAGGAATTATTCATATTTCTTTTTTTTTATATGTATTAATATCACTCTAAATCGTATACTAATACTTATCTCTTCTTCTTATGTAGTAATCCTATTTTTGTCTTTTTATTCTAATTCTGTTTAGATGTATATTTTTTTTCTTTGGTATTCTTTCTAAGTACATTAGGAATCTATCAAGTTTATCTTAATATTGACATTCCCTACCATCCATTGTAATCACTCCTATCAACCTTTCCTATTCAATTTCCATTAATTTGAATAGAAAACATAAACGATGCATATCTTTTTATTTATTTATTAATAAACCTATATCTGGTGTCAATTATATGTTTCCTTTCTATATCAAGATTATTGTGAGACTTTCAGTGAGATTTCTCTCACTGTTATTTATTGTAATAGAGTTCAAGAATGAGACTAATATAAAGTAGTAATTACAGTGATTACCTATATAATATTCTACTTGATTTATAGATTTTCAGTGAGATTTCTCTCACTGTTACCTATCAACAGAAGTGAAGAATGACAGACAAACAGAGAGGTAAGTTCAGATATTACCTATATAAGATTCTAATTCCCTATTAATTGCTCACTCCTTCACCAAGAACAAAAGAAAACTCAGAATGACTGCATAATTGTAAAAAGAAATTGAAAAATTGTAATTAGATTCAGTTTGTAAACCCTAACACAATCAAACAAAATCAATCTTTAAAGAAATGTAAACTGAATATAAATGAAAGAAAATAAATCGAAAAGAAGTAAAATCAAAGATTCGTAACAAGGTTATTTGTAAACTTTTCAAAAATCAAAAACCTTAACCGCTCCTTTGCGATAGCGAAGCAAACTTTCATAGATTTTGTTCGGTTGATTTCGTTACCTTGAGATCTTTTGGAACAATTGTTGATTCTTCCTCCCGCTGTGTCCTCCAGGCCAAGTTTCCTCGGGCGAGAAATCAAGAACATCCGTCTCCTTCCCAATTCTCCCTATTTAACCTAACTGATTCGCGTTTTTGAAGATATGCGAATCAGTTAGGAAACTGATGTTCGTCGCCTTGCACTCTTCTCGTATTTTGTTTCAAAATTCCTTAGTCAACTTCTCCTCTGATTGGTAGCGCTTCGTAACCGTGAAAGCCAATGAACTTCTCTCCTTTAATGGATTCTCTATACGTGATGCTTTACACACAGCAGCGTACTTTCATTCCTCATTGGTTGATGATTTATGCATACAATTCCTGCCCACCATGCTAATAAACCCATCAGATCTGACAAGCCCATTAAGAGCTTGGTTACAATCAACATAAAAATTAAAAAAAACTAGATCGTAGTTTTTTGAAAGGAACTTCATTAAAAGAAACAAGCAATTAAAAGAGCTTAATGTTGCTTATAGATTGCTTTTTAGAAGATTTCTCAGCTGAATTCATAAATTTTTTATCTTTTTCAAATCATATGAGAATATGCAAAAGATGAGTGATTTTAGCCACTAGAATTGAATTGTTTTGAAGATAAGCATCCTCATTTGCTATCCTTTTTGCATGTTATCATTCAACAACCAATTTCTTCCTATTTTCTCAATGAAATCTCACTTTCAAACACTCTGTGGACGCGGAAATGAGTCTAGAAGTGATTGGAACAAGAAATTAAAGGGATTTTGTGTCTAAATAGTTTGATTACTCAAATTTCCATGTATTGCCTTACAATGTCGAAGAACACCTCTGTTTATATAGTGAATTGGGCGTAACTGTTTGATTGAGTTTTAAATCTTTGATCAACAGCTCTAATGAAACGCACGATTGTGAATTGGTACGATTAACTCTTTGCCATTGGATCTCATATGGACAGTCGAGATGAAGCCACGTCGCATGCGTTTTAAAAAAAAGTATCGCATTGAATCGTCACCGTTTGATCTCGATTGGATGCTCCAAATGTATTTCGTTAGTTTTAATCTTAGTCATTATAACTCCTTAGATCGATGGCTGAGATTAAATCATTTTAAAATGATTCACCTGCGAATGAGATTGCGCCACGTACGACCTTTAAGTGACAATCAGTGGTCATGATTAAACATGCGATCGGAGGCTCCAGATTTTGCCACATCACCTGTGCACTTCTAAAATTGATTTTATTTTAAATTAATCGACTTTAAATTTATAAAATTCAGAAAAATTAAGAAAAATTTAGAAAAAATATGCAAAAATTCCATAAAATTAGAAAATTCATATCTTTTAAAACATAACTCTAAATTAATCCAAATTTGTTTCATTGGATCAGAAATTTAATTATCTATCATTCTAAAAAAAAATTAATAAATAATAAGAGAATAAATTTCTATTTGAAGAATACACTCATTTCTTTTAGATTTAAAACTTAGAAAAATATATGAGTGTATATAAAATAATTTCTCTTATTATTTAACTTTAAAAACTAATTATAATCTCAAGTAAAGATGAGTTATGAGAATATTATTCTTAATTCATCATAATTAACCCTAAATTAATGTATTTTGAGATTATAATTATTTTTTCTTAGAAAATGGTGGTCATGAAATTAGGGGAAATCAAGATTTATTTTAAATTAAAAATAAAAATATTTATTTGTGATATAAAATCAAACAGAAAAGAAAATAAAAATTAGAAAAAGTAAAGTACCAACCTCAATGATGCCTTGCTCTCCGGCAACAACGCTAGCTGATTAACTCGATTTGGGGATATTTTTAGCCATTGTTTTAAATCAGTGTCATGCAAAAATATTGATAATTCCTTACTTTTTATAATGGTAAAGTAAGGGTTGAATATTTAAGGATCATAGGTAATGAGATTAGTGCTTTTAGGGAGTAGAGATACTCTTATAGGGGAAAAGTAATGGTAAAAGGGATTTTGGAAAAATATGGAGGGATGAAGAAATAGAATATGGTATGAATGAAATTATAAATAGATATATTTGTACTGTATAATAAATAATTATTTAAATATTGAGAATCGAATGACGGAGTAGAGAAATAAGAATGATAGAATGGAACATGATGAAAGAATGGTGAAAAATCGAGAAATCGGGTAATTGAGAAATTGGCTAATGATGAGAGATTGTTTAAAGAAAAGAGAAGAAGTCTAAAATATGAAAAGGAAAATAGGATCTACACGTTCTATGGAGGGGATAACAAGAGAAAATTAGATCCAAATCCTCACACAAACCCCATTTCTGATGCCAATCCTAGGTCGGGTGATGCTTGACTCTTTACGATCTTGATCCTCCACTTGATCTAGCCTCCAAAACAAACTTGAACACCAAAAAGTGCCAAGTTGGGCCTAAGCCTCTCCATTTCCATTCTGGTAGCTGATGCTAAGAGAGCGCCAAAAAGCAACAAAAAAGGAAGAAAAAGTTTCTTTATATATTAGGTTCAGATGTTCCTTTGAATCAATGGTGGAGATTTAGTCTTTCTGGGTGTAACCAAATGAATGGTGGAAGAAGGTGATAATGGTGAGGGGCTTAGCTTTAGGGGAGTTCAGCCAAGTGAGTCCTGGGGTCAATAGGAGGACGAGGATGGTGCCCACAGTGCCAATAGGGTATTTTTGTAATTTGGTCCTCTAGGCTAAGCCTCATATGACAACTAAGGAGCTGTTGTGCAAGAACTACAGAGAAGTGGCTAACATCATCTATGATCGGATTTCAGCAGTGGATGACAATACTTCAAGTCGTTCATTGACTTTGGGACGGCAGAACTAGCAGTGCTCAAAATGACTATGGTGGTGGCTGGAACCTGTTTGTCTCTATGCATGGAGGTGGATAGTTGGCTCAGTTTTCAGTACCATGAGCATGATATCAGGGGAGGAGCATCGATTCAGATTCTCACTTACTTTCCTATAGAGGGGACAGTCATTTTCTTATCGTTTCTAGATGAGAAGGGTGGCGTGGATTTCCATGAAGTGCTACTACCCGAACAGATTGTGGCTTTTAAAACCATAGCCCATGACCTATACTGAGAGAGAGATATATATATATATATTGTACCATGTATCCTTATTCGAGTTGATTATAGTTTCTAATCCTTTTAAAATCCATATATATATATATATATGTATATATATATGGATAAAGTTCTATATCTCATACAATACCCCGGTTATACGATCATGTATTCTTAGTTTCATTAGTATCGTAGTGACATGTCATGCAGGGCTCCTTTTATTGATATATTGTTAACTACATATACGTTTGACTTATTAAATTAATGATTTATTTGTTTTTAAAAAAAATTATATGGAATTACAATCATAATAATGGTAACATTTTAGCCAAAACAATGAGAGGAAGGTATGTCTTTGTGGCTACACGTGCATAAGACTTGAGCACCCCACTTGAGGTAGCAAAAAAAAGGAATTTGGACACCTCTCTGAATGAGCTTTTGGTTTCATCAAATTCCAACTGTTAATTTCATCAAGTTTTCATTCCTATCAAATTCATATATTTCCTTTTATTTATGAATATCATGCATTAAGTATATAGCATATCAAGTGCATCAATATTTCTTTCCAAACCTAAATGTTAATCTCATGCATTCAGACTCGACATACTGGTATGTACTGGAGGAGATCACTTTGATCATTAGTCTATCCATAATGAAGAGATGTTAAAAAAATTTCAGATCATTGTACAATGTCCTAATAAAATGCCATGTGACGTGATCAAAGCAGAGCTCTTCTATTCATGGTATCTCTTGGCTCTATGGGTGTGAGCAACGATGACACAAGCTTTTTAAAGGTTCTTTTGCCTTTTTATTTCATAACCTTCTCCTAGTAATGGTTTTGTTGTCTTGCATCTTCGCCAAAATTTTCTTGGTCACCAATGTGACAACATGCCATGACATATAAGAACGAAAATGAATATAAGGTTTTTAAGACTGTGGCTTAGGAGCACTCATGACTTGTGTGATTGAATATGCTGAAAAAAGAACAATTTAGAATATGCTTAGTTTACAAACAAGGCTACAAACTAGTTTCAATGATTTCATCCATGGTATCTCATAGTTAATGATTTATCATCAACCTTCCAGCATATTATAATGTCATAGAGTGTGTCGTTTATCAGAGTTATCCTAGTCAAATATATATTATGAAGTATAACTATCGATATACATGCAGATCAAATAGGGCATATCGATACATGCATTAGCTTTGAAGCTCGTGTGTTTCTAGAGCATGGGGAGGAAAAATCTCTTCCACTCACTGCACTGACCCTTTCTACAAGAAGAACAAGCTCGGGCTCTCTCTCTCCATTCTCAAATGATTTCAAGCGCTCGAAGGCCGCTCTCTCTCTTAATAGGAAACTGGCATCTCTCCATCACGTGTTTGCTTAGGAACCAATGTCCAGTCCGCCTCCTCAACCTCAAATGATTTTGTCTTCTTCAAGAGATCAAATTGTGATTTGGTTGAGGTTCATTCTGAGGTGTGTGTCTTCAGTAGAAATCACTGGTAATCGTTTTTGAAGATCTTTGGTATGTTTTTGGTTTGTTTTTGAAACACTTTTCTGGAGTTGGTTTTTGGAGAATTGTCAGGCTTGGTTTTAGGTGATCGTAGGTTCGTTATTCAGAAGTGATTTAGAATAGTTTCTTTTGACTTATATATCTGGTTTGATTGCAGCTAAATCTGACATCTAATTGTATTCAATGTCAGGGCTAGATTATAGTTCGAATTGAAGTGTGATTTAAGTCAGTTTTAGGGACATTTCAAAGTTTAGGGTTATTTGCAATTGAATTGAAGAAGTCATTAGAACCAATTTCTGCTCAGTTTTTTACAGATATTAAGGTCCACTTGTATTTTAATGTTGGATTTGATTGGAAATCTGTTTTGGAATCAGATTTCTGGCCGGTTTAGTGTTAAATCTTATATCTGATTTGAAATCTGTTTTAGATTCAGATTAGACGAGTTTTTAATTTTTTTGATAGTTTACTTTTTATCTGATCTGAGGACGTCTACATTGTTAGTAGCAGCACCTAGGTTTTATCAAGTTACATATGTTAAGTTAAATCTTAGGTCCTTTTAGGCTCAGATGAGGGGTATGTTAAGAGGTGTTTTGAAACCGGGTTCAAGGCTGAGTATAAGGCCTTTTCTAGCTCATTTTAAAACCTGATTAGAAAGCCTTTGTGTATGTTTTCTAAGCCAGTTATGAATCATCTCAAAGGTGTCTTTAGAGCTTGATTAGAGGTTGCTTGGAAGGTAGTTTTTGAAAGTGGTTTCCGAGTTGTTTCTTTGAGGAATCTAGAGGTCAAGTTTCTTGATTGGATATTAGTTTGACGTCATATCTTTATTCACTTCATATTTTATCTAACATTGATTACAAGCCATAATCTTCAATATCGGTGTAAGGGAATTTTCAGGTTATTTTTAAGAGGTTGGTGTTGGAAACTAGAAATTATGCATCATGATTCATCAGAATAATCAGATTGTAAACACGTAATTAAATGCGTACCTGGATTCACCGGATTGATCTTTATCAATGTAGACTACTGAATCGGAGAATAGTCTTCTTGAATATCCCTGATGTAACCTCCTGATCTCTAGAGGAAATGGGATTCTCTCTTGAGGGTTATGAGCATCAGGTTATCCAAGTGGACTATGGCCTCCTATTTATATGGATAGAGGAAAAGCTTAAGCCTCTAATCGGTCATTAGACATCCCATTATTGACTAATGGCTGATTTACTGCCTCTACACATAATTAACCTCCACACACATAAATGAATGTCGTAATCCCCAGATTAAACATAATTGAATCACTTAATGGGATTATAATGATAGCTAATCCACAATAATACATAACTATGTCCACTTAATGAGATTAGATCTAACAATCTCCCACTTGGACAAGATATGTATTAACTGAATATTGTGAATTATCACTTTATGAGCTCAACTTGATGCTATCATTCGCGAACATTCTCATCAATCTCGTCCATCATCAAACCAGCAACGAACCAAGGGGATTTTTCGTCACATTGAGCGTAACTAAAGCCCAAACAATGATCACATATACTGATCGGATGAATGACATAGATCGTGTGTGGATGTGTAGCATGAAAAATTACATGAAATGTGATTCATACATGTACATTTTTCAACTTAGTCCTCTGAAGTACTGAAGAGAGATCAACTGAAGTTAAGTTCATAATGGTAAACTTAAACAACATGTCCAGTTACATAATAAGCACACGAAAATACACCAAACTCCCACTGAAATTACATATCGTCATATGATTTGAGACCCATGTACGTACATATGTTCACGGAAAAGCTGAGTCCGGAACTCCTTTAGTAAGTGGATCTGCTAACATGGAGTTTGAACTAATGTGTCTCAATAGACGGTTGTCCATTCCGAACTCGTTTTTAACAACCGTGATACTTGATATCTATATGTTTTGAGATTTTGTCAAGCTTTGATTGTTATTGGCAACTATAACGGCTGATTGATTGTCACAATAAATCTTAAGTGGTCTTTCAACTTCTTGAACTACCTTTAAATTGTGACAAAACTCTTTTTCCAGCCAATTGCCAATGTTTTGATGCTTCATAGCATGCTATATATTATGCTACCGTAGTAGAAGATGCTATAAGTGCTTGTCTAGCACTTTTCCATGAGATAGCTCTTCTTGCTAGCAAATAAATATAGCCTAAAGTTGAGTTTATGCTATCAATGCATCCACAAAAAATCAGAATACCTAATGATCTCTAGTCGTTCTGATTTTCTGTACGTGAGCATGTTATTCTTTGTCCTCAGTAAGTATCTCAAAAAACTCATTTTGCTGCCTTCCAATGTGCCATACCTTGATTACTCATGTATCGACCCAAAACCCCCACTATATAAGCAATAACTGATCGCGAACAAAATTGAGCGTACATAAGGCTCACGAACACTTGTGCATATAGAAATTTTTCCGTCTCTGGAATTTCTAATGCATTCTTTTGACATTTACTGAGACTTAGATTGTCTCCTTTAGCAATTGGAGTATCTTATGGTTTACAATCCTGCATATTGTATCTTTGGAGAAGCTTTTCAATATAACCCTTTTGTGACAGCCCTAAGATATCTTTAGAATGATCTCGGTAAATCTGAATGCCTAAAACATAAGAGGCATTACCAAGATCCTTCATCTCAAAGTTGTTTGACATAAACTTCTTGGCATCACGTAATAAGTTTAGATCATTAGTTGCAAGTAAAATGTCATCGACATTTGATATTAGAAACATATACTTGCTCCCACTAAACTTATGATATATACATTCATCAGCAGGATTCATCACAAAACCGTACGAACTGATGATTTTATGAAACTTGTGATACCATAGGCGAGGAGATTACTTCAGTCCATATAGAGATTTCTTTAATTTGCAAACTATGGACTTCGGATCTCCTGTCACAAAATTTTCACGTTGTTCCATATAGATGGTTTCATCAATTTCTCCATTTAGAAATGCAGTCTTTACACCCATTTGATGCAACTTAAGATCAAACTGAGCTAGAAGTGCCATTATGAATCTGAATGAATCCTTTAATGATACTGAAGAAAATGTTTCATTATAATCGATGCCTTCACGTTGAGTAAATCCCTTTGCAACAAGACGTGCCTTATATCTTTCTTTATTACCTTTTGAGTCCCTCTTGGTTTTAAAGATCCATTTACAACCAATAGGTTTCAATCCTTCGGGTAACTCAACATGATCCCAAACGTCATTGTCATGCGTGGATTTCATCTCTTCATTCATAGCATCAATCCACTTGTGAGCATTAAAGCTCTGCAAGGCTTGTCCTAAATTAATAGGATCATATTCCTTTATCTCCAGATCAAACCTCATGTTCTTGAAGATATATACTCAAATAATTTAAGATCTGAGTTTCTTCTTGAAATGTGGATTCCTTTAATGGCGTTTCTTCTTGAGGATATACAATTTGACTATAGGAAGCTGAAGGACACAAAACATCTGCTTGAACACATGAAAGAATTAAATTTCCTTCTGTATTAACACTATCATCGTGTTCTTCCTGAAAGTCAGTGTCTCTAACTATATTTCCCCCATCAAATTCAATATCCTCAAAGAAATGTGCATTTCATGTTTCAAAGATACCTCTAGTGCTAGGATCGTAAAACTTGAAACCCCACGATTTTCCTGAATATCCAACAAAATAGCAACTAATCGTTCTAGAGTCCAGTTTTCTTTCTTTAGGGACATACGATTGTGCTTGAGCTGGGCATCCCAGATATGAAAATGTTTCAACTGGGTTTTCATCCGTCCATAGTTCGTATGATGTCTTTATAGTTGCTTTGGTTGGAACTCGATTCAATAAGTATATAGCTGTTTTAAAGCCTCACCCCATAACCTTATGTGAAGCGATGATTCAGCCATCATACTTCTCACCATATCTTGAAGTGTCTGATTCCGCCGTTCAGCAATGTCATTCATAGATGAAGTGGTTGACATAGTATACTTAGGAACAATTCCTGATTGCTTGAGATATCAGGAAAAATTTCCCCGACATTGCTCACCAGATGCATCATTCCTTCCATACCACTCTCCACCACGATTTGATCGCACATGCTTGATCCTCTTATTCAGTTGATTTTCTACCTCTGCTTTAAACATCTTAAATGTGTCCAAGGACTCTGATTTATCACAGATGAGATAAATATAACCATATCTCAAATAATCATCAGTAAAATGTAATGAAGTACTGATGCCCATTTCTAATTGCTGTAGAAAATGGTCCACACGTATCCGCGTGAATTAACTGTACTAATTTTGTTGCTCTTGAAAATCCCTTTCCTGTAGTGCGTGTGTTCTTGCCTTTTATGCAACTAACACACTTCTCAATATCCCCGACATCAAATGGTTGAAGAATTCCTTCTACGATTAATTGATCAATTCACTTCCGTGAAATATGACCGAGTCTTCTATGCCATAAGGAATAGGAATTCGAACTAGATGACTGAAGTTTTCTGCCTCTCATGCTTATATATAAAATTAAGTTGGATGGAGAAACAACATAGGTTATTGTCCTGTAATAAAGACCCAGTTCCCATAATATTGCCTTCATACTTGATACTAACTTTTCTATTTCCAAAAGTACAAGTATGACCAAATTTATCTAGAGTAGATACAAATACTAGATTGCATTTAAAAGTTGGTACAACAAAAGTATCTATCAGATAGACAAAATGACCAATGTCTAGAAGCAATCTAAATATTTCGTACCTTTCTACTCTAACTAAAGTGTCGATGCCTGTGAAGACATATTTCTCCTCACTTATTGGCTTTCGACAATGGAGGCAATCATTTCTTTTGTCTCAAACCATGATATTTTGTACAGTCCTTCTTGAAATGACCAGGTTTTCGGCAATGGAAACAAGTCAATGCTTTATCTTGATTTTGCCTTTTCTGGTCCTTTTGGAGAGCACCCCTTTGATTGATCTTTTCGTGCTTCCTTTTCTTTAATTTGGAGGTAGAAGCAAAATTTGCACTTTCAAAAAATTGAGTTCAAATAACTGGAGTTCTTCTTGAGTCCATAATGAAGTGAGATTTTCAAGACTCCATTTATGCTCCTGGATATTATATGTCAATTTGAAATGATCAAATCTTAGTGGAAGTGACTTGATGACAAAGCTTTGTTGTAGCTGTATTCATCTGGTAGAAATGTTCTCAAGTTTACCTTGATAAACCTCTGGAATCACTCGTTTTAGAGTCATTAATCATACTCTATCTGAAGTGTTCCATGCTTCGAATTTCTTTTTATCCTCTTCTGGGGGTTTAGGGTCAGTCATTGTCGAGTCAACATTGGCATAGGCTAATGCAACCATGACATCATTATTCTGTATTCGTCTGAATATATATTGCATAAGGAGGACAAAGAGTGGCTCACAACTGAAGTATGCAAAATTTAAAAAATATACATTTCCCAAGACACCAGTGCACATTAATGAGTCATCTTTGGACAACATCATCAACTGCTAGCAACATCTTGTATGTGATGAATGTCATTGACAATAAGTTCCTGTCAAAAGGCAAGCTATCTTTGGACGGCATTACCCTTCACAATGAACAATTTACTGAATAATTGTCACACAACAATTCTCACGAGTGTGTATAATCTCGTACGACGGTCACCTTCCTTTGGGCCGGCTAAGGTCTACATAGACATACACACCCAATCTAGGATCCGAAATAAGAGATCTAAACAAGAGAGCCCACTTTGGCAGGATTTTGCTTAAATCTAGAAGTCCAAAATCATAGACATGTATATATTTTGCAAAATGAGAAATCTCTTCTATTTCCAAGCCTACCTTAAGATCTTAAGGCCTTTTAGCCTTTTTTCCTGGCTTTGGACAAGAAGTAGATCCTCAAAATAACTTTTTATTGGGCCAAAATTTGGACCTATTTAGCATTAGTGGCCTTTAACAGGCCATGGAAATGCTTATTGGGCCAAGAAATAGGCCCAATTAATTATTATTGGGCTTTAGTAAGCCCAATAGTGCTTATAAGGTCTAAAATAGACCCAATTTCCCCTTATTGGACCTTAACAAGCCCTATTAGCCCTTATTGGGTCGGGTTTTTTTCCTGAAATAAATGGCCTATTTACCTTAGTGGGCCTAGAAATCGGCCCTGTTTAGTTTAATGGGCCGATTTTAGGGTAAAAATTGGCCCGTTATCCAGCTTAAGGGGCCGATTTTACCCATAAAACTGCCCTCCTCTTTTTTTTTTCGTTTTAGTTCTTTCTCTCTCCTCATCGTCTTCTTCTTCCCTCTTCTTCTCCATTTTCTCCGTCTGAACGAGGCTTGAAGAATGCGGCGATTTCGGCACAGATTTCGGGAGAATCTTCACCGACTCCGAATGGCGGAGATTTCACTTCAGATTTCGGCGACAGTTTCTTCCCGATTTCCGAAAAACTTCAAAGCCGAGGAACCGACCTTGAAATTTCGGTGGAAATCACCACCGAAATTTCGGCGGACTTGAGGCTGATTTTGGCGGCGGATTTGACGTCTTCACCGACTTAAGGAGACGTTTCGAAATTTCCCGCCGATTCAACTTCTTTCTCCGCGATCTTCGTGTGAACAGAGTTTTTGAAGATGGCGGCGATTTCGGCGGACTTAAGCGGTGATTTCGGCGAAATCGATGACATCTTAATCGATTCCTGCGATTGCGGCGATTTCTACGGCGGTTGCAACGTGTTCAACGCGTTTAATCGCCAGCTGGAGCGAATTTCCTATGATTTCGGCGGCAGTTTCTTGTGATGACTTCGAAGGCGGTTAGGCGGCAAGAACTGATTTCCGCCGCCATTTCTTCAATTTCCAGGTAAGATTTTCCTATTTCGGGAAAAATACCGTATGAAGCGGTATCTCGGGAAAATCTTTTGCCGAATTGTTTTCTTTTCTTCCCGAGTACCGCCATATGAGGCGGTTCCTTCCTTCCTTCACAGGTAATTCAATGTCGGTTTATGAACCGACATGAATTGAATCACCGACCTACCGACTTACCGACTTACCGGATTGTCGCCGACTAAAATCGCAAGATCAGTGCGATTTCAAGAGGAAGCTCTCAGGGTATTCGTCAAGATCCTGCTGCGACGAGGAACAGAGGAGAATCCGGAACTGAAGAGGATGACGCCCTCTTGATTTTCCGCATCGACATACCGGCGTAGCGACGCATCACCGAGGATTCTCTCCTCAAGCATCACGGTCGGGAGATAATTCTCTCCCCTTTCCGTTGTTCACCTTCTTCTTTATACCCTTTTCTTTATTTTAAGAACAATACCAATTTGGTATGTTCCAAACTTTATAAAATTTCGATAACGAAATTTCCTTCCTCTTCCCCGATAATTGTATCAACAATCTAAAGCAATCAACTGAACTTCAACCCGATAATTTCAACAAGAGAAGAACAATTTAATGAACTTGGCTATGAAATTCTAGAAGATCCCAATGAAAAGATTTCCTCTGAATTTCATTGAGATAGATAATAGGAAACCCTAACTATCTCAATGAATAGATGGAAAAATAAACCATCTGATCATCCTAACGAACAGATGCATAGATTGGCTCTGATACCAATTGTTGGAAACTAGAAATTATGCATCATGATTCATCAGAATAATCAGATTGTAACACGTAATTAAATGCGTACCTGGATTCACCGGATTGATCTTTATCAATGTAGACTACTGAATCGGAGAATAGTCTTCTTGAATATCCCTGATGTAACCTCCTGATCTCTAGAGGAAATGGGATTCTCTCTTGAGGGTTATGAGCATCAGGTTATCCAAGTGGACTATGGCCTCCTATTTATATGGATAGAGGAAAGCTTAAGCCTCTAATCAGTCATTAGACATCCCATTATTGACTAATGACTGATTTACTGCCTCTACACATAATTAACCTCCACACACATAAATGAATGTCGTAATCCCCAGATTAAACATAATTGAATCACTTAATGGGATTATAATGATAGCTAATCCACAATAATACATAACTATGTCCACTTAATGAGATTAGATCTAACAGTTGGTTCTTAAGAAAATTGGTGGCCTTAATCCACACATCATTTAGGCATCTTTAGATCATAATTTGGCATTTGAAGATCATTTTAGATTTAGGTAGAAAATTCTCAACATTGTCAATTTCTTCAAGAGTAAGGACTCCTAAAGCAAAAGTCAAAAATAGAAAGTCAAAGGCAACTACAAAAATTAAAAGTCAATTGATGAAGGTCAACATCAAAATTAAGTAAAATTGACTAAAATGTGGTGAATTTTTTTAATTGATTCTCATTATATTTGAATTTTATTTCTACTCATTTTATTTATGTACTTTTCATTTTAGCTAAGTGCAGCATCTTAATTCCCACATCATTATATCTTGTGATCTTCTAGTGAATTAGGAAAAACTAGGGATGATATGAATTAGCCCTCACATACTCCAGGTGAACTCTCAAAGAGTTGTACTTACTCATATGGGTGAGGGGTAGACTCTTAGTGCGTTTGGTACTAGGCTAAAAGCGAGTCCAGGAGTTAACCAAAAAGCCAATGGGAGGCTATTCTCTCTACCGTGCAAGATCTCATAGAGACAAAATTGGCAAGGAATATGAATAAGTTAAATATTTTTAGATTTTAAATTTTTTAAATTTTTATGTTGATTGAGAATATTTTTGAAAAAGTGGGAATTCTCAAAAATTTCCTCATTAGCTCTTAGATGAATGAAGTGAGATGAGAAGCAATTCAAGTTTTTAGTCCATTACTATGTGATAGAAATTAAATTGATATGATTCTAATTTTTAGAGATTATATGTTTTGATGTTCTAATTCTTATGATCGAGAGATCCTTTACACTCTCTATAGAGTGCTTAATTGAAAATTAAATTTCTATCAAAGTTTTGCCTTAAGGATGATTTTCCATATCTAATTTTTTCTACCCACTAGAGCAACTCAAAGCATCTCAATGAAATAGAGAAAAGAAAAACCCAAATACTTGGATGACAGAAAATTCTAAAATCACAGTAATTACTAGAGAAGAATGTTAAGATTGGAGCAATTGACAAAATAAATTTGCGAGGTCGTTGAAAACACACGAATTCATATCAAAATAAATACGAAACTCACCAATTTGAAATTTCAATCAAGAATTGACTAGCATACTGGTGAATAATGGTCGAATCTATGAAGATTTAGGGGGAGTTTTGAGATGTTCTTGAAGTTTGCTCAAATTAGATGATGAATTGAGTTTAAAAAATAGATATTTTAATATTTTAGGAAAGAACACTCTAAGGCGAATCCATTGAATAAAAAATCACTCAATTTTGACTAGTTTCCATGGACAAATCAGGGTAGAAAAATTGATCATGATAAGAGAGAAAACACTGAAAATTTATAAAATTTGACTAACATACTATTCAAAATTGAAATATAATGCTACAAGAAGAAAGATTAAGAAAAAAATACATAATCTAACCCAAAATTGCTTTGGATCAAGGCTTTTTTAGTCTGTGTTTAGAAAAACAAAAATATGGAGTTCAATCGGTGAATTCGTCCTATTCTCTCAATGAAATCTTGATTTCAAACACTCTTCAGATGCGGAAATGAGTCCAAAAGAGGAAGAAAACAAGATATTCAAATGTCGAGACGTCCAAATAGATCGATTAATCGCAATACCCAAGAATACTTTACATCGTCGAAGAAAGAGAGTATAAATAGACAAAATTGGGCGTGGTCGTTGGATTTAGCGATTGATCTTTGATTAACGATTTAGATGAAATGCCAGATTACGAATCATCATCGTTAACTCCCGTTCATCTGATTGAAGATGGAGTGCTCAAATTTTCATCATGTTGCACGTGAAGAAGTGTTATGTAACCTTTGTCATTTGATTTTCATCGAGTGCTTGAGATGCAGCCACGCATCACTTAGAGGAGTCCATCAAGCACGTCAAACCTGAACCATTATAACTCGTTTTGATGGGCGGCTGAGACAAGTCCATCAAATGCTTTAGATCCTCATGTCGACGCCATAGTTCTTCACGTGAAAGCCAAGACAACAATGGAGTTTCTCTGTGACCGTGTTTGAGTGCGGGTGGAGGATCACCGTATCATGGTTGACATTCCAAAAATTGGATTGATTCAATGGCCATGTGAAATTGGCATAACGACAAATCATCTTTTTCAGAAGGGGTGGTTTAAATCGTTCATCTAGAGGATCACCGTTGTCTTTCTTTATCGTCGTTAACTGAATAAATGAATGCCGTTTCATTAGTCTGTCCAAACTGTTCTGAGTAAACGATCTGAAAGAGCTTGCCCAATATTGATTGAGGCCGCGCTACTCAATAACTAAATCGATTCACGTCTGAACCGGGTAGAAAACCGGTTCAGACCCAACGCTCAAGTAAACCCACGAATGCAGGTCAGCGAATAACGTTAACCAACCAGATTGCACATAATGGAAAAGTGCCTTCGAGCTTGATATGTGAACAAATCCAGCCGGCCAATGAGAGTCGGCTACAGCACAAAAGCATCTCCAATGGTGCTACGTCAGCTCACAGAACTGTTCGGCTCAAATAATCAAGAATTGCATAATCTTTAAGCGGATAGTGAATCAATCACAAGAGCAAATGTTGATCCAATCTTCAGCTCATAACTCTTCGACGAAATGCACAGTAGATTATCGCAGCTTCTCTAACAACCTCTCAATACTTCCTCGGTGAGAGTCAAGATCTAATTGACTCCATAAATAGACTCAAAATTCTGAGAAATGAATGCAATTCTTTCTTGAGGAATATAATCACTTTCTTTAGACTGTTATGCGTTTTCTGACTCTGTCTCTCTCTGTTCACTTCTTCTATCTTTTTGAATCCTCTGTTTCTCTTACTCTTCTATGGTCTACGTCATCAGATTGCCAGAAAATGGATTTATTAATCTCTCGCGGAGTATGACTATACGAACCACGCACAAAACCGAAAAAAAAGACGTATAGGGAGGATAAAACTTGCATTTTAAAACAACTTGAATCTGTTTTGGAGCGGTTGGATATTGATTACCAATTTTTAATTAAATTTCTTTATAGTTCCATGCGCTCTTCAAATCCTAACTGAAGTCAATTCCAATGAGTTGTATGCACATTTTATTGGTCTTGTTCGACCTCGGAAGAGAGCTTTTCTGTTACACGAGAATGATGCTAAGATTTATCCCTGTTCAAAAAAAACGGCTCGGATATGTCTGTAATCGTCTTTGATTTTGTTTATCCTTCAGTGGTAGCCGACACAACCCGTTAATTCTATAGTGCGTCATTTTACGTGGTAGGAAGCTAAAGCTGATCTCATCGGGCGACTAGTTATTTTAACGAAGAATGGGTCGTCCTTTATCGTTGGAAGCGGAAGTTAATCATTGCATTCAGCGATCTGTGACATTGAACTTGACCTAACTTGGGATTTAAGCCAAAATTCGCTGCATCTTACTGAATCACGAGTCAGATCAATAACATTTAGAGAACATTTAGATTTTTATTCTTGAATGAAGTTTTACTCCAAGTATTCTCGGTCAAACTGAAAAATAAAGAAACTTTTAAGAACTGAAGTACATCTGATGGCGTCTCGTCCATTTCAAAGTACAGCTTTTATTCTTTAATATCTTCCCTTGCGAATTGCGCTACCCGATCTCCGGCGTTTGTGCGACAATGCCACGATCGTCAACCCAAACCCATACCCTGTTAAAGCTGAAGTTCTCGATAACGCCTGTTCCCACCTTCACTATTATCGCATCAACGCGAGGGTTTTCCTTCTCAATTATCTTTTCAGCAATCTTTCCATACTGCCCCACCAGTTCCGGCCACGAGCTTTTCCCTGGAGAAGAAAGTCAAGATATACGATGATTATTAACGACGGATACCCAGTAAAAGCCATTTGATTTATTATCGAGGGATTCCATGTCAATTATTGATAAGGAAAAGTAGATACCGTCAAAATATCATATGGATTGTAAAGAATATTGGCTCCTATGGACTACTTTTTATCATTTCATTCACATAAGAATCGTCATTTGGCATAAAACCGAGAATTCGGTTTCACTCCTACAGACTCGGAGGGAAATACTTCAGATCATAGCTCCTAACAAAAACAGATATATATATATTTAGAATATTCGATATAATCATGCAGGGTTTGCTGACACTAGTATTACTTTCATAAGTATTAAGAGACAGGAATTCTTTGCACATCGATGATTTCTGAAGCGCTAGAAAATGCAGAGAACATGCAGAAGAAATGTTTGAAATAACCGTTTGCTGTGGAGAAACTCAAACTTACCACCTTCTTCCATTCTTCGCCTGATCTGGATTCTACTATGTGTCAAACTTACGTTCCTTCGGTATTTATAGACTGTTCTTGGCAGGTTTTCGGATGATTGCTCGAGCACGTCATCGATCCTCGAAAATATATCTGTCCACGGCATCTGAAGCATTTTCACGTGTGAAATACGACAGTCAAAAGAGTCTGCAACAACCCCAGACGAGCGGTTAGTGAACGAGGCGCCGCATTTCCGTGACGAGATGTTTTTGTTCACATACGAGTGGTCAAACGGGAAAACTAAAAGGCTAAGGAACGTACGGCTACCGTTTCTGATCTCTCGTTCGTGATGGACTTGTTTTTCAAATGAATTTTCATTCGGTCGGCACGTCAAGGCAAAGATGTATTCCTCCCAGAAGGATAAGATGTACTGTTCCAGTATATCCACTTCTAAATTAAAACGATCCAAGACGAGGTCAAGAATGGCTGCAGGGTGACGCAGTATTCTGAGTATTTTCTTCCAAGACAACCTATCGTTGACCTACCGAGTATTGCCGTCGTTGAGCTTGGCGTAGACTGATTGACATTGATTTCATGATCAAAATGCCCAACGGTTGTCTATAAATTGAGCATCAAAACAGCCCCTTTTGTAACAGGGCATTAGCTTCGTTGAAGAGTTGAATTTACGCAGGCGGGGAAAAATGTCGGACTGTCAAGGTAACAGGGTACTTTTTTTCATTTCAATGAGAACTGTCTCCTGGTTTTGTGTTACGCTCGTGACACTACCCGGTTGAGCATTTTTGGTAACATCGATGTCTGTAGATGCAGGAAAAGACGCGTGGCCGGAACTAGTGGGAGTCAAAGGCACCGCCGCTGCAGCAATCATTGAGCAGGAGAACCCTCTTGTGAATGCCATTGTCCTGCACGTCGACGACGCGGCAACCACGGAGGAACGCTGCGACCGGGTTCGAGTGCGCGTGAACGATCACGGTATCGTGGTTGAAATTCCGCGAATCGGATAGGTCAAATTGCCAAATATTGGGTGTAAACGGAATATCTTTGTTTCAAGCAATGAGTGGTTGAAATATTTCATCTAGAAGGATGACCGTGTCTGTTGATTGCTAATAATTGAATGAATGAATTCTGTTTAATCAGTCTTCGTTGGAAACTCAGCTACACTTATATGACAAAACTAAGTCTTCTAGATCTCTTCCTCCTTCCATCCTCTCATTCTGTTCACGTCTCCCACACTTTCCAGCGATTTTTCGCCGACCTTCAAATATTAATAACCGATTGCTGGGGGAAAAATCGAGCTCTCGCGCCATGATGCGGTTGGAAGAAGAGTCTAGAGAGATCTCAAACCTTTCATCAGATGCGCGTCATCAAGTTCTTGGCAAGGTGCTGGGATAATCTTGTTGGTAATGTCTTTTTTGTTCTATCTTCTCGTTGTCAGCCCAGCTTACCTCAGGGATTGATTTAGTCTGTCGTTAGTGGTTGGTGAAAGAAAATTGAGATCCGAGGGAAAGAAGGGAAGAAGAATATTGGAAAGAAGAGAAAACTCCAGAGAGAAGAGGAAATAAAATCCTATTCAATAGAAGGTAAAAATTGATATACAACATTTAGTACATCATGTGTCGATGGGCTTAAAGTATCCGTAAAAATTTACCCATCGTGCTCTTATTGGGCGTCCCTCAGTTCCTGATCCACGGGCTGGCCTTTTCTCGAACAGCTGGTGACATGAATCGAATTCCGGTTCAGTTGAACCGGTTCAGAGGCGCGAGCTTGATGGGAGTTAGTTCTGCCTAGGCGGCCGAATTCTGGGCTTCACTCGTGGCTGAAGACGCGGCCCGGGAGAATTCCTGGTAATCTGTTCCGTGGCGTCGACCAATCCAATTTTAATTGCATTAAATGCTATTTGCGTAGGGGAAAAACTGGAAGTCTATTTCAAGAGTGCGAGTGTGGAAGATGGGATTGGCAGCTAAATAAGTTGTTTCAATGCTACCACATCAAAGTATTGGTGGGATGGTCAGAGCAATGCTCATTTAGTTGAGAAGGGTACGTATCAAAATAAATTCTGTTGTGCCATTATCTCAAGATTTATATTCAGTTTTGGTGCTTGATCGCGCAACTATAGATTATTTCTTCGAGCTCCATGATACTCAATTTGACCCGAGATATTGCTGATATTCTCCACTTGATTTGTAATCAATAGAGAACTTGCGCAATCGGTGCCGCTCTCTAAGGAGACAGATAGAGGTTGATTATATGTAGAGTCAATTAAATCAGTTATTAGTCAATAATGGCCTGACTAATTATTTATTAGATGCTTAAGCTCTCCTCATTCTCTATAAATAGGAGGCTATAGTCCACTTGAGTAACCCGACGCATATAACCCTCTAGATAGATTCCTATTTTGCTCTAGAGATAAAAAGGTTAGCTTGGGGATATTCAAGAAGACTATTCTCCACTTCAGATATCTACGATAATGAAGAATCATTCCATGAATTCAGGTATGAGTTTATTTCTGGTTTTATGGTAATGAATCTAAGATGCAAACTCAAGTTTTATTAATTATTATCAGAGCCATCTATGCATCTATTCATCAGGATAATTAGGTTATTTCTATCTATTCATCAAAATATTTAGAGTTTTCTATTCTATATCTCAATGAAATTCGAAAGAAATATTAATCTGGTCTTCTAGAATTTCACGGGGAATTTCATTTTTATTTTTCCCGTTTGATAAGTTTTTTTATTGAATTTTGATTAAAGATTTGGAGAATATACCAATTTGGTATAATTCATAGAAAAATATAAAATAGTGAAAAAGCGTGAAGATGAGGGGGGGAAAACTCTCGGTCTCAGTCAACCGTCTTCTTGCGACGCATCGACGGGGCAGGGAGACGATCTTCTTCTTTGATCCTCTTCCTATCGATCTCTACATTGTCGAAGTGAGAAAGAACTGGCGAGATAGAACCATATTTAGGCGAAGAAGCTCAATTTCTCCATCGTCTCCTCTTCCGTTCCTCGTCGCTGTAGACTATCAAGAAGTATCACTGATTCTTCCTCTTCAAATTGCAATGATCTTGTGATTCAAGTCGGTTTCTATTCTGGATAAATGTCACCTGATCCTCACCGACTAAATCACCTGAAAGAAATAAATTAAATCGTCAAATATGGCGGTAATCGAAACTCTTAGAATCCTAGAAGTGGCGGCTGAAATGATTTCTTACCGCCACACCGCCTTCGACGTTACGGATGAACATCAAGAATCGCCTTGTTCAACAATTTTTCGATTTCGGTGATTGAATCGTAGAAAAGAGAGAAGATAGAAATCGCTCCAACTGGCGATTGAAGGCATTGAACACGTTGGAACCGTAGTAGCAATCACTGGAATCGAAGAAGATGTCATCGATTTCGCCGAAATCACCGCTACATTCTGCAGAAATCGCCGTCTTCTTGGGGGACCTCCTCATACGAAGAAAACGGAGAAGATGAGGAAGAACGAGACGCTTTTGATGGGAGAGAAGAAGGGGCTAATTTTGAGAAAAAAAATTAGTCCAATAAGAGTAAAGTTCAGGGGCTGATTTTACCCTAAAAATCGACCCAATAAGTATCAACAGGTAAAAAGAGTAAGGACTCTGCTACGGGGGCAACCGGTTGCCCCGAAGGAATCTGGGGCAGCCGGTATATAAGCCAGATTCCATCCAAACGCACAAAAAAAGAACTTCCTTTCCTCTCGTGGACATGGTTTGACCCTTTTACCCACTCGTGGAGCGGGCGCGGAAAAATAAATCGAGGCCTTGGCCTCCCCCTCTCGGCTCCCGCATCCGCCCCCACCTCCGGGGAAGTGGAAGAGTTGGCCTCCGCCTCAGCCTCCACCTCCGCCACCTTCTTCCAAGAGATTTGGAATCTTCCCGTCGGCGCTTGAAAGCTGCTTCAGTTGGCACCAAAACCAGAGAATCAGACTTCCACGAGACTTGTGGAAGGTGTAGGTTCAACGGTGATAAACATGAGAAATAGTGCACGAAGGAATTTAGTGCACGAAGGAATCTGGCGTTATGCCCGATTCCATTCTTCATGATAAGCTAGATTCCATTCCGAAGGAATCTGGGGCACGAGAAATTCATCACGAAGGAATCTGCCGCCGCCACCGCCACCGAAGAGCTTCCTGTGAGACGCTGCACCACCGCCTTGAATTCTTATGGCTCAACGTAAATCCTCTCCGGTGAGGTCAAGTAGATAATGACTGGCTCCTTCATTTGAGGCGGTGGGGAATTCTTCTTCACCTTGTGGGAAAACTTTCCAGGATTGAGAGAATCTTGTTTTGTTTGAGCTCTTTTAGGGGAGGCATTCATGTTGAGCGATCGACGAAGAAGTGCGAGAAGAGAAAGAGAGAACAATTCTCTCGACATTTATGTTTAAGCACATGCACGCACCTATTTTTCTATCTATCCATCCATTCATCCATCTATCTATTTACCTAACCATCCATCTTCTTTTATCTATCTTTCTTTGACCTATTAATCTATCTCATTATCCGTCTCTTCATCTCTCTGTATACTGACAGATCGTTTTCGTGTGTCGTTAAAACACAAAGACGATGGTCAAACAAAATTTATAAAATTGAACTCACAAAGACAAGATATAATAATCAAGTATTGGGTAAGTATTGAGTCGATCTACAGAGAGCAGGGTTGACTTTAATCGTAGAGTTGACTTAGTCAAACTTAGGTTTAAAAGGAGTTTTAAATAAGAGAAAATAAGATGTGAGGAATAGAAATGATATAAATAAGCTAAATAAGAATTTTTAAGAATTGAAATCTCGGATTTGACAGAGAAAAGTCAAAAGTCAAAGTCAAAGCATTGACTTTGACTAACAGTAGATGTTCTGCAAAATCAGAGAATCAAATAGAGTCAGAAGATTACAAAAATTAGATATTTGAAAGCTAGAGAGAAAACGGAATTTATTGATATATATTTCGTAATTTTTGGATAAGAAATGGATTTATTATGAATTATTAAAAATCAACTATCAGAAAATCCCCGAAATTAACACCTCGGAGGAAATCTTCAAATTGAATGACCAAATGAAATCCAAATCTTGCAATTTCTATGTCAATGGAAAGCTAAGAACCAGAGAACAAGACCGAAATTATCAAATTCTCATTTGTAAATCAAAAGTAATTGACCCCGAAAGTCAACGTTTGACTTCTGATGAAAGATGAAGAGTCCTTGGTCAAACGTCAAATTGGAGGGTCAAATGAACTCAGAATTTGATGAATTTGCTATCCACGGAAAGCTGATGAAAAGAGGAAACCAAAATCAAGTGATTTGGAATTATAATCAAAGAGATATCTAATTTTCAAAATCAGCAACTTTTCAGACCTAAAATTGGGGAAAATTTTTGCAAAATTAAATTTCTAGATCTAGTAAAAACTCAAATTATCTCTTGATAATCGATTGAATCTCACTACTTACCCGATTGCCGCAAGAATGGGGCTTCAATTCTCATGGATTGAAGCGAATTTGCTCGGATTCTTCCTCGCGGACGTTCGGAATTCAAGGGGAAAATTCGATGAAATCAAAGAGGAATTCGCGATCAATCCCGCTTCAATTGTGTCGCAATCGAGTCTAAACGCGGGGGGATCACGATGAACTAGAGATCTTCCTTGAAATTCGCTTAATTCCCTTCATGAATCGATCAAAAGTTGAGTTTCAAAGGGAGAAATACATTGGTTTTAAAGAGGAAATTGCGCTTGAAATTGTGGGTGATGTAGCGGTCGTGGAGGCGGTTTTTTCTAGGTCGTGCGAGCGATTCCTTGGGGCGACGCTATAGCTTCGGGATTGGCCATGAATTGGCCTTAATTTTTGCCATGATCTCCGCTTCTTACTAGCCACGATGCTCGCCGCGATCGACCACGATCGACCACGATCGGACCACGATCGAGCGTCGATCGTGCTCCAGATTCTCCAGCACATGCCGATTGATGATCGTGGATTGATTCCACGCGGAAGGATCCACGATTGCGCCGCGATCGCGGTTCGATCGGACGGCGATCGTGGTGTTTTTCCACGAATTGCCTATGCCGTCAGATCGCGATCGTGAGGTAAGTCCATCGCTAGCCGTCCATCTGGACAAAGATTGGACGCTCTCGGCTTTTCCACGTGGCTAAAGGTAAGTCCGTAGATTGCGTCACTTATGCGACTTTTTACGCACGTGTTTTGATCGGTGATCGCGTGGACTCGGGTCCACGCGATCGTAGCCGTCCGCGGTGAGATCCGACGCTCGCCACGCATCCACGTCGCCTGCAAGGGAAAACTGTGCGGGAACATAGTCCCACACGGAAGAAAAAAAGAAACCTGGTGAGCTTAAATTAGGGGGTGGCCTAACGCTTTCGCGTTACCGCCCTTAATAACTTACCAGGGACCCACTATACCCGTGGGCCCTCCATTGACCAGCCTTGCCACGTAGCGCCCCTCACGGGCGTCCGCGTGGCCCGTCCACATGGCCCCCTACCAAGCGTCAGCGCCACTTGCGCCCCGCGTGGGCCACTCAGGCGCTGCCACGTGGCCTCAGTGCCGCGTCGCAACCCGAGGCGGTCCTGGGCGCCACGTCAGCCGCCGCCTGGGCCCGCTCGCCACGTCAGCGCCTGCAGGTACGTAACCCCCCTTTTTGCGAATTTTTAAATAAAAATTAAATTTATAAATCAAATAAAAATCAGAAAAAAATGCATAAACTTCAGAAATTCATAATTTAAAATATACAACTCCTTTTTAATCCAAATTTTCTCCATTGGATCACAAATTCCTTTCTTTTTAATATCATGTCATTTAAAATATATTTAGAAAGAAGAAATCAAGATGACTTATAATGTACTTAAATCATTTCTCATTAAACATTTTAAATCATAAATTCATCCTAAAATCATCCTTCCAAACATTTACTAAAGTCAAAATTTATTCAATAACAGAGATTACCTTCTATTAATTTAAACAAAAGATTAATCATCTATTAAACATGAAATTATCCCTAATTTATGCATAAATATCAACTTTAGTGAAATGACATGCCAATGGAGAAAATTCCTAAAAAGTATGATAACATGCATCATATTCACATAAAATAAGCATGAATATGAGTTAATTAAGATAAGAATTCAAGTTATAAATGCATGTTATCATCTACCAATCTACCCATAGAAATTTTAGATATATCCATCTACTTGCCAACCCATCCATCAGCTTATCCATCTCTCTTTTCTTATCTATCTATCCATCTAGCTATCTGTCTACCTACCTATCTATTGATCTATCTACCGTCGCAAAGTCAACGTGCAGTTAGTTAAGAGAAAAAAGTCATAGTCATTGAAAGAAAGTAATTGCCAACAGAACAAGATTTATTTTCTTGAATATTTTCCTCTTTGTTTTGCAACAAGCAGCTTCATAATCTGAAGAATCGTTATAACCTGTTCTTTGAGAAAAAAAAAGTCAATCAAATATTGTATATTTCATTTCTTCTATCTAAAATACTCTATAATGCCAGATATTTTGCATCAGATGATGGGATGTTGTTGAGGAGGATCAGTCGAGATTGTTGTCCTTGTGTTTCCGGTAGAAGAGCCTCAGAGACTAGGATATCCCAGTCGTTGTGTCGCAGGAAGGGAAGCCATCCATATCTAGAGAGAGAGAAAGACATTTTAGTGAGAGTGAGTGTGTAAAGGTCATCAAACAAGAGAGCAAAAAAAGCTCAAATCTCATGAAGAGTTGGAATAGTGATTGTTGAATGAGAGCATAACGATGATAAGAAGAAAAAAGATACGTCGCCTTGCACTGCCCTAGAGCCAAACTGAAACGACATCCAGGGGATTCCGGGAGCTGGAGGAGAAATTTTCAAGCCCCTATCGTATTTGAACCACCCCACCAACTATTCTTTAATATTGACATTTCCATTTCGAGTAATTTTTTTATCTACTTTGCAGATTCTATATTCTTAGAACCAATTTTCTGTATTTTATGACAAGAAAATTGTAAAACCATGGCCGTGGATTCTTCTATCCATGACTTGATTCGTCCTACTCTTCCTCTCCTCTCCAACATTCACATCAATGTAGGCATTAATAGATCATTTTATTCACCTCTCCTCTCCTTTCCTGCATTTTTGCGAGACGATTTTGCTGAGCCGGATTTCGCCCCCGTAACAGAGTCCACAAAGGATTTCGAAAATAATCAAGCGATCAAGATATGCAGAACAAATTAAAAAATTGAAGAACTGAATTCACCAAGTCCTGCATTTCGTGCATCAAGATATATGAACAAGATATTCACCTCTCCCCTTCTTTCCTGCATTTTCGCGAGACGATTTTTCCGAGCCGGATTTCACCCCCATAGCAAAGTCCTTTCTCCGAGCCGGCGGGAATGGAAGAGAGAGACAGAGAGAGAGAGCCGGCTGTGGCAGAGGGAGGCGGCCGGGGCGGTGGCCTCGGTGGGAGCCAGTGGCGCGATACGGAGGCGTCGGCCGGGCTGGGCGATGGAAAAGAAGAGAAGAAGAAAGGCGAGAGAGAGAGAGGAGGGAAAAGTTTGAGTTCCCGGTTTAATTGGATCAGCGAGGCTGAAATAATTTTTCCCAAGATTCCTTTGGTTGCCCAAGATCCCTCCTTTGGTTGCCCAAGAGTCCAAAGAGTAAAGGGGGCCGATTTCAGGTGAAGGGTGCCGATTTTAGATAAAATCAGCCCAATAAGTATCAACAGGGCCGATTTTATTTAAAAATCAGCGCAATAAGCTAAAACAAGGCCAATTTTTACTCAAAATTGGCCTAATAAAGTGAAAGAGGGCGTATTTTGAGGGTCAATAAGGCTCAATTAGGCCTATTTTAGGCCCAATAAGACCCTGATAAATTTCTAAAGCCTGAAAAGGGGCTAAAAGGCCATAATATATTAGGCTAGGCTTAAAAAAAGAAAATAAAGGAAATAGAGGAGCTTTCTCACTTTGTAAATTATATACATATCTATGATTTTTGGACTTTTAGAATTTAAGCATTATCCTGCAAAAATGGGCTCTCTTGCTTAGATCTTTTACTCCAAATCTTAGATGGAGTGTGTATGTCTATGTCGGCTCTAGCTAGCCAAAAGATAGGCGACGGTCGTACGAGATTATATTTACTTGTGCGAATTGTCATGTGACAATTATTCATTAATTTGTTCATTGTGAAGGGTAAAGCAATCAAAAGATAGCTTGCCTTTTGACAGGAACTTATTGTCAATGACATTATCACATCAAGATGTGGCTAGAAGTTGATACTGTTGTTAAAAGACGATTAATTAATGAGCAATAGTGTCTTGAAAAATGTATATTCTAAATTTTACAAATTCGGTTGTGAGTTACTCTTTGTCCTCTTTATGCAATATATTCAAACGAATACATCATTAGACAAGGAAATAGAGTTCCTATTTTGACTTCCATAAATTTCAAGAATTGGAAGATTGATGTCATGATTGTATTGTATTAGCCTATGCCAATCTTGATTCTGCCATGACAGACCCTAAACCCCCAGAAGAGGATGTCAAGCATTCTCAAGCATGGAAAACTTCAAATTGAGTATGCTTAATGACTCTAAAAGGAGTGATTCCAGAAGTTTATCGAGGAGAACTTGAGAACAAAGACCTAACTGCCAAGGAATTTATGGAGAAGATAGAGAAAAAGTTCTCTAAAAATAAAGTTGTGGAAACTAGAGAGTTATTTATGAAGCTATCTTCCATCCAATACAAAGACTGAGGACAAGTTAGAGAACATATCTACCCGATGAATACAATTGCAGAAAAACGAGGACAATTGAGATTGGAAGTAGCCGACAATATGCTAATGGAATCTTTCCTCAGGTCACTTCCGCCCACATTTGATCATTCATATTAATATATAGCATACAAGAGCATAAATGGAGTCTTGAGGATCACACATTACTCTACGCTCAGAAAGAACTCCGTTTATATGAAGTTAATTATGAAAGTAGAACTTTCATCTCTACCTCAAAATGAAGAAAAATTAAGCATAACAAGCACAAACAAGGATGTGCTCTAAAAAGAACTAGAAGAGGCAAAAAGCAAGATAAAGCATTGACTTGTTTCCATTGTCACAAACTTGGTCATTTTAAGAAAGACTGTACCAAATATCATGCTTGGAGAGAAAAGAAAGTTAATTTCACTTCTCTCATTTGTACAAAAGTTAATCTTGCCACTGTACCTACCCATACTTGGTGGCTAGATTTCGATGCTACTATTCATGTTAGTGTGTCAATGTAGGGTTGCCTCCATTGTCGGAAGCCAAGAAGTGAGAAGAAATATGCATTCGCTAGCATTGACACTTCAGCTAGAGTAGAAGGGATGACGAGACGAGACTGTGAGGTCATCGATTTCATGCGGTATCACGTCAAAAATAATTCCAACCTTACCAATTTTAGGAAATTCACTTGAATTGACGGGTATAATGGTAAATATGGGTCGAATCCACAGGGAATTAAGGAATTTCTTGACGTAATCTTCAAATTTGATCAAATCAGATGAGAAATTGGTGGTAAAAATTGGGGAAAATGGTATTTTAAGAAAGAAGACTTCAAATCGATTCTATGGAATCAAGAATCATTGAATTTGGATTTGATTTCACGGAGAAATCGAAATTCGAAATGGAGAGAAATTTTGGAATGAAGAAATCGCGATTTTAGGTGAAATTGTATGAAATTGAAATCTAAATCTTAATCTAAACAGAAATTAAACATTATAGGAAGAGAAATCATGAAAAACCACTCCCACTAAACTCGTTTTGCGATCAAATCGTCGCTATTAAGCCGGTTAATCGCGAAGATCATCAAGAACGTCTCGACGAGCTTCAAGCTGCGATTTCGCAGTCAAATCTCCACCAAATCTCGACTTCAAATGCTCCGTGGGTGCGGAAATGGGTGTAGAACACAAGAAGATCGAGAGAAGCGAGAAGAATGGTGTCTAGATAGCTCAATTGGATTGAAATTCAACTCGGATGCTTACAAACGATGAAGAACAAGTCTTTTTATAGGGCGTCATTTCGTAACCGTTCGATCGTTTTGATCGACGGTTACGATGGAACGGTCCATCGTGGACCGTTTCAAAAATATTGTAGCCGTCCGATCGTGATGGACGGTCCAGATGCGACTGTTAGAGATGCGTTTATAAAACGCCTTCAATCGCGCCCGTTGGATCTTGATCTGACGGTCGAGATGCGTCTCGCGCGATTAAATCTCGGCCCTTATAATCCATTTAACTCAGCACGTGGCTTGATCATCGCCGGTGGTCCACGGGTCTATTCGATCGACGCGCGTCGATCGATCACTCGGCCCGATCTAACGCTCTCCGTCGCGCCACGTTACCTGCATCAAAAGAAAGGTGTGGATTAGTCCCACACGGGAAATAATTTAGGAAACCGTCGGGTTTATAATACCCGACGGCTTTGTACATTTGGTTACCCCTTCCCATATAGGCAAGGCTGAAGAACTTTATTATATTTAGTAATAATAATATATAATATATATACGCCACATGGAGTCAGCGTGGCGCTGCCACCATGCTGAGTGCCACGTCGCATCACGTGGCCCCCAGCTGGCTAAAACCCCTTTTTGCATAATTTATTTTAATTAATTTTAAATAGAAATAGAATTCACAAAAATCTGAAAAATCTAAAAATAGAAAATTCATAACTTTATATATATAACTCCAAATTAATCCAAATTTCTTTCATTTGATCCGAAATTTAATTATCTCATTATTCTAAAAAGAAATCAATTTTAATAAATAATAAGAGTTTAATTTATTATTCCATGCATATCTATTTATTAAGCATTTAAACTTTAGAAATAAAATGAATGTTTATAGTGCTCTCTTATTATTTTAGCTTTGAAAAGCAATTTATAATCTCAAGAAAAATATAGAGTTTATCAAATTGTTAAACTCTTAATTTATCAAAATTAACCCTAAATTAAAGTATTTTGAAGACTATAATGACTTTTAATAAAGAATATGGAGAGTACATATAAAGTATGATAACATGCATGAAATGAAATCATTTATACTTTAATATGCATGAAAAATCATGTTTTTATGATGTAAATATAACAGCATTTTATCAAAGTGGGATCAAAGATATATATTTGACTTCTAAACACAAGTCATTATGTCAATCTAATAGATACTTTTGTTCTACCCTCATTTATAAGTAATCTAGTGGATGTATCTACTCTAGACAAGTTTGGTTATACTTGTACTTTTGAAAATAGAAAAGTTTATTGTCAGCTAATGAAGACAATGTTATTGGCACTAGATCTTTATTACATGATAGTAACTTGTATTTACTTAATGTCATTACTCCATCCAACTTAATCTTACGTACGAGCATGATGAGGCAGCAAACTCAAGTCACCTAGCACGAATCCTATTCATTATGGCATAGAAGACTAGGTCACAATTTTACAAAAGACCTAATTGATCAGTTAATCATAGAAGGAGTTCTCCAGCCATTTGATGTATTGAAAAATGTGTTAGTTGTATAAGGGGCAAGAACACACGCACTACAAGAAAGGGATCTTCATGAGCGAGCGGAACTATTACAATTAATCCACACAGATACATGTGGCCCATTTCCTACAGCAACACGAAAATAGACATTGATACTTCATTACATTTACTGATGACCACTCGAGATATGGCTACATTTATCTCATTCATGAAAAGTCAAAGTCTTTAGACACAATCAAGATATTTAAAGCAGAGGTAGAAAATCAACTAAACAAGAGAATTAAGAGTGTAAGATCAGATCATGATGGAGAGTTCTATGGAAGGAATGACAGATCTAGTGAAAAATGTCTTGAAAGTTTTGCCCATTATCTCGAGTACTCAGGAATTTGTCCCTCAATATACTATGTGAGGCACTCCTAGTATGAATGGCATTGCTGAATGGCACAATCGAGACACTTCAAGATATGGTGAGAATTATGATGGCTCAATCATTGCTTCACATAAGTTTGTAGGGGAGAGGCATTAAAAACAACCATACACTTATTGAATAGAGTTCTTAAAAGAGCAACTATAAAGACACCATATGAAACTATGGACAGGAAAGAAAACCCTAGTTTGAAGCATCTTCATATTTTGGGGACGTCGAGCTCAACCACGACGGTATGTTCCTAAGGAAAGAAAACTAGACTCAAAAGAATAAGTTGTTACTTTGTTAGATATTGGGAAAAATCTTAGGGGTTTCAAGTTTTACAATCCTAATACTAGAGGTATCTTTGAAACTTGAAATGCACATTTCTTTGACGGGTATTGAATTTGATGGGGGAAATAAATTTAGAAACAATAACTTTGAGGAAGAACACGATGATATTGTTAATGTAGAAGATAATTTAATTCTCTCACGTGTTCAAGAAAATGTTTCACGTCCCTCAACTTCCTTTAGTCAAATTACATATCTTCAAGAAGAAGTGCCATTAAAAGAATCCACAATTCAAAAGGGAAATCAAATTTCAAATAATTTGAGTATATATCTTCAAGAACATAAGGCTGATATAGAGATAAAGGAAAATGATCCTATTAATTTAAGGCAAACCTTGTAGAGTTTCAATGCTCACAAGTGGATTGACGACATGAATCAAGAGATAAACTCCATTCATGATAATGACTTTTGGGATCTTGTTCAGTCACCTGAAGGATTGAAACCTATTGGTTGTAAATGAATAATTAAAACCAAGAGAGATCCAAAGGTAATTCATAAAGATATAAAGCACGACTTGTTGCAAAGGGATTCACTCAACGTGAAAGCATCGATTATAGTAAAAAAATTTCTCCTATACCATCAAAGGATTCATTCACAATCATAATGGCACTTGTGGCTCATCTTGATCTTGAGTTACATCAAATAGATGTGAAGACTGCATTTCTAGTGGAGAAATTGATGAAACCATCTATAAGAAACAACCTGAAAATTTTGTGATTGGAGATTCAAAGTCCATGGTCTGCAAATTAAAGAAATCTCTTTATGGACTGAAGCAATGTCCTCATCAATGGTATTGATAAGTCCAAATTAACCTAATTAATTGTGTTGTTATGCCTTTATTCGGACTTAATCAATAATAGTGTATCTAAAAGAAATTTTCCCTTTAAACTCCTAGCTATCTAAAGATTAGGCTTAGTAAGAGGGGTCAATCCAAGGGAGGATATGGCAAAGTCTGCCTTTCTTTTTTTATTTAATTTAAAACTTCGTCTCATCCAACTAAACTCAGTAGTGGTAGAGACTTATTATTAAAGTCAACTCAGTATGATCTCATAGTGAATGTTTTCTATTTTACCACATTCTCTTCTACATCAATTTCCGATTATTATACTAAAGAAAAATAGACTCTATTGAGAAAGTTTAATTTTTTCAATTAAGATTTGAAAGAGAGATTAGGAACTTCTTACTTTAAGAGCTTCTTTTTATTCAGATCTAGAATTCAATTTCATTTTTTTATCTATTATATTCTATTTTATTCTTATTTACCTTTCTCCATTTCTGTAGTTGTCTTTTTCTGATTTAATAATCTATTTCCCTCTTAGTATAGCTACTGAATAGAGAATCAGACTGATTTTAAATCTTCTCAACTTGTATCAAATCTGATTTGAATAAAATAAAGCACTCACCTAAATTTTCTAAGTGAATTCACACACAAAATGGAAATAAGAGAGTAGAGACTGTATCTCTTTAATATTCCTTTTGTTTTCTGCTTAAAAGAAAAGGATAACAAAGAATGAATTAACGAACTAAGAATCTGAAACCTAAAATTTCAGTTGAATCAAAATTCAAAAGATACTAAAAATGAATTATAAATTCTGTATGAATTTATTTTAGTGAATAAATCTTGTGAATAAATGATTTGATAGACGGAAGAGAAAAGAAAGAACAGACGGAATAAACGAAGTGAAAATATAAATCCTAAAATTTAATTTGAATCGAAATCCAAAAGGAAGAAATAAAAAGAATGAATTACAAATGCTGCTGTAAGAATCCATTACAATCAACAAATCTAGAGAAGAATTTATTCAACTCAAAAGGAAAGAAAATAAAAGAAAACAAAAAAAAACATTTTCATCTAAACCTAATCTCGCAAACTTATTTGCAGCTTCCGATCGGAGGAATCAACGCTCCTCGAATGCTCACGGTCGTCACTGCATCAAGGTGGAACTTCTTTCCCGCTGTGTCCTCTAGGCCAGGAATCAACGGGCCTCCAAAAGCTTCTTCTCTTTCTTTGATTGATTTTCGAAATTGCGCGAGTTTGTTTTGCGATTTTTTACGCTCTTGATACATGTTGCTCTGCATACGTCGTTGCGTTCCATTTTGCGATTGCTCTAGCGCCTATCTTCTTTTCATTGATTGGCGGAGGAAGATTTTTGTGTCTTCATCTCGTACTCCACAGGTGAGCTAACAGTTGACTGTGTACACATGATCGTGTACACAGCCTACTGCCCTCTTGCGTGATTGGTTCATATCCTTCACGTGCACTCCTGTCCACAATGCTTCGCAAACCCATTAGTAACAACAGGCCCATTAAGGGTATTAGTAAAATAAATTGAAGTAAAAAAAAAGTATAAAGGTAATTATTTATGAAAGTAATTATTGCTTTAAAAATTCTCATAACAGCCCTAAATCATCGTAATTAACTCCTCCTGGTTCAAGTGTAAAGAAAGTGTTTATTCCGAATATAATATCATGATAACATGAAAAATTTAGATTGATAATGACATTTAATGACCAAAATGTAGGAGAAATGGATGGCTTAGATACTCAATTTTTCTTGCTATCATAACCCCCCACTTTACCTATTGCTAGTCCCTTAGCAATGATTAAGGTTTCAACAAGAGATATGACAGAATGAATTGAAGTGGTTGTCAATTGCACACCGATTCGTCTCAAAATAAAGTCCAAACTTACCAATTTTAAGAATAAATCACGAATTGAAGGGTATAATGGTAAATATGGGTTGAATCCACAAGGAATTAGGGAAATTTCTGATGATCTCCTTGAATTTGATCAAATCGGATGATGAATTGGTGATAGAAATTAGGGAAAATTATATTTTATGAAAGAGGACTTGAAGAAGAATCCATAGAATAAAAAATCAATAAATTTGACTATAATTTCGCGGAGAAATTAAAGATTAAAGATGGGTGAAATTTCTGAAACGTAAAATCGCTAATTTACTGAAATTAGAACTAAAATTAAACTAAATTACTAATCTAAAATGAAATTAAATGGTAGAAAATGATAGATTAGGATAAAATACTATCCCTAACCCACAATGGCGATCATATTGATCCAATTAATCGCCAGAATCAAGGCTATTCATAAAAAATCCAAAAATCGTGATCGTGGAGTTCAAGTGTCGATTTTTCCTTGTCGATCGTCGAAATCTTGATCTTTGTGGATGCGGAAATGAGTCTAGAAGCAATTGGGATCAAAAGATTCAAGAGATTCGGTGTCTATACAGTTCAGTTTGATTGAATTGCTCTCGAATGCTTTACAAATACGAAGAACATCTCATTTTATTGGAGATTTGGGCGTAACTGTCCGATGAAATGCATCACTGCTCTGATGAAACGCGCAGATGGGAATCGTCACCTTTCAGTCGTGGCTATTGGATCGCGACTGGATGCGTCAGATGAAGCCACGTCGCATGCGTTTAAAATGCCTTAGAAATGCATCTCGTTGGATCGCAATTGGATGCCTCAGATACGTTTTCAATCGATTTAATCAGAGTTGTTATAAGTCTTTAGATCGACGGCTCTGATTAAATCATTTTATAAAACGATTCGTCGACAAATCCCGTTGCGCCACGTACCCCATCTCTTTAAGTGAAGATCAAGGGCCACGATCCTTTGCACGATCGGATGCCCCTTACGCTGTCACGTTACCTCCTGCGTCGACCGTTCAATCGCGACGCGATCGGATGGCTCTGATCGCGCCACGTCACCTGCGTGCTTTAAAAAATTCTAAAAAATTGATTTAAATTAGAAAAATTGATTTTTAATTCCGGAAAATCCTTCGAAATTCACTAAAAATTCAGAAAAATTCGGAAAATTTTTGGGAAAATCCCTAAGAATTAGAAAATTTATAACTTTCAAAATATAACTCCAAATTAATTCAAATTTCTTTCATTTGATCAGAAATTTAATTATCTATCTTTCTAAATAGTCAAATTTAATTAATAACAAGAGATTTATTTTTTTGGAAAGTACATTCATTCTTGCAAGATTTTAACTTTAGAAAATTAAATAAATGTTTATAAAAATGATTTCTCTTATTATTTAACAGTAAAAACTATTTATAATCTTAAGTAAAGATGGGTTATAAAATAATTTATCTTTAATTCACAATAATTAACCCTAAATTAAAGTATTTTGAGATTATAATGACTTTTTCAAAGAATGATAGAGAAATTCTCATAAATATGATAATATGGATAGGAATGAAATCTTGCATGCCTTAATATGCATTAATAATCATGTATTATCAGCTCGCCTCTCTCTCTCTCTCCTCTCTAGGTTCCTTAGTCTCTCTTAGCTCGCCTCTCTCTCTATTCTCTACCTTCCTCGGTCAATAGTCACACTCGCCTTTTTTTTCTACCTCAATCTCTTGTTATTTATTCTCTTCCCTCACACACGCTCTCGCTTCTACCCCTTTCTATTCATCTATTTTCTTACTCTTTCTCTCTATCTATTTTCCCTAAAAAGGTCTCCCCTCTAGCTCTTTTTTCCGTCCATTTCTCTCTCTCACTTCACTACCTTTCTCCCTTGATTTTCCAACCTCTCAACTCATTCTCTCTTTATTCTTCTCTCTCTTGCTTTTTTTCTTTCTTCCCGGTTTAGATTTCCTTAATTCTTCCTTCAATTACTTTTTTTAGTTTGAGTTTAGAATTCTTGCATCTATAGGTCTACTTAAACCATCTTCAACCCATTAAAATTCAGCCCTCTCGTGGTCAACTCGGAGAGTCGGCCATCAAACCTTCATCATTATTCTCATCTCAACTCCTATTATTAATTTTTTTGTGCCCTAGAATCCCTGTGGATCGACCTAGCAAGCTATACACCCTAATTACCTCGGTTGCTTCATAGTCTCCTAGCTTATAAATAGTAATTTTTTTGGGCTTAAACACACAAAAACTTTGGGCTCAGCATATTCCACTGCATTTGATGTGTTGATCAAAATTTCAGAAGGCACATTGACCTTAGAACTAAACATAAGGACCATATAAAAAGCCATTACATGAATCAACTCGATTGACATTTAAATATAACATCATTTAGAGATTTATAAAGATCAATTTAGTGAATTTTTCTCTCAAAAGAGCACCCACTATCTATCCTTGATGTCTTCACATTGATGGCCATAGGATTAGTCATACTTATCTTATGAGTCAAATTAGACACTACTAGTATTTCCAAATAATTGGACGTTCTTCTCTAAGACCCCCTTGAATAAAATATTTATAACATATGTTTAATACTACTGATCATTATATTATTACCTCATTTTAATTCACTTAGTCATTGCATATGCTCATGTACATTGACGAGATAATTTCCTATGGTCATTGATTACAAAAAACTCGTGTCAAAAAAAGTTCCAAACTCACCAATGTAAAGTTATAATAACAAATTAAAGAGTATAGTGGTGAATAAGGGTCAAATCTATAGAGAAATAAGAGAAATTTTGAGATGTCTTTGAAATTCAATCAAATCAGATGATGAATTCTGGTGAGAAATTAGGGAGTTTAGACTATTAAGAAAGATAACTCAAAGATGAAGCCATAGAATAAAAAATCATGGAGTTTGGATCAAAATTCACGGAGAAATCAAGGAATGAAATCGAGATGGAAATTTCATTCAGTAAGAGAGAGAAAACATAAAATTATCTACAATTCGATTAATCTACCATTCAAAATTAAAATCTAATGCTATAGGAAGAAAGATTATAAAGAAAACATGTAATCTAACTTGATGTCATGCTCGAAATGGTCTAATTAATAGCCGCATTCAAGGCTTTTCATTCGGCAATTTTGAAAATGAATTTCGATGTTCAAGATGATTTCTTCCGATTCTCTCCACCAAATCTTGATTTCAAACACTCCTTGGACACGAAAACAGGTCAAGAAGAAGTAGAAAGCAAGAAATTTCAAGACTAAGTTGTCTAAAGATTTTGATTTGCTCGAAACATCCAAGAATGAGTTTTTTTGTCGAAGAACATGTCAATTTATTGGAGAATTTGGGCGCAATCGTTTGAAGCTTGTCTAGATCTTTGATCAACGACTCATATTGAACACCGATTCATGAATCGTCGTCATTAAGTTGCGTCCGTTTGATTGATGATGAAGCGCTCAGATTTTGTCACGTCACGCGTACATTGGGTACATTTAATCTTGACAGTTTAAACTCCTCAGATCAGCTGCTGAGAGGAAATCATCATAAAACAAATCGTCGCCTAATAAGATGCATCCACGTACACCCTTGAGTAAGTGCCATGTCTCCTGAAAATCGCACGATCAAACGCTCGAGATTCTGCTATGTCTCCTGCAAATAAAAGCAAAGATAAATAGTCTCAAATGATAAAAATTCAGATGATTTGACAAGTATATAAGGTATGAATGTATAATGGGTAAGCAAAAATCCATAAGGGAAGCTTGACCCACTAATTACTCACACACGCACACACGCGCACACATTTGCATGCATACGCCGCCAAGTGGAGTGTACACACGTCACCTTGTGGCAATGCTCTGCCATACTAGCGCCCTATATTAAAAATTAATTATTTTTTAAAAATTGAAAATAAGTTTAAATAAATTAAGAAAAATTCCAGAGAAATCCCTAATAATTAGAAAATTCATAACTTTCAAAATAGAACTCCAAATTAATCCAAATTTATTTTGTTGGATCAGAAATTAAATTATCTATCATTCTAAAAAATTTATTTAAATAACAAGAGAATAAATTTTCATTTCAAAAATACACTCATTCTTCTTTAGAAAATAAAACTAGAAAAATACATGAGTGTATATAAAAATAGTTTATCTTATTATTTAATCATGAAACTATAATTATGATCTCAAATATAGATGAGAATAAAACTATATTATTGAATTATGAATAATTACTCCTAAAATGATAGATATATCCTAAAAAAATGATAACATGCATACAAATGAAATATTTTATGTCTTAATTTGCATTAATAATCATGTAAATTCATGCATATATTGTATGTTATCAGACATCATTCTCAAACATCACAAAAAGAAAACAATGAATAGATTTCATTTTAATTCATGTAAATGAGATATGGAAGTGTGATTAAGTATAGGCCACATAATATTCATCAGCATAAAAGACTTAACAATCAATCGTAGCCTATACAACACCATCAACCATCACAAGTCATGTCTTATTGCTTATAAATTCAAATAGACCTATAGGATTGACAACATAAAGTCCTACTAACAAATTAAAATCTACTCAAAGTCTTCTCTCTTTAGTGATCAATTAGAATTGACCATTTCATTGACTTGACATCTCCAAGGCCTTTCGATCTAGATTTTTAGGGAGCAATGTTTTGGGTATGTTTCTCTATAGGAGACCTCAAAGGTATATTGTCTAAAACATGCAATATATGGCCTAAAGTAGAGTCCATGAGTATGATCTGATAAGTTCAACCACATTATGATTGCATGTGGTTTTTGTCAAAATGCATCATTGACTCAAAAGTATTCTAGAAGTAGACTCAGGCTAAGAGTGTCATTCTTGAAGTGAATGTTATTTATTTTCTAATTATTAGAACTTCAAAGTAGGGATTTCTTAAGTATCTATAAACTATGTCTCTCTTTTCCACATGGGAAAACCAAGATATGTTATGTCTTGGGAATTGGGTTTAAAAACCGACTTTGAATCCATGATCCTTAATTAGCCCAAGTATGTGCTAGGTCTCTTAAAGGAAAAAAAGGTTTTTTTCAAGGTGCAAACTAAGAACCTCAATGATTGACTCTAAACCTAACTATCAAGATATTGCCTCTTTACTTCTTTAGAAGGACAATCATTATCAATGATTGATTGGGAAATAGGTAACAAAAGTGATAAGAAATCTAGTTCTATATATTGCTTGTATTTGCAGGCAACCTTTTTACATAGAAGAGAAAGAGGCAAAATGTTGTCCCTCATTCCATCATGGAAGGCAATAAGCCCACTATGTCCAATATTGTTTTTGAGATGATATGAATTCGAACTCTTATTCAAGAGTTGGATCTCCTGGTTATCTCTCCTACAATATGTATTGCAATAGCTAGGCTGTCATCCTTATTATGAGAAATCCTACTTCCCACGGGCATACCAAGAACATTGAGGTGGATTGATGCTACATGAGTGACAAGGTCCACAAGGGCCTTATCATAACTCCACATCATAACATCAAAATAAGTCTAGGACCTCCTTTGACTCTTTTTTTAGAAAAGAAGAAATGTTTGATATTCATATTTCTCCTGGAGGAAGAGTGTGAGTGAGCTCTTGGGGCCTGTCAAACCCAACGTCATATTTGTAACTCTTCTCTCGTGTTTATAACCACTCTTCACTATAAAAGAGGCAACGGCCTTAAAATTTGTCTCTTCAATTGTTTTTTTCATCCCTAGAATTTCCACAAGTGCCACAAAAGACTATTATATGACTTCTTGAGGTTTATGCATAAAAACTAAAGTTATTAATCATAAATACCAAAGCTTTTGAAATAGTAATCTCCATCTAAGAAAATATTCCTGAGCCTTGTGATTTTGAGATGTTTGCATTCAATGATAGTTCAATATTGGAGTCTCAAGAGCTGCGAAATTTGACTATAAGATCCCCATCGTATTAAACTCTCTCTCTCTCTCTCTCCCCCCCCCCCATCTTTCTCTTCTTTCTCTCTAGACCTTCCGCCCTTGCTATTTTCATCTGTCTCTCTCTCCTCATCTCTCCATTGTTGTCTTCTCTCTCTCTCTCTCAATCTTTTCCCCTTGCTATCTCCCTCCCTCTTTTCTTTCACTCTTCCTCTTTCTCACCTTGCTCTCCCAACCTTACTGTCTTGCTTCCCTTCTTCACTAACCCTCTTTCTATCTCAATCTCTATCTTGCTCCATCCCTTTCTCCCTCTTTCTATCTCATTCCAGCTTTCTCTCTCTTGTTCCCTCCCTCTAAATATTTCGAAGATTGTATGACATATATATACATATTATTCAATTTTACCGAACTGGGATGGAGAATACGAACCCTCAAGAATCTCCTAATTTAAAATAGCCCTTTTTGACAAAGTACAAAATAGACACTAACAAGTGACAAGAAAGAACTCCAATTTGGGATGTTGGCAAACCAAGAATACCATTTTTCTAGAACCAAGAGAGGGAAGAAAAGAAGCCTCTATCATAGTCATGGCAGACCTTATAAAATTGTCTAAATATCCTTTACAGGTGGAGAAGCACCCAGCCAGTTGATGGGCATCTCTCCCCAAAGAAAATAAATGTTACTTTGTTCAAGACTCTCACGATCTTTTACACATACTTTTTATCTCCCTCACTGTCCTATTCGATTGTGCTCTCTCACTCCCTCTCTTCCTCACACTCTTCCTCTCTCTCTCCCTTCCCCCCAAGGAGAAAAGTTCATTTCATGTCTATGATAGCAGTGTTGTGCTGCTCCCATGAAAAACCAATACATAAATGACAGGGTTCACAAATATCCATAATCTCTTCGAGAAGAAAAAGATAGGCAACAAAGAGGTAGCACTTTTGGTCCTGCCCTTCTCAGACGATCCACAAATCTTCTGGGAAAAGAACATAGCCCAACATTTTGATTCTCAAATGATCCATCCTTCGGGAGAGTCTTTTAGAATCCCATAGAAAAAAACGGATGGACTATTGCTAACTGCTGATGGGGTAAACCTCCTCAACTGGTAGATAAGAATGGTACCATTCAATTGCCATAAAAACCCATTTTGAGAAACCCATTAAAACAAACTTCTACTATGAAGTGTTGCAGACCTCAAGAATTCATTTGCACCATTAACCGAAATTGCACCTTCCATATACATAAAATGCGTGCTTCATTTGACTCTACTGCTGATTGCAATGGCATCACCAGAAATAATATGACTCAATTATGAACATGGAGAAAAATTACAGAACAAATTGATGTTCCACTGCTACCTCAAGTGCTGCCCGTTGAGAGAGCACAATGCCCTTTCTCAAGCTCATTAGCAAGCTTGGAGGCTACTGATTTTAAAGATATAGTTTCCGACACAGTATCAATATCCCTTATATGCGAGGACTTAGACAGGAAAATCAACCTCCCTATCTGAAACTGTTTCTAACAAGTGATTCCAAAATCGTAAATCCTCATTCACATTTGCTGTCTTCAATATTTCTAAAATTTTACTTCTTTTGGCGACATTTCTTCCTGCTCCTAAGCCAGTGGCGGTTGCAGCACCCACTGCATTTGCGAGAGCTAACATTTCAATCTTTGGCATATTCTGTAGGTACCCAAAAGCAATTGCAGCTGTAAAGCTGTCTCCACATCCAACTGTATCAAGTACATCAACCTGATAGACAAAATGGTAAATAACTCTTATCAACAGTCTGTTATCTGACAAGAGACAAGTAATTTAGGGCATAAACGATCTAAACTTGGTTAATGACTCTTTGATGATGATCCCTTTAATCCAGTAAAATAAACATAATTAGGGAATAATTGATCTAAAATGGTCAGTAATTATTTTTAAATTATAATTTTATAAAATGAACTGGAAGTAATTAGCGCAAACGAAATATAGAGTGACTCGTGTCTCGTTTGTGACTAAAACTAGATAAGTAATTTGGGCATAGAGGCTCAATATGATTTATGATCCTTCGTAGGAGAAAAATTAGATCATAATATATTTAAAATGGTCAATGATTCTTCATAAAAGATACTTTTGTGCAATGACAGGGAAAAAATAAGTGAAAAAAAATGAAAACTGGTTAAACCATTTTCTGCAAGAGATAGTTTTCTTTAGTAATAGAGAAGTAAATGACATAAGGGATTTATAAAGGTCAGAAACTCTTCTAAAATAATAATTCAATGAAGTAGAAGCAATTACAGGGCATTTATCTAAAATGCTCGATGCTATGTTGTAATCAGCGCTTTTACAGAAAAAGAGAAAGTGACTTGGGTTCAACAGATCAAACCTCGAATGCAGGAGCACAAAATATTGAGGATTCCGACACTAAAATGGATCCTTGTGATCCTATCTTGATTATGACCCATTTTGTACAAGTTCCCTGGCTGATCAATTTTTCACCTGCCAGAATTGGACTTGCAAGTCCCGTAAGTTCTTCTGCCTGTAATTTTATTTTTATCAGAAACTCCCAAATTTATTGAGTTAAACAGTCAACAAGCAAAAATAATTTATCTGAAATGAAGGAAAGGAGATGTTTGTTTCACTAATCTTTAGTTCTGAGATAGTTTTTATTTCTCAAAGATTCACTGTAATCAAGAATTTATTGAAGAAAAAAAATGATCTCATTTTAAAGGGCCACTAACCTCTTCCGATGTCAAAAGAAGAACATCACAGGATTTGAGGAACAAGTTGAAAGTTTTTCTCTCTTCCAGTGTACCAGTAGATAAACTTTTCCCACGAGGTCCCGGATCGAAAAATACTGTAGTCTCAGATTTTATGGCACAATCAAGTGCAGAAACTATAACTTCAGTATTAAGTTCATCAAAAACATAGCCATTGCAAAAGAGAATCTTTGATTCCTGAATAGTTTTCAGCACAGGTCCAGAGAGCTTCCTGATCCATGTGAATGCTGATTCCTCACTGAAATCAGCACGGCTGCCAAATAGCAGAAATTTTTAGGCTTGAAATGTAAGTGTAAATTAGATTCCTAAGTTTAATGTACAAATTGGCCCTTATATCTTACTCGACAGTAATTATGCATACTGCCACCAGAGAATTAATTCTCAGTATACTGCATCTCTCTCTTTTTCTTCTTCTTCCTCTTCCAAAAATAGATCATAATTTTCATGATACATATGGTAGACGTACTTATCTTCGTGGGACTGAACACAGAATAAAATTGCAATACCTGCAAAATCCATGTCTCTGAGAAGGATCAACCAAAACCCAACACAGAAGTGTTTGATAGGAGGAACTTTGAACCCTAGAAGCATCACAATCTTCACTAATTTCCACAGTTTGAACACCTTCTTCATGAAGAACACCAAGCAGGAATTTTCCATAAATTTCGTCTCCAATATGACCAAGAGCAGAGCATTGAAGCCCAAGTCTTGCCGCTGCTATCGTGAAGTTACTGTTACCCCCAGCTTCCCAGAATTTCTATAAAACAAATTTAAAAGCAAACTATATCAAATCACATAAAACCAGTAAAAAATAGAACCATCAATTATTACTTTTTCTATAAAAAAGACCTGATCAGGAGGGTAAGCAGAGAGCCGTTCAAAATAGTTCTTCTTTTCCTCGCGGGAAGAAGGAGGCAAGACAGGAACATTAAGCACTATATCAACGCAGAGGTTTCCAAGAGTTGTCACGTCGGCATTTTTAACATGAACCTTCAGCTCTTTCTGGGGTTCTTCAACTTTCTTTTCCCCGTACCCTTGGTAGCTTTGAGAGGAGGAAAGTACTCGACGACGGAATCTAATCGGGGTAAAGAAGGAATACTTCTGTGTTTCTGCAGAAACCCAACACGCCTTTCTGAAATCTGCTTCATGCTGAGAAGGAAAGACGGGATTTTTCGGGAAGGGAGAGAGGAGCGGCCTCAAGCTCTGCATTTGAATGTCGATGAGGTCGGGTCGAGAGACTGGGAGAGAGTAAGAAGAAACAAACCCTTAAGGAATTCGTCGCGGGGATTGGCGAATTTTGCGTATACCTTGTCCAACTAGGCGTTGCCTTATTCCCGCAGTAGAAGGAAAGAGACCTTGTCGACAACTTTATTCCCCAATTACATTCGAATATCTTCTATGTGTTTCTGATTCTTTATTTATTCTCTCAATGGTTGATAATTGTTTTTTTAAAGAGAACAGTTCTTTTTTACTTTCAAGCTTTTCATAAATATGTTTATGTGGATAGAATAAGGGTTCATTAGAATAGCACTTCTATTTTCTTATTTTTTACTTATTAAAATAAAATTTATTTATTGATATTGTTTGTATAATATTTGTACTAAAGTCTATAAACAATTATAACGATTGAGTGAACTATGATTATATTATAATATAATGATCGCAAGTCTTTAAATATATGTTTTAAATACTCTATTGAAGGAATATTTTAGAAAGATATCGAAATATCTTGAAAGAAGTATTTGATCTGACTCACATTATGAGTATGATTGATCTTTGGTCAGCAGTCTATAGATACATATGATAGATAGTGGGTATTTTTCAGAGAAAGAGTTCAATGAATCGACCTATATGAAATCCTTGAATGATATTATACCTAATTGTTAATCAGGTTGATTTATGTCAAGGTTGTGTATGTGGTCATTAGACCTAAGACACCAAACCCATCATATAAATGGATGACTGTACTTTGATCATCACTTATAAATCTGTAGTCACTTATAAATCTTCATATATTGGATATGACATTAAAGTCCTCAAACATGATGGTGTGGTCTTGGTGAGATAATCCACCCATGGTATAAGAGGAGATTGACCAAACAAATGAGATGCAGTTAAATCCTTGGTCAAGCTAGTTAGAAATACCAAAGAAGGTGTTCTCGATGAATTTTTTATGCATGAAGGTCTGACAGTTGAACATACCTTAAGCCATTAATGAGTATCATGTGGATGAATTATACAACATAGTAATTGATGATGATGAAGTTTTATAAGGAATTCATATTTGACTCATATCTCTTAGAGCATGTGGTGTAGCTTGAGACCTACTGGGCTTTAAACTTAATTTAACAATTAAGTGAAATTGATTTTTAATTAATTAACCTATATGTTTACATAGTTCAATAATATGGTCAATAAAAAGTGTTATTAGGTCTATGGAGTTATCAACTAGCAAGATATATAGAAATTGAGTATCACAGACATAAGGCTAATAGTTGTCGATAGGTATAGACATAATTTTGAGCATTTTTATAAAAACATCATCTAGCCAATGTATGTAAATAAAGGAAAAATGACCTTACCAATGTATGAGTTATTAACTAGCCAATGTATGATAACATGCAATTTATCTATGTAATTGTGTGATTATTAATGCAAATTTAGGCATAAAATATTCCATTCTTATGCATATTATCATACTTTGAGTACATATCTATCATTTCATACATTTTTAAGTTATAATCTCAAAATGCATTTTTTACGGATATTTATGCATTTTTAAAGAATATATTTTAGAGTAGATTATTCCCATCTAGATTTGAGATTATAATTAGGTTTTAATGTTAAATAATAAGAGAAAATACTTTTTATACACTCATTTATTTTTCTAAGTTTTATTTTCTAAGAGAAATGAGTGTATTTTTGAAACAAAAATTTATTCTCTTGTTATTTATTAAATTTGACTTTTTAAAATGATAGATTATCTAATTTCTTATCCAAAAAAATAATTTTAGATTAACTTGGAGTTATATTTTATAATTTATGAATTATATATTTTTAGGGTTTATCTAAAATTTTTATGAATTATTCTTGAATTATTTTAAATTTACTTGCATTTTTTAAATAAAATTTTTTAGTTTTTATCGTGTGCTGGTGTGGTAGGTGACACGGCTGTAGAACACCGTGTCACCATGTGGTGACATGTATATGCGCCACGTGGTGCACATGTGTACACGTGTGTGCATGTGTGAGCGTGTGTGCGCTTGTGTGTGCGCGTGTGTGCGTGTGTGTGCGTGTGTGTAATTTGTGGGCTAAGCATCCCTTAAGGATTTTTACTAACCCATTAAATACTCTTTACTTATATACCCGTCTAATTGCATTTATTTTTGTCACATGGGACTATCTGTATTTTTATTTCTTAAATTCACGCAAGTGATGTGGCGTGCTTAGAATTGTTTGATCGACGCGAATTAATGCGATTTAATCTCAGCCCCTCATTTTTCACTTGAGTGAGGGGGGTACACGGTAGCATCTGAATGGACACCGATTCGTTTTATTAAAATGGATCAATTATGGTCGTTCATCTGAGAAGTTACAACGGTCAGGATTCAAAGTGCCATCTAAGAATCTGAAACGTCGATTCACGATCGGACGAATGAGATCTAGCAACACTCTCTCTTCACATGATCGCGTGGCGTGATCTTGATGCTCTTGATGAAGATCCAATGGTCGGGACTTAACCATAATGATTCACCTCTTCAGATTCCATGGCGACCATCGATCTCATCAAGTAGAAGATCCAAGGGCATGCCCAATTTCTAAACATTATAAATTCTCTTTCTTCGACGGGAAATCTATTATTGAAAGTTTTGAGTTGTCGAACTATTTAGACATCTCAATCTTTGAATCTCTTGATTTCTTCCTCTTCTATAACCATTTCCAAATCCAGGGAGTTTTTGAAATCAAGATTTTTCTGAAAGAGCTATGAGAAATCACCTCTTGAATACCAAATTTTGTCATCGAAATCGTATAATGAAAAGCCTTGATCCGGAGATCAGTTGGATCAATTCAAGCGCGACTTTGGGTTAGATTATGCCTTTTTATCCTAATCTTTTGTCTTCTATTATTGTCTTGTTATTTTGAATCATAGATTAGGATAATTTTATATTTTATTTTGATTTTCTCTCTCTTCGCGTTTGGAAATTCTATCTGATTTTTGCTTCTTGATTTCTCCTCGAATCTTGATCCAAATCAAGTGATTTTTTATTATGTGGATTCATCTTGAAGTATCTTTCTAGATTTGTCAAAATCTCTCATTTTTCACCCAATTTATCATCCGATTTGATCGAATTTGAAGAACACCTCAAAAATACCTTAATTCTCTGTGGATTCGACCCTTATTGACCACTATACTCTTAAATTCGTGATTATAACATTATATTGGTGAGTTTGGAATTGTTTTTTGACACTTATCCGCATGTATTCAACAACCACATTGATTCATCTCGTCAACAGACATAAGGCGAATAGTTGTCAATGGGTATATGCATAATTTTGAGCATTTTTATAAAAACTTGATCCATCATATGATCTCCACTTACCTATCGCTCTTCACAAAGGTAAGCTCTCTTGCACTCTTCACCCTATTTTACACTTTTTTAGTTATGATATTTTGCACCCTACCTATCGTGCCTTCTCCCTTTCTCTTACTATCGAGTCAATACCCAAGTCGCACTTAGAAGAATTAATGCTATCTCACTAGAAGGTAGCAATGGACTTTGAATATGAGGCTCTAGTCAAGTGGCAGACATGGGTATTAGTACCTCAACCAGTCAACTAATCTTATTATATGTAGATGGGTGTTTACACTAAAGTATAATCTCGACGGGATGATTTATAGACACAAAGCTCATCTAGTTGCTCGTGGGGTCTCCTAGACCTACGAGATTGACTATAAGAAGACCTTATCCCTTGTGGTTTGCCTTAACTCAATACATATTATTCTCTCTTTGGCGGTGAATCAGGGGTGGTCACTTCATCAACTCGATGTGTTCAATGCCTTTCTCTATGGTGATCTTATTGAACGTGTCTTTATGGAGCAACCACATGGGTATGTCGTTGAAGGGGAGACTACCCAGGTATGTCATTGACAACATGATATTTATACATGAATTTACATGATTATGAATGCAATTAAAGCTATTAATCATTCCAAATATTATCATATTTTAAGTATATTTCTATCATTTTGTATCATTTCATGTTATGATCTAAAAATACATCAATTTATGGATTATTATATATAATTAAAACATTATGATGTTTAATCCTAATTATCTTTAAGATCATAATCATGTTTTAAGGATAAAAATACAAGAGAAAAGATCTTTATTAACATTTATGTGTTTTTATAAATTTATTTTATAAGATGCATAAATGTATTAATTTAATTAATACTTATCCGCTTATTATTTTAATAATTTGAATTTTTATAATGATAGATTATTCAATTTCTTATCCAACAAAACAAATTTGAATTAATTTGGAGTTGTATTTTGAAAGTTATGAATTTTACAAAATCTAGGAATTTCCTATAATTTTTCTGAATTTAATTAAGTTTATTTTCGATTTTTAAGCAATTAAATTAATTAAAAATAAAGCAAAAAGGAGGTAATATTCGCGCGAGCCCACGTGGATGCGACGTGGCACTCAGGGCCACGTGGCAGTGCCACGCGGATCCGCGCAAGTGCTTACGTGGCACTGAGGTGATGTGTACATATAATTATTTTTATTACATATGGTTATAGTACATAAGCATCCGATAGTTCAAATTTAAGCTAACCGCTATAATCACCTCAATTTATATACCTGACATATTCCATTAAATCTTTATGTGTGGGACTATATTTAGTGTAATTTTAAGCTGCAAGACACGTGGCGTGATATGGAGCATCGGATCGGAATCACGTTGAATGGTGCGCGTGGATGCGGTAGACGCGAGGTCCACCCGATCGAATATCGCGCACGTGCTTCAATTTTCACTTAAGTGAGTCCATCTCAGCCGTTAATCTCGCGAGTTATAACAGCTGAGATCACTCGCGATCGGTGGACCTTTCGACATATCTCGATCGTTGGATTAAAATCCAACGGATGATCAAGCGATGCGACGTTTCAAATTAAAACACATGGACTCACCTCAGCCTTTCATCGTCGATGGGATGATCCTGACTTAATCACGACGATTTGATCGATGGAGAACTCATCGCGACTATTGATCAAGAGGCGCCTCTTTATCAGACGGTCACACCCAAAATTTCCCCTTTAAATACGTGTTCTTCGCGACGGAAGAACTGCCCTTGAAATTTCAAGAAATTCGAACTGCCTAGACACCAATTTCAAGTGCCATTTGATTTCTTCATGTTCTTGACTCGTTTCCGCGTCCAAGGAGTGCTTGAAATCAGAATTTGATCGAGAGATAGAGGAGAAATCACATCTTGAACTTCAATTTCGTCTTCGAAAATGCGGAATAAAAAGTCATGCATCTGAAAATTAATAGGAACATTTCGAAGGCTACTTTGGGTTAGATTGCGTGTTTTCATCTTAATCTTCCATCATTTAGTGTTAATTTTACATCTTGAATCGAAGATTAAGTTTAATTTTAGTTTAATTTTGATTTTAAAACAATTTCGCGATACAAATTTTCTCCTATTTTCAAACTTTGATTACTCAGCGAATTCTCATCCAAATCACCTATTTTTGATTCCGTGGATCTGCAATTGAGTTATCTTTCTTAATATCATAAATTTCCCAATTTCTAATCTCAATTTGTCATCCGATTTGATCAAATTTAAAAGATATCTCTCAAAATTCCCTAATTCTGTGTGGATTCGACACTTATTTACCATTATACTCTTTAATTAAATTGATTAATCATAAATTGGTAAGTTTAGGACTTTGTTTTGACACTATATCATGTGTATTCAACGACCATACGAAATAGTTTCGTCAGTCATCTCCATCATCCAATCTATAGTTTGAAGCAAAGCTCACGTGCATGGTTTGCAAAATTCAATCAGCTTGTCCTCTCTCAAGGATTTACTGTTGTGAAGTGGAGCCTAGTGTCTTTCGAACCTCTACTTCTATTGGATGCATCATATTGTCTGTATATGTTGATGATATCCTCATCACTAGGATCGACATTGCTAGCATTACTTGAGTCAAGGATTATTTACATCAGTATCTTACTATTCGGGATCTAGGCACTCTGAAGTATTTCTTGGGCATCGAGTTTTCTTATCGGTCAAGAATGTTAGTTCTTAACCTACGAAAAATATGTCCTACATGTAATTATGGAGGTCATGCTTCTAGGGTGTAAGCCCTGCGCATCAGATAGTGCTAACTTTTATGGATAATTCAATCTCCTTCTCGAATATCATACAAATGGGAATATGTAGAACATATGGTTTAAGGACTAGTGATCAATGTATTATGATGTCATCATAATTTACTTAGTCATTGCATATGCTCATAGACTTCATTACAAACATCACACAATAATGACAATGAATAAATATCATTTCAAGAACATAAACGAGATATATGGATGTGTGATCGTCTTATAGGCCACATAATATCCATCACACACATGGTGCCTACTCGGGGGGCACTATAGCACCTGCCGAGGTGGCGCCCCATGGCACACAATAGCATGCAAGGCATGCGCTAGAGCTTGCCCATGGCAGGCTGCTCAGCAGGTACTGCAGCACTTATCGAGTAGGCCCATGCATCGCACACACACCACATTTTTTGGGGGGGCCCAGGGTGCACATGCACACACATCTTGGCAGTTACTGTAGCAGCCTGCCAAGATGCGCTCCACATGCGCGCCATGGCGTGCATAGATCAACGAAAAACACTCACCATGGTGGGACGTAGGCAGACCAAAACTAAGGGTATGTGTTTTTATATAATTTTAGTTGTAAGCCTATAAATAGGCACCCCTAGAGCATCCCTAAACCCATTTGAACATTTCTTTCTTCCTCTAGAGGGTTATAAGTGAGCTTTGAGTGGTTTAGTTCATTTCTTCTTCCTTTTCTTATTCAGCTCTTCTTTTGAGTGTGTGTGTGCATTTGTGGAGTGCGCTCATCACCTTTTGGAGTGGCCCTTGAGGTGATCATCGGCAAACATAATTAGCCTTGTAGCGCCGTTTTCCTTTGATGTGCAGATTGGACCGTCAAATTTATGATTCATTTTTTTCTTCCTTTGTGCCCATCTCAAACCTCTGGTTATCTCTCTTTCTATTCATCTATCAAGTTCCGACTCTTGTCAACAGACCAAAACCTATCGTCTGTAAAGTACTCAATATTAATGTAGAGTAGTAATGGTGAGCTGATGGTGTGCCACTCGTTAGACCTGGCTGAGCAGCAGGATATTTGACGGTTAGAATCAGCAATAGTGGGCCATTTGACTACGACGAATCTTCTTCGTGAGGTTCCTTAGTACGGACGACCCTGTCCACCCGGTAGGAATCCTATTTTCGTCGCCTTCTCCACCGACTTCTCTCCCATCAAGGGCTATCCCGCCGCCTAAAACACACTCGCTATCTTGCCGTCAACCAAAAGCCACCTAATCTGTACCACCCAGTTTCCCATTTATCTTCTTCTGGTGCATGAGCGGATTATCTACGGCTATTAATCGGGCGACTGCTGAGTATGCGACTCGAGAAAGCAACATATTATTTTTTATATTATTTTTATTGTGTGGGACAGAAAATCAGACGGTTGACTTTCTACCTTGCAAAGCGATTATATTATTATCTTAAGAAAAAGGGACCGACAATACTTGTTTATTTCTTCTACTGCCAGCCAATTTACGTTTCTCTCGCCCTATCTTTGAATGCCTGCGTTGACCGACGACCTCCAGAAACATTGGAACTAGCGGAAAACGAGAAAGAGAGAGGGACAGCGTGAGAGATGGAGAGAGAAAGAGAGACTCTATAACCTGTAGGTCATTCAAACGTTGACTACGCGGGATGAAAATCAGTCCAAGGGTTGATGAACGACAGGGTCAAACCGTGTTGTTGACTTCCTGAGAGACCAAACCTCAAGCACGGTCTCACGAACAAATCCAGTCAAAGGCATTGACTTTCATGTACTGGAGGTTGGTAGGATTGTGTCCATAACAACTCACACCACATTTCGAGTTTTTCCAACATAATTTCCCTTCGGAGTCTGCAACCTGATTGGTAAGCAAAGCTGACTTTCTAGACAAGAAACTACATTCCCGACGACTCTGGAAAACCCAGTTTTCTAAGCAATCGCGTTTTAATTTCAAGACGACGACCATTTCCCCATCTTCTTCTAGTTGTTTAATCTTTGTCAACTATCTACAACAGCTGTTCTTGAAGTTGATCAACGACTGCACTACAAGATCAACTCTTCGGCCTCTTTCAACCGAGCTGACTTTCTACAAGATCTTCTTTCTTGTTGACCAAGCTATATTCCAATTGGTTAATCCTATAAATAGAGTCCTGGTAATAGAAAATGAATGGTAGAGTGAGATATAGAGAGCTATTCTCTTTATTTTAAGCGAGGAGTCTTCCTCTTTTCTTTCTCCTTTCTTCCTCTTCAAATCCAACAGCTATATCATCCAGCTTCCTCCGTTCCAGAAAACAAAACCTCAGAAGACATAAAACAGGCCTTCCATTGAGAAAATCTGGAATGGCTTCCGGCACTGGGAAAGGTCGCCGGAATGCCCGCGTTCTGTACGCGGTTATGTGGCTAGCAGTGCTGCTCCTTTTCTGTCCTTTCTCACAAGGAAGAGTACATACCGAGAGAAAAGGTGTAGTAAGCAACTTCCCGGGATCGCTACTGGCGCTCCTGCCAAAAGGTGGTCCGGGCAAAGGCTCATCGGGGTGCACTGGCGGCTCCTTCCGTAACGGCAAGAAATGTCCATAGACCATGCCCGTGAGAAAATTTCCCCCCTGTATAGCCCCCGAAATTGGCGGTTTTAATGTTATTTCTCCTACTGGAACAAACCTCAGCGATGTTATTTCTCCTACTGGAAAAGAAAAGACTTAATCTCAGCCGTCTACAAGACCGTTTCTTTTTCTTTTCTTTTATAAATAAGTGTTCGATGTAATGTCTAAGAGAGTGAGATAATACGTGTGTTTGTGAGTTATCTTGAATTCGTGTCTGTGAAAGTGATTTCTTTGGTTTTAGTTTCTTGAATTGTTAATTTCCCTCTCATTTCGGCATCCAAATCAATAGCAATCTTGCCTACAAGTGGTATTAGAGCTTCGATCTGCCGAAGAGAGAGGAAATGCCGAAGAGAGGAGGTTCAAAAAATCAAGAATCTAACACTGCGATTCAAGAGATTATGCGAAAGATTGAAGCAGTGATGACTTCGATCTTCCTATTGACATCCACGAACTATCGTCTTTGAGCAATGAGAATAGAAGTGTATTTAGACGCTCACGGACTATGGGAGGTAATTACCGGAACTGAGACCAATCGAAAGAAAGCTTGGCAGACACTCTCGACTATTCTAAACTCTATCTCAGAGTCAGTAAGTTTTCAATTGGATGTTAAGAAAACGGCAAAAGAGAATTGGAAAATAATTTGGACACTCCATGTGGGAGTTGATCACGTCGTGCAATCGAAAATAGGAATGCTATGACGAGAGTTTGAAAATCTTGCGTTGAAAAAGGATGAGAGGGTAAGTGACTTCTCTTTGCGCTTCACCAAGATTATGTTAGTTTAAGCTCAGTTTGATAATTTACCTTAGTGCGCTCTTAATGTTTATGAAATATTATATTAAGCAGCTTTTAGATTCTGAATAATAGCTTTTCGTCAAAATGATTTGAGAAGGGTATGTTTGTATTAATGCGTACAGACAACTTGAGTGATTGACCCACTTTCGACTTCGAAATGCAGACGGAGCTAAGAATAAGATCTTGATTACCTATTTTCCAAATATTCTATTAAAAACTTTGAATAAGAAAATCTAAAGATAGGATTAAAACCAATATTAGGGTCCATCTTCATAAAACCATTAATTATCCTTATTATTCCTATCATTTTTAATTTCTATGCTTAAGTTTACAACAATGTCATTTTAGAAAATCAATGCTAATATTCATTGATAAAAACATGTCGTTGTTCTTCTTCCATTATCACTAATATGTTTTCTTATATATCATCATGTCTTATCTTGTTATTTCTTAACTTTATACTATGTAACTGTGTTATCATTTTTCAAGTAGTTATAAAATTGTTTATATACCCAAGAAAACCCGATAAAGGCAAAAACAAGGAAAACAAAAAAATTGTTTATATACACACTCTCTCTCTCACGTGAAAAGAAGAAATTATGCTTTGTTGCCCCAGCGAAAAATGCAGAAAGGAGAAAGCGATCCAAACTCTCCTTCTTGCATGCGATTACAAGGCAAATTATTGTTGAAGAGATCGTGTTTTTCAACGAGCTTTAGAAGAGGTGACGAACTCTCTTCTCAGCAGAAGCTCTCTCTTCATCGAGCTCTCTCTCTTTCTAAAAACCTAATTCTCATTTTCTTCAAAATTTTTGTTTTTTTGTTTTTTGTTGTTTGCGTTCTCGAGGATCGTGTGTTCGATTTCGCATTCGCTTTAAGTTCTCTTCAGATTTTGATTCTGGTTTTACTAAATAGATCGATAACTTGATTATATCGATTAAAAACTTTCTTTTATTGTATTGTTCTTTCTTGTTGTTTTTAAATTTATTTAAACAAGTGTTCAAGTCGATTGATTGGTTGTTGTTCTCCTCCGTCTAAACTGATTTCAGGTTTCTTGTTTTTCCACGACTTCAAAATTACTCAGTTTGATTCTGTTTGATTTATGATCAATTTATTTAAATTGTTGTTAATTGCTGTTTTGTTGTTTATCAAATCTTTTTTATCTGTTTTAAGATCCGGTAGGTTATATCTGTTATTATTTATCAAATATTTCCTATTGTCATGTTTATTAATTTTCTGTTTTTTTTTTCTGTTGTTTTCTTTTCTGGGTTAAACAAACAAACTCTTGTCAGATTTTGTATTAAAGTCCGTCGTAATCCCAATTCGCTCAGATTATACTTACTTTGCTTGCCAAAGTGTTGTTGAAATTATATTTATTTCAATTTAGGTTATGGATTTTTGGTTTTCAAAATCCCTAATTATAAATATACTCTGAGATCCTATTTAACAATATTTACAAGCATAAATATTTATATATATATAGTCTAATATGATTTTTAGATATTTCAATCTAATCACAAAGTCTTAGGTTAGTGAGATGATGGAACGATTTAGTTTGGTCGTTGAAACACACAATCGTCGTTTAAACAAAATTTATAATGTCAAACTCATGATGATTTAAAAATCAGAAATCAAGTACAACGATGAGATTAGGTTGAACCACAGAGAACATGGTTGATTTTTATTGAAAGAGTTGACTTGGTCAAACTTAAGTCTAATTAGGGTTCTTAAGAAATGAAAATAATATTTTATTCTATGAAAATAGTACTAATATATGAGAAAAAGATATTTTAAGAATCTATAAAAAAATATTTGGAGAAGAAAAGTCAAAAGTCAAGGTCAAAGCATTGACTTTGACCAGACTTTGACTTTTTATAAAATCAAAGAAGAAAAAGGTGAGAAAATATTACAAAAAAATATTTTTAGAAACTAGAGAGAAAGAGGAAAATTTTGATATAAAGATTGTGATTTTTAGACATGAATTGGATTTACTATGATTTACTGAAATCAATAGATAGAGAATCACCAAAATGAAGGTTTTGGTCAAAATCCTTAAATTGACTTAGAAAATGATATTCAAATCTAGAAATCACCTATGCATAGAAAGCTTACGATCAGAGGATTCCAAAGAAACCAAAGTTGGTAAATTTTACCTTGTATGTTTGTTATAATTGCCCTCGAAAGTCTACACCCAAATTAGGATTGATTTTGAATAGTACTTGGTCAAACAACAAATCGAAGGGTCAAATCTTGATGAAAATTTGCGAGTCAGATATCCACAGAAAAGCTGATTGAACAAGGAATCCAATGAAATCAAATTAGTCTAAATTGGACTTAAGATCGGGAAAAAAATTTTGTTCGGAAGTCAGCAAAAATCTACAATGAAAGTTATGTGAAATGACAAACTTTTCAATTCCTAAACTCTAATTTTCTATTTAAATCAAATCTAAACTATCTAAATTGTGAGGATTACTAGGGAAACAGCTACTAACCTGATTGACGGGAAGATAGAGCCTCGAACTGCTTTGATTGCAGAGAATTTATTTGATTCCTTCTTCGTCGTGATTTCAAAGTTCAAGGGGCGATTTCAAAACATTTTCTGACAATGATTTGTGATTAACTTACCTCATTCCACGCACGATTGAGTCTAGAACACAAGAGAATCATGAAGATTTTAAGAGTTTCCTCCAAAACTTCATAATTGCTTCACGTTTATTCAAAAGCGTACATTTCTATAAAGAGAACGTCTATTTATAAAAGAATGAATAGCGAGAAATCTGGTCTGTCCATTTCGCTTAAAGAGCTTGGACGGCCACGATGAAGTCACGTCTCGCGCAATAAGTGGATCACGATCCCATGATGCGGGTCCCACTTCCTCTTTGATTTTCATCGTTCGATTTTCATCTGAGCGTCCACTATTTGCCACGTGTCACAATGTCATTAGTTGAGTGTCGAATTAAGTCACAACCGTCATTAGTTGAGTGCAGAATTATGTCACAACCGTTAGATCTCGCTAATGAGATAGACGGCTACGATTATGTCACGTGCTTTGATTGCGATCTGGTGGACCACGATCCACCATGTCAACACGATTTAATCGAACACTCCACGTGCTGCCATGTCACCTGCGAAAATTGAGAGAGACGTTAGTACCACATTGAAGAAAAGAAGAATAAATCTTGCCTATATAAGGAGGAACAATCTAATGGGTTTGCGTCACCCGGTGGGCCTAGTTGGCCCCCTATCTTGTCTCCTTGGTGGCGTACGACCCCCGTCGCCACCAAGACACGATACCATGGCGCCGAAGGAGCCCTTTTGCGCGCGTGGATCTATCAGCTTATCTTTATTTCTTTATTATGAACTTTTGACCCGCATGTGTTTAAGGGAGGTCCTCGCTTATTTCCCTCTCCCTTTTATGCTTCCGGGTGGGTTCTTCCCTTTTCGGGATCCCATTCGTGAAGCCCTTTCGTTTTGTGAACCTTTATTTTCTATGAGTATTTTGGGTTTTGGGTTGTGGGCCTCAAGTGGGCCCTTTCCCCTCTTGGCCCATTATGTGCTCTATAAGAGGGGAAGGGACCCCCCCACAAACCCTAGCCATTATTTGAGAAAAAGAAGGGAGTCTCCTCCATCTCGAGTGGCTGCTCACGGAAGGCCGGGTGAAGGAGTGCAACCGCCGTCGCCGCCGCAGCCGCTGCCGCCACACACCCCCGTGCTGCCGCCACGACGACTGCCACCGCCGCCGCCGCGACCACCGCCGCTACTCCTTCCCCGGCCACGGGTTCTTCTCCGCTGTCATCGCGACGCTGCTGTCCTCAAGCCGCCGCCGCCGCCGCCTCCGGACCGCCGTGCCGCCATCCCCTCCTCCATCTCCTCATCCCTCCACCATTCCTCCCCATTGTCTTCCCCTTTCCCCCTCCACCTGCCTGCAATTTTCTGCGCCTCCCTCCTTTCCCGTTAATCCGTAAACCTCTCCCCACCTCCCATCCCATACTTCCTCGCACACCTCCCCCTGCAGAATTTCTACCTTTAGTCTCTTTCCCCCTACCTCTCCAACAACCGCAATCCTCCCGATCGAGATCTCAACCTCCCTCACCTCCACGTGCACGCTGAAACTTTTCCTCCCCCTCTCCCTCATCCTCGCGATACGCCAATCCCTTCCCATTCTTGAATTCCCCATTTTCGTGACACCGGCATCATCCCGTCCCGTCACACTTCCCATCCGAATCCACTCCTGCCAAACTCCATCTTCTCTCCCCAAAATCCCGGCCCATCCATCCGGCCATCTTCCTTCCCCTACCTGTGACCCAATCAGATTCCATCTACACACCTTCTCCCGTGCTCCCCCTCACCCCTCCCTTCCCGCTTTCCCGTCAAATTCTTCTTCCCGGGATTGCAGTTGATTAACAACTTCGCAAATCCATTCACGCTTCTCTGCCACGTCCATCTCTCTCACGTGCCTGTCCCGTCTTCGAATTATCCTCTTCCGCGACCGCGACCAATTTTCACTTCACCCCGTTACCTGCATGATTCCTGCACCGACGCCCTCCTCTTGCTAACTGATAACATGCAAAATTCAGCAAGAAAACATGCTTATCCTTGTGGTAATTTAGTTAAAAGAGGTAATATCAGTTATGTTTGTTACATGTTATCATATGAATTTGCCAAAATAAACATCCTTTAGATAAATGAAGAAAAGATTTTTTTTTTACAACCATTAAGAGTTTTTTTTTAAATGTGCTGAATTCTTTCTTTTTTATAACTCTTGAAATGCCTAAAAAAAGTCTTTTAAATTCTTTATTTTCTGTTTAATAAAGAAAGTTTTTAACTAAAGCCCGTAATGGGCTCGTCCGTTTTAATGTGTTTGTTAGTGTATGGAAAGGATGTTTAGGGAGAAAATCTCAACCAATAACAAGAAGGAGCACGGTATTGTGTGTAATGCAAAACACATAGAGGAACAAAGCGCATGTACTTGGCGCTTTTCACGGAATTGCAACACCTCCAGTGGTGATTAGCTTAACCACGTGCGATACGAGACTGAAGCACACCGAGGGTGTAAAGCAGGAAATTCCAAGGACCTAACTAACCCGCATAACTTTGGAGCTCGGGTTAATTAGGTTAAAAAGGGGAATCAGGGGAAGAAAAGCCTCGTTCTTGATTTCTCGCCCGACGACGATCGGCCAGGAGGACACAGCGAGAGGAAGAGCCAAAATCCGGTGAGAGAAGCATTCAAAGTTCGGATCGAACTGATTGCAAAAAGTTCGGCATTATTTCGGAGCTTCGAGATTTAGTTAAGATCTTTTCTCGTCAATTTCTTTTCGTTGAAATTTTCATTTTAAAATTTCAATTAGTTGTTTGGTTATCTTCGAATTTTATTCTCTTTCACTTTCACTATTTTAATCTACATATTTTAGAAAGTTTGATTAAACTTGAGCACGAAATTTATTTTTGTAGATAGAGTACTGTTTTTTTTTTTTTTACTTCCAGTAAGAGTGATATCTGAACTAGTTTATGGTTAGTACTAACTGATTACAAAAATCTGACGACATGTGCTTAATCGATTTCTCATTTTAATTCGAGTATAGTTAATGTCATAAAAGAAATTCATCTGTAATAGGTTAGATTCATTTAGATTGGGAAGAGGTTTGGTTAAAAAAAATATTAAAAAATAAAATGATATGAGATTAGCTTTCCTTGACATTGATCCTTTCGGTTTAGATAAAATGCATCAGTAAGAGAAGGATATTCAGAAAGTATTATGTCAGGTTGAATTCAGAAGAGTGCTACTAAGCAGAATTTCTAAGATAGAAAATAAAAAAATATAAATCTTGCTTATATTTGTTTCTCTCTGTTCGTGATTTCTGAGAGTGCATAAGAGCAGATATAGTGAATATAGCAGAGTGATAATAGGAAGAAGAATTCAGTGGTGATATAATCTTCTTAAGATAAGTAAACAAAATAAAATAGAAAGAAAACAAAAACATAGTGATTTTGATAAGAAGAGTAGTAGGATTAAGAATTAGAGAAAGTGGATATAGGCATTGCTGTAAGACTGAGATTCGCGCTATTACATAAAAGAAATGTGCTAAGAAGCATAAATGACTCTCCTCTTTTCAGACCGTCTATAGACACTAGCTGAGGATCTAGGTATAAATGCAAACACCAGGAAAGTGTTATAGAATTGAAAGTTTATTAGAAGAAGATAGCATTTATCAAAGAAGGATTAGAATTGACCTCTCTAGGGTTCGACCCCTAATAGAGCTATACTGTTGGAGGATAGAAATTAAGGGAAAAAAATATATTAGAAGATAATATAATTGCATAAGTCAAATTAAACCACCATAACGACGTAGGATTTACATCTTAATTTGGACTTATCACTAACCGCCGACCGAATCTCCACCATCACCCATTTCCGACGATCGGTTCGTCCATTAGTGTCCACCGCTACCGTTGGAATCGACGCCTACGTTTGGAATTCAGGTTAGAGATCTTGACACCGTTATCGCGACTCCCTAACTTCCGAATTCAAAATCCGTAGGAGTTCTCAGAATCGCGACGTTGCGCCAATCAATTCCCCCTCTCCCTCCTGCCGGCCACGTATCCCTGTTCTCCCAAACCTATTTCCACTCATCTTCCCCCTTTCTTCCTTTCCTCTCTCTCCCCTTCGCACTGAAAATTTCCCGGTTATCGCCCGACAGTTCCGCCGCTCGAAATCCTGTGATCGGGTATTCCGAATTCCCTCTCTCGCCTTGTCATAAACGGTCTCGCTTACCCTCCAAACTTGAGATTCTCTCCCCAAGTTCGTGGCCATCGGACACCACCCATCTACCTCCATCCTCCATTTGGCTGAATCCTTCATCTCGTCACTGCCCACGCAACGAACTAATCCACGCGCGCCCCTCTTCTATGACTTGTCGGCCGCTTCCCCCCCTCCCCTCCAGATTGCTCCGCCCAACCCTGACGCTTGACGTCTACACCATCCACTGCCTCAAGGTTCGATTGAAGCCATAGCCGGGTGTCAGGTCAACGCCCACTCCTTGCAGTCAACCTCAACCTTTAGAGATCGCGCCCTTCATTGCTTTACATGCGCCCGGATCCGGTTGCTCGTGTGCTCCGCCCGTCCACGCCCACCTTGGACCTCCAAGTCGCACCCCATTTTCGCCACGGCGATGCCCGCGAAGTAACTGGCCGGGTCCGTGTCTCGTCAATCAGCTGCATCCAAACGCCCACGCCACTCTCGCGACTCGTCCTCGACTCTCCCTGCCCTCGCCTGGCCCTGATCACCCGCTGCCACTCATTCGTGCCGCCTACGAACGACCTCCCTCGTCACGATCGACCGGGCTCGCGCCCTGCAGGTTAGCTTTGACCCCTCATTTTAAAGTTCAATTATTTTTTGAAGCGTTTCCTTTACTCATCTCCACCGCCGTCGGACGACGTAGGTTGGGTAGAGCAGTTATAGGTTTGAAAATCTTCCCGCGTACGTCAAGTCTGGCACTGAGCATGAGCTGCAGCTACGGCTACTCCACGACGAGCCACTCCACGCCTCCGGATGTGGATCGGGAGGATCTCACCCTACCCATCATCACGAGTTTCCCCGGGTTACCCGGAGTCGACTTCGCTGACTAGCACGCATGCCTGCATTTAGGTTTAGGCTAGAGATCGTAATTAGGGTGTACGACTCGCTTACCCGTAGATTAGGTTCGACCTACCTATCTTTAGTCATCCTTAGTCCTATTGATCAGGCACGAGGTTTTCACAAAAGCGTCCTGCATCACTCCTGAGCCTGCAATACCCATGGGCCCAATAATCTTAGCCTGATTCCTTCGCACCACGTAGGCGCCCACGTGGGCCCGCGTGGGTGTATGTCAGCCCAAGTGGCAATGACACATCAGCTCCGTGTCACCACGTCAGCTCCGCGGGGTCGCGCGCTTAATAAACCCATTTTTTGCCATTTTCAATCTCTAAAAATTCCTGAAAAAATCATGAAAAATTCCGAAAAAATAGTTAATATAAAAAAATTAATAACTTTATTTCTAGAACTCCTTTTTGCATAAAATTTTCTTCATTGGATGAAGAATTTGATCCTCTTTAAATCTATGCCCTAAAATGAAACATTAGACATAAAACAAAATTATGAGTGAATTAATTCCTTGTTGACTTCTAAACTCAACTAAGGTAATTCCTTTTTTTCACGCTCCTTTTCTTCCTCTTCTTAAACCTTCATGCATTCACTTAAGTCCTAAAATATTTAAAACCGAAAATTTTAGATCAAACATAAGTGGTTTGACCGTTAAAAGGTTCAAACACACTTAAAACACATAAGAATGCTCAATTGATAAAAAATATAGAATTAAGTGATTTGGCCTTAAATTGAAGAAAATTTCATTTTAAGATGATAACATGCATCACATAGATCAAAATTATGTATTAATAATAGTTAATTATGATGAGAATAAGAGTTAAATATGCATGTTATCATGAGACCTCATCAAGGTGAGATTAATAGTATTTAATTTTAAGGGAAGGGTATTTGTGTTGTTGCATTTGTTTCTTATACCAAAAGGAGAAGACCAATGAAGTCAAAGTCAACAAAAAGTTAGATTAAATTGTTGAAAGTCAAAGTCAACTACTTATGATCAAAGTCAAAGTCAAAGGTAGACAATCAAAGGCAAAAAAAAGTCAAAGTCAAAGTCAAAAGTCAGAAAGTCAAAGTGAAAGGCAAACAATCAAAGTCAAAGTCATAAGTTAGAAGTCAAAGTCAAAGTCAAAGTCAAACCAGCAAATCAGGGGGTTATTTTAATTTGTTTCATTTTAATAATATCTTTTCATGCAGATCATATTTAAAATTTTTGTTGTTAGCTTTCTTAATTAATTTAGTTTCTAGTTTTATTTACATATCTATTCATCTTGTCAACTAAATTGAAGAACTAGGAAAATTAGATGTACCATCATAGTTTGTGTCAACTTTGGGTGAGTTGTACTTACCCACGAGGGTAAGGGGGAGTTTCCTTGGGAATCGTAGGAGGTCAGGACAACTCTGGGGAGTTGACTAGAAAGTTAACTCGAGGTATATTTGTTCTTCACATTGCAAGATTACTTGGACTCAGGGATGAGCAACTTACTTGGTGCATACGTGGATCGGTGACGAGAATCGGTGACTTCAGAGAGGCAGGCCAGCCCGAAAGAGAGTAGGAAATGGCATGTGGAGCTCTGGGAGTCAGCCTAGGGGACGAGATGAGTGGAGGGGTACCAAAGGAGTTGCTATTCAATCTGGTGATGAGTGATTGTGGGAGGACTGTCTCCTCTTGGGACTAGCGCGGGGGGTTTGGATACCCTTGTACAATATGAAAAAAATCAGGCGTACGAGTGACGTGAGAAAGTTGAGTGATAATCAATGAATTCACAAGGATTAGAAAAATGTAAATATTAAAAACAAAGTAATTCACCCCCCCTCTTAGTAATTTCACCATCTCATTGAGGGAATTTCATATTATCTTTGAACTAAGAGATCTGGGAGAGTGACTAGAGGAGAAAAGAAGTTGTGACAAAACTTCTCAGGTCAATGCATGTTAAGTACGACCCTTTAACCTTTTCTCTTCAACAATTTGGAAACATGAGAGTCTTGAGTGTCAATGAAGTGTTAGGATCTTTGAGAGTAGATGACTAGTGACTTCAAGAAAGAGAATCAAGGGGAAAAAGAGTAGGTCTTACTTGCTTGAGCCTATTATCAATCTAAGAAAGATAATCGTGGATCATCCTCAACAGGAAGAGGAAGATGAAGAGGTCGCGGACGTGGAAGATTCTGCAAAGGCGATAAAGAAGAAGAAGAAGAGAAGAAACCATTTGACAAGTCAAAGATTAAGTGCTAGAATTGTCAGAAGATGGGTCATTTTTTTGACGAATGTTAGACAGATAAGAAGAAGAAAGGCAAAGAGGAAATGATAAATGTTACTGAAGAAACGGAAGAAGAATCGGCCTTAATGATGGTTATCTCTGATGAATATGGGAATTACTTCTTCAGGGAGCAAGCAAATCGTATGATGATTGTCTGTCGTATCTTGATACAAGTGCCAAAAGTCACATGACAAGTAAGAAATCTTTCTTTCATCAAATCAATGAAAATCAAAAAGGATAAGTGAACTTCGGTGTTGGATCTACAATTCGATTTGAAGGCAAAGGTAATATTTCTGCTACCTTCAAAACTCGTGAAGTTATGATAATTTCAAAAGTTCTTTACTTGCCTGACTTGAGATTAACATTCTTAGTCATGGAAAATTAGATGATCAAGGGTGTAAAGCCATTTTGAGCAGTGGTTTCCTCATAGTTCATGAAAAATTTGGCAAACTTCTGACCAAAATAAAGAAAACCACATGAAACATGTATAAATTGAAAATCAACATTAACGGGATATGCAATTTGATTGAGGAAGACCAAAGTGAAGTTTGGCTATGACACAAGATTTTGTCACGAGAGTTTTTATACTCTAAAAAATATGATAAGAGGAAATCTAGTGAAAGGACTACCTCATTTCCAAAATCTAAATGAAGTATGTGCACACATCATCTTAGATAAACACTCAAGAGCCCCTTTTTCTTCTTCAGCTCATAGAGCCTTGCATGTCCTAGAATTGATGCATATGTACATATGTAGACTTATCAATCAACAAAGATCATGACTAGAACTAGGGTATTTTATTGGCCTAGAAATTTTAAGCTCTACACTTTCATCTCCTAATCTAAGAACCACTAAACCTTTCTCCCAATCAATCACAGCTCAAGCAATACCTTGAAAATGCCTTCTTAAGATGATTGGTGCTCTACTCAAGTAATTGGGTACATTCATTTCCGCTAAAATAAAGTCAAGGGGAAAGACACAATGTTCTACCCTCACCATGAAATCCTGTAATATACCTAATGAATGTTTAATTGACCAATCAGCTAGCTGTAGTTAAAAAAAAGGTTCTAATTCTCCAAATTTAAACTTATCATATAGGGCTTTGGTTAGGAGGTTTACACTTGCACCCCAATCTAAAAAAGACCTAGAGAATTTCATTCCACCAATATCACAAGTAATCAAGGGTGCACTGGGATCTTTTTTCTTTTGAGGTATTTCATTTAAAAGTATAGACCTCTCACTCTCTGATAGCTTAATACGTGTTGGTCTCCTATGGGGTGTGCATAGTTCTTTGACATACTTAGAAAATGAGGGAATATATTTAATTTGCTTCTTCTAAAGGGATGGTTATTGTGGTTTCTTTCAAGGCTTCTATGAGCTTATTGCTTGGGGAAAAGGAATGGGGGGTTGGTAATCACTCGGTTTCACCCCCTTTTCCAATACTCTTGCTATCTACATGTCCACTATCCTCGTCAAACCTTTTTGTCTTCTCTTTTGATCCTTCTCCCTCATACTCTTTATCATATGGATCAGCTAGTTTTTTTCCACTTCTCAATTGTGATATGGCTTGTACACTACCCTCATTCTCATCTAAAGGGGAAATTTCATCGGAATCAAGAAAAGCTACATTACGAGGATTAATAATGGGTTGAGTTGGGAACCGACCTTTATTGTAGTTGAGAAGCGTAAAAACACGGTCGTTGAATGCGCGATTTTACGTATCAAACAAAATTTTTATACTCAACTCTTCAAATCTGATTTTTAAATTAGAACAGTGGCAAGTCAAGGTCGAATCCACAGGGAGGAAGGTTAAGAGATTGAAATCAGAAGGTAATTTTTGGTATTTTTAGATTTAGAAAGTGAAAATGAACGGTGAAAGGAAGAAAATGAGCACGAAGATGAAATGAACCGAAAAAGTGCTTCCAAACTCCTTTCAGAGATTGAAAACCCTTGATCGATGGTGGAAAAGTGATTTTTAGGGTTTTTAAATGAGAAAATGTTGGTAAACAGATGATGAAATCAGAAGAAATGGATAGAAGATAGTTCTAATTTAAAGATTGGTGATGAACATACAATCTAGTGATGCTCCCTTATCTAAACATACCTTCGAGAGCCGTATATTTCGCCCGGACTTGGCGTCTTGCTTCCAACACGAGGGATGAACAGAATAGAGAAGAAACTCATTGATAGTGACGGTTCAACACATGATGAATGCTCAATCGTTGCTTTCTTTCCTTCTGGCTAGCCAATGCTAGAAGCATACAACAAAATATTCAAAACCCTAATTTTTTAGTCTCAGAACTTAAATCAGCCCAGTATATTCGTGGAGCTGAGATATCATGATTTTAGTCTGGAGCATTTCTGGCCGTTGATCTGATGTCTCTCTCTTTAAGTATCCCGGTCAAACCACTCCGGTCAAAATCAGTCCGGTCAACGCGCGGGTCAGACCTGCAAAACCTGCAAAGAGAGAGAAAGGAAAGGGAAGAAGAGAGAGACGGAAGGAGAGAGAGGAAAGACGAGGAGAGAGAAGGAGAGGGAGAGAGAGAGAGAAGAGAGAGAGGGGAGAGAGAGGGGAGAGAGGGAAGACTTTCCTCCTCCCGCCTATTCTCGCGATGAGACGCGAGGAGAGAGGAGAGATCGTGGAGAGTGAGGGAGAAGAGAGGGAGAGGAGACGAATCCGGAGGGAGAGAGAGAGAATTTGAGAGATAGAGAAATAGTGAGGGAGAGAGCAGAAAGGTAGAGAAGAGGGAGAGAGGAAGAGGAGAGGAAAATGGAGGAGGAGAAAGAAATTATCCTCCTCCTCCTCCTCCTCCTTACGCACGCGCACAGGCGCGTGGAGAAGAAGAAGAGGAGGGCGATTGGAAGCGAGATAGAAGGAGAGAGAAGGACGAATCTCTCCTCGCGACGGAACATTCCGTCGCGAGAGAGATAGAGAATTCCCGTCGCGAGACGGAGGAGAGAGGGGAGAGGAAGAGATGAAGAGGGAGAGAACTGGAGAGAGGAGAAAGAGAGGGGAAAGAGAGGAAGAGAGGGAGAAGAAAACGGAGGGAGGTGAGTCTCTCCTCGCGACGGAAATTCCGTCGCGAGAGAGAGAGAGAGAAATGGAGAGGAGCGAGTCTCGCGACGGGAAAACTTCCGTCGCTAGACAGAGAGAGGTAGAAGAACGTGGGAGAGAGGGAGAAGGGGAGAGCGAGAGAAGGAAGAGAAAGGGAGAGGAGAGAGGAAGAAGGAGAAAGAAGAGAGAGAGAAAGAGAGAGAGAGAGAAAGAGAGAGAGAAAGACGAAGAGAGAGATTACGGGAGAAGATGAAAATGGAGAGAGAGGAAAAGAGGAAGAGAGGAAAAGAAGAGAGAAAGAGGGAGGCAGAGGAGGAGAAGTGGAGATAGAGCGGGACATAAATAAAGAGAGGTCATGGAGAAAAGAGAAATAGAGAATTAGAATAGGGAGAGAGAAACTTCCTTAAAATTTATGTCATTAAATGCTCTTAAAATATTGTTAATTTATGAAAAATCAAGAACATTCTTTTAAACTTAAAATTATCATTTTAATCATTTTAAATCATGATAACATGTATTTATGATTATATTTCAAAGAATGAATGCATGAAAATGCATGATATTAATGCATGAAATTACATGTTATCAGTAGTCCATCTCCTTACCCTTACCTTTCATATGCTCAATGTTTGAGCTGACTTGGTTGAGCTTATCCATTTCTAATTGCTCCACTTTCCTTGTCATGGAGAATTATCTTAACACAAGAACACAAGGTTCCAAGTAAACCTAGATATGAATTAAGGAAGAGAAATCATTCTCAACAGAAACAAAATGGCATACTCCTCCTTATTCACAAGTTTGAGAAATTATCCATTCATGAAATGAATGAAGGAAGCCTCTCTAAAACATTGAAAGAGAGTGTAGATCCAAAGGGAATTATCTTCCCTCCTCCTCCATTGACATACTGATCCAAAGATTGACTTGGTCAAAAGAAATTAAATCCTCATCCCTAGATACTTAGAATTCTTTGAATGGACCAAGTCAACCACCCTTACCTTGGTATAGGTTCCTTAATATCCAAGCCATATCCAGAAGTAATCCGAGGAGAAACGAAGAAAGAAAAGAAAGTGGCTTTATTTTCGTTTCTCTTGCCCCTCCATCAGGCTTTCAGTGAAAAGGAAAGCAACAGGAAGAACTAGTAAGAAGCCAGCAAAGAAAGTGGCAAAGGATCCTAATAAGCCTAAGAGAGCGCCTAGTACTTTCTTCGTTTTCCTGGAGGAGTTCAAGAAAGAATTCAAGGAACTGCATCCAGAGAATAAGTCCGTTGCCACCATCAGAAAGGCGGCTGGTGAGAAATGGAAAGCTATGTCGGAGGCTTATAAGGCGCCTTATGTGGCTAAATCAAACAAGCGAAAGGCTGACTTGGAAAAGGCCACATCTCCGTCTGAAAAGAAATAGGCGACGTCAAGTAAGGTTCAAGAAGATGAAGAATCTGAAAAATCTAAGTCCGAGGTCAACGACGAAGGCGATGAAGAAAGTGGCGATGAAGAAGATGATGTGATGGAGAATTATTTCAAAAAATGAACACAAGGGTTCTAAGTGAACCTATCCTCCTCTTCCTTATCCATAAATTTGAGAAATTCACCATCCATGAAGTGAGTGAAAGAAGACCTCTCTAAATAATAAAAGAGAGTGTAGATTCTAAGGGAATTATCTTCCCTCCTTCCTCTATTTTACACTAATCTAATGATTGACTTGGTCAAAGAATTTAATCCTTAACCTTAGATACCTAGAATTCCTTGAATGGACCAAGTCAACCACCCTTTTATCTTTGATATAGGTTCCTAATTTTTGACACCATATCCGCTATATCATAGGTAACCTTGTATAGTTATAAGTAAAGATCTCAAGAAAATCAATAGGAATCCCTTGTATTCAACTTCCTTTTTCTTTGAAAACCTCCCATAGATAGAAATATAGGAGAGATCTATATCTAATTACCTATGGAAGAAAGTATTTTTGTTCAACTTCAAGACTAAGCTTTTGCATGAGTGAGACCATTGAAGATCATCACAAACCTAAAGAAGCCTCAACAGCAAAGATTGTCAAGCCAACACTTCACGCAAGTGATTATGAAGATATCTACAGTCATGAAATTATGACAAAGGTTGAAGCATGAAGGAAGCTTGCACAAAGCGCGGGAAACTCAAAGAAAGAATACTACCCCCACGTCATCAAGATCCTCAAGGTCCTCCAAGGACACCTGAAGGTCGACAAGGATCATAAGTTAAAGAATATCGCAGGAATAATATAAAGGGGTAATAGTCCGGAAACCCCCAATGTTTGGGTTTTTTCCACTTTCTACCCCAATGTTTAGAAACAGCCGCCTCCACCCCAATGTTTGACAAGGAGCGGAGGCTGTACCCCAACGCTTCTATCGCACAGAGCTGGCAGCGACGTGGACGCCACGGCAGCAGCAGACCGGACGCGGAAGCCACGTCGCTGCCATGTCAGCACAGGGTCAAAACAAAAAAAGTCGAAAGAAATCACGACGGGGAGAGAGGATAGCAGAGGGGAGCGGCGGCGAGAGGGAGCGGCGGCAGAATGAGATCTGCTGACGACAGGAAATTGATGGCGGCCAAGGATACGAGGATGAAGACCAGGGCAGAGATTCTACACAACATGAGAATTCTGAAGCTCCAGGCCTGGGAGATGAAGTTCCTTGACAAGGTGGTGGAGCTGAGGAAGAATGAGACGTCCTGGCTGAAGAGGTACGTGTACACGTCCGCCATGATCACGTTCGCCTTCTCGGGAGCCCCAACTTTCGTCTCCGTGGTCACCTTCGGGACCTGCATGCTGACGGGCATACCGTTAGAGTCCAGCAAGGTCCTCTCCGCGCTGGCAACCTTCAGAGTTCTCCAGGAGCCAATTTACAATCTGCCGGATTGTATTTCCACGATCATCCAAACAAAGGTCTCCTTAGACAGGCTATCGGAATTCCTCAGACTGGAGGAGTTGAAAGACGATGTTGTGGAGAAGCTCCACGCCGGCAGCGCGGACGCCGCCGTGGAGATCGAGAACGGTACCTTTTCGTGGGATCCTTCGGCTGAAGAACCAACGGTCGGCGACCTGAACTTGACTATTCACCAGGGAATGACCGTCGCCGTGTGCGGCGGCGTTGGGTCCGGGAAGTCGACCTTGCTGTCGTGCATCCTAGGGGAAGTGTGACGAGACGAGACTGCGAGGTCGTCAATTTCAAGCGGTATCGCGTCAAAACTAATTCCAAACTTACCAATTTTGAGAATTAATCACGAATTCAAGGGTATAATGGTAAATAAGGGTCGAATCCACAGAGAATTTAGGAATTTTCAGAAGATCTTTTAGAATTTGGTCAAATCGGACGAGAAATTGATGGAAGAAATTGGGGAAAATGGTATTTTATGAAAGTAGACTTCAAATCGATTCCACGGAATCAAAAATCGTCAAAATCGGACTTGATTTCATGGAGAAATCATGAATCGAAGTGGAGAGAAAATTTTCGAGCGTAACAAATCGTGATTTTAAGTGAAATTTGATGAAATTGAAGATTAAAAAAACTAATCTAAACTGAAATTAAACTAGATTGGAGGATTAGGAAGCAAAAAACCGCTCCCACTAATCCCCGATTGCGATCAAATCGCGCCGATTAAGCCTCTTAATCACGAAGAACACGAAGAACGCGATCGGTGGATTCAAGCTGCGATTTCTCCTTCACCTCTCCACCAAATCTCGATTTCTACCACTCCTCGGACGCGGAAATTGAAGAGGAAGAGGAAGAACTCGAGAGAAACAGGCAAGGAAGGTGTCTTGACAGTCAATTTGATTGATTCTTGCTTGGATGTCTTAGAACGACGAAGAACATGCCCTTTTATAGGGCCGAAAAATTCGTAACCGTCCGATCGAAACGATCGACGGTTACGATAACGGTCCATGATGGACCGTTTTCGGAAAATGTCGCGATCGTTGGATCGCGGATGGAGGGCCCAGATTTATCGCGCGATGTGCGTTATAAAAACGCTCCATTTTCGCCCCTTGGATCGCGATCGGACGGTCTGGATGCGCTCCGCCAGATCGCATCACGACCGTTATAACGCCTTGAATTTCAGCACGTGCTTGATCTTCGATCCGATGGTCCGCGCTCCACGCGATCGACGTCCGTCGATCGATCGCCCTCCAGATCCAACGTTCCGCGCTGCGCCACGTCGCCTGCAAGGTAAGTAAGTTAAAAACATTAGTCCCACACGGACTTAATTTATAGAAACGATCGGGTATATAATACCCGACCGTTTATACGGGTATGACCCTCCCTTATAAGGGGAGGACAAAGAGCGATTTTATATTATGTAATCTATAAATATATATGATATATTCACGCGCCACGTGGGCGCTGCGCGGGCTTGCGTGGCGCTGCCACGTGGCCCTGCGTGCCACGTCGCATCCACGCGGGCCCCGCGCCCCTTTTTAATTTTTTTATTTATTTATTTTTATTATTTAAAAATCGAAAAATAAAAATAGGAAAAAAACTGTTTTTAAAAAAATCCGGAAAAAAATCCTTTAAAAAAATAGAAAATTCATAACTTTTAATATATAACTCCAAATTAATCCAAATTTCTTTCATTTGATCCAAAAATTTAATTGTCTATTATTCTAAAAACGTCAAATTAATTAAATAATAAGAGTTAAAAAAATTATTATTTCAAAAAAATACATTCATTTATTAAGATTTTAATCTTTAGAAAATAAAAATGAATGTTTATAAAAAGTTATTTCTCTTATTATTTTATCTTTAAAAAAACAATTATAATCTCAATAAAAAAATATGGGTTATCAAATTATGAAACTCTAATTTATAAAAAAATTAACCCTAATTTAAAGTATTTTTGAGATTATAATGACTTTTTAAGAGAATAATAGAAAAAAATACATATAAATATGATAACATGCATGTAAATGAAATCATTTAAGCTTTAATATGCATGAAAAAAATCATGTTTTATGATGTAAATATAGCATGTTATCACACCCCCAACTTAAATTATTGCTAGTCTCTTAGCAATTTACTACATGATCTCCCTAGAAAGTCTTTTTCATCATTTAATCCTACCACTAAAAAAAGGTGAAGTGTATAAATGTATGATCACGTTTTCCTCATAGTGTAGGCCCTAATGATCTAGATTCCATTTCTAGGTTGACTTCTTTAGTGCATGTTAGGGTAGTGCTCATCGGCTAATGCTCAAGTCTAATTCTTGATTGTAATCAAGGTGAGCCTATCTAAGGTATGATGCTATGGTGCTGAAAATAAACTCACTCTCTCATGAGTGGATGTAATTCCTTACCCTCTCCATAAACACATCACTCCTTCCCTCAAATTGGAGGCTACCTAGTACTTAGAATTCCCCTCAACTCGCTTTCCTCCTTAAAAGAGTGCAATTCAAATGGGTTCCTATCTTTGGATGCATCGTGTGAGGAGGCTGAAGGAAATAAAAGATACTATTTCTAGAGGTATGACTTGGCTAAAAGCAAATATGCTGATAAAACAAAGTGGATGATAAAATCAAAGAAGGTACCACTTATGATGATTATACTCCCAAGTGAGGTGGATGGTGATGGATAGGGTAGATGATGGAGATGATAGTGAGGTAAAGATAAAGGTAGAATATGTTCCCACTTATTTTCCTTCTTGTAACTTCTTATTTCTCTCTTTCTTTTGACATTGCTCCTCTTTCTTTTCTTCTTCAAATTTTAAACATTTGAGAAGACTAGAATGATGATGTGGAGGAGTTTTTAGGATTTCTGAAGAGAGTGTGTAGCAAATGAAGTATAGTGAAGGTAAGCACATGTGGGAGAAGAAGGTGGAAGGTGTGTGGATTCACTTGGGAGTGTTCATCATCAAAAGCGAAGTTTAAAACAAATATGGTGTTACTACTTGACTGCTTTGGAAGAGAGAACTACATGCCTATAAGGAAAAGATAGGTGCTACAAAGATTATGGATCATTGCACTCTTTAAAGGGAAAAGTCTAGCCTCGGAAAATTCCTCATACTAAGCAGTTTGGGCTAATAATAGGTAGAGGATGGAATTTTATTTTCTCTCAAATACTCTCCTTTTCAATCCCATAGCATTTCAACCTCTTGATTACTCTTTTTCCTTGGTGCCTGTTAGGTACCCAACCCCAAAGAAGTCAACCACTACTCTAATCCATTGGTCTCTCTAGATCATTTAGCTTTATTACTCAAAATGTAATCATATGGACTATAAGGTCCTCACTTCTACATCTCTAGTAGGTCAGATCTCTAGATGAAAAGACTTCTAAGGTGGGGTAGATTAGATCAAAGATTTTGAAAAAAATAGGAGTTTTTAGAAGATAGAATTTTAAAAAAATTTTTGAAAGGATAGAGCTTTTTCTAAATCCTCACCCCCCAACTAGAATCATTCATTGCCCTCAATGAATACTACATGCTCATGTGAAAAACTCATCGAATCATGGCATGAAAAATAATAAAAAAAGTGCGGTGAGATGGGTTTAGAAAAAGCTCATTAGTCCGTGATGCTCGTGGGATTTTCCTGCAGTGTGCGCCCTTTTCCTAGTGTAGTTCTTCAACATCCAAAAAGAAAACTGAAATCAAAAAAACACAAAACTAAAAGATAAGATAGTCTTGGGGTGCCTCCCAAGAGCGCTAAGTTTAACGTCTTCAGCTGACTAAACAAAATAAAAACCTAGACTACCGATGGGTCGAGGGTGATACTGCCACGTCCTCGAATGCTCTGAAGATGCAGATTTACCTTATCTCGATGGTGCGGGTGGCTCAAGTCGTGCACGCTTAAGACGATGGCCGCTTTACCTTGAATTGTCGACCGGTCTTAGGATCGGAGATAAGCACCGCTCCGCCGTCGAACAATTCCAGTAACCACGTAAGTGACCATCCCATCCGGAGCGCAGCTTTCCAGGAAGAGTTTGAGGCGAGAATTGTAGAGCCAAACCTTGTCACCGATCTGGAATGATCGCTCGTTGGATGTGTCGATCGTGGAAGGCCTTGGTCTTCTCCTGTAGATCGCCGCGTTCCGTACGCGTCGTGCCTCAACTCTTGTAGTTCCCGGAGCTGGAGAAGTCGCTCCTGCCTCGCTTTCGTCCCAAGGCTAGGTTGAGCTTCTTGATGGCCCAAAGAGGGCTCGGTGCTCTAGCTCAACCGGGAGGTGGCAGTGCTTTCCCGTAGATGAGCTCGGAAGGGAGACATCCCGATGGGTGTCTTGTATGTCAGTCCGGATGCCCATAGTGCGCTCTGAGAGCTTGTGTGCCCAATCCTTCCCATCCTGGACGAATTATCTTTTTAAGAATAGTTTTGACTTCTCGATTACTAACCTCTACTTGCCCATTCGCCCTGGGGGTGGTATGGCGTGGTGATGCGGTGGTGTACTCCATATTTCTTCAACAAAGTGCTCGGAAGTGCGAGTTGTTGAAGTGTGAGCCCCGTCGCTGATGATGGCTCTGACAACCGTATCTGGCGAAGATGCATCGTGTGATGAAGCGTAGTACCTCCCTCGATGGTCATTTGTCCTAGTGGGGATTGCTTCACCCACTTGGACACATAGTCCACCGCCACCAAGATGTACTCTTTCCCGTCGTAAGGTGGGAAAGGTCCCATGAAATCTATCCCCCAAAGGTCGAAGATTTCCCACCTCAAGGATCGCCGCATCGGCATCTCTGCCTCGCTTGGAGATGTTGATCGCCGCTGACATTGTAGGCACTCCGTGTAGAAACGGTGGGCGTCCTTGAAGATGGAGGGCCAGTAGAAGCCGCTCAGAGGATCTTGTCCGCGGTCTCGTGCCGCGAAGTGTCCTCCGCACGTCGATGAGTGACACATCGCGCATGTCTCCCTCGCCTCCTCTCCGTACGCATCGTCTGGATGATCCGGGCCGTATCCTAGGTGGAACAAAAGTGGTTCTTCCTGCAAATAGTACTTGAGCTCGTGGAAGAACTTATCTTTTTGATGCCGGTTCCAATGCTCCGGATCGATCCAGTGACGATGAAGTTGACTATGTGTGCGTACTAGGGGCGTGACTCGAGATGGCAAGGAGATGCCTGCCTCGGAAATGTCTCTCCAATGTCCTTTCCTCCCGAGATGTGGAGACGCGATAAGTGGTCCGCCACCGAGTTTTCGCTGCCCTTCTTGTCTTTAATCTCCAAGTCGAATTCTTGAAGGAGCAGCACCCATCGTATGAGTCTTGGTTTGGCCTCTTTCTTGAGAGCAAGTACTCAGTGGTCGCATGATCGGTGTAGATGATGATCTTGCTCCCCAAGATGTAGGGCCTGAATCTTCGAGAGCGTAGACCACCGCCGTGCTCTTTCTCCGTCGTCGCATAATTAATTTGAGCTTCGATGAGGGTCTTACTTGCGTAGCGCATGGCCGCTCGTTGCTTGTCCAGCCGCTGCCCCAAGACTCGCCCTCACTCGCAGTAGTCCGAAGCGTCGCACATAATCTCGAAGGGTAAGTCCCAATTAGGACTTTGTAGAATCGAGTGCTTTCGATCAGCTGCTTGCTTCAATGTCTTGAATGCGCGCTTCCTCTTTCGTCGATGATGAAGTCCTTGTCTTTGCAAAGAAGGGTGGTGAGAGGCTTGGAAACTTTCGCGAAGTCTTGGATGAATCGTCGATAGAAGCCGACGTGCCCGAGAAAGCTCCTTAAGTCCTTCACTGGATTTGGGAGAGGAGGTTTTGGATGACCTCTATCTTGGTCTTATCCACTTCTAAGCCTTTGCCCGAGACGATGTGCCCGAGCACTACCCCTCTCGTACCATGAAGTGGATTTCTCCCACCTAAGTACTCACTGCTTCGACGCATACCTCCAGATCTTCGTCAGTGAGCAAGACAAGTCTCGAAGTCGCTTTCAAAGACGAGAAATCGTCCCATGAAGACTTCTAAACTGCCGCCAAGAAAGCCTGAGAAGATCGCCGTCATACATCGTTGGAAAGGTCGCGGCGCTGTACACGTCCCGAATGGCATGCGTCTCGAAAGCGAAGGTGCCAAAAGGACAAGTGAACGTGGTCTTCTCTTTGATCAGTCTGGGGTGGATAGCAATCTGATTGTAGCTCGTATCCGTCGAGGAAGCGTGGCAGCTGGATCCCGCGCCCTGGGTCCAGATCTCGCCGATGAACGTAGCGGGAAGTGGTCCTTCTTGGTCGCGGAGTTCAGCCTTCCAGTAGTCGGCGTGCACTCTCCACTTCGCTTCTGCAGGGCGCGCCCTGGGATTTCCTCGCTTTCTCGTTCGCGTGACTCAGTCATTCCGGCTTTCTGACGACGTGTACCGGACTCACCCATTGGCTATCTGGATATGGGGTAGATAATTTCTCGCATTTAGCCATTTAAGAATTTCTTCTTTTACGGCCTCCCATACCCTTGGGTTGAGTCGCTCTGGGCCTCCCCGACGGGTCTTGACTCATCCTCTAGGAAGATGCGATGAGTACATAGTGAAGGGTCTAGCCCTTTAAGTCCGTCGGTGGTCCATCCTATTGCTTTCTTTATTTTTCCTTAGCACTTCCAAGAATCTTTCTTCTTGCTTGAGGTCCAGATTTTGGACGAAATACTCACGCTTTGCTTTCGTCGTCAAGGAAGGCATACTTTGAGTGTAGACGGGAGAGTTTTGAGCTCTAAAAGTTGGCTCGCTCCATCTGAAGCTCCTCATATCTTGCTTCTTCATTGATCATCATTACTTCTTCTACGCATTCGTCTATGTCTTGATCGTCGGCGAAGTCGATGGCTCCCAAGTCTTCAGATGCTCGTGAAGGGTATTTCATTAGCTTGTTGATGTCGACCTTCACTGGTGTGCTCTCCCACTTTGAGAATAACTTCTCCTTTCCCCGCCCAGATGACTTTCTGCGGTAGCTAGAAGGGTCGTCCTAATATGATCGGGGCTTGGCTCAGCCTCCTTAGTCATTTTCATATCGACTCACTAGGAAATCTACCGGAAATAACAATCTTCTATTCTAACTATTACATCTTCTACTAGTCCATGGGGTTTTTCTAACGTATCCATCGGCTAAGCATAGCTCTACAAGGAATGGTTGTAACTCCCCTACATGATGACGGCCGAATACAGCCTTTAGGGAGGATGTTTATACTGGCTCCCGTATCTAGTAGGGACCTAGTAAAGGACATTCCTCCGATTTCACTCGTGATCATGGGTGCTCCCTGACTCTTTTTTTACTGTAAGGAATTCATCATTATGGAGCTTACCGCCTCACTAAGTTGGATCCTCTTAGGGTTTCTATGGGGAGTACATATACCTTTTTAGGTATTTTGCATAGGTAGGGATATGCTTGATGGCTTCGTTAAAGGAATAGTTATGGTTACCTTCTTAAAGGCTTCTAGTAGGTTTTCGTCTGGTTTCGCTATTCTTGGCTTTTTGGTCGGTTTAAGGCTTGAGGATAAGGCACAGGGGGCTTATATTTGTCGTGGTTAGGTTCAGCCGTAACCCTGTTCTTCCTCGTCCTCCGAATCTGTGTCTTGCTCGACGATAATTGGTGTTTCCTCTTCTTCTTTTTGGCCTTGGTGGAAAGGATGATCCTTGTATGGATCCGGCAGAGTTTTCCCACTCCGAAGGCTTGATACGGCCAGGGCTGATTCTACGGCTTCTTCGTCGACGTGTATATGGTTGATATTATGGGTCTGGGTCGACGAAGCTCCTTGATTTCTTGGATTTGCCGTGGCCTGCGAGGGTAACTGGTCAGTAAAAGTTACTTGCTTACCCTTTTTGTCTGTCGTCGGCTGGACGTTCGTCTTGACGAAGTCCTGAATTTCGTCCACGCGTGAGTTCATCCTCGTCATTTGCTCCATTAATTGCGAGATCGCGCCGAGGATCGGGTCGGATGCCGGCGTGGTTTGGCGTGGAGCTTGCGTGTATGCTTGTGGTTGAGTCGGCGGACGAACGACGACGGTCTTTGATTAGGGTAATTTTGCTGACCGTTGTATTGTGGAGGATAGGGTTGATCGTTGTTCCTCCTATAGCCATTATTCTGCAAGGAATTGTTAAAAACAGGGGTATTATACTGGTTAGAATAATTACCTGGATAATTTGGTCGTCCCTGTTGACTTGGTCCTCCTGATGGACCTTGTCTATACATTCCTTGCCCTTGGATTGCCATCACGGGGCAATCTAATTCGACGTGGTCGAATCTTGAGCACGTCGCGCATGGTGACGCTTCTTGAAGTGAGACGGGGGCGAGTCCTTCGGAACCGTTGCGGATGTTGAGTCGGTCCAGGAGTAAGTTTCTGACTTCCGCCATTTTGTCGATTCTTTCGAGGAACATCCCCGTTTCCGCTGACTTGGCGTCTAGAGCTTTCGGCATTGCACCTCTTCCAAATGGTTTCGCCGCATTATGGTGACTATTTTCCGCCACCGTTTCGATGAGGTCCATCGCTTCGTCTTCATATTTGCTCATAAAGGTGCCGCCGCTAGCTGCATCCAAAAGGTATCTATCTTGCGGGCCTAACCCGTCATAAAAAATTTGAGTTAATTCGTGGTTAGATACGCCATGGTGTGGGCACTCGTAAGATCTCTTAGTCGTTCCCGTGCCTCGTGGAAGGTTTCGTGACGAGCCTTGGGTGAACTCTGGATGGCTTTTTCGGACAGAGGTGGTCTTTTCCTACTGAATAGTACTTTTCTTAAAAACTCCTCCTCCATCTCGGTCCAACTTGTGAATTCTTTCCCTAATTTTAAAAAAACCAGCCTTTGGCTCTATCTCTAAGGGTAGCGGGAAAGAGTTTCATCTTCATCGTGTCGGCGGGGACGTTTTGAAGGTGATTGATCTCACAAACTTGGGAAAGCTCATCTACATGTCTATAGGGATCTTCGGAAGGCTTACCATGAAAGATAGGCAGCATGCTCATTACATGGGAATCTATTCTAAAATTGGCCCCTCTTCCTAGGGGTGCGTGAATTCTAGTGACGGGTCGCTGGAGGACGGGCATAGCATAGTCACTAAGGCGTTTCCTAGCATTTCCTTCATCATTCCGGGCCATTTCTACTGGTTCGGTAGGATCAAAAGTTGAGTCAGTCTTGGTAGTGTCGGTATCGGTCGCTTCGGGAGTCTGCGAGGATCGTTCAAAGAGGTCTATTTCTAGGGGATTATTCCGTACTCTCCAGGCCGTTCGTCTTCTCATGAAGAGTGGATCGATTAGGTAGATGGATAGTAACTTATAAATACTTAAAATATATTAAAAATTGAAATCAGTCGTACCTGAGTGTCGATATCCGTGAGAGTTACGCGTTCTTAACGCGATTTTGAGTAAGTGATCGCCCGTAATCCTTAGAAAAGGAGCGAAATCACTTATTCTTATCGAATTAAGGATCTCGAAGATGGATTTCTACTTCGGATCACTCAAAATACGATTGAATTGCTTGAATTTCAAGAAATTAAGAGAAAAATCCGCGTTGACCAAGTCAAAATTGACTTAATTTGATCGAAAATTGCCTTAATTCCCCGGCAGCGGCGCCATTTGACGAGACGAGACCGCGAGGTCGTCAATTTCAAGCGGTATCGCGTCAAAACTAATTCCAAACTTACCAATTTTGAGAATTAATCACGAATTCAAGGGTATAATGGTAAATAAGGGTCGAATCCACAGAGAATTTAGGAATTTTCAGAAGATCTTTTAGAATTTGGTCAAATCGGACGAGAAATTGATGGAAGAAATTGGGGAAAAATGGTATTTTTATGAAAGTAGACTTCAAATCGATTCCACGGAATCAAAAAAATCGTCAAAATCGGACTTGATTTCGCGGAGAAATCATGAATCGAAGTGGAGAGAAAATTTCGAGCGTAACAAATCGTGATTTTAAGTGAAATTTGATGAAATTGAAGATTAAAAAAACTAATCTAAACTGAAATTAAACTAGATTGGAGGATTAGGAAGCAAAAAAACCGCTCCCACTAATCCCCGATTGCGATCAAATCGCGCCGATTAAGCCTCTTAATCACGAAGAACACGAAGAACGCGATCGGTGGATTCAAGCTGCGATTTCTCCTTCACCTCTCCACCAAATCTCGATTTCTACCACTCCTCGGACGCGGAAATTGAAGAGGAAGAGGAAGAACTCGAGAGAAACAGGCAAGGAAGGTGTCTTGACAGTCAATTTGATTGATTCTTGCTTGGATGTCTTAGAACGACGAAGAACATGCCCTTTTATAGGGCGAAAATTCGTAACCGTCCGATCGAAACGATCGACGGTTACGATAACGGTCCATGATGGACCGTTTTCGGAAAATGTCGCGATCGTTGGATCGCGGATGGAGGGCCCAGATTTATCGCGCGATGTGCGTTATAAAAACGCTCCATTTTCGCCCCTTGGATCGCGATCGGACGGTCTGGATGCGCTCCGCCAGATCGCATCACGACCGTTATAACGCCTTGAATTTCAGCACGTGCTTGATCTTCGATCCGATGGTCCGCGCTCCACGCGATCGACGTCCGTCGATCGATCGCCCTCCAGATCCAACGTTCCGCGCTGCGCCACGTCGCCTGCAAGGTAAGTAAGTTAAAAACATTAGTCCCACACGGACTTAATTTATAGAAACGATCGGGTATATAATACCCGACCGTTTATACGGGTATGACCCTCCCTTATAAGGGGAGGACAAAGAGCGATTTTATATTATGTAATCTATAAATATATATGATATATTCACGCGCCACGTGGGCGCTGCGCGGGCCTGCGTGGCGCTGCCACGTGGCCCTGCGTGCCACGTCGCATCCACGCGGGCCCCGCGCCCCTTTTTTTAATTTTTATTTATTTATTTTATTATTTAAAATCGAAAATAAAAATAGGAAAAAAACTGTTTTAAAAAAATCCGGAAAAAAATCCTTTAAAAAAATAGAAAAATTCATAACTTTTTAATATATAACTCCAAATTAATCCAAATTTCTTTCATTTGATCCAAAAATTTAATTGTCTATTATTCTAAAAACGTCAAATTAATTAAATAATAAGAGTTAAAAAAATTATTATTTCAAAAATACATTCATTTATTAAGATTTTAATCTTTAGAAAAATAAAATGAATGTTTATAAAAAGTTATTTCTCTTATTATTTTATCTTTAAAAAAACAATTATAATCTCAATAAAAAAATATGGGTTATCAAATTATGAAACTCTAATTTATAAAAATTAACCCTAATTTAAAGTATTTTGAGATTATAATGACTTTTTAAGAGAATAATAGAAAAATACATATAAATATGATAACATGCATGTAAATGAAATCATTTAAGCTTTAATATGCATGAAAAATCATGTTTTATGATGTAAATATAGCATGTTATCAAAGTGCCCAAGGTCTCTGGTAGAATTAGGCTCTGCGGGACGACGGCATACGTGTCCCAGTCACTGTGGATTCAGAGCGGCAAGATCGACGATAATATCCTCTTCGGGAAGGAGATGGACTGGAGTAGGTACGAGAGCGTGCTGGAGGCTTGCTCCCTGAAGAAGGACCTCGAGGTTTTGCCGTTTGGGGATCAGACGGTTATCGGCGAGAGAGGGATAAACCTGAGTGGCGTAGGCGGAGAATTCATATTGCCCGGGCGTTGTACCACAACGCCGACGTCTTCCTCTTTGACGATCCCTTCAGCGCCGTGGACGCCCACACGGGGACGCATCTCTTCGAGGAGTGCGTTCTGAGGATGCTGGCTTCAAAGACCGTAATCTTCGTGACGCACCAAGTCGAGTTCCTGCCGTCAGCAAATCTCATTCTACCGCGGGGTAATAGTCTGGAAACCCCTAATGTTTGGGTTTTGTCCTCTTTTCACCCCAATGTTTGGAAACAGCCGCCTCCACCCCAATGTTTTGGGTTTTGTCCTCTTTTCACCCCGACGCTTCTATGGCGCAGAGCTGGCAGCGACGTGGACGCCACGACATCAGCTCACCGGACGCGGAAGCCACGTCGCTGCCATGTCAGCACAGGGGCAAAAACAAAAATGTAACGCTCGGGGAGAGGATGTGACAACGAAGACGATGATGATGAGGAACAAGATGACGAAGCTCACCCATGGTGAGGGCGCGCGAAGATGACTGAGGAGAGGATGAAGACGATGATGGAGGCTCTCCGGAGAACGCGGACTCAGCTTCCTTACAAAGAACTGCCCCCTGAAATCCCGCTTGTCAAGTACACTGCTGCGCAGAGCCTTAACCCCGTCGAGAGAAAGAGGGAAAGGGAGAGGGAGAGGGAGAGCATGACGGAAAGTTGCTTTCGTGCTAGCGGCAACTCGCGTATAATAAAATTTTGTAGGGTTTCTGAAAATGGGAAAAATACTAGATGGAAAGATAAACAGTTTGGTCGCGAGTTAGGGTTTCCTTAGGGTGTCGATGAACAGGGCAAAATCAGGGGTTTTTCTAACCTGCGAAATGACGCCACTTTGAGCAGTAAGGGGGCCAAGGATGAAGCCTCTGCCATAGCCCAAGAGCCCACCAACGGTGCCGCCCAAGAGGCCACAGAAGCGCAGAAGAAGAGCTCCGGAGTCGTCCATTCAACTGAGGCTTCGCAGACGTATTCCCAGCTACTTTCCATTCTCCTCGCCTTGCTCTCCTTGTAGAGTTTCATCGCTTTCCACGCAGAAACACTTAGCCGACAGGGAACCTGTAATTAGAAGAGGAAAAGCATTTAACTCTCTCCGACACTCTAATAGCGGTTTTTTAAGAGACTGATTTTTTTCTATTCTGAACTCGCGGTAGAGCTGAGCGGGAGCGAGAGAGAGATTCGGATGATGAAGATGATGATGACGAGAACAAGGAGATGATGGAGAGCCAGAAGAAGAAAAAGACTCACGTTAGAGAGAGAGAGAGAGAGATCTGGATGATGAAGATGGTGATGACTAAGATGTTAATGATGAGGACCAGGAGATGACGAAGAGCAGAAAAGAGAAAAAGTAACCCACGTTAGAGAGAGAGAGAGAGAGGAGAGACAAATGAAGGTACCAACGAAGAGGAAGATGATGAGGACGGTGATGAGCCAGTAGGGGAAGACGACGCTGAGAGAGACGCCGATGGTGATCCCCAACAAGAGCATGGGCTGGAACAGGAGCACGAGATCATAATCAATGATCGGCACATCCTTAGTCGGATGCGCGACCCTAATATTATACCACACAGAAGAGGCAGACGCCCCCATGATCATGCCTACAAAACTCCCACCGTCGATAATTCGCACCAAGATTAAACTTCGCAGATAAAATTACCGAATAAGAACAGAAGCTACATTTGGAGAGAGCGGCGGCGGATTTTGTATCGAATCCGACGACAAGGTTTAGCATGGGAACAAAAATCCCGCCGCCTCCAACGCCGAACCCAAGAAGTCCCTCTCCAGCTCGAGCATCTAACCGGAGTGGTCATAGTCGAGGAATCCAAATCGTAGTTTTCTTCTGTAATCTGCATTCTGATCTCCTCAAGTCTCGACGGCAGAAATGTAATTGTAATAATACTTGGCGTGTGCTGACATGGCAGCGACGTGGCTTCCGCATCCAGTGAGCTGCTGCCGTGGCGTCCACATCGCTGCCAGCTCTGCGCGATAGAACCGTCAGGGTGAAAAGAGGACAAAACCCAAAACATTGGGGTGGAGGCGGCTGTTTCCAAACTTTGGGGGTGAAAAGAGGACAAAACCCAAACATTGGGGGTTTCCAGACTATTACCCCTTCTACCGCCGCTCCCCTCCGCTATCGTCTCTCCCCGCCGCGATTTCTTTCGACTTTTTTTGTTTTGCCCTGTGCTGACATGGCAGCGACGTGGCTTCCGCATCCGGTCAGCTGCTGCCGTGGCGTCCACGTCGCTGCCAGCTCTGCGCGATAGAAGTGTCGGGGTACAGCCTCCACTCCTTGTCAAACATTGGGGTGGAGGCAGGTGTTTCCAAACATTGGGGTAGAAAGTGGAAAAAACCCAAACATTGGGGGTTTCCGGACTATCACCCCTAATATAAAACGTGGAGTCCTCCACGACATTCCTGTTATTGAATTCCACGGGGGTTAAGTCTCCTAACAGTTGACTAAGAGTTCCAACGACATTCACTCCACGTTGTCCTCTTCCTGATGATATGAAACAGAGGAGATGCAACACAACCTCCACGACGTTGAAGGCATCATTACAATCTAACAACCCGTCGTTCGGACATGTACTACCCTTCTCTTCATCAGCTGATGAGAAGTTATTTGGGAGTAGCCGTTGAAGAACAGGAGATGAAGAACTTCCGTCGGACTGAGTGCGATTGACCGACCTATATCATTGTCGCAAGATTATATTTACAGCATATAAAGATGGCGACAACGTGATCGTGTGTCTGCCAATCGATCACGTCATGTATACCTCCAACAAGTGCAACGGTCAACTCATCATCAGCTTCTTCTTCGCCTACGTGATAGCTGAGAAGATTATCGTCCCGACCAAGCACTACAACAACGACAGTGCATCTGAGAATCTCTAACCGAAGACTCTTTCACCGTAATCCGTGACGCACTCCACGTATCTTCCACGCGCAGGACGACTATTTTGAGTGGAGAACGTGGTGATGACGAATATGCAGGATTTAAAGACGGAACACCAACTTTCCCGTCAACCTACAACATCCAGTTACGTCCTACGTACCTTCGCGATGTCAACAAAGTATGCGCGAGAAGAAAGGAAACTTCGTATTCATGTAACCGCAAGTTGCAGCCGTCTCCTCACCTCATCCCAAGGAATTCTCGATATCAAGGGATAAGCAACCGAATTATCGTCACCAACCACTCCCTACCCTCTCTACACCCTACCTTGGAGACCCGCAAGAAGATTAGAAGCAATAACGGCAAGAGGTTTTTGAGGCATCTCCAACGCGAACAAGAGCTTCGTAACGTCAAAACAGTTTCGGTCGGAGCAAGATCTCAGAGTTCAACTGCAAACTCACCTACAGAATTCCCCAGTCAACGCTTAAATGAGGAAAATCGCCCCCCAATGCCGCCTCTGCCTTCGCGTCACCCGGCCCGGAGGAATTATGCGACAGTTCCGAATAGCCGCTGCCAAGAAGACCGCGTGTTATAGGAAGCGAAAGATTACGAATCCCGAATCAATATCGCGTCGCCTCTTGAAATCGCTGCGCAAAAGAATAAAAGAGCTGGAGGATTTCACAAGTCAACAGAGGTCTCTCAGGAGCTACACGGTCACGAACAGTAGCACCAATCTCTTCATCGACCTACAACACCCTTTCGTGAGCTCTAAAAAAACTATCAAATCCCACGACGCCAAGATGGTCAACCGGTCAACCCCCAAAGCAATAACCGTCACGACGCGACCCTTCGACGCAACTGCTATCCTCTAATCCTATAAATCAAAATTGTAAGAAATGAAAAGTAGTTGATTATTGATAAAATTTGGTTACATGGTTCGTTTTATCCCTATGTGTTCATCGTATCTTCCCGTGCCTCCTCCATTCCCCTTCCAAAGGCCTTCTTCGAGTTCTATCTCCCTCTCTATTCTCCCCCTCTTCTGTCGTTTTTCATCCACTTCACGTCCGAAGCCTTCCGAGGAATATCCACTTCATTTGAGCGATTCTGGAACAATCTCTTCACTTTCCGATAAGGTGTCGTCCTCAATTTTTAAATCGCGTGATAGTTCGTATTATATTTCCGTAAGTCCAACGTTAGACCTTTCTCTTTATCTGTTTTCTCTCTCAGAATACTATTCTCTCTTCACCGACTTCCATCCTATCCTCTATATTAAAATATAAAATATTTTCCCCCACGTAATCCGTATTTCCTTCTCATCCGATCACTGTTATTTCATTAAAAGTCTCATCCCCGCCATTTTTCCGATCCATCCTTTCCATCCCGTCACCCTCATCTTCATCCTATATCCACACTAATTAACTACAATAAGAATAAATCTTAGTCATTAGTAATATATAAATACATATATTATCTTGTCATCTCTTCTCTTCTCTTATTATTCATCTTATCGTCTCTGCTAATATCATCATATGTCTTTAAATTCCTGAATTAAATCACACTATATTCTCACTGATTTATAATCCACTTTCATATTGATATCATTTCATAGATCCTCCCTCATATGTAGGATTTAGATACATCTTCTGAAATATCCTACATCATGATGAGTTTAAAAGACGGAACGCCAAACACCCCATCGACCTGCAACAATAAAATGACGTCCATACGTATCTTCACGACTACAACAACGTACGCCCAGAGGATAAAGAAAATTCGGGAACTCTCTAAAGCAATCAAGCTCCACGTATGCATCGTTACGATTCCATAATCATCAACGTCACCACAGACCAAAAGGTCATCCAACGGTCATCACGGGATCCACGTAGGAAGTAAAGAAATACCGCGACTTGCGTAACTTCTCATACGCGGACAACTGCCACGACGCGTCTCCTCGTTTCAACGCCTCTTCTCTTCATCCTTTAAAAGGACTGATGTAAATTGATGAAGAAAGTTGTTGTTGTTTTATTGATGAATGAATTGTTTTCCTTTTGAAAACAATCTGTGTTCTTGTGAGTTCCCCTATCTCTCCCGCAACCTCTCACTCCGAATTTCTATCTCCCTTTCTGTTCTCCCTCCCGTTCTGTCACTTTCAACCATTATCTGTCAAAGAATAACTGAGGACTTCAATTACCGTTTGGCAATTCAGGAGCATCGTCTTCATCTCCCATTCAGGTACTCATCCTCCCTCTTTTCAAAGTGAATGATGGTTCTTCTACAAGATCCATAAGTCCAACATTGAATCATTCTCCTATCTGTTCTCAATCTCATGCCTAAATATCCAAAATAATATTAAGATATATCTCAGTCTTAGAATATCATTTCTAAAATCCTCTCCTCATTATCCATATCCTCATCTCATCAACTGAAGTCTCATCTTATCCATTCTCCTCTCACCACAGTCACATTCATTATCCTAGTATTATATTCATCTATCTGATTTACCCTCCTCATATATTCATTAATCTATACTACTAATCCTTCACATTATTAATTCTACATCATCTCCACGTGATAAAATTAAAATAAGAACTATTTCTATTCATCTTATATTGCATAACATCTTCTCATTCTTTCCTCTTCTCCACGCATTCATCAACTTCATCCTCACTGATATTCCCATAATTCTGAATTATCCTATACAATATCCTCTCTGAATTATACATTTATTCCTCAGTGATATCATTCATAGGTCCTTCATAAAACTGTAGGATTATTTCATATTTAGTATCAATAGATATTCATCTTATATTTCACTCATTTCTCCCTCACATCTTCATACATATCATCATTTCAAAATATTCTACATCACCTTGCCATTTGACTCATTTTCTCGCTCATCATTTGCTTGTTCCTTTTTAGTTGCTCCATCATCTCTTGCATAATTTACATAGAAGAGTTTCCTAAATTTTTTTGTGCCCCTTGCTGTTAATAATAAGGCTGAAAGTAAGATTTGGGTGGGTATGGAGGTCAAATATCCTCGTTGTAGTTCATATTCCCCTGACTGTTCCACGAGTTGTAGGGAGATGCTTGATTCATCACATTGACCTTTTCATAGTTCCCTACACATTCTCTGTAGGCGTGATTTCTGCTAAAGCATAAAGAACAAGGAATTTCTCGCACTTGGGCAACGTTAGCATTAATCATGAGTTTTTGCATCATTTCATCCATTTTTCCTAGTGTTGCCTCTACACTTCCCAACCTCTTACTTATATCCTTTTCTATTTCAGATTCTACCCCCTTGACATTTAGGACTCCTCTTTTAGGTTCTCCATTCCTCGCATGATGATTTAAGCTTAGTCTATGACTATCATTTTCAGCAAGCCTCTCAATCAATTCCTCTACTTCATCATCATACTTATACATGATTGAACCACCATAAATTGCATCAATTCTATTCCTACAATTTTCAATTAATCCCTCATAAAAGATATCAATCAATTGCCAATTATCAAAACCATTATGAGGGCATGACCTAGTTAAGTCCTTAAATATTTCCCATGCTTCGCTAACTGCCTCATCACCTTGCCTAAAGCCTTGTACAGCTTGTGTAAAAATCTTAGTCTTTCCAGATTAGTAAAATTTCTTTAGAAAAAAATCTTCTATTTCACATGGAGAATATCTCTTTCTGAAGTAAAATTAGAAAGTAAAAAGATCAAAAATCAAAAGAAAGAACTACTAACCTCAATGACACCTAGCTCCCCGGCAATGACGCCAATTGATGAGCTCGATCGCATGTGTTTTTCATCGTTATTATGCGTCGATTTCATGCAATAAACTGTAATTCCTTAGTGTAGTGTTAGCAAGGGTCGAATCCACATGCAGTTAAAGTCATTATGTTATGTGTTCAAAAGAAAGATGAGGGCGGTGGAAGATGTGTGAGGGTGAGAGTGAGAAATGCACATGGAGATGATGTCAAAGCTACTACAATAAAAGAAAAATAAACAGAAAAAGAAAACACATGTCTATTGTATATGGAGATGCTTTGATGAACTCGATTACGCGTGTTTTTCGTCATTTTTGTGTACCAATTTCGTGTAATAAAATTTATATTTCCTTATTTAGTATAGTGTAAGCAAGGGTCAAATCCACAAGGAGTTGAGGTAATGAAATTAGATGTTCATATGAAAAGTGAGAGAGCGTGGAAGAGCTGAGAGCTTGGAAAGAAGTGCAAATGTAAGTAGGGCGTGTAGAGATGAATATGAGTGATAACTTTTAGGTTTCTTTTTTAATTTAGAGAACAATATAAAATACTATGGAAAAGTGATGAACTCGATTTGGGGGAATATTTAGTTGTTGTTTTAAATCAATTTCAAGCAACACTATTTATAATTCCTCACTTTTTATAATGGTAAAGTAAGGGTTGAATCCTCAAGGAGCCTAGGTAATGAGATTAGTGCTTTTAGGGAGAAGAGACACTATTATAGAGAAAAAAACGGTAGAAGGGATTTTTGGAGACATATGGAAGGACAAAGAAATGGAATATGGTATGAACACAATTATTAATATATATATTAATACTCTATGATAAATAATGATGAAAAAATTGAGAATGGAATGATGGAATAGGAGAAATGAGAATGATAGAATGGAAGATGATGGAAGAATGGTAAAAAATCTGGGAAATCGGGTAATCGGAAAATTGCGTAATGGTGAGAGATTGTTTGTATAAAAGAAAACAAATTGAAAATATGAAAAAAGGAAATAGCTTCTACACTATCCATGGAGGGGATTATAAGATAAAATCAGATCCAAATCCTCACATAAACCCCGTTTTTGATGCTAGTTTTAGGCCGGGTGATGCTTGACTCGTTACGATCTCGATCCTCCACTTGATCTTGCCTCCACAACAAACTTGAACACCAAAAAATTTCAAGCTTGGGCCTAAGCCTCTCCTTTTCCTTCTGGTAGCCTGATGCTAAGAGAGAGCCAAAATGCAACAAAAAAGGAAGAAGATTCTTTTATAATTTTAGGTTAAGAGGTTCCTTTGAATTAGTGGTGGAGATTGTCTTGAGATTAGGCATGGTCGTTCTGTTTGCATTGTGCGAATGTGTGCAATTTGTGCGTTCTGTTCTCTTTTGAAAACAGAACATTTTGTGCGAATTTGTGCAAATTTTGTGAGCTTCTTTGGCTTTCCCAACTTGCTCTCTGTATATCCAATTTTCCACCTCGTACATCCTGCCTGCTTCCAGATAAATGGGTAGCTGCAAGGGGGCCGGAGAACTCCCATGCTCTTTGGAATTTTGAAATCATTGAAAAAAACTCCCAAAGTTACAACTTCTTGCAGATACATTTCACAAATTTCCACCATGAATGATTGGGTCCATTTTACGGAGTTATAACTATCACTGATCATAAGACCAATCGCATTGGTATTATTTTCACGATGAGAAATTCAGATTTTTTAGCATTAAGATAATCAAGAGTGCAAAGAAACTCTCATTTCTGAAATCAGATAAGAACAACTTCAGAGAAAATATTTTGATATATATATATATATATATATATATATATATATATATTTGAGTTTACCACGCGATATCTTTTATTGTCTTAATTTTCTAATCATATCCAGCTCTACTGATACTCTTCCGTGTTGTCTCTATTCTATTGTGTCAGTTTATTTTCTCTAACAAACTCTAAAAGTAGATTGTATTTCTCATATCATGTCTATCTCTTCTTGGAATTCCTTTATTGCAGCCTAATCAGTATAATGGGTCTTCCTTTTTTCCCTAGAAAGTGATTTGTAGTTTCCAATATTTTCTGAAATGTTTGGCATGATTTTGACCACTTTCAGCTCAGCTAACTACTAATCAATGAATATTTCAAAACTAATTTTAGGCTTAATTAAATAATGGATTCATCCCTACCTCCAATATTGAAAACTAAAAACTACTTGGCATGTATTAATTAGGTCTAGCTATAATGAGTATATGAAGAAAATATGTTATAATTCTATGAGAGAGAAAGCCTCATGTATAAGTAGAGAAAACTGGGCTAACAACGTAGACCCAACAAGGGATACTAGAACATGGTCTAAAAACCTAATGTACAAGAGAAATACCAAACTAAAGACCTATAATGAGCCTTCACTGTGGATACTTGACAGATCGTTTTGATGCATC
>CM044106.1:12141208-12226080 GCA_024174645.1 Lemna minuta
TGGATATCCAATTTTCCACCTCGTACATCCTGCCTGCTTCCAGATAAATGGGTAGCTGCAAGGGGGCCGGAGAACTCCCTCGTGGGCTGATGTTTTGGGTGGCGAAAGCCACCCACAAGCACGGAAATCCAGCGAACATTGCTTCATTTGCGGGATCTGCGTCCTCGAGTTCAAGTACTTCTAGTCCCCTTGTGGTTTCCGACCTGAGGATAAGACAGCCCCGGGCCTTGGCCAAGGAAGACGACGAGCAGGCCGTTAGATTCCAGTTATTCGATCACCTCGTCTTCGGTCTGGCTCCATCCATAGAGGAGGCATCAGAGGTCGTCTCCTCCATCATGCAGTAGATTCCACTCAATTATCGTCTATTTATATTTACTCTCGCTCCGTTCATGATACTTGGAAAACTGCAGGACGTTTAACCCAAATCCGCACGTTCAAACGCAGCAGTAGTGGCTTTCCGAAGGCCATGTGACGCAATCGCTAGTTCTCGACACGCTTCGTCTGCTGCGGATGAGCCCGTCTGTGGAGGTTGTACTTATTTTTTGTAGGTAAAATTTCTTCGCTGATAAGATTCTTCTAAGATAAGATTTGACTTCAATTGATTTTCAGAGGACCGTCGCCCCAGCTCAGTCTCTCTCTTTCTTTCTTTCTCTTATTAGTGGTGACAAGATAGGAAGGGAAGAATGTGAATTTGTATTAAATTGGGAGATCAGGGGAGCATATTTTGCCGGCTGTAGTGACTTCTACGAAATCTAAGATGAAATGGGAAAGGATGTAGAGAGAGAAGCGCAGTGGGTGCCACCAAATCCTTGTACACTGACTCAGCACTGCTAGTTTGCTTTGATGGGAAGCTTGACATGATGGAAGGAAGGAGCCTTTCGTCTCTGCTGGTTCTTATGCGCACAGAGTTAGACAGAGAACGTATATTTTGTTTCTACGTCTAGAGCTCGAGAGATTGGATTTTTCAAACTGCGGAAGATGAGGAAGAGCGGCGAAGTCTGTTTCTTGGTTCTTTTGGGGTGGTTCCTATCTCCTATGATGGCTCTGTTATCTCCTTCGGGTGTTAACTTTGAAGGTTCTCTTTCTCTTTCTTAAGCATTCTCTTTCTACGTATCTTCTTAAACATGGTTTCATTGTTCTTTCAGTTCAATCTCTCATGGGCATCAGAGAATCTCTGGAAGATTCGCTCGGGGTGCTGAAGAATTGGGATACGAACTCCATTGATCCTTGCAGCTGGACCATGGTCACTTGCTCGCTGGATAATCTCGTAATCGGGCTGTATGAGCTTCTATTATCTGATTCCAACCATTGATTGTCCATTAAAGCCTTATATTAATGTTCATTTTTCTCTTTATCTCTGTGGCAGCGGAACTCCGAGCCAGAATCTCTCTGGAACTATCTCTCCCGCAATCGGAAACCTCACGAATTTGCAAACAGTGTATGGGCCGACATTTTCTTCTTCTCTCTCTTCTTGGTCAGCATAGGCCCTTCATTTACTGTTGCTTTTGCAGGCTACTGCAGAATAATAATATTTCTGGGCGAATACCGCCGGAAGTCGGGAAACTTTCCCGTTTATGAATCCTTGATCTCTCCTATAATCTCTTGACGGGTTCAATCCCTTCTGCTCTTGGCCAGCTGAAGAATCTCGAATACTTGTAAGCTGACCAAAACCGGAAAAAGTACTCTTACAGTATAATCTGTTCTCATCTTCCTCTGTTGTTGCAGGAGGCTGAATAATAATAGCTTATCCGGGAAATTTTCAGAGGACCGTCATTTCTTTGGCTTCTGATAGTGCCGTTTGGGATGCCATGATGAGGAACGAATCAGTGCGGGAGCTTAGAGCCTCCTTTTCTTCAGGTTTATTTGCTTTTTTTTGTTGCCTTATCTGGGCACCTACAAATTCTATAAAAGGTCTTGTTTTTGAGATTTTAGTTGAGAAATTGCACAGCTTAAATTGCGTTATCTTTCAATCAATTGAAAGAGACTTCTTCGAGAGAATGTAAATGACAGATCTCCAAGTTTAAGCCCAACCGTAGCCTAAAAATCCTGATATCTTTTTGTGTTGAGGAAGGGATCAGGGGATCTGGCTTAGACGAGGTCAAAGGAACTAGCTTTCATGACTTCTTGGCACAAGCACTCAACTGGGTTTTCGAGATCACCAAACCCAAGATAATGGAATTCGCACTAAAATTTTTGAAGATTTTGAAAGAACTCCTTTCTGGAGCTCTGAAAGGAAAGGATATAGGCGATCAGTTGGGCCTACTCGAGGACGCGCTTCGGTCATCTTTTATGCTTTCGTTCTTAGTTTCAATAGTGGTAGTTGTTGCGAGTATCCACAAGGTCCTTGGTCCTATCGTTGCTTTAAAAAATGGGTGTACGGCATGCTACGACGTAAATTTGCATAAATTCGCACAGTCCGAACATATCATATATATAATAAGAACAAAATAATTATAGCATACTAGAAAATATAAATATAATAAGAACAATTAGCTATAGTATACATATATAGTAAGAACAAATGAATATAATAGGAACATATCATATATATTATAGTATACATATATATTTCTTATATATGATAAATATAATTTAATTATAGCGATTTTGTGCGAATTTATGCGAATTTGTTCAAATTCAATAGAGTGCGAATTTTGTTCGGATTGTGCGAATTTTGTTCCAATTGTGCGAATTGTGCGAATCTGTTCGGATTTTGTAAACTGTGCGAATCACTTTCGGATTGTGCAAATTTTGTGCGAATTGTGCGAAAAGCTGTTCTAATTTTCGCACACAAACAGAACAGAACAAAGAACAAGGCCCTGTACGGTTCTTTTGTGCGAATTTTCTGTTCGTTTTAAAAGAACAGAACAACCATGCCTACTTGAGATTAAATCCATAAGCCACGACCATAATCACCTCCTAAAGAGGTGAGAGAGCCCTTTTTAAGGAGGTGGGTCCGACAACCACTTCCTTAGGGAGTGGGTTGACCTCTCTCTAAGAGGTGGTAACCTTATCACTTTCCTAAGGAGGTGTGCTTACCTCTTTCTCTTCCTAAAATTATGGATCCTTCCTAAAAAATAGGAACGATCTAAATTTATTAATAATAAATAAAAGAGAAGAAGTTTGACCTCTTTGACCCTTCAAGAATGTCTTTGACCACCGTTGACTTCTCAAGAATCGCTTTGACTATCATTGACTTCCAAAAGAAATGGAGTGACTAGTCTCCTAAAAAGATGGAAAGGGTTGACTCCTCATAAGAAGGTGGTTGACTAACCTCCTAAAAATGTGAAAAGGTTTGACTAACCTCCTAAAGATGTAAAAAGGTTTGACCAACCACCTAAAAAGGTGGAAAGGTTTGACTGACCTCCTAAAAAGGTGGAATGGTTTGACTGATCTCCTAAAAAGGTGGAAAGGTTTGACTGAACTCCTAAAAGGGTAGAATAGCTTGACCAACTTCCTAAAAGGGTGGAATGGCTTGACCAACTTTCCTAAAAAAGTGGAAAGGCTTGATCATCCTCCTAAAAAGGTGAAAAGGTTTGACTAAGCTCGTAAAAAGGTGGAGTAATCGTTTTATTCTTCTCCTTCTAGATAGTTGGCATCCATGCTCCAATTGAACTTCACCTAAGTCGTGGGTCCACATAACTCATAAAAATGTGAGAATTCAACCATTTGACTTCCAATAAGTTAAATGGGATCAGCCTCATAATATAATGAAAATTTAAGAAATAATGCATACATGACTTAGTCATATTTTTGTCACATTCAACCATATAGAAATGGATATTCTCATTTTTATACTCATTATTAGCACTTAAAAAAGATAAATTACGCATGAATGTGACTTATATTTTAGAGTTATCAAAAAGCAATGTAAAAAGAAATGCGCTCGTTGATTACACACTAGTTCCTGTCAAAATCAATACCAAACTCACCAATTTTATCAAAAAATCATGAATTTAGGAGTATGGTGGTGAATAAGGGTCGATTCTATAGAATTAGGGTAATTTCAAATGATCTTTTAAAATTTGATCAAATCAGACCATGAATCATGTTGAGAAATTAGGAAAATTGATATTTTTTGAAAGAGGACTTGAAAAGAAATCTAGGGAATAAAAAATCACTGAATTTGGATCGAGATTTGAAGAGAAATCATCAAGTGAATAAGAGAAAAATTTACGAAATTAAAAATCACGAAAAACTAAATTTAAAATTGACTAAAATTACAATTCCAAATTGAAATCTAAAGCTATACAAAGGAAGATTAGGATGAAACAAGATTTCTAACCCAAGATTTTGCCCGAATTGATCCAATTAGTCGCGGGATCAAAGGTTTTTCATTCCCAAATTCAAAAAATGATCGTTGATGTTCAAGAGCGAATTTCTTCCTATTCTCTCAATGAAATCTCACTTTCAAGCACTCTGTGGATGCGAAAATGAGTATGGAAGCGATTGGAAGCATAAGATTTACGTAATTTGGTTTCTAAACAATTCGATTACTTGAATTGCCCTGGAATGTTTGACACTATATAAGAACAACTTTATTTATAGGGTGAATTAGGCGTAACCATCCAATCGATTATTTGATTTTCAATCAACGGCTTCAATGAAACGCAGGGGTGCAAATCGTTACGGTTAAGTTGTGGCCGTTGGATCTCAGATGGACCGTCGAGATTAAGCCACACTGCGCGCGTTATGAGTAACAAATGAAACTTTCGTAGTATGATCTTGATCCAACGCTCCAGATACATTTCATCAGTTTTGATCTCAGCCGTTATATTTCCTTAGATCAATGGCTGAGATTAAATCATTTCAAGACGATTCGCTCGCGAATAGGATTGCGTCACGTACCTCCCGCCTTAAGTGACAATCGATTGTCGCGATTAATAGCACGATCAAATGCTCCATGTGCTTCCATGTCAGTGTGCAAATATAAAATTGATTTTATATCAAAATAAATCGATTTGGAATTCACAAAAATTCAGAAAACTTCAAAAAAATTTAGAAAAAATCCGAAAAAATCCATAAAAAGTAGAAAATTCATATCTTTCATAATATAACTCCAAATCAATCCAAATATATTTCATTGGATAAAAAATAAATTATATATGCTTCTAAAATGTTAAATTTAATAATTCACAAGCGAATAAATTTCTATTTCAAAACTGCACTCATTTGTTTTAGATTTGTAAAGTTTGAAAAATATATGAGTGTATATAATATGATTTCTCTAATCATTTGACCTTAAAAACTAATTATTATCTAATGTAAAGAGTGGTTATGAAAATATTATCCTTAATTCATCATAATTAACCCTAAATTAGTGCATTTTGAGATTATAGTGACTTTGTCATAGAATGATAGATAAGCACTAAAAAATATGAGAACATGCATTAGAATGGGATGTTTTATGCCTTAATTTGCATTAATAATAATGTTGATGCAGGACGGGTTGTGAAAACCCTCGTGCCTGATCAATATAACCAAGGTTGATTGAAGATAGGGCGGTCAAACCTAAGTGCAAGCAAGCGTGCCGATTAGCGGAGTTGGCAAAAGAAGATGGTAGGGGATCCAAAGATCTGATCATAGTGACTCTAGGTCCACCTCCGAGATCCAAGCATCGTCCTCCTATGGTCGACTCGACCAGTGCACCAGGAATCTCCACGAAACTCCATCCTTTGAAAAGTCAATTACCTTCCGAAGGATCTCCTCGACTCGCTCGTGCCAATCGGGTGGTAACGCTGGGAAAGTGAACTTTAAGGCAAACTCTATCTCAACAAATGGGCTGGTAGGAGAAGGCTTAACATCTGATGAAAGAGGTGGAGCTTGGTGCAAAGTCAAATCCATCAAGTGGAATGTGGAGCTAATCCCCCACAATGAGGGATGTCAACAACATAGGCGTTGTCGCCTATCCGGGAAAGGACTCGAAATGGGCCAATGTTATGAGCATAGAGCTTCGTAGCAGTGCGAGGAGCATAACCTTGGGGCCTGGTCCTAACAATAACCTGGTCTCCCACTTGGAAGTCCCCCGATCGACAGTGCAAATCTGCAGCTTGCTTGTACGATGCATATTGACTCAAGACTCTATCATGAATGTCCTGATGCAACTGACTAACATGCTGGGCAAATGCAACTCTCTCCTTGGAAACTCTAACAAGAGGGTCGAGGGGTACTATGTCTAGAGGCTTGCGGGGTGCTAAGCCATGTGGCATCTCGACGGGGCTCATGCCAGTGGTATGGTTGGTAGAGGGGTGGTAGGCGAACTCGGCGCGTGGTAGATTGATGGTCGATCTGACCATCAATCTAGGGATGATAACTACTGGAGATTGTGAGCTTAGTCCCAAGTAAGCTCCCTAAAGTCCTCCAAAAGTGACTAGTAAACCACATGTCGCGGTCTGAGATAATGGACGTGGGTAGTTCATGTAGACGCATAAGTGATGTTGTGCCTATCAAAGATACGTCGTAGGGCAAATGATGGCTGATGGTACTTGACAAAGCGTTTTATGCGGTCGTCAAAACACACAAACATCGGTCAAATAAAATTTATAATTCCAAACTCACAGTAACAAAGATATAAAATCAAGTATAGTGTAAAGATCGGGTTGATCCACAAAGAACATGGTTAACTTTGATCAAACAGTTGACTTGGTCAACCTTAGGTTTAATTAAGGATTTTAAGAAGTGAAAATGATATTTTTATTATTGGTAATGATATAAGTATGCTAAATGAGATATTTTAAGAATTTAGAAACTGATTTTAAGAAGAAATGTCAAAAGTCAAGGTCAAAGCGTTGACTTTGACCCATAGTTGACTTTCTATAAAATTAGAGAATAAAAAGAGAGTAAAATATTATGAAAATTAGATATTCAGAAACTAGAGACAAAATAGAAATTATTGATATGAAATTTGTGATGTTTCAAGAAGAATTGTATTTATTATGAATTATTGAAAATTAAATATTAGAAAAATCTCTAAATGAACACTTCGGTGTAAATCTTCAAATTGGCTAACCAAATGATATCCAAATCTTGCAATTCACATATGAATGGAAAGCTAACAACTAGAGGATTCCAAAGAGACCAAAATTATCAAAGTTTACCTTGTATTTTAAAAGTAATTGCACCCACAAATCAACGCCCAAATTCATATTGAAAATGAACAATAGATGGTCAAACGTTAAATTGAAGGGTCAAATGATGATAAAATTTTATAATTTTTCTATCCACCAAAAGCTGATGAAATAAGGAATCCAATCAAAACATAATCAAACGATTCAGACTTATGATCAGTGAGAAATCCTTGTTTCAAAATCAGCAAAATCCAAACCAAATTTGGGAAAAAATTAAGAACTATTCGACTTAAATCATGAAATTAACTACTAAATCTCATCTACATTACAATTATCACAAGATGAATGATCGATTCACACTAGTAACCTGATTGGCGCGAAGATTGGGCTCCAAATCACGTCAATTGGAGTGAATTTGCTCGGTTTCTTCCTCGGCGTATGTTTGGCGTTCAATGGGAGAATTCGATCAAATCTCGTGATGATTCATGATCAATCCTGCCCCAATTGGATCGCAATCGAGTCAAACGCGGGGGGATGACGAAGAATTCAGGATTTTGCTTAAAAACCGTTTAATTTCTTCACGATTCAATCAAAAGTTGAGTTTCAAAGAGAGGAAGAACATTGCTTTATAGAAAAAGTCCGCGAAAATCGTGGATCGTCCAATTTGGTGAAGACCGATCGATGGCCACGATCGTGCGATGATCGTGGGCCACAATCCCACGATCCCACGATCGCGTGATCAATGTCGCGCCGTCTGATATTGATAGGTAAAATCCTGGTGTGTCCATGTTGATGAACTAAAACTCAGTTGATTATATCGTTGTTGTGTGTTTTAATTCATGTAATACATTTATGATTCCTCACTTATGACAGTAGTAAGCAAGGGTCGATCCTCAGGGAATCTAGGTAATGAGGGTTGAGACGAAAGTAGAAGAAGGGATGAATTCCTATAGTGGAGGATATTAGAAGTTAGAAGGTGAATTATATAGAGATAATGGATGTAATTGGTGAGATTATGTTTCTTTAGTACTAATTAGAGGAAAAGATACTAGAATTGGAAGGGTGGAGATTGATTGAAGGTGAGAAAAGAGAAATGAGGGGGAGATAAGAGAGGTGAAATCGTATGGAGATAGATGATATGGTCTAGGTATGATTTGTGAAGCAAATGCAATAACCTACAATTAAAATAGAAGAAAAAGTCCTACATTATCCATGGAAAAGGCTTACAAGAGAATCCCTCCTCAGAATCTTCCCACAAACCCCGTGTTGATGCCAATCCTAGGCCGGGTGGTGCTTGATTCGCTACAACGACGATCTCCTCTTGATCTCCTTCTCCAGAACAAACTCAAGCATCCGATGATGCCTAGCTTGGGCCTAAGCTTCTCCCCCTTTCCTGCTGGTGACTTGGTGTCAAGAGAGAGCCAAAAGACAAGAGAATTCGGAGTGGAGGAGGAGAACTTTTAGGAGTTAGGGCTTCCTCCCAATCCGACGATTGAGATTGATTTTCGGGAATTTCGGGAATCAGATGGAAATCTCAATCGTACAGATGGAAGAGCACGATGAGATGAGCTTGTCGTCAAAATTTCAGCCCGATCGGACGGCTGGATCATGAGATATCACCCTTTCTTTTTCGAGCATTTCTAGCCGTCTGATCGGGTGATCTCTTGCGTCAGCGGTCCTCCTTCATCAGACTCCCGAGATCGCGCCACGTAACTGAAGAGCTAACCGCCAGATTCCTCCACGTCACCTGCAAAAATAAGTGAGAAAAGGACAAAATACACAGGTGAGTCACCCTTCTCCTTTGCGCGAATAAGAGAGCGCCACGTCGCTCTCTTATTCTTGATTCGTGGTCAACAAAGGCGGCGCCCTCAGTCGCACAGGTAAGTGAATTTAAACAATATTTAAATATAAACCGTTAGAGGAATCTGCGGCGATTAATTTCGCCGCAGGTTTCTCTTTTAAGCGCAAATGAGAGAGCGGCGCGTGGCTCTCTTCCTTGCTTACGGTGCAAAACGACAAAACGTGCAGAACAAAACGACGAAACAAAAACAACAAAACGACGAAACGAAATAACAAAACGACGAAACGAAAGTAAAACAAAACGACAAAAGAAGGTAAAACGACAAAACAAGATAGTTTGCCCACGACGAATGAGAGAGCGCCACGTCGCTCTCTCTACTTCCTCCTTGAAGTCAAAAATGACGGCGCCTCCACGTGGTCTTCACCGGTAAGTCAGCGCTTAAAATAATATTAAAATAATATGAAATTGAGTTATAGCAGAGCTTCCAGATTGCGACACGTGTCGCGATCTGGTGGCGGCTCTTTGACTTACCTTTGAAGACCCGAAATTGCATTTATACCCCTGATATTGATAAATATGCATAAATACCTTTAGATAATTAGAGATATATCAAGAAAAATGCTCTAAAATTCATTTAAACCATTTAAAAAATCCTAAAATATGTATTTTGCTTTAAAAATTCATTTTCCTTGTCAGTTTATAATCCAAGAGGGTTATTTAAATATTATAAAATCCAAGAAATACCATAAAAGCATAATAAAGAACAATTAAGCAATTTAATCGTAATAACACATAAATATATTCCTTTTAAGCCAAATATTCATGAAAATTCAGAGTTAAAGGTCATACATTTATGTGTTATCACATGTGTCGCCCCACAATCGCTGAAAGCGCAATTAAATCGCGACTGTGCGCTGTCACTTATGCGATCAACGGTCCTCCTATGCGCACATGCTTTTGACGGCGATCGGGTGGACGTGAGTCCACGTCATTGACACATCTTAATTGACACGACCGCATCCAACGACTGTAGTGCTGCCATGTATCCTGCAAATTTAACAATTAAAGGGAACATACTCCAATAAGGAAGAAATAATCGAGATAGGCGAGTACAAAAGGTGGGGCGCTCTAACGCAAATTCGTTACCGCCCCAATATTATAACCTGGGCCCACTATACCCGTGGGCCCATCACCTGCCAACCCATTACTCTGCATGCCACGTAGGTGCCACCCAAGCATTCGCGTGGACTGGCGTGGCCCTGCCACGCATCCGCGTCACATTAGCGCCACGCGGGTGCCCGCGCTGTCCCACGTGTCCCACGCTGCACCATGTCAGCTCGCGATTCCTGTGGGAAATTAACCCCCTTTTTGCCATTTTCTAAAGGAATTAAAATCTGTAAAAATCAAAATAAATTTTAGAAAAATCCTGAAAAATCCAGACAACTCAGAAATCAATATCTTAAAAAATATAACTCCTTGTTTACTCAAATTTTCTAGGGCGTCGATATCGGAGTGCTAGGCCATGGAACCAGTATGACCTCTCTGGAGGTGACGACGGGAAACTCGGGGGGTAGGATCACATCCACTAGTGACATCTGAACAACAACGCTGATCATGTCCCTCGTCGGTGTGCTCGTCATGGTGCTGACGGGAGCGGGGGCCTTGATTGCTGTGAGAGCAGCTGGCCTAATCGGGATTTAATTGGTCAACTCGGGAGTGTCATTGCACTCGTTTGCCAGTGCCTCATCAGCGATGTAAACATCGTCGCCTAAGGGAACGTCGTCCTCATGGGAGCCAAGATCGAGTTCCTTAACCTCGATAAGGAGGTTCAAGGAAGAAGACAAGCTCATCTGATGTCCCTTGCCTGACACATGAAACAGGTGGTGTGGGCTTGGGACAGGGCTGTCGTATGGTCGGGTGCATCTGCATGTGGTGGTCGTAGGGATGGTGCTGACACTACTGACATCTCGGGTGTAGTCCGTCCATTCCCTATGTTGGTTCATGTCAGTGCAGCTGAAGTGGTTGACCTAGATCGCGTAGGAGCGATCTTCGCAAGAGGCTGAGATGGAGAGAAATGGGTGTCCTCGGTGGGTCACACCATATGCTCCATGTGCTCCCGAATGAGCATCTTGCCATGTCTAAGGAATATGTAAGGAATTCATATTATTGTTTTATCATGAAGCCCTCAAATGGCTTAGTTTCCACAAGAAAGTCAATCCAAGACATGCTAAATGGATTGAATTTCTCCAATCATACAACTTTGTTATTAAACATCAACTGGGAGAAGAAAATAGAGTTGTTGATAAAACCATCCCTTAAGTATTATATCTCCTCAAAGTATAGGATTATATAAAATAAAAGAATTATATGAGAAATGCAAGGATTTTAAGTGTATCTATAATGATATACTGATCAGAAATTTTCTTACTCATATAATCATGTGAAGCATATAAGCTCTTCGTTGATTTGCTTATAAGCCCTCTCCCTTTCTCTTCCTTCCATCGATCATTTTCGGTTTCTAAATCTAAAATACCAAAAAAATAGTTTCTGATTTCAATCTTTTAACCTTCCTCTCTGTGGATTCGACCTCGACTTGCCACTGTTCTAATTTAAAAATCAGTTTCGTAGAGTTCAGTATAAATTTTGTTTGATACTTAAAATCGCGCATTCAACGACCATGTTTTCACGCTTATCAGTTCTCCTCACCTAAAGAACGTGATTAGTACTTATTACACCGTCTTTAATTCCAAGACTGATAGAAAGAGCATCACCGAGGATCTCCTCCATAAAGTTTCTCCCGCCTGCATGGATAGAATTTCGATGAAAGTCAGGAAAACAAAATCTCCAGAGCAAGATCTGAACGGACTCTCGGCTAAGCAATTCCTCAGGCGATCACGATAGAATTCCAGCCGTTGACGCTCACCTAACCAAAGTCAACGAAGAACCGCCTAGACATCATCGTGAATCTCTCTGGACTATTTCAATGGACGCGCGGAGAATAACAACTTAGAACTCCAACTTCACATACGTGAAGCAACAGTTCCACTAATGTCATCATCAAAAAATACAAGAAGCATCAGACGTTCCTCACGGATTCACTAAAATGCAAGAAGCTCTTCTGAAATGGCGTCACTGTCCACACACGAGCGACAGTAAAGTAACGGGTCGTATCGTCTCCTTCTTTCGAATCTATAAAAATGAAAAGTTTTAAGAGGAAAAAAACATGTTGTTTATTGATAAAATTGGTTACTTGGTTCGTTTTTACCCATGTGTTCATAGTCCTCCCCGTGCCTCCTCATTTCCCATTCTGAAACTCATCTCCGATTCTATCTCCCTCTCTTTTCCCCCTCCCATTCTGTCGTCTTTCGCCACTTCACGTCTGAAGCTTAACGAGCAAATTCTGGGTCGTTTGGTGATTTCAGGAGCATCTTCTTCATCGTCGCCGATCATGTAACATCCTCGATCATTTACGTGAATAATATTTCGTATCCTGAAATCCGTAAGTCCAACTTTCTTGTCTCTATTCGCCTCCGCCTTCTTATCTCACCCGTTCCATTTCCTATTCTCCTCACCACGGACACTCTCTCTCCTTTTCATATTTTAAATTACATTATACGTACGTCGTTCTCGTCTCTGAATTCTCGTTCGTCCTCGTTAACTTCCTCCTTCGTCCTTCTTTTAAATATCTATCCTACATACTCCCGAGTCTCCTCACTCTTCTTACCTCCTATCCGAAGTCCACACATCACAAATAAATCTCTGATTATATTCCTATTCTTCCTTAATATTTCTACTCTTATCCACTTCATTCGTCATATCAATCGTGTTATTCCCTCCATCTTTAAATTATCTAAATCACTACTCCTACTTCTCTTCTTTGCAAATGACTCTCTTACCATTATCATCAACATTCACTCATCCTTAACACTCTCTCAACCAAATTATCCTCCTCATCTCATAAATTATCTACTATTCTAATCATTACTTATTTCATTCTTAAATATCTTCTCACGCACGTAATACATTATCCCCTTCCCTTTATTAACACACCTACATCTTAATCATCATAATATATATCCTAAATACCTTCTACAATCATCATCCTTCTCATCTATTCATTAACCCATATTATTAATCATTCATAGTGATATCATTCATAGGTCCTCAATCATTTGTAGGATTATTTCTTAATCATATCATCATATTCATACATATCCTCATTTTGGAAATATCCTACATCATGATGGCCCTTGGACAACTGTACTGGGCGAAGATACATCGTGTGACAAATCTCAGAACCTCCCGATGATCGTTTGTCCTAGTGGGGATTGCCTCGACTCACTTGGACACATAATCCACCGCTACTAGTATGTACTCTTTCCCGTCTGAAGGTGGGAAAGGTCCCATGAAGTCTATCCCCCAAAGGTCAAAGATCTCCACTTCAACGATTGGCTGCATCGGCATTTCATCTTTCTTGGAGATGTTTATCGCCGCTTGACACTGTAAGCATTCCATGTAGAAACGGTGGGCGTCCTTGAAGATGGAGGGCCAGTAGAAGCCGCTTTGTAGGATCTTATCCGTGGTCTTGCGCACCGTGAAATGTCCTCCACACGTCGATGAGTGACACATCGCCAAGATGTCTCCTTGCTCTTCTTTCGGTATGCATCTTCTGATGATCTGGTCGTATCCTAGGTGGAATAGAAGTGGTTCTTCCCAAAAATAATATTTTAGCTCATGGAAGAACTTATCTTTTTGGTGACAATTCCAGTGGTCCGGGATCGATCCAGTGACGATGAAGTTCACGATGTGTGCATGCCACGGAGAGTGGCTTGAGATGGTGAGGAGATGCTCGTTGGGGAATGTGTCACCGATGTCTCCTCCTCCCAAGATGTGGAGACGCGAAAAATGGTCTGCCACTGAGTTTTCGCTGCCCTTCTTGTCTTTTATCTCCAAGTTGAATTCTTGAAGGAGCAGCATCCATCGTATCAGTCATGGTTTGGCCTCTTTCTTGGAGAGCAAGTACTTTAAGGCCGCATGATTAATATAGATGATGGTCCTGCTCCCGAAGATGTAAGGCCGTAACTTCTCAAGAGCGTAGACTACTGCTAGAAGCTCTTTCTCCGTAGTCGTGTAATTTATCTGAGCTTTAACGAGGGTCTTACTTGCGTAGCAGATGGTCGTCAGCTTCTTGTCAAGTCGTTGCCCCAAGACTGCTCCTATCGCGTAGTCTGAAGTGTCGCACATGATCTCGAAGGGTAAGTCCCAATTAGGACTTTGTAGAATTGGTGCCTTGATCAGTGCTTGCTTCAGCATCGTGAATGCGCGCTTCCCTTCTTCGTCTATGATGAAGTCTTTGTCTTTACAAAGAAGGGTGGTGAGTGGCTTGGAGACCTTGGCAAAGTCTTGAATGAATCTTCGATAGAAGTCGACATGCCCGAGAAAGCTTCTTAAGTCTCTGACGGTACCTCGTAGAGGGAGGTTTTGGATGACCTCTATCTTGGCCTTGTCCACCTCCACTCCTTTACCTGAGACGATATGCCCGAGCACTACTCCCTCTTGTACCATGAAGTGAGATTTTTCCCAGCTTAACACCAGTCGTTTCCTGATGCATACCTCCAGTATCTTTGTTAGGTGAGCAAGACAGCTCTAAAAATCGTTTCCAAAGATGCTGAAGTCATCCATGAAAACCTCTAAGCTGTCGCCAAGAAAGTCGGAGAAGATCGCCGTCATACATCGTTGAAAGGTGCTTCCTCGTCGATCATCATAACTTCTTCTACGCAGGCGTCTATATCCTGGTCATCGGCGAAGTCGATGGTGCCCAAGTCTTTGGAAGCTTGTGAAGGGTATTTCATCAACTTGTTGATATCAACCTTCACAGTGTGCTCTCCCACCTTAAGAATTACTTCTCCTTCCCCCAGTCACTAACGTCTTTCGCGGTAGCTAGGAAGGGTCGTCCTAATATGATCGGGGCTTGGCTAAGCTCTTTAGTCATTTTCATATCGACCACTAGGAAGTCTACTGATAACATGCTATACTAACATGATAAAACATGCTTTTTGATGCATATTAAAGTATAAATGGTTTTATTTACATGCATGTTATCATACTTATGTATATTTTTCTATCATTCCATGAAAAAGTCATCATAATCTCGAAAATACTTTAAATAAGGGTTTAATATGATAATTTAAAGATGAATAAATTAATAACCCATCTTTACTTGAGATTATGAATGCTTTTTAGAGTGAAAATAATGAGAGAAAACATTTTATAAACATTTATTTATATTTTCTTAAGTTAAAAATCCTAAAAAAATAAATGTGTTTTTGAAATAAAATTTAAAACTCTCCTTATTTAGCAATTTTTATCTTTTAGAATGATAGATAATTAAATTTCGAACTAAATGAAAGAAATTTGGATTCATTTGGAGTTATATATTAAAAGTTATGAATTTTTTATTTTTAGGAATTTTTTCTAGATTTTTCTGATTAATTTTATGATTTTAAATATTAAAAATGATTTAAATAAAGGCAAAAAGGGGATATTTTCGCACAGGTCCCACGTGGATGCGACCTGGCACTCAGGGCCACGTGGCAGCACCACGCGGGCCCACGCGGTGCCTACGCGGCGATGTGACACATGCATATGTTAATTTAATCGTAACTATAGGGGGTTATAGTACATATAGTCTTCTAATTACCTGAAGAGATTTATCACCCCTTTAAACCATCGCATATTATAAACCGAATTTCTCTCTTAAATTTTTCCCGTGTGGGACTAAGTTCCACACGGTTTTTATGATTGCAGGACACGTGGCAGAAGCTGAGGCCTTGGATCAAACGGTAGATCAATCGTCGCGCGTCGATCGAGTGCACCTGCGGTCCATCAAATCTCGATCACGCACGTGGCTATTTAAGGGGATTAGAACAGTTCTGATTAAACCGCCCGCTACACATCTGGACCCTCGGATCGCGATCCATGGAGCGAAACTCACGCGTTTAATAACGCATCTCATCAAGCTTCATCTGAATCGTCCATCAAGATCGAACGGCTGCAATTTAATCAAAACGGTCAATGATAGACCGTTTCATTGTAATCGTCGATCGTCTCGATTGGACGGTTACGCCCAAAAGTTGTATAAATAGAGGTGTTCTTTGATGTTCTAAGCATTCGAGATTTGGTTGAATAGATTAGGAGAAATCGACGCTTGAATCTCCTCCTCGCGTTCTTCGTGTTCTACGCGATTAAGCGGTTTAATCACATTGATATGATAGCGATTTGGGAGTAGTGGAAGCGGTTTTTCATAATCTACCTTCCTATAATGTTTAATTTCAATTTAGATTAGGATTTAAGGTTTAATTTCATTTAATTTTAGTCAATTTCGCGATTTCTTCGTCCGAAAATTTCTTCCCACTTCGATCTTCAATTTCTCCGCGAAATCAAGACCAAATTCGATGATTCTTGATTCTAGGGAATCAATTTGAAGTTCTCTTTCATAATTTACCATTTTCCCCAATTTCTATCATCAATTCATCGTCCGATTTGATCAATTTCGAAGAATACATCAAGAATTTCCTTGATTCCCTGTGGATTCGACCCTTATTTACCATTATACCCTTCAATTCGAGACATTTTCGTCAAATTGGCAAGTTCGGAAATATTTTTGACACGAGACCGTGTGAAATATTCAACTACCTCACAGTCCCGTCTCGTCATCTACCGCGAAATAACAGTCTTCTATTCTAACGATGACATCCGCTACTATTCCATGCAGTTTTCTTACTGATCTATCGGCTAAGCATAACTCTTCTAAGAAAGGTTGCAATTCCCCTACATGATGACGGTCGAATATGGCTTTCGGAAGGATGTTAATACTAGGTCTTGTATCTAGTAGGGATCTAGTGAAGGACATTCCTCCTATCTCACTCGTGATCATGGGTGCTCCCGGATCTCTCTTTTTTATCGGTAAGGCATTCATCATGATGGAACTCACCGTTTCACTAAGTTGGATCCTTTTAGGGTTTCTATGGGGACTGCATATACCTTTGAGAAATTTGGCATAGGAAGGGATATGCTTGATGGCATTTATAAGTGGAATGGTGATAGTAACCTTTTTAAAGGCGTCTAGTAGATGGTCATCGGTTTCATTATTCTTGGCTTTAGGTCGATTTAGGGCTTGAGGATAAGGCACAGGGGGCTTGTATTTGTCGGGGTTAGGTTCTGTCATAGCCTGTTGATAACATGCTAAATTAACATGATAAAACATGATTATTGATGCATATTAAGGCATAAATGATTTCATTTTCATGCATGTTATCATATTTATGTGTATTTTTCTATCATTCTATGAAAAAGTCATTATAATCTCAACATACTTTAAATTAGGGTTAAATATGATGAATTAAAGATAAATAATTTAATAACCCATCTTTACTTGAGATTATAGATGTTTTTAGAGTTAAAATAATGAGAGAAATAATTTTATAAATATTTATTTATATTTTCTTAAGAGAAAATACTTAAAGAATAATTATATTTATGAAACAAAAATTAAAACTCTCATTATTTGTAAATTTTTTAGAATGATAGATAATTAAATTTCAGATCAAATGAAAGAAATTTGGATTAATTTGGAGTTAAATATTAAAAGTTATGAATTTTCTAATTTTTAGGGATTTGTTTCGGATATTTCTGAATTTATTTTTGGTTTTAAATGGATTAAAACATTTAAAATAAAGCAAAAAAGGAGGGTTTTTTGCGTGGGGCCATGTGGATAAGACGTGGCACTCAGGGCCACGTGGCAGCGCCACGCGGGCCCACCCGGCGCTCACAAAGCGTTTTTATGCCTCGTTAAATGACAAAAATGCCGGTCAAAAAAAATTTATAAAACCGAACTCACAAATATAAGATATAAAATCAAGTAATGTGTAAGTATCGGGTCGATCCACAGAGAGCAGGGTTGACTTTAATTGCAGAGTTGACTTGGTCAAACTTAGGTTTAAAAGAGGTTTTAAAGAAGTAAAAAATAAGATGTAATGAGTTGAAATGATATAAATAGACTAAATAAGAAGTTTTAAGAATTGAAATCTCAGATTTGACAGAGAAAAGTCAAAAGTCAAAGTCAAAGCGTTGACCTTGACCAACAGTAGGTGTTCTGTAAAATCATAGAACCAAAAGGTGTCAGAAGATTACAAAAATTATATATTTGGAAACTAGAGAGAAAATGAAATTTATTGATATATAATTCATTATTTTTGGATAAGAAATGGATTTACCATAAATTATTAAAAATCAAATATCAGAAAATCCCCGAAATGAACACCTCAGAGGAAATCGTCAGATTGACCGGTCAAATAAAAACTCAAATTACCTCCTGATAATCGATCGAATCTTACTCCTAACCCGATTTCCGCAAGAATGGGGCTTCAATTCTTGTGGATTGAAGCAAATTTGCTCGGATTCTTCCTCGTGGACGTTCGAAATTCAAGGGGAAAATTCGATGAAATCAAGGAGGAATTCGTGATCAATCTCGCTCCAATTGCTTCGTAATCCATTCTAAACGCGGGGGGGTCACGATGAACTAGAGAACTTCCTCGAAATTTGCCTAATTTACTTCAGGAATGGATCAAAAGTTAAAGAAAAAGAGAGGGAATACATCGCTTTTAAAAGGAATTTTGGCCCCAAATTTCCGGCTGTTTGATGCGGTCGTTGGGTGGAATTAATGGTGACGATTGCTGCGGTGCTCGTTGCCTTGATTTTTCCGGACATGGCATGCGGGACCACAGCGCGGGTGCGACGTGGCGCTGAGGCCACGTGGCAGCCCGTGGGTGGCCCACACGAGGCGCAGGGGGGCGCACAGAGCGCAGCCACGTGGCAGGGGGCCACGCGACCACGCGGGTCCACGTGGGCGCCCGTGTGGGGCGCCACGTGGCAGAGGACTGGTAGATGGAGGGCCCATGGGTATAGTAGGCCCTGTTTAGAGTATTGGTGCGGTAACGCAAATGCGTTACCGCCGTCCCCAATTTATACACGGTGGGTCTTTTCTATTTTTCCGTGTGGGACTATGTGCCGTCTCATTTCTTACCTTGTAGGACACGTGGCGCTACGAGAGGCGTCAGATTCGATGGAGAAGAGGAGGGATTCATCGATCGCGTGGACTCGAGTCCACGCGATCATCAATCAAGACACGTGCTTTAAAAATCGCATAAGTGAACGCGATTAGAGGACTTACCTGGTGACACGTGGAGCCTCCAGGAGCATCCGATCGTCATCACGGTTTGATCAAGGTCCAATCGGATATGGCTCATCGAACGGTTGCAATTTTTCGCGATTCCGGCGATCAGGGAGCACCGTGTGGATCATGATTGTGATCTTCATTGAATGGTTGGCGTCGTGACTCATCGGCACGGTCGGATCTTCATCGAACGGGTGGCGAAAGAGCAGCAATCTGATCGCGGGACGATCGCGATCAGACGGCCATGACACTCTTGATCTTTCTCTCACCCTAGCGAAGCTTCCGGAGCGTTCCATCCTCATCGAACGATGGCAATGCAGTGTGATCTTGGAGCACAATAAGGGCGACACGTGGATTCATCTGATGTGGCGATCGCCATCAGATGGTGGACACCCGATCGGACGGCTTGGAAGATGCGCGGAAGAACTCCACGATCGCGGTCCGATCGAACCGCGATCGCAGCGCGATTGAGCCGCGATCGTGGCTCTTCCATCGTGGAATCAAGGCCATGATGCACGCCACATGATTCCAAGGAATGTGGCTTCCTTTTTGAAGCGAAATTTCACCGATCGTGCGTCCTTTTTGAAGCGAAATTCAAGGTGATCGTCGCCCGATCGTTGTGTCGTTCGAAAACGAAATTGGAGAGGATTTGTTGCGGGTTTGAAGCGACGAAACCGCCAAAGGGATCCGCCCCCACGACGCCATCAAACCGCCTCCAGGATCGCATCAAACGGCCTCAAAATCGGGCCTAATTTTCCCTTTAAAACCGGTGTATTCTCCCTTCTTTTCTACGAACTTTAGATCGATTCGTAAAGGAATTAAGTGAGTTTTGAGGAAGATCTCTAGTTCATCATGATCCCCCCGCGTTTAGACTATATTGCGAAGCAATTGGAGCGGGATTGATCTCGAATTTCTCATTTATTTCATCGAATTTTCCCCTTGAATTCCGAACGTCCCCGAGGAAGAATCCGAGAAAATTCGCTTCAAACCATGACAATTGAAGCCCTATTCTTGCGGCAATCGGGTTACTAGTGAGATTCGATCGATTATCAGGAGGTAATTTGAGTTTTTATTACATTTAGAAGTTTAATTTTGCAAATTAGTTTATAGTGTTCAATTTGATGTTTGACCAAGGACTGTTCATCTTTCATCAGAAGTCAAACGTTGACTTTTGGGGTCAATTACTTTTGATTTAAAAATCAGAATTCGATAATTTGGATCTTGTTAGATTTCTCTGGTTCTTAGCTTTCGATTAACATAGAAATTGCAAGATTTGGATTTCATTTGACCATTCAATTTGAAGACTTCCTCTGAGGTGTTAATTTGGGGGATTTTCTGGTAATTGATTTTCAATAATTCATAATAAATTCATTTCTTATCCAAAAATCACGAATTATATATCAATAAATTCCATTTTGTCTCTTGTTTCGAAATATCTAATTTTCGTAATCTTCTGACTCTGTTTGATTCTCTGATTTTACAGAACACATACTATTGGTCAAAGTCAATGCTTTGACTTTGACTTTTGACTTTTCTCAGTCAAATCTGAGAATTAAATTCTTAAAACTTCTTATTTAGCTTATTTATATCATTTCGATTCCTTACATCTTATTTTCGCTCAATTAAAACTCCTTTTAAACCTAAGTTTGACCAAGTCAACTCTGCGATTAAAGTCAACCCTGCTCTCTATGGATTGACCCGACACTTACACAATACTTGATTTTTATATCTTATCTTTGTGAGTCTGGTTTTATAAATTTTGTCTGACCATCATTTTTTTGTTTTAACGACGCACGAAAACGATCCGTCAAAATGGCGCCATTGTCGGGGAGCATGCGTTATTGATTTGATTGCTTGATTTATTGGTTATATTTAGGTTTCTATCTTCTGTTGTTTACTGACCTGCAGAGAATTTATCAGTGGTGAAAAAGGTATAGCTTGGTAAGATTACCTAAATTTGTCCATTATTTGATAGTTTTGGTGCAAATTTGGTAGTCTAATTTGTGTTTTTCACCTATTTGAGACATCGATATTGATATATCTGAGATTTATCCTCTGTTATCAGTGACTTATTAGTATTATTATCTTTATTGGTGTGCTTTTTGATAGTGTGTAGCTTGATCTATCTTTTAGGTGAATTAAGTGAAGCATTTTTTATTTAGACATCATTTTTTTCGTCTCACTCTTTTCTGACATTCTTATATATATATATTTGCTGTTTTGTGGTATTTTGGCTTTAGATATGAATAGGAATCATAGGAACCGAGGAGGACGACAGGGTCAGCGACCCGTGAGGCATATAAGGAATAATCCCTTGTATGATGATTTATTTGCCTCATCTAGAGCTCCATCGGAGGCCTCTAGTGAGTCCCTTCCAGCCATCGCCACACCAGGGTGAGGAGAGCCGATAGACACCCCTCTTCCTGCCGAGATAGTGAGATGACGTCTTAGCGATTACGCAAGACCGGTCGTCGAAAGGCAGACTACGCGAGTCAATGCACCTCTACAACGAGGTGCGAATTTTAAAATTGACTCACATATTCTTGGCCTTTTGCCCACTTTTCATGGACTACCATCGGAGGATCCGTATCGACATGTGGACGAGTTCAGCAAGGTGTGTGAATTCAACCAATTCCGCAATGTCCCCTCCGAGATGGCCAAGGTGCGCTTCTTCCCTTTCACGCTTAAGGAAAGGGTGAAGGAGTGGTTCTTTACCTTGGGCTGCGAGTTTGATTCATAGAGAGACATGGAAGACGCATTTTTGCATAAGTACTACTCGGTAGGTAAGACTAGTGCCATGAGACGCGCCATACGCGAGTTCTCACAAGGGCCGGGTGAGGTTTTCTACGAGGCTTGGGAGCGACTTAGGGATCTCTTGAGACAATGCCCGCATAATGGTATACCTAAACATGAGATTACTCAGATTTTTTATGATGGTTTAGGTGCACCTGACAGGTACTTGCTCGATGCCGCTAGTGGAGGCACGTTCATGAGAAAGTACGAGGATGAAGCCCTCGAGTTGATTGAGTTGGTGGCGGAGAATAGCCATCATCATGCGACTAAATCCTTCGGAGGACGGAGCGCTCCCGCTAAGGGAGGGATGTTAGACGCAAAGGCGGCAGAGACATGTATGCTTTTAGATAAGATTGAGAAACTGACGGAAGCCAGAACTGAATCATGGACTCGCTTAAGGTCCGACCGGGTTTTGATGGCCTCGCGCCAGTTTCACATGTTGATGTCTCGCCATGTTCACATTGCTCTAGTTTTGAGCATGTAGAGCTGGATTGCCCCGTGATGGCAATCCAAGGATAGTTTCCATTTCGGCCAAACCATACTACATATCCAGGTTTGAGCAAGGCGGGTAGGTCGACCTTCCCGAATCAGGGTTATTCTAGTTTTCATAACCCTACTTATGCGCAGCAGCGGAGCGCGCAGCACACTTCATATCATCAGCCCTACGGATCCGCGCCGCAGCATATGGGGAACCCGAGGGTGACCTCTTTCGCCCCCGGTATTCCCCGAGCGGTCACACTGCCACCGGCTGTCCCACCTCCGGCACCTTCAATTGACCCCGTCATGAGTGCATTAGCACAAATGATGAGTAAACTGAATGAGGTTAGCGACCGAATCGACCAAGTCGAAGGGGCTAAAGCCCAATGCTGCGATGCTTCTACCGAGCAAAGGAAGGGTAAGCGTGTTGAGTCTAGTGATCAATTACCTTCCCAACCTTTAGCAAATCCTAGGAATGTAGGTCAAGCATCGTCGAGCCGCACCCATAATGTGAACAAAGTTCGCATTGATGGTGCATCGGAGGAGGCACATGCCATATCGGGCCTACGTAGCAGCAAGGTCTTAGTGGATCCTCATACGGACCACAAGCGCCGCAAGGAGAGTAGGGCAGAGCCCAATCCCGAGGTTTACAAACCTCCGGTGCCATATCCTCAACTTTTGAGCCGGCCTAGAGTCCCTACGAGTGATAGTGATGACACCTTATTAGAGGCTTTTATGCAGGTTACTATCACCATCCCCTTAGTAGATACCATCCGGCATATTCCATCCTACGCAAAGTTCGTGAAAGGACTTTGCACCCCTACGAGGAAGCCGAAACGTATCCATATGAGTGAGACCATTAGTTCCATCATGTTGAGTACGCTTCCTCGTAAGCGACGTGATCCGGGAGCTCCCATGATTAGTTGTGAGATAGGGGGTAGGACGTTCACTCGATCTCTCCTCGACACGGGGGCTAGTGTCAATATACTCCCGAAGGGAGTATATGACGTTTGTCCACTTGGCGAGTTGAAGCCATTATTTATCGAGTTGAGCTTAGTGGATGGATCCGTGAGACGACCTCACGGAGTAGTAGAGGATGTGATAGTTAAGGTCGAAAATTGCTACTTTCCGGTAGACTTCATTATCGTTAATATGAAATCCACGAAGGACCTCACCGACTCTCCCATCATACTAGGGAGACCATTTTTAGCTACCGCGAAAGCGATCGCTGATTGGGGGCAAGGGGGAAGTTATTTTTCAGGTTGGAGATAGCATGATGAAGGTGAGCATCAATAAGTTGATGCGACATCCTTCGCACAAGTTCGATGAGGTAGGCACCATCGATATCTACGAGGATACGGAGATCTCGAGTTGTACCAAGGAGACGATGGCGGCTATTGAGGACATGAGCTTTGAGTAGCCCGAGGATGATCCTTTTCCCTCCAACGAGACGGCACCCGAGCTAAAACTGCTACCTTCGACGCTGAAATATGCTTTTCTTGATCATCATAGTGCTAACCCCGTTATTATATCCTCGCAGCTAGATCACGACCAAGAGGAGAGACTATTGGTGGTCTTGCGATCGAGGAAGGAAGCAATCGGATGGAACTTCTCGGACCTTAAGGGAATTGATCCCTCTTTGTGCACACATCGCATTTTCCTAGAGGAGGACTCTCGGCCCTCTACAGAGGCACAAAGATGGCTCAACCCTAAGGTATGGGATGCCCTTAAGGATGAGATTCTTAAATGGCTTAATGCACGTATCATATATCCCATCTCCGACAGTCCATGGGTCAGTCCGGTGCATGTTGTCCCCAAGAAGGCGGGGATCACCGTGACGACAAATGACAAGGGCGAAGAACTTCAGACGCGTCTTCCGACGAAGTGGAGAGTTTGCATCGACTATCGGAAGCTTAACGCGGCAACAAAGAAGGACCATTTCCCCTTGCCATTTATTGACCAAATTCTTGGCAAGCTTTCAGGTCAAGGATTTTACTGCTTCCTAGACGGCTACTCGGGGTATAATCAGCTAGCTATGCACCCCGATGATCAGAAGAAGATGACGTTTACATGTCCATTTGGCACATTTGCATTTCAGCGCATACCATTTGGACTATGTATCGCCCCTGCCACATTTCAGAGGTGCATGATGGCCATCTTCTCCGATTTTATAGGAGAGAGCATGGAGGTCTTCATGGACGACTTTTCAGTTTTCGGCCCTAGTTTCGATGTGTGCTTGGAGCACTTAACGCAAATTCTCGACGTTTGCATTAAGAAATACCTAGTTGTTAGTTAGGAGAAGTCCCACTTCATGGTGCGAGAAGGTATAGTGCTTGGACATTTAGTTTCAAGAAAAGGTTTGCAAGTGGACAAGGCCAAGGTTGAGGTAATCCAAGACCTTGCACTCCCTACGTCGATAAGGGAACTTAGAAGTTTCCTAGGGCATGTGGGCTTTTATCGTCGCTTTATTCAGGATTTTGTTTAGGTCTCCAAATCACTGACTTCTCTTCTTTGCAAGGAAAAAGACTTTATCATTGAGGAAGAAGGGAAGCACGCCTTTATGCAGCTGAAGCTTTAGTGGAAGCGCCTATTTTACAAAGTCCTAATTGGGACTTACCTTTTGAGATTATGTGTGATGCTTCTGATTTTGCAGTATGCGGGGTTTTGGGGCAGCGAATCGACAAAAAGCCAACTGCCATATGTTACGCGAGCAAGACACTGGCCGACGCTCAACTTAAGTACACTACGACGGAGAAGGAGTTGTTGGCGGTTGTCTTTGCTTTGGAGAAGTTTCGGCCTTATATCTTGGGCAGCAAGATCATTGTCTACACGGACCATGCCGCATTGAAGTACTTGCTGTCGAAGAAAGACGACAAACCACGACTGATTAGATGGGTTCTCCTCCTTCAAGAATTCGATTTGGAGATCAAGGACAAGAAGGGAAGTGAAAACTTGGTGGCTGATCATCCTTCTCGACTCCATATTACATCTTCAGGTGAGATTTGTGATACATTTCCCGATGAGCAGCTCCTCGCCGTTGTGACTAAGGTACCTCGGTTTGCGCACATTTGTAATTACTTAGTCATAAAATCTATCCCCGATTATTGGAACACGCATCAAAAGAAGAAATTTGCATATGATGTGAAACATTATTTTTGGGAAGAACCCCAATTGTTCCATGTAGGGGCTGATCAGATTATTCGGCGATGCATTCCGGAGGAGGAACAAGAGCATATTCTAGAGATGTGTCATTCATCTCTGTGTTGAGGACATTTTACGTTGAGGAAGACGGGAGCGAAGGTGCTACAAAGTGGCTTCTATTGGCCAACTCTCTTCCAGGATGCGATCCAGTATTGCAAGGAATGTCTAAAGTGCCAATCCGCATTGAACATCTCAAAGCAAGATGAAATGCCCTTGCAAACCATCCTTGAGGTAGAAATTTTTATCTTTGGGGGGATTGATTTTATGGGGTCATTTCCACCGTCGGAGGGCAAGGAGTATATTCTTGTAGCGGTGGATTATGTGTCCAAATGGGTTGAGGCGATACCGACAACGACAAACGATCATCGAGTGGTTAATAAGTTCATTGTTAACAATATCTTTTCTCGATTTCGTTGTCCTAGAGCTGTTATTAGTGATGGTAGATCTCACTTTACTAACTCTCATTTCAGGAGTTTACTTAAGAAATATGGAGTTCACCATCGCGTCACAACCCCGTATCACCCTCAAGCAAATGGCCAAGTAGAAGTAAGCAATAGAGAAGTCAAGAACATCTTGAAGAAGATCATTCACATGGATGGAAGAGATTGGGAAGCGAAGCTACTCGATGCTCTATGGGCCTACCGCATCGCATTCAAGACACCCATTGGGATGTCTCCTTTTAGGCTCATTTATGGCAAGCCTTGCCACCTCCCCGTCGAGTTAGAGCATAGATCATATTGGGCTATTAAAAAGCTCAATCTATCTCTTGATCAAGCTGGAAAAGAAAGACTTCTACAACTTCAAGAGCTCCAAGAACTCCGGAATGAGGCATATCAAAATGCGGAGATTTATAAAGCCAAAAATAAAGCCTATCATGACAAGCACATTAATAGGAAATCTTTTCATGTTCATGACAAGGTATGGCTTTATAATTCTCGTCTTAGACTTTTTCCAGGGTAATTGCGCTCAAGGTGGGATGGTCCATATGAGATCCTTGAAGTGTATGACAATGGATCGTCTTGATTTTAGATCCCAAGACCCAAAATTCCTTCAAGGTAAATGGACATAGGTTGAAGCCATATATTGGTGAAGAAGGACCTCCTCCTCCTCATAGTGAAGAGCTGCAATCCCTTGAGATCTCAGCCATTAGTTAGTCGTTGGAGTGAGTTACGTCTAGCTAAAGACATAAAACTTAGCGCTTGTTGGGAGGCAACCCATCTTTATGTTATTTTTGCATTTATTTTCTACTTTTGTTATTATTTTAGAATTTGTTTTTACTTTTATACTTTCTGTTTGCTTTGATGTTTGCTGTTTTTTCTTTATAATTTTTTTAGGTACCAAGGAAAAAGGATCATAAAAAGAAGAAATTCAGCTCCAAAGCAACTCCAAAAATGAAGAAAAGAATGCAACCGATGCAAAATTCCTGCTAAGTTTTTCTTTTCCCTCTTATGATTGTTTTTCTTTTACTGATGTTGCATGCCATGTATATTGATTGTCATCACATTTTCCATGAGCATGTTTAGTTTTATTGAGGACAATAAAAGGAATGAGCATGGGGGAGTTTTCTAGAAAACTTAAAATTTTTCAAAATTTATGCATTTCTTCATTTAGTATTCCATGCATGATCTGATTTTTTTAAAACATGTGAACAACAACATGATTTTTTGAAAAACACATGAAATATAAAGGCATATAGTTCATTTACACCTCCATTTGTTTAGAAAGTTGTGGGAAGAGCAACCTTAAGTATATGTTGAGGAGATGGTAGAGTCGATGGAATTAGGGATCTAGGTATTCCTTTGGGGAGCCATAAAATCCAAACTAAGGATGTACTCAAGCTCATAGTATGATTTTTCAAAACTTTCTATACTTCTCATCCACTCATTCTTCTTTTTAAACTTTGAGTTAATGACTCCTTGCACGCACATCCTTCCGCTTTCTATAGCAAGTCGTAGCTTGTATCATCCTTTGTTGGCACTAGTATTATTGACATAGTGAAGCTCCCTGATCCATAGAGATACCAAAACCTCTTCGGGGGAATAAGCTGCATGTCTACTAAGGACGACACATGGGTAGGATGAGCACCATAAAATGAATTATGTTGTGTTTCAATAAAGTTGCATAAAAAGCCTTTAAAATTTCAAATTCTGAATTCTCTAATCTCCTTCTTCAAAAAAGCTCGCAGTAAGTAGAATTAGGATGAATAAAGTAGAATTAGAATGAAAGAAAACTACAAAAAAATAGAATTAGGATGAAAGAAAGAGAAAAAAAAGTAGAATTAGAATGGTAAGCTACCTCCCATGTGTTTTAGCCGACTCTATTTTATAACCACTATGTATATAAGGATGATACTTGTTTCTACTTCTTGTGCCCTTATCATTCATGTCCATAGTGCAAGGAGGAAGTGACGATTGGTTTGGTATGATGAATTTCTTTTAATTATGTATACTCTATTAGTATGTAGAGCAAGAGCATTCTTAGTTTATTTGGTGGATTAAAGTGTTTGCTGGAGGAATGCCTTGATCTTGAGTTTCTAGTACATTACTTTCTTCTTGGCACCATTTAAGGTAGAACATTCATTTCAGATTCTATCAATGCTTAACCCATGGCCTTCTAAAGCTTGTTATTCCTATTTCATACTTTTTCTCTTTCCATTGCTAAGGGACTAGCAATGATTTAAGTTGGGGGGTGTGATAACATGCATTTTTAACTTGAATTATTATCCTAATTAATTGATATTCATGCTTATTTTTATGAGAATATGATGCATGTTATCATACTTTTTAGGAATTTTCTCCATTGGTATATCATTTCACTAAATGTGGTATTTATGCATAAATTAGGGATAATTTCATGCTTGATGGATGATTAGTCTTTTGCAAAGTTAAAATTAATAGAAATTAATCTCTTTTTCAATTGCTTTTGACTTTAGAGTATGATAATTTCAAGATGAAATTATAAGTAAGAAGAATTCTTAAGAAAGGAGTAAGTGATTTTTAATTTAATTTTAAATTCTTCTTTGAAAGTATATTTTCAATGGCATAATATTAAAAAGGAAAAAATTTGTGATCTAATAGAGAAAATTTGGATTAAAAAGGAGTTATATATTTAAAGTTATGAATTTCTGAAATTTCTGCCCTTTTTCCTAATTTTATTTGATTTTTATTTGATTTTTAGTAGGTATTTTCTATTAAAAAAATCGCGAAAAAGGGTTTAGGATTTATTACCTGCAGGTGCAGACGTGGCGAGCGGAGCCAGCTAGCACGCTGACGTGGCACGCGGGACCAAAGCGTGGGTGCGACGTGGCGCTGAGGCCACGTGGCAGCCCGTAGGTGGCCCACACGAGGCGCAAGGGGGCGCACAAAGTGCATCCACGTGGCAAGGGGCCACGCGACCACGCAGGTCAACATGGGCGCCTGTGTGGGGCGCCACGTGGCAGAGGGCTGGCAGATGGAGGGCCCACGGGTATAGTGGGCCCTGGTTAGAGATTGGGGGCGGTAACGCAAATGCGTTACCGCCGTCCCCAATTTATACACACTGAGTCTTTTCTATTTTTCCGTTTGGGACTATGTCCCGTCTCATTTCTTACCTTGCAGGACACGTGGCGCTACGAGAGGCGTTGGATTTGATCGAGAAGAGGAGAGATTCATCAATCGCGTGGACCCGAGTCCACGCGATCATCAATCAAGACACGTTCTTAAAAAATCGCATAAGTGAACGCGATCAGAGGACTTACCTCGTGACACGGGGAGCCTCCAAGAGCATCCGATCGTCATCGCGATTTGATCAAGGATTCATCGGATATGGCTCATCGAACGGTTGCAATTTTTTGCGATTCCAGTGATCAGGGAGCACCGTGTGGATCGCAATTGTGATCTTCATTGAACGGCTGGCGTCGCGACTCATCGACACGGTCGGATCTTCATCGAACGGGCGGCGAAAGAGCAGCAATCTGATCGCAAGACGATCGCAATCAGACGGCCATGACGCTCTTGATCTTTCTCTCACCTTAGCGAAGCTTCCGGAGCATTTGATCCTCATCGAATGATGGCGATGCAGCGTGATCTTGGAACACAATAAGGGCGACACATGGATTCATCTGATGCGGTGATCGCCATCAGATGGTGGACACCCAATCGGACGGCTTGGAAGATGCGCGGAAGAACTCCACGATCGCGGTCCGATTGAACCGCGATCGCAGCGCGATTGAACCGCGATCGTGGCTCTTCCATCGTGGAATCAAGGCCACGATGCACGCCACATGATTCCAAGGAATGTGGCTTCCTTTTTGAAGCGAAATTTCACCGATCGTGCGTCCTTTTTGAAGCGAAATTGAAGGTGATCGTCGCCTAATCGTTGTGCCTTTTGGAAGCAAAATTGGAGAGGATTTGTTGCGGATTTGAAGCCACGAAACCGCCCAAGGGATCTGCCCTCACGACGCCATCAAACCGCCTCCACGATCGCATTAAACGGCCTCAAAATCGGGCGTAATTTTCCCTTTGAAATTGGTGTATTCTCCCTTCTTTTCTACGAACTTTAGATCGATTCGTGAAGGAATTAAGTGAATTTCGAGGAAGATCTCTAGTTCATCGTGATCCCGCCGCGTTTAGACTCGATTGCGAAGCAATTGGAGCGGGGTTGATCCCGAATTTTTCCTTGATTTCATCGAATTTTCCCCTTGAATTCCGAACGTCCCCGAGGAAGAATCCGAGCAAATTTCCTTCAATCCATGAGAATTGAACCCCTATTCTTGCGGCAATTGGGTTACTAGTGAGATTCGATCGATTATCAGGAGGTAATTTGAGTTTTTATTAGATTTAGAAGTTTAATTTTGCAAATTAGTTTATAGTGTTCTTCATTTTCCCCAAATTTTCATCCGAAAAGTTGCTCATTTTGAAAATAGGATATCTCTTTGATTATAATTCCAAATCACTTGATTTTGGTTTCATTGGATTCCTCTTGTCGTCAGCTTTCCGTGGATAGCAATTTCATTGATTGTCGAGTTCACTTGCCTCTTCAATTTGATGTTTGACCAAGGACTGTTCATCTTTCATCAGAAGTAAACGTTGACTTTCGTGGTCAATTACTTTTGATTTACAAATCAGAATTTAATAATTTGGGTCTTGTTAGATTTTTAGATTTCCATTGACATAGAAATTGAAAGATTTGGATTTCATTTGTCTATTCAATTTGAAGATTTCCTCTGAGGTGTTAATTTGGGGGATTTTCTGATAGTTGATTTTCAATAATTCATAATAAATCCATTTCTTTTTGAAAAATCACGAATTATATATCAATAAATTCCATTTTCTCTCTAGTTTCTAAATATCTAATTTTCGTAATCTTCTAACTCTTTTTTATTCTCTGATTTTACATAACACCTACTATTGGTCAAAGTCAATGCTTTGACTTTGACTTTTGACTTTTCTCTATCAAATCCGAGAATTAAATTCTTAAAACTTCTTATTTAGCTTATTTATATCATTTCCATTCCTTAAATCTTATTTTCTCTTATTGAAAACTCCTTTTAAACCTAAGTTTGACTAAGTCAATTCTGCGATTAAAGTCAACCCTGCTCTTTGTGGATCGATTCGATACGTACACAATACATGATTTTTATATCTTATCTTTGTGAGTTCAGTTTTATAAATTTTGTTTGGACCATTGTTTTTGTGTTTTAACGACGCACGAAAACGATCCGTTAGACGTCGATCGCGGTCGTCAGCTCTGATGGAGATCTCACGGTCCATGCGTCGCCACGATGAGGAGGAGTTCAGCTTAATATTGGCCGTCTGATCCCAATCGAGCGATATTCCCGTTGATGACGATAAGCGCTCCTCGTGCTGCCACGTGGCGCTAACTGAAAGTGGCTTTAACGCACGTGCCCGATTTGATGATCGCGTGGGCTCGAGTCCACGCGATCGACACCTTGCGATCATTCTGACCAAATCCAACGCCCTGTCGTGCGTCCACGTCGCCTGCAAAAGGTAAGAAACGTGTGGGACTATGTCCCACACAAGAAAATGGGGTGCGATAACGAATTTGTCTTGCTGCCCCTAATTCCTAATCAGGGCCCATTAACCCGTGGGCCCTCCATGTACCGACCTCACCTGCCACGTGGTGCCCCACACGGGCGTCCGCGTGGACCTTTGGACACGCGTAGCCCCTACCACGTGTCCACGCCCTGTGCGCCTCCTATGCCTCGCGTGGGCCACCCGCGGCTCGGCCACGTGGCCTCAGCGCCGAGTTGCACCCGCGCGATGGTCCCCCATGCCACGTCAATGCGCCACCTGGCCCCGCTCACCACGTCATACTGCACGTAAGATAATCCCTTTTTCCCGATTTTAGTAAAGAAAATATTAATGAAAATCAAATAAAAATTAGAAAAAGGAGATAAACTTCAAAAATTCATAACTCTAAATGTAGAACTCCTTTTTAATCCAAATTTTCTCCATTGGATTACAAATTCTTTCCTTTTTAATATTATGCCATAAAAGAATATAATTAAAATAAGAACATAGGATGAATTAAGTATAACTTAAAATACTTCATTGAGATCTGTCTCTATTTAAATCATCCAATACATTCCTTCTTAGAATTAACTTATAAAAATCATTTACTAAAGTCAAGATATATCATGGAAAGTATATACTTCATATCAATTTAATCTTTCAAGAAGATTCATCATCAATCAAGCATATAATTATCCCTTATTTATGCATAAATATGAACTTTGATGAAATGACATATCAATGGAGAGAATTCCTAAAAAGTATGATAACATGCATCCTATTCTCGTAAAATAAGCATGAATATGACTTAATTAGGATAAGAATTTAAGTTATAAATGCATGTTATCAGGCGCCTACGCGGTGTGATGTGACATGTGTATTATTTATATTTATCGTACATATGGGTTATAGTACATATAAGCATTCGATAGTTCAGATTTAAGCTAATGCTTAAGTCTATTGCACCTTTTAAACCCACCCTTGCTTTTAATTTTTCCCGCGCGGGACAAAGTTCCACACAGTTTTTAAGTGTAGGACAAGTGGCCAACCGAGGTGCGTCGGATCGAATGTAGCACGGATTATCGCGCGTCCATTGGATGTGCTTGCGGTCCACTGATCACCATCAGCGCACGTGTCGAAAGGGAACGAGTTATAACGGTCGTGATTGAAACCGCCGCGGCACATCTCGACCGTCAGATCGCGATCCAACGGCGCGATCTAAAGCATTTTTATAATGCTTATCAACAGACTTCATCTGGGCCATCCATCACGATCTGACGGCTGTGACTTAACTGAAACGGTCCAGGATGGACCATTTTATCGTAACGGTCGATCATTTCGATCGGACGGTTACGCCCAAAAAGTGTATAAATAAGGCATGTTCTTCCGATTTGTAAGCATTCGAGTTAGAAGTCAATCCAATTGATCTGTTTAGACATCTCCCTTCTCGAATTTCTCAATTCCATCCTCTTCTACCTTCATTTCCGCATCCACGGAGGGCTTGAAATCGAGATTTGGTTGAGTGGAGAAGGAGAAATGGACGCTTGAATTTCCACATCGCGTTTTCTTCGGATTTTCGATTAACAACGATTAATTGAGCTAATTCAAGCGCAATTTGGGATTAGTGGAAACATATTTTGCTAATCTATCATTCATTCACATTTAATTTTGATTTAGATTAGGATTGAAGGTTTAATTTTGTTTAAATTTCGTTAATTTCATGATTTAGACATTCGGAAATTTCTCCCTACTTTGATCTTCAATTCTCCACGAAATCAAGATCAAATTTGATGATTCTTGATTCCACGGATGCGATTTGAAGTTATCTTTCATAATTTATCATTTTCCCCAATTTCTACCATCAACTCGTTGTCCGATTTGATCAATTGCGAAGAAATCATCATAAATTTCCTTATTTCTCTGTGGATTCGACCCTTATTTACCATTATGCCCCTCAATTCGAGTTAAATTCATCAAATTGGTAAGTTTGGAATAATTTTTGACAGGAGACCGTGTGAAATCAATTACCTCATAGTTTCGTCTCGTCACCTATTCTTCCTCGTCCTCTGAATCACTCTTTTGCACGACTATAATTGGCGTTTCTTTTTCTTCAATCGGGCCTTGGTGGATAGGTTGATCCTTGTATGGATCTGGTAGGTTTTTGCCACTTCAAAGGCTCAATATTGCTAATGCCGTTTCTACAGCTTCCTCGTCGACCTGTACATGGTTGATATTATGTGTCTGGTTGGATGAAGCCCCTTGATTCCTAGGGTTAGTTGTGGCCTGCGAGGGTAATTGGTCAATAAAAGTTACTTGTTTACCCTTTTTGTCGATTGTCGATTGGACGTTCATCTTGGCGAAGTCCTGAATTTCATCCACATGTGAGTTCATCCGCGTCATTTGTTCCATTAATTGCGAGATAGCACCGAGGTTGGATGCCAGCGGGGTCTGGCGTGGAGCTTGCGTGTAGGCTTGTGGTTGAGTCCGCGGGACGAATGACGACTGTCTTTGATTAGGGTAGGATTGTTGATTTTCTTGTTGACCATTGTATGAGGGAGGATAGGATCGATCATTGTTCCTCTTAAATCCCGTATTGTGAGAAGAATTATTAAAAACATGGGCATTATAATGGTTAGGATATGTACCTGGATAATTAGATCGCCCCTGTTGACTTGGTTCTCCCGATGGACCTTGTCTAAACATGTTTTGGTCTTGGATTGCCATCACGGGGCAATATAATTTGACATGATCGAATCTTGAGCAATTTGCACATGATGATGCTTCTTGAAGTGAGATGGGGGCGAGTTCATTGGAACTGTTTCAGATGTTAAGTCAGTCCAGTAGTAAATTCTGGACTTCCGCCATTTTATCGATCCTTTCTAGGAGCATCCCCGTCTCTACTTATTTGGCGTTGATTGTCGTTGGCATTGCACCTCTTCCAAATGGTTTTGTTGCATTGTGGTGGCTATTTTCCGCCACTGTCTCAATGAGTTCCATCGCGTCGTCTTCATACTTGCTCATGAAGGTGCCGCCACTTGCTGCATCTAAAAGAAATCTATCTTACGGGCCTAACCCGTCATAAAATATTTACGTTAGTTCATAGTTAGACACTCCATGGTGTGGACACTCCCTAGTTAGGTCTCTAAGTCGCTCCCAAGCCTTGTGGAAGGTTTCACTCGTGCCTTGGGTAAACTCGTGGATAGCTTTCCGGATTGAGGTGGTTTTCCCTATGGAATAGTATTTTCTAAGGAATTCTTCCTCCATCTCAGTCCAACTAGTGAATTCTTTCCCTAATTTCAAAAACCAATCCTTGGCTCGGTCTCTAAGGGTGGCAGGAAAGAGTTTCATCTTCATCGTGTCGGCAAGGACATTTTGAAGATGATTAATTTCACAAACTTGGCAAAGCTCATCTACGTGTCTATATGGGTCTTCAGAAGGTTTACCATGGAAGATAGGAAGCATACTCATCACATGGGAATCAATTCTAAAATTAGCCCCTCCAGTTAGGGGTGCATAAATTCTAGTGACGGGTCGTTTGAGGACAGGCCTAGCATAGTCACTAAGGCGTTTCCTTGCATTTTCTTCATCATTCCGGGCCATTTCTACTGGTTCGGCTGGATCTACATTGATGTTAGTCTCGGTAATGTCGCTCTCGGTAGTGTCAAGGGATTGCGAGGATCGTTCAAAGAGGTCTATTTCTAAGGGATTATTCTGTAATCTCCAGGCCGTTCGTCGTCTCATGAAGAGTGGATCGAATATTTAGATGGATAATAACTTATAAATACTTATAAAATATTAAAAAGTGAAGTCAATCGTACCTGAATGTTGGTATCCGTGAGAGTGACGCATTCTCAACGCGATTTTGAAGAAGTGATAGCCCATAATCCATAGAAAAGGGGCGAAATCACTTAATCTTATCGAATTAAGGACCTCGAAGATTAATTTCTACCTTGAATCACTCAATATACGATTGAATTGCTTGAATTTCAAGAAATTAAGAGAAAACCTCGTGTTGACCAAGTCAAAATTGACTAAATTGATAAAAAATTTGCCTTCATTCCATGGCAACGGCGCCATTTGACGAGAGGAGACCGCAAGCTCATCAATTTCATACGGTCTCATGTCAAAACAAAGTCCAAACTTACCAATTTGATGAAAATATCTCGAATTGAGGGGTATAATGGTAAATAAGGGTCGAATCCACGGGGAATTAAGGAAATTTATGATGATCTCTTCGAATTTGATCAAATAGGACGATGAATTGATTATAAAAAATCGGGAACATGGTAGATTATGAAAGAGAACTTCAAGGCGATTCCACAGAATCAAAAATATTCGAATTTGACTTTGATTTCGCGAAGAAATTGGAGATCGAAGTGGGATATAATTTCCGAAGCTTAAAATCACAAAATTGACAAAAATTAAACAAAATTAAACTTGAATTGCTAACCTAAATGGAAATTCAACATGAATAGATGAAAGATTAGTAAAAACCGCTTCCAGTAACCCAAGATTACAATCGGATTAACCAAATTAATCACCGGATTAAGGCTATTCATAAAAAATCCGAAAAATCATAATCGTGGAGTTCAAACGTCGATTTCTTCGTCGTCTTTTGGCCCAATCTCGATCTTAAGCACTCCAAGGATGTGAAATTGAGTCTAGAGGAGGATAGGATCGAGAGATTCAAGAGATTGGGTATCTGAACAGATCAATTTGATTGATTGCTCTAGAATGCTTTACAAATCGGAAGATCATCTCTATTTATACTATTTTTTGGGCGTAACCGTCCGATTGGATTCAGTCGTCGGTTTTGATGAAACGAACCATTATGATTAAGTCGTGATCGTTCGATTTCCGATGGAGCGCTAAGATGAAGCCACGTGTATATGCGTTATAAAACGGGTGAAACCGCCGCCGTTGGATCGCGATCCGTTGCTTCTGCTGCATTTCGTCGGGGAAAGATCTCCACCGTTATAACTCTTTGATGAACGGTCACGATCTTTTCACCTACTCCTGATTTAAAGCACGTGCTTGATCTATGATCGGGTGGACCTTGAGTCCACGCAATCCACACACGGCATTCAACGCGCCTTTGATCCGACGCCTCGCATTAATCCACGTCACCTGCATTTAAAAAGAAACGTGGAACATAGTCCCACACGGTAAAAATAAAAGAGAACGGGCGGGATATAAGGTGCGATGAAATATAAGGTTAGCGATTTCTGATAATTGCGATGCTTATATGTACTATTGACGAGACGAGACCGCGAGGTCGTTGATTTCCCTTGGTATCGCATCAAAAATAATTCTGAACTTACCAATTTGATGAAAATGTATCGAATTGAAGGGTATAATGGTAAATAAGGGTCGAATCCACAGGGAAATAAGAAATTTCTTGATGTAATCTTCAAAATTGATCAAATCGGACGGGAAATTGATGGTAGAAATTGGGGAAAATGATATATTATGAAAGATAACTTCCAAATGAATCCAAATTTCTTTCATTTGATCCGAAATTTAATTATCTATTATCCTAAAAAGTCAAATTTAATAAATAATAAGAGTTTCAATTATTATTTCAAAAATACATTCATTTATTAAGATTTTAAACTTCAGAAAATGAAATGAATGTTTATAAAAATGATTTCTCTTGTTATTTTAATTTAAAAACACTTATAATCTCAAGAAAAAGATGGGTTATCGAATTATTAAATTCTAATTTATCAAAATTAACCCTAAATTAAAGTAGTTTGAGATTATAATGACTTTTTCATATAATAATAAAAAATATATATAAGTATGATAACATGCATGTAAATGAAATCATTTATGCCTTAATATGTATCAATAATCATATTTTATCATGTTAATTTAGCATGTTATCACACCCCCCTCAACTTAAATTATTGCAAGTCTATTAGCAATTTACTATATGATCTCCCTAGAAAGTCTTTTCATCCTTTGATCCTATTACTACAAAGGTAAAGTGTATAAAGGTATGATCACGTTTTCCTCATAGTGTAGGCCATAATGATCTAGATTCCATCTCTAGGTTGACTTCTTCAGTGTATGTTAGGGTAGTGCTCATCAGTTAATGCTCAAGTCTAATTCTTGATTGTAATCAAGGTGAGCATATTTAAGGTATGATGCTATGGTGCTGAAAATAAACTCATTCTCTCATGAGTGGATGTAATTCCTTACCCTCTCTATAAACACATCACTCCTTCCCTCAAAATGGAGGCTACTTAGTACTTAGAATTCCTCTCAACTCGCTTTCCTCCTTAAAAGAGTGCAATTCAAAAGGATTCCTATCTTTGGATGCATCGTGTGAGTAGGCTGAAGGAAATAAAAGATACTATTTCTAAGGGTATGACTTGGCTAAAAGCAAATATGCTGATAAAACAAAGTGGATTATAAAATCAAAGAAGGTACCACTCATGATAATTATACTCCCAAGTGAGGTGGATGATGATGGATAGGGTAGATGGTGGAGATGATAGTGGAGGTAGAGATAAAGGTAGAAGATGTTCCCACTTATTTTCCTTCTTGTAACTTCTTATTTCTCTCTTTCTTTTGACTTTTCTCCTCTTTCTTTTCTTCTTCAATTTTTTTTAAAGCATTTCAGAAGACTAGAATGATGATGTGGAGGAGTTTTAGGATTTCTGAAGAGAGTGTAACAAATGAAGTGTAGTGAAGGTATAAGCACATGTGGGAGAAAAAATGGAAGGTGAGATGGATGCGTGAGTTCACTTGGGAGTGTTCATCATCAAAAGCGAAGTATAAAACAATTGGTGTTACTACTTGACTGGTTTGGAAGAGAAAACTGCATGCCTATAAGGAAAGATAGGTGCTACAAAAATTATGGATCATTGCACTCTTTAAAGGGGAAAGTCTAGCATGGAGAAATTCCTTATACTAAGCAGTTTGGGCTAATAAATAGGTAAAGGATGGTATTTTATTTTCTCTCAAATACTCTCCTTTCCAATCCCATAGCATTTCAACCTCTTGATTACTCTTTTTCCTTGGTGCCTGTTAGATACCCAACCCCAAAGAAATCAACCACTAACTCTAACCATTGGTCTGTCTAGATCATTTGGCTTTATTACTCAAAATGTAATCATATGGACTATAAGGTCCTTACTTCTACATCTCTAGTAGGTCAGATCTCTAGATGAAAAGACTTCTAAAGTGGGGTAGATTAGATCAAAGATTTTGAAAATAGGAGTTTTAAGAAGGTAGACATTTAAAAAATTTTGAAAAATGGTAGAGGTTTTTCTAAATCCTTACCCCCCAACTAGAATCTTTCATTGCCCTCTATGAAAATTACATGCTCATGTGAAAAACTCATCGAATCATGGCATAAAAACAATAAAAAGTGCGGTGAGATGGGTTTAGAAAAGCTCATTAGTCCATGATGCTCGTGGGATTTCCGGTGCAGAGGGAATTAGGGAAATTTCTGATAATCTCTTCGAATTTGATCAAATCGCAAGATGAATCAATGATAGAAATTGGTGAAAAATGGTAGATTATTAGAGAGAATGTCAAGACGATTCCACGGAATAAAAAATCATCGAATTTGACTTTGATTTCGCGCAGAAACTAACTATCGAAGTGAGGGATGATTTCTGAAACTTTAAATTACGAATTAACCAAAAATCTAAACTAAATTAAACCAAATTCCTAATCTAAACAAAAATTAAGCGGTAATAGACGAAAGATTAGTTAAAACCCACAATTGTGATTGGGTTAACCCAATTTATCGCCAGAATCAAGGCTTTTCATCAAAAATCCAAAAATCACGATCTTGGAGTTTGAGCGTAGATTTCTTGCTCCCCTTTCGCCCAAATCTTGATCTTAAGCACTTTGTGGACGCAGAATTGAGTCTAGAGGAGGTTGGGATGAAAAGATTCAAGAGATTTGGTGTCTAAACAGATCAATTTGATTGATTTGCTCTTGAATACTTTACCAATCGGAAGAACATCTCAATTTATAGGGATTTTGGGCGTAACCATCCGATCAAATTGATCAACGACTCTGATGAAACGGTCCATCGCGAACTATTACCATTAAGTTGCAGCCAATCGATCGCGATCTGACGCGTGAGACGATGCCACGTCGATGCTTGTTTTAAAACGCATCGAAATTGTCGCAGTTGGATCGCGATCCGACGCTCCTAATGCGTTTTCCGTGCGTTTAATCTCGACCGTTATAAGTCCTGAGATCAACGTTGTGGATTAGACACGATCCAGTGAACCCCGATTCAGCCACGTGTCCATCAATTTTAAGTGAAGATCGACGGCTGATATCGCATGCGCGATCGGACGTCCACCATGATGCCACGTCGCCTTCTCATCGCGATCGTTGATCGCGATCGATCTGACGGCTCTGATTGCGCCACGTCACCTGTGCGCTTTAAATATTCTAAAAAATTGATATTTAATTAGAAATTTGATTTTTAATTCTGCAAAATCCTTAGAAATTCATTAAAAATGAAGAAAAATTTAGGAAAATTCCAGAAAAATCCCTAAAAATTAGAAAATTCATAACTTTCAAAATGTAACTCCAAATTAATCCAAATTTCTTTCATTTGATCAGAAATTTTTTTATCTATCATTGTAAAAAGTCAAAATTAATAAATAACAAGATTTTTAATTGTTTTTTTGAAAAGTACATTTACTTCTTTAAGATTTTAACGTTAGAAAATTAAGTAAATGTTTATAAAAATGATTATTCTCATTATTTAACTTTAAAAGCCATTTATAGTCTCGAGAAAAGATAGTTTATAAAATTACTTATCTTTAGTTCATCATAATTAACCCTAATTTAAAATATTTTGAGATTATAGTGACTTTTTCATAGAATGATAGATAAATACCCTTAAATATGATAACATGCATAGGAATGAAAGCTTTTATGTTTAAATTTGCATCAATAATCACATATTATCATGTATGATTGGCATGTTATCATTGATCAAGCAACGGATTGAATTTTGAGCTCGCCCTCCTCCGCACCTAGCTGCGAAGTTAGTTCCGAGCACAAGTTGATTCCCGAATAACGGATATAACCCCTAGCACTCGAGTGAATTCTGAGAGATAGGAAGATGACAGGGGGGATGGCGGAACGACGGGAGAAATCTCGCAGGATGAGCAAATCGCAACAGCGAATTATGTGAGGACTCGGCGAATCGCGAACTTGAATTTTTCGGTGGGGAATAGGTGAGAGAGAGGGGAATCCAAGATGCGAGGGGGAATTTGGTAGGGGCGTTGGTGGACTGGGCAGTGGGCAAATTCAGCGTCGGAGAGAGAGTGAACGGGCAAAGAGAAAAAAAGAGGGGATAGATAGGTGACGAAGCGTTTTATGCGCTCGTTAAAAAACATAAACGTCGATCAAACAAAATTTATAACTCCGAACTCACAATGACAAAGATATAAAATCAAGTAAAGTGTAATTATCGGGTCGATCCATAGAGAACACGGTTGACTTTTATTGTAGAGTTGACTCGATCAAACTTAGCTTTAATTAGGGTTTAAAGAAGTGATAATGATATATAATCAATAGAAATGATCTAAATATATGAGATAAGATATTTTAAGACTTTTGAAAACCAATTTTGAGAAGAAATGTCAAAAGTCAAGGTCAAAGTGTTGACTTTGACCAAAAAATGACTTTCTGAAAATCAGAGACTAAAAAGAGCTTAAAATATTACGAAACAAATATATTGAGAAACTAGAGAGAAAATGAAATTTATTGATATAAAATTCGTGGTTTTTTTGATAAGAATTGGATTTATTATGAATTATTGACACATCAAAGATCAGAAAAATCTCAAAATAAACACTCTGGTGTAAATCTTTAAATTGACAATCCAAATGATATCAAAGTCTTGCAATTGATATTTCAATAGAAATCTAAAAACCAGAGGATTCCAAAGAGACAAAAATAATCAAATTCCAATTTATATTTTAAGAGTAATTGATCCCGCAATTCAACGCCCAAATTTGGATTGAAAATGAACATTGGTTGGTCAAATGTTAAATTGAGGGGCCAAATGATCATGGAATTTTATGAATTCTCTATTCACGAAGAGTTGATGAAACAAGGAATCCAATGAAATTAGAATCAAGTGATTCGAAGTTAAGATCAGAGAGATATCCTTATTTCAAGATCAGCAAAAATTCAAACTAAAATTGCGCGAAAATGAAGAACAAAACGACTTTTAAAGTGAAATTAACTACCTAAATCTAATCTAAATACAAATTACCACAAGATGAACGATCAATTCTCACTACTAACCTGATTGCCGTGAAGATTTGGCTTCAATTCATGCGGATTGAAGAGTATCGGCTTGATTTCTTCCTCGGCGGACGTTCGACGTTCATGGGGAGAATTCGATCAAATCTGACAATTAATCACAACGAATCATGCTCCAATCGGATCGCGATTGAGTCTAGACGTAGGGGAATCGTGATGAACTCAAGAGCTTCCTCAAAAATTGCTTAATTGCTTCATGATTTGATCAATAGTTAAGATACAAAGAGAGAATACATTGGTGGTTTAAGAGAAATTCCCGCGAGAAATGCGGATCGTCCATCAGCGCGATGAGATCTACACCATTGATTTATAGAAATTGATGGAATCGTGGCCCATAACGCGGGTCCATGATCCCACTTCCTTTCGCTCGTCGGATCGTTATCTGAGAGTCCAGATGTGTCCGCATGTCTCCCCACGATGTGCCACGATTGCTCTTTAATCAAGGTCGTTCGATGTTCACTTATGCAATCAACGGCTCCCATTTGTGCACATGCTCCTGATGGCGATCGCGTGGACTCAGGTCCACTCGATCGACGTGCCTTACCTGACGCGATTAGCATCAAACGTGGGCGAAGCGTCCACGTGTCCTGCATTTGAAAGATTAAACGTGACATAGTCCCACACGGAAGAAAAGGAGAGAACGAGTGAGTATATAAGCTGCGGCAGTTTAACGCTATTTTGTTATCGCCCCAACTATCTAATTAGGGCCCAATAACCTGTTAGCCCTTCAAATGCCAGCCCCGTCACTTGCCATGTGGCGCCCCCTCGGGCGTTCGTGTGGACTCGCGTGGCCCCTACCACACGTACACGTCCATTCGAGCCACCTAGGCTCCCCGCGTGGGCTTGCGTGGCTCTGCAGCGTGGCCTTGCCTGCCACGTCGCATCCACGCGGGTTCTGCGTGCCACGTCAGCTCCTGATAACATGCTATATTTACATCATAAAACATGATTTTTCATGCATATTAAAGCTTAAATGATTTCATTTACATGCATGTTATCATATTTATATGTATTCTTCTATTATTCTCTTAAAAAGTCATTATAATCTCAAAATACTTTAAATTAGGGTTAATTTTTATAAATTAGAGTTTCATAATTTGATAACCAATATTTTTCTTGAGATTATAATTGTTTTTTTAAAGGTAAAATAATAAGAGAAATAACTTTTTATAAACATTCATTTTATTTTCTAAAGATTAAAAATCTTAATAAATGAATGTATTTTTTTGAAATCATAATTTTAACTCTTATTAGTTAATTAATTTGACCTTTTAGAATAATAGATAATTAAATTTTGGATCAAATGAAAGAAATTTGGATTAATTTGGAGTTGTATTTTAAAAAGATATGATTTTTTTAAAATTTTTTTAGGGATTTTTTTCTGTATTTTTGCGAATTTTCTATGATTTTATTTTCGATTTTTAATAATAAAAAAATTAAATAAAAAATATAAAAAAATGGGCGCAGGGCCCGCGTGGATGCGACGTGGCACGCAAGGCCACGTGGCAGCGCCACGCGGACCCACGCAGCGCGCCACGTGGCACAATATATCATATATTACATTATGTATACATATATATAAATAGGTCTTTGTCCTCCCCTTATAAGGGAGGGTCATACCCGTATAAACGGTCGGGTATTATATACCCGACCGTTTCTATAACCAAAGTCCGTGTGGGACTAACTCACGCTTATTTATTTTACGCAGGTGACGCGGTCGATCGTGGAGCGTCCGATCGCGATCGGAGCGCAGCGATTAAGTGGACCAACGGACCATCCGATCTGATCAGACACGTGCGCAAATCAAAGAATTATAACGGTTGGATCGTGTGCGACGTGGCAGCATCGCACGCGTCGATCGCGTGGAAGAAGGGCGCACCGGAGATCAATCAACACGTGCCTAAATAGAAGCGTTATAACGGCTGAGATCGTTCGGCGTGGATCAAATCTGGGCCGTTGAATCGCGATCGAAGGGGCGAAATCAAAGGCGTTTTATAACGTCTTTCTGACGATCAGATCTGGACCGTCCATCGCGATCGGACGGCCACGATATTTTCGAAACGGTCCACGATGGACCGTTTCATCGTAACCGTCGATCGAAACGATCGGACGGTTACGATTTTTCGCCCTATATATACACATGTTCTTCGTCGTTCTTAGGCATCCAAGCAAGAATCAATCAAATTGACTGTCAAGACACCTTCCTTGCCTGTTTCTCTCGAGTTCTTCCTCTTCCTCTTCAATTTCCGCGTCCGAGGAGTGGTAGAAATCGAGATTTGGTGGAGAAGTGAAGGAGAAATCGCAGCTTGAATCCACCGATCGCGTTCTTCGTGTTCTTCGTGATTAAGAGGCTTAATCGGCGCGATTTGATCACAATCGGGGATTAGTGGGAGCGGTTTTTGCTTCCTAATCTTCCAATCTAGTTTAATTTCAGTTTATATTAGTTTTTTTAGTCTTCAATTTTATCGATTTTTCACCTAAATTCACGGTTCTTACGATCGAAAAACTTCTCTCCACTTCGAATCTTGATTTCTCCGTGAAATCAAGTCCAAATTGGACGATTTTTGATTCCGTGGAATCGATTTGAAGTCTACTTTCATAAAATACCATTTTCCCCAATTTTTACCATCAAATTCTCGTCCGATTTGACCGAATTCTAAGAGATCTTCTGAAAATTTCTAAATTCCTTGTGGATTCGACCCTTATTTACCATTATGCCCTTGAATTCATGATTAATTCTCAAAATTGGTAAGTTTGGAATTATTTTTGACGCGATACCGCTTGAAATTGACGACCTCGCGGTTTCGTCTCGTCAGCTCCGCAAGTCCTGCGGAAATTATCCCCTTTTTTTGCAATTTTAAATAAGGAAATAAATCAAATAAAATTTGAAAAAATCCACGAAATTCAAAACTCAATAACTTAGAAAATATAACACCTTTTTAATTCAAATTTTCTCCATTGGATCACAAATTTTTTCATCTTTAATATTATACCATCTAGAAATACAAATTAAAAGAATCATAATAGATGAATTTAAAATAAACATAGATAATTTCTTATGAAGTCTATTTTAATTCATCTAACATTCTCTTCTTAAAATTAAATCTTCTAATCATCTACAAAAGTCAAAGTAAGGTAATTAATTTCTATTTATTTAGCCTTGTAACAGATTAAACATTCATAAAGCCGATAATTAACCCTAAATAATGCTTAAACTTGGACTTTAGTAGAATGTCATACCAATGGAGAAAATTCATAAAAACTATGATAACATGCATCATAATTACATAAAATAAGCATGAATATTAGTTAAATAAGGTAAGAATTTAAGCTAAATATGCATGTTATCAATAGAGCACCGGCTTGGCTCTGGCAGGGAATTGGAGGGCAATCATGGTGATTGCAGTAGAGGGAGAAAAGGGGAGAAGGGTGGTGGAGGCCCCGACAAGACTTCAAGGTGGAATTTCGACCGGAATTCGTGACAGAACCCGCGAATTCCGGTGGGAAGTGTGAGAGGCTGGTCGGGCGCTCAAAGAATGGTGCGACATGGGGTGGCAGGAGGGGTAGGAGGCACATGTGGGGTCGCCGATGGGCGTCGAGAAATAGGGAGGACGCAATGGGGGGAGGGGGAATGCGCGAAGGGGTTGAGGAATTCAGGGAATTCCTGAACAGAAGGGCGACAAGGAAGGATGCAGCAATGGGGGAAATCCGGTTGGGGAGAGAGGGAGGAGGTCCACTTGAGGCCTGATAACATGCTAATTTGACATGATGAAACATGATTATTGATGCATATTAAGGCATATATGATTTGATTTCTATCCATGTTATCATATTTAGGAGTATTTTTATATCATTCCATGAAAAAATCATTATAATCTCAAAAATACTTTAAATTAGGGTTAAATATGATGATTTAAAGATAAATAATTTTATAACCCATCTTTACTTGAGATTAGAGATGTTTTTTACAGTTAAAATAATGAGAGAATAATTTTATAAACATTTATTTATATTTTCTTAAGTTAAAATCTTTCAAGAATAAATGTATTTTTGAAATGGAAATTAAAACTCTCATTATTTATTAATTTTGACTCTTTGGAATGATAAATAATTAAATTTTGGATCAAATGAAAGAAATTTGGATTAACTTGGATATATATTTTGAAAGTTATGAATTTTCTAATTTTTAGGGATTTTTTCTAGATTTTCTGAATTGATTTTCGATTTTTAAATGATTAAAACAATTTAAAAAGAGGAAAAAGGGGGTTAATATTTGCGCGGGGCCACGTGGATGCGACATGGCACTCCGGGCCACGTTGCAACGCCATGCGGACCCACGCGAGTGCGTATGTGGCGCGGATGTGACGTGCATATTTATATTTATGGTAATTATAGGGTTATAGTACATATAAGCATTCCATAGTCAGAATTTCAGCTAACCCGCATATTCCACATATGTTATAAACCCAATAGATTCCTCTAATTTTTCCCGTGTGGGACTAAGTTCCACACGGTATTTTAAGTGCAGGTGACGCGGCTAAAGGCGAGGCGTTGGATCAAGCGAATCACGGATCATCGCGCGTGGATCGCTTGGACTCGCGGTCAAATGCACGTGGCCAAAATGAAGAGTTATAACGGCTGTGATTTAATCGCGCTGAATGCATTTTGATCGTCAGATCGCGATCCAACGGCGACGATCTAATGCGTTTGATAATGCATCTGAACGGGTTTCATCCGAGCGCTTCATCATGGATCGGACGGCTGCCACATGTTTGAAACGGTTCACGATGGACCATTCCATCGTAATCGTTGATTAAAGCAATCAGACGGTTACGCCCAAAACTTGTATAAAAAGAGATGTTCGTTCGATTTCTAAAGCATTCGAGAGAAAATCCATCCAATTGATCTATTTAGACACCAATACTCTTAAATCTCTTGATCCCATCTTCTTCTACACTCATTTCCACACCTTCGGAGGGTTTGAGATCGAGATTTCGACTCTTGAACTCCACGATTGCGTTCTTCAGATTTTCGATGATTTAGGTGATTAATCGTGTTAATCTGATTGCTATTTAGGGTTAGTGCAAGCAGTTTTCACTAATGTTTCATCCATTTATGCTTAATTTTGTTTAATTTTAGTTAAAATCACGATTTAAAATTTCAGAAAATTCTCCCTACTTCGATCTTCAATTTTTCCGCAAAATCAAAGTCAAATTCCATGATTTTTTATTCTGTAAAAACGATTTGAAGTTCTCTTTCATAATTTACCATTTTCCCCAATTTCTATCATCAATTCATCATCCGATTTGATCAAATTCGAAGAGATCATCATAAATTTCCTTATTTCCCTGTGGATTCGACACTTATTTACCATTATACCCCTCAATTCGAGATATTTTCATCAAAATGGGAAGTTTGGACTTTGTCTTGACACGAGACCGTGTGAAATTAACAACCTCGTAGTTTCCGCTCCTCAAGGCCCACAACCCAAGAGCCTAAAGATACTCATAGAAAATAAGTTTCACAAAGAAGAAGGCTTCACGAATAGGATCCCGAAAAGGGAAGAACCCACCTAGAAGCCTAAAGGGAGAGGGAAATAAGCGAGGACCCGCTTAAACACGTGCTGGTAAAAAAATTCACAATAAATAAAGAAGATAAGTAGATAGATCCACGCGCGCGAAAGGGCTCCTCTGGCGCTGTGATATCGTGTCTGGGTGGTGACGGAGGTCGTATGCCACCAAGAAACCCCCAAAAAATCTACAAAAAATTATTTCTTTATATTAAATAAATTTGAAATGTAATTCTAGAATTCGACGTTGATAAAAATTTAGTCATTACTTAAAATGTTTAGATACTTCTAAAATAGACTTACGGACATGCTATAAAGTGCAAAAAATTCATCTAGCTTTAGTTTTATTGAAAAAATTAATACAAAAATATGATTGACTCGTTCATGTTGTTACTATGGTAAACAGTGTGAAATATGATATAGTGGAATAATGAAATTGGCATGTATTACTTCCATTAGACTAACACTACATCTAGCAGAATGCAAATTCCAGTTTTCTACAGATTAGTATGCCTACTAATAGTATAGAAAAACCTATCTCATGAACTCGATCACGCATGTTTTTTGTCATTGTTGTGCGTCGATTTCATGCAATAAAATACAATTCCTTACTTAGTATATTGTCAGCAAGGGTCGAATCCACAGGGAGCTAAAGTAATGAGGTTATGTGTTCAAAAGAAAGATGAGGGCAGAGGAAGATGTGTGAGTTGGAATGGAGCACGTGGAGGTGAGTATGAGAGATAATTTTGAGTTTCTCTTAGAAGTAATATAGAAATTAGAAATGAGATGAGATAATTAGATTAATAGAGATGAAAATGGAGATAATGTGATGGAAAGATGAGAAAACAGATGGCAGTAGCAATTGACAAATGCACGGTGAGGGTGAGAAATGCACACAGAGATGATGTCAAAGTTACTATAATAAAAGAAAAAGAAATAAAAGAAAACAAATTTCTAGTATATATGGAGATGTTCCCAAGCCAAAATCTAATCTAGATCTTTGCACAAACCCGTTGGTGTGCTCGTCCTAGATTGGGTGATGCTCGATCTGCTCAGATCACGATCTTCGCGTGCTCCCTTCTCCACTAGAAGATTGAGTATGAGACAATGCTCTTCCTTGGGCCTTGAACTCCTCTCCCTTTCCTTCTGATAGCTTCATACAAAGAGAGAGCCAAAAAATGTGTGGAGAGGGAAAATGAAGGCTTTTATAGGTGGGTTCTTAAGGTTTGAGAGTAAAAAGGGGTAAAAGAGTCTAATCATTAAAATATTTTTTCCAGCTTGATTCTTTGCTCCAAGGGTATGGATGAATAGAGAGTTAAAAAATGAATCTAGCCATAAAATTACAGCTCAAAACTCTATCTAGATCATGAGATATCATGATTTTAAATTAGAGAAATTCTAGCTGTTGATTGAGACCTGAGGAGGGGCATTTCTATAAATTTTCAACTTCAAAAATAACAGGGGCATCTCTATAATTTCTCACATCAAAAATCGGAGGGGCAGTTTTGTAAATTTCTACTTCAAAAATTAGAGTGGCATTTTTGTAAATATGCTCAAAATTGGAAAAGTCCCTACAAAATTTAGAAAAAATTATAGATAAAATTCAGAAAAATCTTTAAAGTTACAAATTGAATATCTCACAAAATACCAACTCTTTTTCCACGGAATTTTCTCTATTTGATCAAGAATTCAATCCTCTATCTTTTCTAGGGTTGGGCGGTCCCGGTCACGGTCCGGTTTTTGGCATACCATTCGGTCAAAATCGAAATTCGGTCTCGGTCTCAGTCCACCTCGGTCACGGTTCGGTTCAGTCTTAACTTTGGTCTCTCTTGACCATGAATATGCGTACCTGAAAAGAGATAAATATATCAACGTCCATTAATAAAAAAAAATTTATAGTAAAAAACCTTACCGAAGATACTTGCTGATTTGAAACAAAGAAAAAGAAAGCATAATAACATGAAAATTAGTTTGTATCTTCACCAAATTTGTCTTCATCAGTATCCGCTTCATCCATTTTACCCCACAATTTTAAGGTCATCAAAATAGATATAGTTCTTGCAGATAATTTTTCCCCTTTTGTATGTTACGATCCCCCATCCTAGTGAGAAAAGACGCTCTGATGGAGAGCTTGAAGTGCAAACTGAGAGAAATCCCTTTGCTAACATTGCAAGTCGTAGATATTTTTCAGACCCAATCTTACACCACCATTGTAGAGCATCAAGATGAGAACATTCAACTTTAGAGTCATGCAAATAATCAAATATTTCATCAGATATTAGTTTTTATAATAAGATGTTTATGTTCGTCTTCCTTTTCCACTTCATCAATTCAACCATCATTTTCGAACACGTTGTAGAAGTATTGGATAATGGCCCACTTTGTGAGCAAGCACTTGATATTGGCGGGGCAGGCATCAAATGAAGCAAATGCTTCAAAGTCTTTGTGATATACTCTTGCTCGTTAGTTGGAATCTATTCAAATTTCAAAGATGGATCTAGCATTGTAGCAATAGGAAAGATTGACTTTCTTTTTACCTGTGGCTCGTATTTAAGTAACTTTGTTTTCATCATAGTATATGCTCCTTTTAGTGCCATTGATTGCTCTATGCTGATTGGTCTTCCCATCACACCTTGAGAAGGATTACCTAAGGCAATAATTGATGTGTTCAACTGATTTAACAAAAGATCAAAAATAGAAGTAACATTAGGCGATGTAATGGCCTTTGATTGAGAAAACATCTCGGTGGCTTCCTTAAAAGCTAGAAGCTCATCTACAAAATCTTAAGAAGATCCCACTCTTCTGACATAATTAAAGAGATTGCTTTACCACCTTTCAGACAAGTTGTTGCCATTGTATTCAACACCTTCCTCTTATCCCATGCTGTCGTAATCATGCCATATGTCGAATTCCACCTAGTGGGGACATCTATGGTTAATAAGTTTTTATTTGACATTTTATACCTTTCACATAATTCCTTGTACTGATGAATTCTTTGTGGTGTGCTATTTGCCGCAAGAACAAGTTTTCGAAGTCGATGAAGAATTGCTCCAAATGATCTTTGTGAAGTAACTTCCAGTTCATCTTCTTCACACTCTTCATCACCCTCACTTTATGAACATAATGAAGTCGATGATGAATTACCCAACTCCTTCAAGTCTCCTTGAACAGCTAGGTTGAGAACATGGGCCATACATGGCACATGGAACTGCCTGGTGAATGTCGATCCACTCTCACGTAGTAAATTTTCCAAGCTTGCAGGCATTGTCTTGTTATTGCTAGCATTATCTATTGTGATAGCAAAAACGTAACAAAAAAATTCATGTTTATAGATTTAAGATTGAAAATAAGGAAGGTAAAATTCATGTTTACTTACCTTTTGAGTGAGATCATACTCGTCTAACACATGATGCACCCCCTCTACTAAAATTATCCCTCGATGTGATACACCCAACACCTCAACGGCAAGCACTTGTTCATGAAGTCTCCACATATCATCAATCCAACGTATTGTGATCCCAAGTATTGCCACATTATTTGTAGTTGTCCAAGTGTCTATTGTAAGGGTGATGGAGAATATTCCCATCATATGAACCCAAGGATTCCTAGTGAACCTAGATATGACTTAAGAAAGAGATCTCATTCTCAGCAGCAACAAAACACTATAATCCTCCTTATTCATAAGTTTGAGAAACTAACCATTCATGAAATGAATGAAGAAGACCTCTCTCATACATCGAAAGAGAGTGTAGACCCCAAGGGAATTATCTTCCCTCCTCCTCCACTTAAACACTGATCCAAAGATTGACTTGGTCAAAAGAAATTTAATCCTTATCCTTAGATACTTATAATTCCTTGAATGGACCAAGTCAACCACCTTTTACCTTGATATAGGTTCCTAATTATCCAAACCATATCCACTATATCATAGGTACCTTATATAATTATAATTAATGATCTCAAGAAATAAAATCAGTAGGAACATCTTTGTGTTATAATTCCTTCTTTCTTTCAAGACCACCTATAGTTAAAATTATAGGAGAGATCTAAGTGATACTATTATCTGTGGATTCTAGCTCAAGACAAAGACTTTATGAAGAGAAGATCAATGAGCTTATGCATATTATTCTTCGATCATTATGAGAGCAAAGAAGATATCAAAAGTCAACCATGAAGAACTAAAGGAATAATCCTAGAAGGAGAACTATCTCTCATTTAAAAAGCTTCCATAGACAATGAAGAGAAGGACAGCTCAATCTGATATTTATTACAGGACAGTCCTCTTAACTACTAAACCTCCAAGATCATCACCGATCAGTTAAACTTGTCATCCCATTCTCTTCGTCATAAGAGCATCAAGGAAACATGAAGACCTCAACATAATTATTGTCATGGACTTCCACATGAAGCTATATCTCATAATAGAAGACAGTGGGCTGCCACTAAGGATGACAATCACGAGGATAGATCCTCACCTTCTTTCCTTGAACAACCTCTCCACGGCTGAAGAAAAGATGAGGCGTAATTGTCTTACCATAATAAGAACCAAGGAGATATATGAAAGCTACAATGAAGACATATCAAGCTAATTGTGAAGAGTTAGAGAAACCCTTCTTGGAACTCTCGTCAAGCTTCTACTACGACTTGTCTCAGCGGCTTATTGAGAGCTGTAGTTGTGGGGAGTATCTTACTCATGCTGAGCGCTAGCTCACTGATAAAGCAGATTGTGTGGCCCATTATCTCGATTCACGAAGTGAGCCCAAGATCACTGGTGTGGTGAAGAAAGAATTGATTGCTAACCACATGCAACAGCTCGTCCACATGGAGAACTCTGGCCTCATTGACAGGCTGGTCAATGATCGCTGTGAGGATCTGTCTCGCATGTACAGCCTCTTCCGTCGTGTCCAAGACAAGCTCCCCACTATTCGAGACGTCATGACTTCTCATATCCGCGAGAAAGGACGACAGCTGGTTACTGACCCAGAGTGACTCAAAGACCCGTTGACTTTGTGGGAGTAATCTGAGCCATCAGATCCTAATCCGACGGGAAGCCTGTTATGCTCACGAAGGGAAAATCGGGAGCGTCCATTCCCAGCAGTTATAACGGTGCGGATTAAAAAAGGACATGCGTGGGTCCCACAGACAGTTATTTCCGTTCTATTCTTCCTTCTTGTTTTTCTTTTAAATAAACGAAGTGTATGACCGGTGTGCGTGTGTGAATGTGGTGAATAAAATTCTTCTGTTTCTTTCTCCATTCTTGGCTTCTTGAACTCCCGAGAGAGCGACCGATCGCGTGTGACTGTGAGGAGAATTCAATCGTGTGGGGAGGACGTGTTCTAACAGACTTTGTGCAGTGATTGATTGATGAGAAGGACAAATGGGAAATCATTGGGAGTAGCCATTGATGAGCATACGATAAAGAATCTCAATCGGATTAGCACTGGAGGGAGGAACTCTATGAACTCCCAGATCACCTCCTTATTTCCCTGCAAATCCAGTCCCACCGTAAAAACTCAAGCCTCGTGCGCAGGCGCGAGGATTCTCCACCCTAAGACTCCGAGCAGAGCTAATTCCGCTAGCAATGGATTAAGTCAATCAAAGCCCGTGCGAGCACCGCGAGTTGCCTTATTGTTGTTCGCCCGTACAAAGTTCAGTCCTAGCTATCTTCATCGCGAACTATATTTCCACCAAATCACCAGTCGATCAACCCAAGGATGAAATTATGTACGTCATTACGTGTCTCGTCCACCACGGAAGCTTGAACACCGTAATCCACGTAATTCTCATCAACATCAACTCCAACGAGTTGTTTCTCAACGTCACAACAAGCATACCATTACCGGTGATATCGCCTGCTATCTACCTTTTCGTCACCAACGATCCTTACGCTACAACCTCAACTCTCTACATCTATCTTCAACTGTCTTCTTACGGTTATCGGACGCTCGCGCGATAAGAAATTAAAGGAGCATCTCAAAATCGAGCTGGTCCACGAACATCGCCCTACAATATCACAAACGATAAGTTGACCTGAGATCATTGAGATTAACATCTCATTTGTAATCTAACTGAGATCCTTAACTCAGTAAGACTCCCAGAACATATCGCGACTATTCATACGTGACGAATAACCACCGCGATGCATCGATTCAATGTAACTTCTTTCTCCTCACCCTATAAAAGGGAAATTGTAAGAGACGAAAGACAGTAGTTTTTGATGAAAATTGGTTCCTTGGTTACTTTTATCTCTGTGTTCTTGTGCTTTCCTGTGCCTCTCCCGCATACTCTTCTCCGAGTTCTACCTTCCTATTCTTTTCCTCCTCATGTTCTGTCATCTTTCAACCACTTCACATTAAGATACAAATGACGGAAATTTTGGATCGATCGGTAAATCCAGGAGCGTCGTCTTCATCGTTCGATCAGGTATCATCCTCTCTCTTCACTGTATTAATAGTTCTATCAGAAATCCATAAGTCCACATTATTCGCTCCTCTTAAATCTTTTTTTCATCTATTCTCTCTTATCCGAAATAATATTATTCCTAAGATATTCCTAGTCACCGTCATATTCCCCGTCACCGTCGCATTTCTCTTTCTTAAATCTATTTTCACTACACTATCTATCCAAATTAATATTCCCCACATATCTACTATTTCTTACTCACAGTCCATCTTAATATCAATATCCCATCCTCTCTTATTTTTCTTTTTCGTTATCCTCTTCCTCATAATCCACACCTTCATCTCTTTTATCCCTCTTCTCTTCATAATCACCATCACATCCATTCTACATATACTCCATACTGTTCTTCCTCTTCATCTCCTAAATTCTTTAACATCTAATCATTCTCCTTCTTATCCTAACTCACTCTTATTACCATCTTCATTCACTCACCTATTCGCCTACTTCTCCCTCCCTTTATTCAGTGATATAAATCTCTAATCATTCATAATAACACTATTATTTCTTCTCCCCGTAATAAAATTATCATACCACCATCTTTATTTATTAAATAATACACATTATCTTCTTCTCCATTTCCTTTCTGCACATATCATCATCTTCATCAACACTATTATTCTCAGAATCTTGATTTATCCAAAAAGATATCTTCTCTGAACTATACACTATTCCCTCAGTGATATAATTCATAGGTCCTCTCATAGATTGTAGGATTTAATTAGAGATTAAAACACTATTCTCATATACATATAAATTACTCTCATTCTCCTCATCTTCATCTCATTCATATTCATCTTATCATAATCATCGTTTCTAAAATATCCTACATCAAAGGGACACCCTTTCAACTGGTTGAAGTAATTCTCTTACCTTATCCCTTTCATCTTCAAATAGTTTCTCCATCCTCATCGTCCGGAATTGCGGCTAGTAATCCCTGCTTCACCTTGTACTAAGTAGTTGCAAAAAAATTTAAATTGAGAATGATCAAGTAGCGTAAAAGGTGCATCTATCTTAACAATTAAATCTATGCATTCTTTCTTTGTCTGCTCTGAATTCCTGCCTGAAATTTTGAAGTCTTTGAGAAATAGTTTGTTAAAGTATTACGAGCGTTTGATGGCCTTAGTTGCTTATAAATCTCAACATGAAATCTTTCCAAGTGATTCCATAACTTGATTGTGATACTACTTCTATCCCTCTTCACTTTTATCTATTTCACTGGGGTAGCTACCTTACAAATTTTGCAAAGATACTGATCGTCCGTGATCTTCATGAAATGTACTAAGACTGGTGAGGCTTTTCTTTGTTGTGAAGAGCTTGCAGCTATAGCACTTGTAGAAACAAATGTTGATGCATTGTTTGATTCAATCTAAAAGAAAAAAATATCATTAGTAAGCTATCATCATATATTTTTAGAGATCAATGTAAAATGAAATGTACCTCATCTCCAATTGATTCCATTGATGACAATCTAAAACACAAGTTAAAAATTAGATTTAAAAGGCAAAAATATTTTTAAAATAATGTGGGCCATCCATAATGGATATTAGTTTAATGCATATCAATATGATATTTAAATGATATTTAATACTTAGGAATGGAAACAAGATTAAATGATATGTAATACTTAGGAATAGAAACATGATACTGAATTGATCAATCATAATGATCACACCAACAAAAAATTAATATTGTAAAATACTGAATTATTTAGAAAAAAATAATAATCATTGGGAATATTTTCCATCGAGCGCCGTCATGAATTTTCCATTGGGAATATTTAAAAGATTTTGAAAGTGGCCCAACATAGAAATCTTCCTATAGAAAATGCATCCACCCTCCACGTGGAATGATAGCTACTCACACACTTTAGAATTATGATCACATAATTCAATAATATTTTTTAATTTCTTTGGTACAAATAGAAATATTGATCAATCGCTAACAATTTTCCAATCTTTCATACACAAAATTCTTTGCCTGAAGTATCAATTAAATTGCCTGAAGTTGATTTTTACTTGAAATTATCCAGAAATCTAATTCTGAAGTAAAATTCTTTGTTTGAATCATCCATCAAAACAACATAATTAAAAAAATCTGTCAAATTTGATCTAATTTTTCCCAAGTATCAATAAAGTTTTCCCACAATTATAAAAAAGTCATGACTTTTTACAAAGTTTGCCATAATGTCTGAATTTTTCTAGAACATGCTGAATTTGACTACTAATGGGCGAAAAACATTTATTCTATCAAAACCAGGTCATTAGTCAATAAATGGACATTCACGTTCTCAATGCTTGGGTATTTGCTTGAGCGCCTACCAGAAAAATCTCTTTACTCACCATGTACTTCCCAGACAATGCAGTCAAATAAAAATTAATATATTAGAATATCTGCAAAAGACAATTTTTGCACCTATTGGGAAAGAAGTTGGATAAACGCCTCCAAATTATAGATCCCACAAAATTCAGATCGAACAATCACCTTTGAACATAAGCAATGACAGTAGAAGATGATGAAGATCAAGGTCATATATCTTCCCTAAGGAAATTCATGGCGTTCATGTTCTGATCAAAGTATCTTGCATAAGGATGGCCCTTCAGAACGAGTCTCCGGTACTTTTGAAACTCCTTCCTTGCTTCATCCTTCTTCCTCATCAAAGTATAAATAATTCCTTGGCATAGATAAGGCCAAAAATCTCTTCGTTCTGCCTTCACTAATTCTTCATACAGCTTTAGAGCCTCTTCATACTTACCCTCCATGACCCTAATTTGCGCTACCAGCAATCCAAAATCTCGCAATTCCTCCTTCTTCTTCTCTTTCTTGCATATGGCCATTGCAATTCGAACTCTTTTGAGAATACCCATGAGTTTTTCCTCTTACTCTGACCCGGAAGCTGCCATTACAAGCCCGTGGTATGCCTCTACTGAGAGGGGATCCTTCAGAAGAATTTCCTCGAAGACTTGGTGGGCAATCTCGGAATCTCTTGAATAGCTCAAAAGGTGGGCCTTTAGGAGGATCAGATCTTTCTCCATGGGTTCTAAAACAATGAGCCAGTCAACAATTCTCAGACCTTCCGGTCAAATGGAATTATGTGATCATAATTCCAGAAACGACATCCACCTTACACGTGGAATGAAGACGCGTGTTTTGCATCGATGCCTTATGAAAAATTATCCATTGCCTCAATGGCCGGTAGTCTTGTTCATTTTCCCCCTTCATTTGCCTCCATTTGCTTCAACGGCTCATAATGGTTGTCAAATAGAAATTTATGGACATGACCTCGCCAGATGATGCGCACTTTCATCATCTCTTACATTGCCCTCCACTGGACTCCTTCTGAACCAGTCCAGCCCCGAGAGAAAGATAAACGGCACACGAAGAGAGGGAGCGAGAGAGGAGAGCGGAATGGAAAACAGCGGAATGAAAAATACAAAAAAATTTCAATTGAAAAATTAAAATATGCGGAATGGCGATGGAAGAAGGCTAGAAGAGATGCAGAAATCGCCCACGTTACCTAGATGAGGAATGGAAGAAGACATCGAATAATGAAGATTCTCATATTTCGCCCTCTTCTTGCCAGGAGATGTGGTTAGAGATGCGGGAATAGGTTAGAGACTTAGAGATGCCAGATGCGGGAATGACGAGAGAGAATACACTTATTCTCTCTTCCATCCAAGACCGAAGGCTTGAAGAGGACCGAAGCGAAGTTGGACCGAGACCGGTCCGGCCCATTTTGTGGGACCGACGGTCTCGGTTCGGTCCAATCGACCGACCTTCGGTTGGTTTTTGGCCTTCCCTAATCTCTTCGTCCAAAAAAATTTAAAATCATGAGAAAAAATTAAGGTCTCATTTAATAAAAATTAAGTTTGGTAGAACCTTATTGAAAATAAGGAGGTTGACCTAATCTTCACTCTAAATCAATTCTGGATCATCCTAAAAACCTTATGATAATCACTCTACCAAATCCAAAGTTTATTTACCAGATTTCATACAAATATGGTTGGCTTGGTGTTCAAATTTAGTGGAGAGTTGTTTCCTCTTTTCTTTTATCGTTATTCATATTCATGCTTTCCTACATGTATACATGTCCCTACATCCACCTAACTCATTGGAAATGTGAGAATTAAACCACTTGACTTTGATAGAGTTAAATGGGGTTAGTTTCATATTATAATTAATTGAAAAGAATGATGTATGATAGGACTTTTTTTTACCAAATTAGCACTAAATAGATGCAAGTTGAGTATATAAGTGGAATGAAATGATGAATACAAAAATATCATAAAAAAATGATAGTATGTAGTATATTAACAAGAATTATGTGTTAAAACCCGTTTATAATGGTGAAAATGAATGCATCAGTGACACATTATCATTATCGAAAGAGATTCTAGAACCAGTGGCAACGGTAAATAATGATGTTTTTTTGCATTAAACAGCCCAAAAGTCTGCTAGCGATAGAAAATTGTGCTTAGTTACCCTGATCTCTTACATATTATTGAGTTCCGTAGCAGAATATCAGCTGATTTATCTGTAATTCATTCCCTTTGCCTTGAAATAGAATCACTTGAAGATTCAATCCCTCTCTACCATCCGAGATAAAGTAGTCAGTGTATTCTTGGGGGGTGTTCGCTCTATAATTACAAGATCTTTCCGATTTCCTGGTTCTTCAAGGTGGGTGCCTGAGTCAGACCAGAAAAAGAAAAACAGCACCTGTGTACCTCATCTCTGTGGAAAAAAACCGGCTAAGTTCGATATTTCCAGCCTCTTTTAGTCGTTTCTCAGCCTAATCTTTGACCAGTTGACCAACAAGTTCACACATTTTTCCTCAATTAATTTATACATCGGGCCCACAGCCGCGTCCCCGCATAGACTACTTCAAGTTCCCATCGTTTTACTATAAAGTCGCGAGAATCGGCAGGCACCCTCGAACTACCCTGCGTCTGTGTACAGAAAAACAGCACCTGTGTACCTCATCTTTGTGGAAAAAAACGGGCTAAGTTCGATATTTCCAGCCTCTCTTTGTCGTTTCTCATCCTAATCTTTGACCAGTTGACCAACGCGTTCGCACATTTTTGCTCAATTAATTTATACATCAGGTTCCCTCCGTTTTACTATAAAGTCGCGGGAATCGGCAGGCACCCTCGAACTACCCTACATCAAGAAGCAAAAAGGAAGCAACTGAGTAATGACATCCCAGGATATCCAATGCAGAGGTATCAGAATTCCTGAGCTCTCTCTATCTCTCTAACAAGTCTCATGTGTAACGCGTGTCTGTGAAGGCAAGAGTTCGTGGCCCGAGCTGGTGGGAGCGCCAGCAACATTCGCAGCGGCCATCATAAGGAGGCAGAATCCCCGGGTCACGCCAGTAATCGTAAGGGAAGGAACTTTCGTCATCCAAAACTTCCGCTGCGATAGGGTCTGGGTTTGGGTCCTCGGAACTGTCGTCAGTAGGACTCCCCGAATCGGATAGATTACAAGTCACTGTTCTTTTGGCCTCACTTCAGACAAAGCTGTGGTTGTTCTTGACAACATGAGAATTCGAGGCGAGAAATAAAAGAGAATAAAAGATTTCATGTATCACGTTTATAATGAAAAGGAAATGAAATAAATTGTGGCATACTTGTAGGATCTCTAATCATCCTGAGAAAAAGGCCAGCTAGGCTTTTGAATTATAAGAGCATTCATTTGCCCATTTAGAGGCTACTTGGATTTTCGAAAGTATACCTTGTGTGCAGGCCCCATTTCGAAGATTTGAGGTCTCCGCATACCCATCAACATGAGGTCAGTGGAAGCTTGAAAACATATCCCAATTCATTACAGGGATGTCTAGTTCGGAGCATAGGTAATTATTGGCATGTTATGTTAAATACTTGTATAAGAAGGCTCTATACCTGCGATAAAAATTATTAAAAGGTATATTGACGGTAACAAGTGTATTTGGATATGTGCAACAAATGAAATATTAAGATTGTTAGCAGCCATTTATGGCCTAAGAGTTGAGAAAATGGATTCAACTTAATTGTAAAGCACGATCATTCTCTAGGTAAAATATATCTGGATTTATTTGCATTGCAGATGATTTGCTTGGTTAATCACTCAACGAGAAAACATTTTCTTGGAACTTATCACAAAAACTTGTATGAAATTTCCACTGAGTAAGAGAGGTCGTGATAATTTCCATGTTGCATCCTCCATTTAGTCATAAATGGTGATAACTTTTGAACATCTATACTCAAGTCTACTTAAAAAGATAAAACATTTCAAATGCGAGATGGTGTAAGCAATCAAGTACCCTCCTGCTTAAGAGATTCATGAATGCTCTTTGGAATTTTGAAATCATTGAAGAAAACTCCCAAAGTCACAACTTCTTGCAGATACATTTCACAAATTTCCACCATGAATGATTGGGTCCATTTTACGGAGTTATAACTATCACTGATCATAAGACCAATCGCATTGGTATTATTTTCAAGATGAGAAATTCAGATTTTTTAGCATTAAGATAATCAAGAGTGCAAAGAAACCCTCATTTCTGAAATCAGATAAAAACAACTTCAGAGAAAATATTTTGATATGTATATAGATATGTGAGTTTACCACGCGATATCTTTTATTGTCTTAATTTTCTAATCATATCCAGCTCTAGTGATACTCTTTTGTGTTGTCTCTATTCTATCGTGTCAGTTTATTTTCTCTAACAAACTCTAAAAGTAGATTGTATTTCTCATATCATGTCTATCTCTTCTTGGAATTCCTTTATTGCAGCCTAATCATTATAATGGGTCTTCCTTTTTTCCCTAGAAAGTGATTTGTAGTTTCCAATATTTTCTGAAATGTTTGGCATGATTTTGACCACTTTCAGCTCAGCTAACTACTAATCAATGAATATTTCAAAACTAATTTTAGGCTTAATTAAATAATGGATTCATCCCTACCTCCAATATTGAAAACTAAAAACTGCTTGGCATGTATTAATTAGGTCTAGCTATAATGAGTATATGAAGAAAAGATGTTATAATTCTATGAGAGAGAAAGCCTCGTGAATAAGTAGAAAAAACTGGGCTAACAAGGTAGACCCAACAAGGGATACTAGAACATGGTCTAAAAACCTAATGTACAAGAGAAATACCAAACTAAAGACCTATAATGAGCCTTCACTGTGGATACTAGACCTATAATGAGCCTTCGTTTTCGTGCATCGTTAAAACACAAAAATGTTGGTCAAAAAAATTTTATAAAAACCGAACTCACAAAGATAAGATATAAAATCAAGTAATGTGTAAGTATCGGGTCGATCTACAAAAAGCAGGGTTGACTTTAATCGCAGAGTTGACTTGGTCAAACTTAGGTTTAAAAAGAGTTTTAAATAAGTAAAAATAAGAAGTAATGAATGGAAATGATATAAATAGACTAAATAATAAGTTTTAAGAATTTAATTCTAGGGTTTGACAGAGAAAAGTCGAAAGTCAAAGTCAAAGCATTGACTTTGACCAACACTAGGCATTCTATAAAATCAGAGAATCAATACAGTGTCAGAAAATTACAAAAATTATACATTCAAAAAGCTAGAGAAAAATGGGAATTTATTGGTATATAATTCGTCATTTTTGGATAAGAATTCGATTTACTATGAATTGTTCAAAATGAAATATCAGAAAAATCTCCAAAATGAACACCTCAGAGGAAATCTTCGAATTGACTCGGTCAAATGGAATCCAAATCTTACAATTTATATGTCAATAGAAAGCTAAGAACTAGAGAAATCTAACTAGACCAAAAATTATCAAATTTCTGATATGTAAATTAAAAGTAATTGACCCCGAAAGTCAATGTTTGACTTCTGATAAAAGATGAATAGTCTTCGGTCAAACATTAAATTTGAGGGCCAAATAAACTCAGAATTCAATGAATTTGCTATCCACGAAAAAGCTGAGGAAAAGAGGAACCCAAGGAAACTAGAATCAAGTGATTTGGCATTATAATCAGGGATATAACCTATTTTCAAAATCAGAAATTTTTTGGATTTGAATTGGGAGAAAATGAAGAACACTAAGATCTAATTTGCAAAATTTAACTTCTAAATATAATAAAAACTCAAATTACCTCCTGATATTTGATTGAATCTCACTACTAATCCCATTGCCTCAAGAATGAGGATTCAATTCTCATGGATTGAAGCGAATTTGCTCGGATTCTTCCTCGGGGACGTTCGGAATTCAAGGGGAAAATTTGATGAAATCAAGGAGAAATTCGCGATCAATCCCGCTCCCATTGCTTCGCAATTGAGTCTAAATGCGGGGGGATCATGATGAACTAGAGATCTTCCTCGAAATTTGCTTAATTGCTTCACGAATCAATCAAAAGTTAAGAACAAAGGGAGAATACATAGATTTTTAAAGGGAAAATTATCCCAAAGTCGTGGGCAATTGAGGTGGTCGTGGGAGCGGTTTGATGGCGTCAAGGGAGCGATTCCTTTGGCATAGATTGTGGCTTCAACTCCGCGATAATTCAGCTCCGATTTGGTGGTGAGTTAGCTTAAATTTCACTTCAAAAAAAACCACGATTGCACCGCGATCGGGCCACGATCGTGTTATTGATGCTCCAACAACCGTCGTCCGATGATCGTGGAGGTGATTCCACGACGAAAGCTGCACGATCGCAGCTCGATTGCGCCGCAATCATGGTTCGATTGGACTGCGATCGTGGAGTTCTTCCACAAATTGTCTGGGCCGTCCGATGGAGCTTCAAGTAAGTGGACGATCGCGATCTCCCGATCCAATGTGCCCAATATTCAGGAGGGTCCACCGCTTGATGGCGATCCACCGTGCGATGAAGATCGTTCGGCTACTCACACCCACGCGTTTGATGAGAATTGGACGCCCCATTTGTGTCCACATGTCGGCATGTGGATCTTCGTGGATGATGCTGAATCTCGATCGTTGATGAAGCCACGAGTCCAAAGGTGAGCCCTCGATCGCCGTGACTTAAATTGCTTTTCGCGCACATGTTCAATCAGCAATCGGTGGACTTCATGTCCACACGATGGACGAAGATGCGATCTCATCCAGCATCTCCGAAGCTGCCACGCGTCCTGCAAGGTAAGTTTCCGTGAGGACATAGTCCCACACGGAACAAATGATAGATAACATCGAGTATAAAATAGGGGGCGGCGTAACGCTTTCACGTTACCGCCCCCACTTCTCTACCAGGGCCCACTATCCCGTGGGCCCTTCACCTACAGGTAAGAATTTCCCTATTTTTTGCAATTTTAGTAAAGAAAATGTTTAAAAAATCAAATAAAAAAATCGGAAAAAGGCATAAACTTCAGAAATTCATAACTTTAAATATACAACTCCTTTTTAATCCAAAATTTCTCCATTGGATCACAAATATCTTCCATTTTAACTTCACGTCATTTAAAATATATTTTCAAAGAAGAAATCAAGATGAATTAGAATTTACTTAAATCATTTCTCACTAAATATTCTAAATCATATATTCATCTTGAAATTATCCTTCAAACATGCTCTAAAATCAAAATCATTAAAGAAAAGAGATTTACTTCTATTAATTTAAACATAACAAAAGATTAATCATCTATTAAGCATGAAATTCTCCCTAATTAATGCATAAATATCGACTTTAGTGAAATGACATACCAATGGAGAAAATTCCTAAAAAGTATGATAACATGCATCATATTCGCATAAAATAAGCATGAATATGAGTTAATTAGGATAAAAATTCAAGTTATAAATGCATGTTATCAATACAGACGAGTCGAGGCTGCGAGGTTGTTGAAAACTCACGGTCAAGAGTCAAAACAATTACCAAAGTCACCAATTTTATCAAATAATCCCGAATTAAGGAGTATAGTGGTCAATAAGGGTCGAATTAAGGTAATTTTGGATGATCTTTTGCAATTCGGTCAAAATTGGACAGTGAAAGTGGATAGAAATTAGGGTATTTTTGGAAAGAAGAGTGGAAGATGAATACATGGAATCAAAAGTCACTTAATTTTGATCAAGATTCACAAAGAAATCATCGAATGAACAAGAGAGAAATTTTCAAAATTAAAAACGGAAAAAAATGAAATTGAAATTGAAATTGACTCAAATTAAGATTCAAAATTGAAATCTAAAGCTATACGAAGGAAGATTAGGATGAAACACGATCCCTAACCCAAGATTGCGCTCGAATTGATGCAATTATTCATTGGATTCAAGGCTTTTCATTCCCAAATTCAAAAACAGGATCGTTGATGTTGAAGCGCCGAGTTTTTCCTATTCTCTCAACGAAATCTCACTTTCAAGCACTTCGTGGACGCATAAATGAGTCTAGAAGCGATTGGAAGCAAGAGATTCAAGGGACTTGGTGTATAAATAGCTCGATTGCTCGAATTTCCTTAGAATACTTTATAATGTCGAAGAAAATATTAGTTTATATGGTGAATTGGGTGTAACCGTCCGATCGAGCATTTAATCTTCGATCAACGGCTCTGATGAAATGCATGATTGTGAATCATTATGATCAAGTCGTGGCTGTTGGATCTCTGATGGACTACCGAGATGATGCCACGTCACGCGCGTTATAAGTAACGCATTGAATCACCGCCGTTTGATCTTGATCGGATGCTCCCGACACGTTTCGTCGGTTTTAATCTCAGCCATTATAACTCCTCAGATCAACGACTGAAATTAAATCATTTTAAAATAATTCATAGGTGAATGAGATTGCACTACGTACCCCTGCCTTTAAGTGACGATCAACGGTCAAAATTAAATGCACGATTACACGCTCCTTACTTCGCCACGTCACATGTGCACTTATAAAATCAATTTTAAATTAAATAAATCAATTTTAAACTCAAAAAAATTTAAAAAAATCTCGAAAAATTTACTAGTAATTCAGACAAATTAAAAAAAATCAGAAAAAATCTGAAAAAATCCCTAAATATTAGAAAACTCATATCTTTCAAAATATAACTCCAAATTAATTCAAATTTGTTTCATTGAATCAGAAATTAAATTTTTTATCAAAAAATTGAAATCTAATAAAGAAAAAGAGAATAAATTTTTATTTAAAAAATATAGTCATTTGTTTTAGATTTTAAAACTTATAAAAATATATGAGTGTATATAAAATTATTTCTCTCATTATTTAACCTTAAAGAATAATTATAATCTCAAGTAAAGATGGGTTATGAAAATATTATCCTTAATTCATCATAATTAACCCTAAATTAATGCATTTTGATATTATAATGACTTTTTCATAAAATGATAGATAAACACTAAAAAATATGATAACATGCAATAGAATGGAAGTATTTATGCCTTAATTTTGCATTAGTAATCATGTATTTTCCTGCTTTAATTAGCATGTTATCAGATACCTGACAAGTTCTAAAAATTAGAGGCATGTATAATTGAGATATGCCATAAAAGGTCTTATCTCTACTAAAATGATAATCCACCCCAAAATGCTTACAATGTCAAGGAAATCTGGAATTCTTGGCAATGAAATGGGCAGTGTGATTATGTGATGTATCTTCATGCAAAAATCAAGCTAAACAACTAGAGATTGTGGCTATCTCATCCTTGAATTTGAGTGAGCACTCAATCAATACTTTGCCTTTACTAGATTTAGACATAAAAATGTTATTCTTAGAGAACAAAAAATTAAGCCATGAGAAAGTGCAATACCCAAATTTGGACTACTTGTCACAACAAATCCTGAATAACCTAAACTACAAAAAACCTCCAACGATAAGTGAACACGTGCCATATTATTATGTGCAATTTACAAGGAAGCATGGTAACCTTGAAATACTTTGTCATCTTTATGAGCTTTAGGCAATATTAAGTTTATAGATAGGTTTTTCTATGAAACTGATCATGGGTTGATCTCATTTTGTTCAAGGCAATCAAGTTCATATGCACTATTTCTGATTTTAAAGTGCCCTTTAGTGTAGAATAAGTAATAGTCAAATCCACAACGATAATAGGTTTTGAAATAATACTTTGATTTTAAATAATTAGAAATAATTCTCAATAAAAATTACTAATAGACTTATGGATATATCGACATATAAAAAATCATTTTTAGAAGAAATAACAGAAGTTATTTTGGTAGATGTGAATTATTTCATTATGTCATCTTTTGTCCTATTCCTTGGAAAGATCAACTATTTCATATATTTCTTCACAATTATTTTAAATTTAATATTAGTTATGATCATCTTTAAATAGAGCATAGATCTATGTCTTAAGTTTTTTGGTTTTTTTTCCAACATGGATTATGGGGATCTGAGGTCTATAAGCCTTCCAAAATTTTGATCAAAATATTGAATGTAGTAGAATTTATTAAATCAAATATTCAAAAAATTGAGGCACTAATAAGATGCATATTTAACTTAAATTCTTATCTAATTTAACAAATATTCATGCTTATTTTATGTAATTATGATGCATGTTATCATAGTTTTATCAATTTTCTTCATTGGTATGCCATCTTACAAAAGTCCATATTTATGCATTATTCAGGGTTACTTATGTGTTTTATTGATGTTTGACCTTTTTCAAGGTTTAATGATTAAAATTCACCACTTTCCTTGAGTTATTTTGACTTTAGTAGACGATTAAAAGAATTAATTTCAAGAAAAGAATGATGGGATAGTATAAAATAGAATTCTTAAAGGATTATTTAAGATTATTTTGAATTCACCCAATTTTCTTGTTTGAATTTATATTTTTAGGTGGCATGATATTAAAGATGAAGAAATTTTTGATCCAATAGAGAAAATTTGAGTAAAAAAGGAGTTATATAAATGAAGATATGAATTTCTTAATTTTTTAGAATTTTCTGGATTTTATTTTGATTTCGCAGGTACTTTTTTGGATTTAATCGTGTAGGACCCGCGGAGCTGAAGTGGAGTGACACGCACACATGGCGGACCTACATGGCGCAAGGAGGCTTCTGGCTTGTGTTTGATGGGCCCACGAGGTTAGTGGGCTCACGTAAGTAAGGGGGGGCGTACTTAGCCCATGCGAGCGACGTAAGGGCTTAAGCCCTCTTACCTTATATACTCGATAAGTCCCTTGAATTTCCTCCGTGTGGGACAATGTCCCACTTAAAATTTTGAATTGCAGGTGACGTGGCCGAATATGGAGCACTGGATCAAGGCGTGTGGATTGTCGCACGTAGATCGCATGAACTCAAGTCCATCATATCAACATCAATCACACATGACATATTTGCAACTGTTGATCGTGTAAGTGAGATTCTATGGTCGCGGTTTAATTGTGAATTCGGTGAATCACCTATCAACACGTGGCCGCGTATGGAAGCTCCGATCAAGATCACACTGGGAAGAATCTTGGGATCGTGGGATCGTGGCCCACGATTTTTGCCTAAGTGCTTAACTTATTTTTCGGTGAAATACAATAACAATTTGTGTCCATCAAAGGTCACCAAATTGAATAAACTCTTCTCTTATCCTACATGGCATCCTTTATAGGAAGGGCGTCTCCATTAACCTTCTATACATCATCAATGTAGCTCGTCAAAGATGGAGGATTGGTTTGGGGCACAAAAATGGTCAAGGAATATATATGGTTTCTTGTCAAACACGTCATCTACTTGCCTCCTTGATTTTCTTGGTAGTTGTAATTAGTCATCTTTTGTGAGAGCTTCGGGAGAGAAAGAGGCACGTGATGGAAACAGTTTCCATCGCGTGTGCAAGACCGAGGAGAACAGGGGGAGAATAATTTCTCCCCCTCACGCAAGAGAGAGAACAGAGAAAGAAAGGAATAAAGATGGAATCTGCACACGCGTGCGTGCAGAAGATTTCTCCTCGCAATGGAAATTTCCGTCGTGAGAGAGAGAGAGAGAGGAAGGAAAGAAATAGAGAGAGAGAGAGGAAAATAGAGAGATCGGGGGGAGAGAGAAAGAAGAAAGAGAAAGTGGGAGAAGGAGAGGAGAGAAATCTAGGGAGAGAGAGAGATCAAAAGCAAGAGAGAAATAGAAAGATCATGGGAGAGAGAGATTATGGGAGAGAAAGAAAGAACGGGGAGAAGGGAAAGAGAAGATGAAGAAGGAGAAGAAGAGAGATATGAGAAGAGGGATGTCACGAGAGAGGGAGAAGCAATTTCTCCCTCTTGCGCGAGGAAGAAAAGAGAGAGTGCGGAGAGACCAGAGAGAGGAGACGTCACGAGAGACGGAGAAGCGATTTCTCCCTCTCGTGCGAGGAAGAGAGGAAAACGCAAGAGAAGAGAGATGAAATAGAGAAAGGGAGAGAGAGAGATTCCTCTCTTTTCTTTTTCTCTATTTTCTTAAAAACTCATTTTCCAATGATTTAAAATTCTAAAAACAACTAGAAAAAATCTCAAAAAATCCAGAAAATAAGTAGAAATCTCAATTGTTTTTAGAAAAATTATATTATTGATGAATCATCTCATTAAACGCTCATAAAATGTTATTAATTATGCAAAATAAAGAATATTCTCTTAAACATGAAAATTATCATTTAACATTTTAAATCATGATAACATGCATTTATGATTAGATCTTCAAGAAAAAGTGTATAAAATGTATGATATTAATGCATGAAATTGCATGTTATTATATCCCCCAACTTAAACCATTGCTAGTCCCTAAGCGATGTCCTTAGAATCTTCTTCAAGAATACCTCATTACTAATAGAACCATGAACCCTTGTGCATGAAGTCTTTTAACAATATCCCTCACATGTTTAGCGTGACTACTTCATCATGACAATCCAGACACACGTCCCTTTCGAGCATGTGAGAACGATTCCGAAGAGCAAATGAATATGAAAAAATGATGCTTCTTCTCTCCAGATACGACACTATAAACCCGAATGTTTTTCCTAAAACTTATGAAATGGTGGACTGATAACATGCTATTTATGCATGAAATTACATGATTATTAATGCAATTAAAGGCATTAATCATTCCAAATATATGCATGTTATCATATTTTAAGTATATTTCGATCATTTTGCATTAATTTATGTTATGATCTAAAAATACACTAATTTATGGATTATTATAAATAATTAAACATTATAATCTTTAATCCTAATTATAAGTGAGATCGTAAACATGTTTTAATGATGAAAATATAAGAGAAAAGAGATTTATTAACATTTATGTATTTTTATAAAGTTATTTTATAAGATACATAAATGTATTAAATTAATTATAATTTATTATCTTACTATTTTAATAATTTAACTTTTTATAATGATAGATTATTCAATTTCTGATCCAACAAAACAAATTTGAATTAATTTGGAGTTGTATTTTGAAAGTTATGATTTTTACAATTTTTATAGAATTTTCTGGAATTTTTATGAATTTATTTAGATTTATTTTCGATTTTTAAACTATTTAAATTAATAAAAAAATCACAAAAAAAGCGTTATATTTCCCGCGTCTACATGTGGATGCGACGTGGCACTCTGGGCCACGTGGCTCTGCCACGTGGACAGCACGCGGGTGCCAGCGTGGCGCTGATGTGACACGTGGCGTATTTATATTTACTATATATATTTACATCATGTATATAGGTCTTTCGATTATCAGAAGACAAGATTAATAACCCTTATAAATCGCGCACATTATATACGCGTAATGTTTCTCTTATTTTCTCCTTGTGGGACTAAAATCCCATCAATTTAATATATGCAGGCGACGTGGCAGCTTTTCGTGCGTCGGATTGACATCGCGAAGAATTAAACGCGTGGATGCGGTGGACACAAGGTCCACCCAATCAACATATCGAGCACGTGGCATAAAACTCACTTAAGTGAGTTGATCTAGGCCATCGATCGCGATAATGATAACGGCTGAGATGGCTCGCTGCCGGTGGACTCCTCGAGAGATCACGAGCGTTGAATCAACATCCAACGGACGATCAATTCGAAGCCCCTTCTTCTTTACGCGATGTGGACAAATCCTGACTCTTCATCGTCAGTTGTACGTCCAGGACTTGATCACGACGATTCGTGAAGAGACGTCTCATCGCGATCGTTGATCACGATGAGTCCATCAGATCGGACGACCACGCCTCTTTCTCATTCTTTAAAAACTGTTCTTCGCGATGAAAGAACACGCTCACGATTATCCATCAAATTCTCTTTGTTTAATCCACCATTTCGCGTGCCGTTTGATTCTGAGTACTCTTGATGCATTTCCGCATCCAATGAATGCTTGAAATCAAAGTTTGATCGAAGTAGAAGGAAGAAATCACATCTTGAACTCCAATTTTCGTCTTCGTCAATTTGGAATGAAAAGCCTTGCATCCGGCGATTAATTGGATCATTTCAAAGGCTAATTTGGGTTAGGTTGCGTGATTTCATCTTAATCTTTAATCATTTAGTGTTCATTTTACTTTAAGCATCGTAGATTAGTTTAATTTTAGTTTAAATTTTGGTTTTTAATCATTTTTCGAAACGAAAATTTCTCTTAACTTCAAATTTTGATTACTCTTCGAATTCTCATCCAAATCATCTGATTTTTGATTCCGTGGATTTGAAATTGAGTTATCTTTCTTAATATCATAATTTCCCAAATTTCTAACCTCATTTCATCATCCGATTTGACCGAATTTCAAAGATATCTCTCAAATTTCCCTTATTCTCCGTGGATTCGACCCTTAATTACCATTATACTAATTAATTACTTTGATTAATCATAAATTATTAAGATTAGGACTTTGTTTTGACACTAAGTCATGTGCATTCAACGACCATTCGAATTAGTCTCGTCATTCGACCAACGGCTGCAAAAATGATGCTCCTTCTCTCTAGATATGACACTATAAACCCAAATGGTTTTTCCTAAAACTTATGAAATGGTGGACCTCGCACCTCTCATAACAAGGACGCTCCCTTTCTTTTTGGGTATTTGCTACCTAGCTCTTGAAATTCTAGTATTCTCCCTCCCATTCGAAAACAAGAGCAAGACACTCTTCTCCTTTCCTTAAGCACAAAATCAATAATGTAACCCACAAATTATGGCTGATGAGGCTAAGACCAATGATGGCTATCTAAGTGTTAAATAAGGAAAAGAAAGATGGAAGGCCTTCAAAAGTAATGGAGAATTTGACAGCTTTGGAAGGGTATGATGATAGGAAGGACGTAATATTACCTAAGATAGTTGCTTCCCAATAAAGAGAATGATGAGATGGAGATGAGGTAATAGTGAAGATCAAAGAAAAGATGATCATGGCAAGAGCACAGGGTACCAAGGTGCATAGAAGCTTTCAAAAGATTGTACGGATAATGAACCTAAGTGGATACACCTTCAAAAAGGAGCCACACATCAATTATTCTCACTTTATATTTGAGATTATGATTGGGTTATAATGTTAAATAATAAGAGAAAATATATTTATATCTTCTCATTTATTTTTCTAGCTTTATTTTCTAAAAGGAATGAATGTAATTTTGAAATAAAATTTCATTATCTTGTTATTTATTATATTTAACTTTTTAGAATAATAGATTATTTAATTTCTTACCAAAAAAGATAAATTTAGATTATTTTGGAGTTATAGTTTAAATTTATGAATTTTATAATTTTTAGGGATTTTTCAAGAATTTTTGTGAATTTTTCTGGATTCTTTTTTATTGAAAAACATTGAAAAAATTGGTCTTTATATCGCACGCTAATGTGGCAGCTGATGTGGTGACGTATGCACACACTACCTGTACACTTGTGTGCATGTGTGCGTGCGTGTGTGCACGTGTGTGTGTGTGTGCGCGCGCGCATGCGAGTGTGCGTGAGTGTAATTAATGGGTTAAGCATCCTTTTCAAGATATACGCTAACCCACTTTATACGCTTTACTTATATACTCGTCGATTTTTTATTTATTTTTGGCATGTGGGACTATTTGTATTTCTTATTATGTGCAAGTGATGTAGCATGACGTGAAGCATCCGATTCGTGTACTTGATCAAAGTCATCGATCTTCACTTAAGTTGGGGGATATGTGGCGACATCTGATTACGTGATGGCACATCTTCATCTTGGCGCTCCATTTTGAATCTGATGCATGTGACTTAATGACAACGATTCCTATCTTGACGTTTCATCTAAGCCATTAATCGAAGATGAAACGCCAAATCCAATGGCTACACCCAAATTTTGCCTATTTATACACATGTTCTTTAATGGAAAATATATTCTTGAGTGTTTCTAGTAATCAAATTGTTTAGTCATCTCAATACTTGAATCTCTTGCTTTCCTCCTCTTGTAGATTGATTTCTGCATCCAAGGAGTGTTTGAAAGTGAGATTTTGTTGGTAGACTAAGGAGAAACCACCTCTTAAATGTTGAAATTCATCTTCAAAATTGTGGAATAAAAAGCCCTTGATCCGGCAATCAATTAGGTCATTTTGAGCATGACATCGGGTTTGATTATGTGTTTTACTCTTAATCTCTCTTCATGTATAATTATATTTCAATTTCGAATCATAGGCTAATTGAATTTCAGATAATTTCTCGGTTTTCTCTCTAATTTTTGCTCCTTGATTTCTCCGCGAATACTGATCCAAATTGAACGATTTTTGACTCCATGGATTTTTCTTGGAGTTCTCTTTCTAAAATGACTAAATTCCTTAATTTCTCACCTCCATTCCTTGTCCAGTTTGATCAAATTTGAAGAAATACTTTGAAAATATCGTAATTCTCTCTAGACTCGACCCTTATCCACCATTATACTCTTCAATTCTTGATATAATCTTAAATTGGTGAGTTTAGAATATATTTTGACATGTCTCCATGTATTTTTAGTGACCGCTCATATTCGTTTCATTATAGGGCTTTTGCATTAACCTTTTTCATCATTATTATAACTCGTACCCTTAATTATGTGGACATTGTTGTTTTTCTTCTTCATCATGTTTTCCAAGATTTATAAGATGAAGGATTAGATTGGGGTATAGAAATGGGCATCGGATTTATGGTTTTGTGTCAGACTAATAACATGCAATTTATATGTATATTTACATGATTAGTAATGCAAATTAAGGCATAAAAGGTGTCATTTCTATGCATGCTATCATACTTTGAGTGGATATTCATCATCATATGTAATTTAAATTATAATATCAAAATACATATTTTAAGTGATAGTCATGCACAATTAAAAGTTAAAATTTCAGAATAGATTATTCTCATTTTACATTTAAGGTTATAATTAAGTTTTAATTGCAAATAATCAGAGAAAATATTTTTATCCACACTCGATTTATTTCTCTAGTTTTATTTTCCAAAGAAAATGACTGCATTTTAAAGTTAAAAATTTATTCTCTTGTTATTTCTTAAATTTAAACTTATAAACTATATATTATTTCAATTTTTATCAAACAAAAAGTTTGGATTAAAAAGGAGTTGTATTTTAAAAGTTATGAACTTTCTAGAATTTGTTTTAAATTTTTTATGGGTTTATTTTAATTTAAAATATTAAAAAAGGGGGTTTTAGATGTGCGTAGGGGTAGTTGATGACATGACATGTGTGTTTTCATGTTATCCCCTATGCGTGAGTCATCTAGTGCATGCATGGCGCATGTGTGTGGGTGTCAGTAGTGTTAAGCACCCTTTTTAAGTACATGAGTTAACCTGTAGAACCATGTATCCATTTATACATGATAAATCCCATCATTTTTGTAATGTGGGACTATCTTTTTTTTTAAGTTTAGGTGACATGGCACAATAGAAAAATCGGATTTCACGATAGAATGAAAGGCATTGATTTTCACTTACTCGAGAGGGGTATATGGCGCACTCTTATTTGACGATGATTCATTTTATAAAAGGCAATGAATCTCAACCGTCTATCAAGGGAGTTATAATGGTTCAAATTGAATGCACTCGATGGACTCCTCTGAGCGATGCATGACAACATCGTGGGCTTCCAGTGAAGATCAAATGACGAGCCTTTCATGACGAAATATACACATGATGATGCAGCATGATATGAACACTCCATTAAGAATGCCACGGACAAGAATTAACAGTGTGGATTTAACTCTGAGTGTTTCATTTGAACCATTGATTAAAGATAAAGAGGCAGATCGAATGGGTACATCCTATTTTCATCTATTTATACTCTCATTCTTTGATAGTGTATAGAATTATAAAATTTTTTATTGATCAAACCTTTTGGATAGCATAATCTTTGAATATCTTGTTTTCTTCCACTTCAAGACTCATTTTGGTGTCTAGGGAGTGCTTGAAATCAAGAATTTTTGAAGTACAAAGGAAAAATCAGCCTCTTAACTATGAATTTTTGTTTTTCAAAAGCATAATGAAAAGAATTGATCCAGCAGTACATTGGATCATTTCTAGCACGATTTCAGGTTAGATTACGTGTTTTCTTCCTAATATTTTGTTATAAACTAGATTTTAATTTCGATCTGAAGTTTAGTTTAATTTTAAATAATTTTATCATTTTCTTGCTCGTGTCGAACAATTTCTATCTCTTTGTTTTTGCTTCTTGATTTTTCCGTGAATACTAGTCCAAATTAAGTGATTTTTTATTTCTTGAAGTCTTCTTTCTAAAAATATTTTTATAATTTCTCATCCCCAATTCATTGTCCAATTTGAATGAATTTTAAATACATCTAAAAACTTCCTTAATTCTCTTGGATTCAACCCTTATTCACCATTATCCTAATGAATTCATAATTAAATCATAAAATTAGTGAGTTTGGAAATTATTTTGAAATGAGGAAGTGTGTTTTCAAGGATCACACGCCATCATTTCGTCAGAGACACTCCATCTACTAGCCTTCTTGCTATTTTAGTAGTTCTACTTTCTCTTCTCTCATATATCATCGTAGACTTGGCCATCTTGATTTTTCTAAACCTCAACAATTTTCACTGTAGTCCTCTATTTTTTATTGTGTATGCAAGACTTCAATGATCAGGCAAGATTGATTTTGATGAATTGAGATCTTTTATTTCAATGATTTGAATTGATGTGTACATAAATTTGATAGCTATGACATGACAATGAATGTAGTTTTTCTTACATGGTTAGGGTTAAGGTGTATATAGAAAGAATTTGGGAATCCCACACAAGCCTCTCATATTGTTAGCTCTTATCCCTACTTATAGAATACAATTATCATAATTTTTGTTCTATCTATCCCTACTGATATCAAAAAAAGGTTACCTCATGCCAATGAGAAGAAGACAACCATGATGGACAAAATGTGTGATTGGGATCCCTTCATCACCTTTCAAATTTCAGATTCAATCTATCAAGTTACAATGCTTGACACTATAAACACTAACCACACCTCATAAGTACTTGAAAGCAATCATATCATGACATTTAGGCTTTGCCCATCATGGATAATATCCGGCATCGGACTGTTTCGAGATTCAGCACCCTGAAATTTGATGAAGTACTAGAATGTTGGATATCACCCAGATGACAAATGATGGACGACATCTGGTGGACTTGGACGGCTGATGGAGGAGAGACACAATGGACAGATTTTGAATGTCAGATATCATTTGGATATCATCGGATAATGTCAAATATCTCTGAATATTGATTGGATGTCATTCGGATATTTGACATATATTAGAAAATTATCAGATGGATATCAGTGTGAATATTAGTGGCATCCAGTATTGTGGATGTATTGGATGGATGACAGATGATGGCTAGGTATAGGATATCGGAGTACCATATCGAGGACAGACATCAGATACCGAATAGCTTCCGATATCATGGTTTAGACGCCAGTATTGGCTACTGATACCATGATATCTGCCCCGATATCATGGTTTAGAACTTGAGTGACAAGACAACATGCGATCGAGATGGTCACATTGCGCTTTTTAGTCATCAACCTCACGAAAACCACCGCAAATAAAAAAAAATGCAAGCACGTTTTTGAGTTCGTAGGTTCCCATCAGGTAGTAACGAGCATTAGGAATCACTGATACTTTGCTCCCAAATGAACTCCCACATTAAATTAACCATCCGCAAAACTTAAACAAAAACAAGAGTTAAACCGGCAAGTAGTGATCCAAATTTTAATATTTCAAAACTTAAACAATAGCCCACGATAAGTTCATCCGCATCGTTTCCCACACACAGCTGCATATCACAGAAACAAAAAGTAAAGCACGCTGAATTTCCTGATGAATAAAACTCCCTCTTTGTCGTTAGGCCGACAGACTGTTTCATCCACCTTCCTACTATTCTCAATCGTTCTCGGAACGCTCTTTTCTGTAGGCTAAAGGAATTCAAGTGACCTAAAAATTATTATTGAGAAAAAAAAAAATGTAAAAAAAAAAATTACCTCTTCGCATCTCGCGTTTGAGCTTTGCAGCTTTTCTCGACTCTTTCCTTGCGCTTGAGCTTCACGTGTAATTCGGTTCTCTTGATCTTGTTATTGATCATCGATATGGCCGTATTCTCGAGCCACCGTTTAGACTCTCCACCTTTCCTTCTCCGACATCGTCTGAATCATCGTCTCTCTTCCTCTTCTCTTTCATCATTACCTTCTCTCTCTCTCGCACGTTTCAACTCCTCGCACCTTTCTCTCTCTCTCTCTCTCTCTCTCTATTTTAAAGATCGTCGACTTCAATCAATCGACGATTTGTTGACGACATTGACGACGCACAGGAAAGTTTGATTGATTGACAGCACCTCGCGTCTGAGCTTTGCAGCGCTTCTCGACTTTTTCCTTGCGCTTGAGCTTCACGTGTACTTCGGTTCTCTTGATCTTGTTATTGATCATCAACGTGGCAGTATTCTCAAGCCACCGCTTAATGTCTTCGCCTTTCCTTCTCCCGCATCGTTTGAATTATAGTCTCTCTTCCTCTTCTCTTTTTTGGCAGCGAAGATTAGGGTTTTTCTTGCAGCGGCGACTTCTCTTCCTCGAACCCTTCGGCCGAAGTGAATAACCATGGGGCACTCTAACATTTGGCACTTTCACCCGAAGACTTACGGCCCTGGATCTAGAGTCTGCCGTGTCTGCGGCAATGCCCATGGCTTGATGCGTAAGTACGGGATCATGTGCTGCAGGCAGTGTTTCCGCAGCAACGCCAAGCAGATTGGATTCATCAAGTATCGTTAAAGAAATGGCTTTAGTCAAGACGATGGTTCAAGCGATCTCCGATGACCAGGAAGAGTTTTACTTCGAGATTTTCCTTGTTTCCTTTTTGCTCCTTGTGATTTTTGACCTTTGAAACTGTGGTTACTTGATCTTGTGGAAAATGGTAGTAATCATTATCATTATCTAGATAATTGTAACGCATTGATCTTGCTCTTTAAAAAAAAAAAGGGGAAAACTCACCGTACATCGTGACCTTTTGAGAAGCGTCCAAATCCACTCCCACCTTTCGAATTGTCCAAATCCACTGCCAGCAGGGCACATACGCTGACGTGGATGGCGTATGAACTCATCAGCAAGGGCCCTTGAATCAGGAGATCAATGCAAATGATTCTCGTCTCGCCTCCGTGGTATCGCGTCCTCTGTATTCCTTCCTCCGCGTTGTTGGCGGCGACTGCGGGCCCTTGAACGATCTGCCGTAGCTGATAAGGATCTTCATTGGAGTCAGCCGAGGAGGAGCTTTCCCTTGCCGTCGTCTCCAATTCACGCGAGCCAGTGAAGTCCTCACTTCAATGCCACTTTTATGGCGTCCATGGCAGCCTCTTTTTCCTGGGCACTCAAAACCCACAGACTCCCTCCAAATCGCCGACCCATCTTTCCTTCTTCCCAGAGAAACTCCCAGGTGCGATGCAATCTCATCGACCCACACGGCGGATCACTGGTAAACTTGATTTCTCCGGAAACCCAGAAGGATTTAAATGGGAAATGGGATACGGCGAATCACTGGTAAACTTGATTTCTCCGGAAACCCAGAAAGATTTAAATGGGAAATTCCTCCCCATCTGAATTTCCCACTTTTCAGCATCTTCAACGCCACTTCTATGGCGTCCATGGCAGCCTCTTTTTCCTGGGCACTCAAAACCCACAGACTCCCTCCAAATCGCCGACCCTTCTTTCCTCCTTCCCGGAGAAACTCCCAGGTGCGATGCAATCTCATCGACCCAGACGGCGAATCACTAGTAAACTTGATTTCTCCAGAAACCCAGAAAGATTTCAATGGGAAATGGGAGACGGCGGATCAGTGGTAAACTTGATTTCTCCGGAAACCCAGAAAGATTTAAATGGGAAATTCCTCCCCATCTAAATTTCCCACTTTTCAGCATCTTCAACGCCACTTCTATGGCGTCCATGGCAGCCTCTTTTTCCAGGGCACTCAAAACCCACAGACTCCCTCCAAATTGCCGACCCATCTTTCCTTCTTCCCGGAGAAACTCCCAGGTGCGATGCAATCTAATCGACCCACACGGCGGATCACTGGTAAACTTGATTTCTCTAGAAACCCAGAAAGATTTAAATGGGAAATGGGAGACGGCGGATCAGTGGTAAACTTGATTTCTCCGGAAACCCATAAAGATTTAAATGGGAAATTCCTCCCCATCTGAATTTCCCACTTTTCAGCATCTTCAACGCCACTTCTATGGCGTCCATGGCAGCCTCTTTTTCCTGGGCACTCAAAACCCACAGACTCCCTCCAAATCCCCGACCCATCTTTCCTTCTTCAGGGAGAAACTCCCAGGTGCAATGCAATCTCATCGACCCAAACGGCGGATCACTAGTAAACTTGATTTCTCCGGAAACCCAGAAATATTTAAATGGGAAATGGGAGACGGCGGATCACTTGTAAACTTGATTTCTCTGAAAACCCAGAAAGATTTAAATGGAAAATTTCTCCCCATCTAAATTTCCCACTTTTCAGCATCTTCAACGCCACTTCTATGGCGTCCATGGCAGCCTCTTTTTCCTGGGCACTCAAAACCCACAGACTCCCTCCAAATCGCCGACCCTTCTTTCCTTCTTCCCGGAGAAACTCCGAGGTGCGATGCAATCTCATCGACCCCAGACGGCGAATCACTAGTAAACTTGATTTCTCCAGAAACCCAGAAAGATTTCAATGGGAAATGGGAGACGGCGGATCACTGGTAAACTTGATTTCTCCGGAAACCCTGAAAGATTTAAATGGGAAATTCCTCCCCATCTAAATTTCCCACTTTTCAGTATCTTCAACGCCACTTCTATGGCGTCCATGGCAGCCTCTTTTTCCTGGGCACTCAAAACCCACAGACTCCCTCCAAATCGCCCACCCATCTTTCCTTCTTCCCGGAGAAACTCCCAGGTGCGATGCAATCTCATCGACCCACACGGCGGATCACTAGTAAACTTGATTTCTCTGGAAACCCAGAAACATTTAAATGGGAAATGGGAGACGGCGGATCACTAGTAAACTTGATTTCTCCAAAAACCCTGAAAGATTTAAATGGGAAATTCCTCCCCATCTGAATTTCTCACTTTTCAGCATCTTCAATGCCACTTCTATGGCCTCCATGGCAGCCTCTTTTTCTTGGGCACTCAAAACCCACAGACTCCCTCCAAATCGCCGACCCATCTTTCCTTCTTCCCAGAGAAACTCCCAGGTGCGATGCAATCTCATCGACCCAAACGGCGGATCACTAGTAAACTTGATTTCTTAGGAACCCCAGAAAGATTTAAATGGGAAATGGGAGACGGCGGATCACTGGTAAACTTGATTTCTCCGGAAACCCTGAAAGATTTAAATGGGAAATTCCTCCCCATCTGAATTTCCCACTTTTCAGCATCTTCAACGCCACTTCTATGGCATCCATGGCAGCCTCTTTTTCCTGGGCACTCAAAACCCACAGACTCCCTCCAAATCGCCGACCCATCTTTCCTTCTTCCCAGAGAAACTCCCAGGTGCGATGCAATCTCATCGACCCACACGGCGGATCACTGGTAAACTTGATTTCTCCGGAAACCCAGAAGGATTTAAATGGGAAATGGGATACGGCGAATCACTGGTAAACTTGATTTCTCCGGAAACCCAGAAAGATTTAAATGGGAAATTCCTCCCCATCTGAATTTCCCACTTTTCAGCATCTTCAACGCCACTTCTATGGCGTCCATGGCAACCTCTTTTCCTGGGCACTCAAAACCCACGAGACTCCCTCCAAATCGCCGACCCTTCTTTCCTCCTTCCGGAGAAACTCCCGGGTGCGATGCAATCTCATCGACCCGGACGGCGAATCACTAGTAAACTTGATTTCTCCGAAACCCGGAAAGATTTCAATGGGAAATGGGAGACGGCGGATCGGTGGTAAACTTGATTTCTCAGGAAACCCGAAAAGATTTAAATGGGGAAATTCCTCCCCATCTAAATTTCCCACTTTTCAGCATCTTCAACGCCACTTCTATGGCGTCCATGGCAGCCTCTTTTTTTCCAGGGCACTCAAAAACCCACGAGACTCCCTCCAAATTGTCGACCCATCTTTCCTTCTTCCGGAGAAACTCCCGAGTGCGATGCAATCTAATCGACCCACACGGCGGATCACTGGTAAACTTGATTTCTCTAGAAACCCAGAAAGATTTAAATGGGAAATGGGAGACGGCGGATCAGTGGTAGACTTGATTTCTCCGGAAACCCATAAAGATTTAAATGGGAAATTCCTCCCCATCTGAATTTCCCACTTTTCAGCATCTTCAACGCCACTTCTATGGCGTCCATGGCAGCCTCTTTTTCCTGGGCACTCAAAACCCACAGACTCCCTCCAAATCCCCGACCCATCTTTCCTTCTTCAGGGAGAAACTCCCAGGTGCAATGCAATCTCATCGACCCAAACGGCGGATCACTAGTAAACTTGATTTCTCCGGAAACCCAGAAATATTTAAATGGGAAATGGGAGACGGCGGATCACTTGTAAACTTGATTTCTCTGAAAACCCAGAAAGATTTAAATGGGAAATTCCTCCCCATCTGAATTTCCCACTTTTCAGCATCTTCAACGTCACTTCTATGGCGTCCATGGCAGCCTCTTTTTCCTGGGCACTCAAAACGCACAGACTCCCTCCATATCGCCGACCCATCTTTCCTATTTCCCGGAGAAACTCCCAGGTGCGATGCATTCTCATCAACCCAGACGACGAATCACTAGTAAACTTTATTTCTCCAGAAACCGAGAAAGATTTAAATGGGAAATGGGAGACGGCGGATCACTTGTAAACTTGATTTCTCCAGAATCCCATAAAGATTTAAATGTGAAATTCCTCCCCATCTCAATTTCCCACTTTTCAGCATCTTCAACGCCACTTCTATGGCGTCCATGGCAGCCTCTTTTTCCTGGGCACTCAAAGCCCACAGACTCCCTCCATATCGCCGACCCATCTTTCCTTCTTCCCGGAGAAACTCCTAGGTGCGATGCAATCTCATCGACCCAGACGATGGATCACTAGTAAACTTTATTTCTCCAGAAATCCAGAAAGATTTAAATGGGAAATGGGAGACGGCGGATCACTGGTAAACTTGATTTCTCCGGAAACCCTGAAAGATTTAAATGGGAAATTCCTCCCTATCTAAATTTCCCACTTTTCAGCATCTTCAACGCCACTTCTATGGCGCCCATGGCAGCCTCTTTTTCCGGGGCACTCAAAACCCACAGACTCCCTCCAAATCGCCGACCCATCTTTCCTTCTTCCCGGAGAAACTCCCAGGTGCGATGCAATCTCATCGACCCAGACGGCGGATCACTGGTAAACTTGATTTCTTCGGAAACCCAGAAAGAATTAAATGGGAAATGGGAGACGGCGGATCACTGGTAAACTTGATTCATCTAGAAGCCCAGAAAGATTTAAATGGGAAATTCCTCCCCATCTAAATTTCCCACTTTTGAGCATCTTCAACGCCACTTCTATGGCGTCCATGGCAACCTCTTTTTCTTGGGCACTCAAAACCCACAGACTCCCTCCAAATCGCCCACCCATCTTTCCTTCTTCAGGGAGAAACTCCCAGGTGCGATGCAATCTCATCGACCCACACGGCGGATCACTAGTAAACTTTATTTCTCCGGAAACCAAGAAAGATTTAAATGGGAAATGGGAGACGGCGGATCACTAGTAAACTTGATTTCTCTGGAAACCCATAACGATTTAAATGGGAAATTCCTCCCCATCTGAATTTCCCACTTTTCAGCATCTTCAACGCCACTTCTATGGCCTCCATGGCAGCCTCTTTTTCTTGGGCACTCAAAACCACAGACTCCCTCCATATCGCCGACCCATCTTTCCTTCTTCCCGGAGAAACTCCCAGGTGCGATGCAATCTCATCGACCCAGACGACGGATCACTAGTAAACTTGATTTCTCCAGAAACCCAGAAAGATTTAAATGGGAAATGGGAGACGGCGGATCAGTGGTAAACTTGATTTCTCCGGAAACCCATAAAGATTTAAATGGGAAATTCCGCCCCATCTGAATTTCCCACTTTTCAGCATCTTCAACGCCACTTCTATGGCCTCCATGGCAGCCTCTTTTTCTTGGGCACTCAAAACGCACAGACTCCCTCCAAATCGCCGACCCATCTTTCCTTCTTCCCGGAGAAACTCCCAGGTGCGATGCAATCTCATCGACCCCAGACGGCGAATCACTAGTAAACTTGATTTCTCCGGAAACACAGAAAGATTTCAATGGGAAATGGGAGACGGCGGATCACTGGTACACTTGATTTCGCCGGAAACCCAGAAAGATTTAAATTGAAAATTCCTCCCCATCTAAATTTCCCACTTTTCAGCATCTTAAACGCCACTTCTATGGCGTCCATGGCAGCCTCTTTTTCCTGGGCACTCAAAACCCACAGACTCCCTCCAAATCGCCGACCCATCTTTCCTTCTTCCCGGAGAAACTCCGAGGCGCGATGCAATCTCATCGACTAAGACGGCAGATCACTAGTAAACTTGATTTCTCCGGAAACTCTACGGCGCCGATCTTCTCCCATTCTTTTTCTTTTTCTTTTTCTTTTTCCCCCAATTCCCTCGCTGACGTGGCATCGGATGAGTTCCTTCGCCGTCCACGTCAGCGTATGTGCCCTGGTGGCAGTGAATTTGGACAAATCGAAAGGTGGGAGTGGATTTGGACGCTTCTCAAAAGGTCACGATGTACGGTGAGTTTTCCTCAAAAAAAAAAACTCGCACCTTTCTCTCTCTCTACCTTAAGGTCGTCAACTTGGATCAATCAATGATTTGTTGACGACATCGACAACGCATAGCACTGTCAGATCGATTGACGCGACTTAATGTGGATCGATCAACGTGGATCGATAAAAGTCGGCCAGCTCTAGTTATACGAATAAATTTAAGCGGCAACCGTCATAATTTGAAAAGCTCTCCCTTGACCTTTTTCAAATTCCGGGATCTCCTCCTGGCGATAACGACACTTTGTAGAGGGGGAGATGAGCGGCAAAATTATGTACGGACTTCTGGAGTCGCTAGGGTTTGACGGCCACGATCATCTCGACCCCGGCAGCTTTGAGTGGCCATTCCAATACGAGGAAGCGGCGGCCATTCTTGAGTGGATCTGCACCAACCTTTGACCGTCCAACGTTCTCTCACCGGCGGAGATATCTCAGTTGCGTGTTTAACTCGTATTCCGTTGATTAATCGTTTAATTCCATCGCATTGCTGATCTGAGTGAATAATGTGCGTGGATTATCACGTACGAGCAACTTGTTCAACAAGCCCCTTATTTAGGTAATTGAGGTAAAAAGCCCCTTATTTAGTGTTTCTATTATGCTTTTCCCAGATATTTAACGCAATGGAGAGAGGATTGGGATTATCTTGGCGTTCTCGATTGAAGCTAGCAGATGAATGAAGGCAAATACCCGTGCTGCATTTTACTGGGTTGAAATTAACCGATGAATGAAGAAAATGCCTGAACTGTAGTACTGTACTGCATTTTACAGAATTACATTACTGTGCCGCGCCTATTTTCATTTCAAGAGAATTATGTTGTTCCTTTTAGCAATTTTGTGATCTTACATCAAACCCGATCATGTCTGATTAATTTGGTTGAAATTAACTGAAGAACAGAGGAAAAATATCCTGGCTGCAGAACTATTTCATATTTTACAGCATTGCATTGCTTGTACACTGAAATTATAAGGTCTGTGGAATGACTTTCCTGGGGGAGGATTTAGATTCTGCATATGACAGCATTTCTGCCTTTTCGAATAGAAAAGATACTCAAGATGCAGTTTTCCAAGCTGAAAAAAGCTTAATTGATATCAGGTCATAATCTTCTCAGGCATCATTGCTGTTTATAATCCTCCAGATTTCACCATTCACGTCTATATACACCACATAAAAAAATGCAAAACATCAAAAAACGTAATTTCCAAATTTTAGTTGTACTTAAATATTTTCATATATTACGAAGTAGAAACACATTGTTTTCAGTTTAAAAGTTACACTTATCAAAATTTTACCTTACATAACGCTTTGTGTTGTTTAACGAGGCAAAATTAGCATACAAAGTAGACACTCTTGAACTGAAAAAGCAGCTTTCTAGCATTCAAACCCAATTTAATTTATTGGCTAGTCAATCATCATGATTAATACAAGAAGAACACGAGCTTATGCTGCATCTTCAGTCAGTGGACGCCTTTTAGCCGTGCATGAAAAACTCTTTGCAAGGAATTTAGTGGTACAGGTGTTTCAAGAATCCTTTGATTATTATTTTAGTCATCTTTCAAAACATTTCTTTTTTTATTGAAACTTCTTTGTAGCTTTTGAATATTGGAGTGTGATCTTGATGATCCAGAGATGATAGTGATCTTCCGATCACTTGTCAACTTTGGTCACTATGGAGAGCTATCTGATGATTGTTCGATTGAGTTGATCATATTGATTGATTAAATCAATTACTCTCCATCTCCTGTGAGCAAGCAGTAATGGCAGTGAGCTTCCCTCTCACATTGTGATGAGGTTTATCT
>CM044106.1:12226580-12251869 GCA_024174645.1 Lemna minuta
GCAGATGAATGAAGGCAAATACCCGTGCTGCATTTTACTGGGTTGAAATTAACCGATGAATGAAAGAAAATGCCTGAACTGTAGTACTGTATTGCATTTTACAGAATTACATTACTGTGCTGCGCCTATTTTCATTTCAAGAGAATTATGTTGTTCCTTTTAGCAATTTTGTGATCTTACATCAAACCCGATCATGTCTGATTAATTTGGTTGAAATTAACTGAAGAACAGAGAAAAATATCCTGGCTGCAGAACTATTTCATATTTTACAGCATTGCATTGCTTGTACACTGAAATTATAAGGTCTGTGGAATGACTTTCCTGGGGGAGGATTTAGATTCTGCATATGACAGCATTTCTGCCTTTTCGAATAGAAAAGATACTCAAGATGCAGTTTTTCCAAGCTGAAAAAGCTTAATTGATATCAGGTCATAATCTTCTCAGGCATCATTGCTGTTTATAATCCTCCAGATTTCACCATTCACGTCTATATACACGACATAAAAAAAATGCAAAACATCAAAAAACGTAATTTCCAAATTTTAGTTGTACTTAAATATTTTCATATATTACGAAGTAGAAACACATTGTTTTCAGTTTAAAAGTTACACATATCAAAATTTTACCTTACATAACGCTTTGTGTTGTTTAACGAGGCAAAATTAGCATACAAAGTAGACACTCTTGAACTGAAAAAGCAGCTTTCTAGCATTCAAACCCAATTTAATTTATTGGCTAGTCAATCATCATGATTGATACAAGAAGAACACGAGCTTATGCTGCATCTTCAGTCAGTGGACGCCTTTTAGCTGTGCATGAAAAACTCTTTGCAAGGAATTTAGTGGTACAGGTGTTTCAAGAATCCTTTGATTATTATTTTAGTCATCTTTCAAAACATTTCTTTTTTTATTGAAACTTCTTTGTAGCTTTTGAATATTGGAGTGTGATCTTGATGATCCAGAGATGATAGTGATCTTCCGATCACTTGTCAACTTTGGTCACTATGGAGAGCTATCTGATGATTGTTCGATTGAGTTGATCATATTGATTGATTAAATCAATTACTCTCCATCTCCTGTGAGCAAGCAGTAATGGCAGTGAGCTTCCCTCTCACATTGTGATGAGGTTTATCTCCAATATGCAGTATAGACTTTGTCTTAAGATTATTAAAGTTTGAGGTTTATTAGCCTTCCAAAATTTTGATCAAAACATTGAATATAGTGGAATACATTGAATCAAATATTTATAAAACATCGAGACACCAAGAACAAAAGAATTCGTAAAGCTATTTGAATGTCTAGCCTCTAATGATATTCACACGATTGCAAGACAGTTAGATATCCTATTTAGTGCACTTCACCAAGAGAAGAAGGGAAGAAAGAAGATAATTTTTAAAAGGCTTTCATAGGCACCATGAGTTGTGGTCAGTCTGTGCCTATTTATAGACAATTCATATATAAAGTTTTTATAACAATCGTCACAATTATGTTTATATTTACCAATATTCATATAACTTATGTATGTAATCCTCTCGAACTATATATATCACTAGTTAATAGCTCTATAGACAAAATAATATGCTATTGGTCAATATCTATTAATTATCTACATTCACATATAGATTGACTAATTAACAGGTAATTTAACTCGATCGAAAGGAGGAGTTGTCAGCCCATTGGGTATCAAGCTACACCAGATACTTATTCTCGCGTGAGCCCCCACTAACTATTGTTGGTGTCTCTACAATGATAGCTTCACGATTAGTCATATTCATCATATGAGTTAGAGCATATAGTGCTCTTATTTTCAAATAATTCCTTACCCTTCTTAAATATTCTATGAATAGGAATATTAAAACATATTTTTAAATATTATCATTGTACTATGATCTCATTATCATTATTTCATTCATTGTATATGCTCATGGACCTCATGGCAAACATCATACAAGAACGAGAATGAATTAATTTCATTTCAACAAATATAAACTAGATATAGGGCAGTATAAATGGCTTATAGGCCATAAAATATCCATAATGGATTATATTTTTCATAGAAAGAAATGTCAATATCTTTAAGATAATGAGTTACTTTCTTTGCACATGAGAGCAAAATTTCTCTTATTATTGTTCTCATAATCATTGTATTATGTTCTCATTATCATTATTTCATTGATTGTATATGTTCATGGACTTCATGGCAAACATCATACAAGAACAAGAATGAATTAATTTCATTCCAATGAATATAAACGAGATATAGGGCAGTATGAATGGCTTATAGGCCACATAATATCCATCATGGATTATATTTTTCATAGAAAGAAATGTCAATATCTTTAAGATAATGAGTTACTTTCCTTGTATATGAGAGAGAATTTCTCTTATTCTTGTTCTTCTCTCATTCAGAAATATTTACAAGTACGCTCTTCTCTTCATGAATATGTCAAGTAATACCATTCACTGTAAATGTAGGGAAGAATTGGTGACCAGAAATAGTGAGAAAAAGGCACTCTAGACACATAATTAATTGACAGAGGAAGCTCTCATGTCTCTAATATGGTCTCAATAATACGTTATTGGTCAATAATATGTTATTGATTAACCAATATTAATTATCTATTTTAGCGTATAGATTGACTAATTAAGACATAATTTAACTCAATCGATAGGAGGAATTGTTGGCTCATTGGGTACTAAGCTATACTAGATACTTATTCTCTCATGAGCACCCACTATCTATCCTTGGTAACTCATATTAACTCATATGAGTTAGAGCATATAGTGTTATTATTTTCAAATAACTCCTTACCCTTCTTAAATATTCTATGAATAAGAATATTAAATCATATGTTTAAAGATTAGTGATCATTGTACTATAATCTCGTTATCATTATTTGATTTATTGTATATGCTCATGGACTTCATAGCAAACATCATACAAGAATGAGAATGAATTAATTTCATTCCAATGAACATAAACGAGATATAGGAAAGTATAAATAGCTCATAGGCCAAATAATATCCATCATGGGTTATATTTTCCATAGAAAGAAATGTCAATATCTTTAAGATAATGAATTACTTTCTTTCTACATGAGAGAGAATTTCTCTCTCATCGAACATTATTTAAAAGTAAGCTCTTCTCTTTATGAATATGTCAAGTAATACCATTCACTATGAACATACGAAAGGATTAGTGACCAAAAATAGTGAGAAAAAGGCACTCTAGCCACATAATTAATTGAGAGAGAAAGCTTGCATTTCTTTGTCATGGTCTCATACTGAATATTATGTGGCATATAAGCTAATCACACTTCTATGTATCTCGTTTATAATCATTGAAATGGAATTTATTCATTATAATGCTTATGCAATATTTTCAAATGAAGTCTATAAGCATATATGACTAACCGAATTATGATGAGATCATAATATAATGATCACTAATTGTTAAAATTATGTTCTAAACACCCTTAGTTTTTAGATATTCGAGAAGAACATCGAAATTATGTGGAAAGAATAGTTATATCTATTCCGACTCATATGATGAGTATCATTATGGAGACACCAAGGATAAATAGTGAGTGCTATTCAGAAAAATAGTCCACCGAAGTTATCTGGATGAATCCATAAATGGTACTATACCTAATTGTCTATCACGTTAATTCATGTCGAGGTTATGTATGAGATCCTTTACCTTGAGATACAGAAGACATCTTGTGAATGGATGATCATAATTTGATTATGACTTACAAATCTCTCTTCATAAGATCTCTAAAACCTCATATATTATATATACAACATAAAGTTCTTAAAGATGATTGTGGGGTTAAGATAGGATCATCTGCCCTCGTTGTTTTAAGAGATTGACTCAAGGAATGAGATGCGATGAAATCTTTAGCAAAGGTTACAAAAATATCACAGAAAGAGTTCCTGATGATTTCCTACACACATGAGTACTAAATTGAGTGACCGACTAGGGTTTGACAGTTTATCATACCCTAAGTCATTCATTAGTTTTGTACGAATAAAGGATTATACATACATATTAATCGATAACAAAAAGATTCTATAATAGAGTTCTTACATACTCCATATCACTTAAAGTACTTGGTATGGCTTAGCTCTTAACAAGTTGACAATTTAACTTATTGATTGGGTTAAATTGATATTTGATTCATTAATCTATATGTTGATTTAGTTAATTAACTAAGATTAACCAATAAGGTATTATTTGATATATAAATTTATTAACTAGCGACATATATAAACCTAGAGGGTCACACAAAGTATATAGATGTTGGTGGAAAGGTTATATAAGAGAGTTTTTACACACTCTATATCTCCTAGAGTACGTGGTGTGGCATGTCACCCAACGAGCTGGCAACTCAACCTATCGATTATGTTAAATTGATCCTTGATTAATTAGTTTATATGTTAATGTAGATAATTAAGTAAGTTTAAGAAGTAAGGTGTTATTTGGTCTATAGAGTTATTAACTAGTAAGATATATGGATTTAGAGGACCACACATAGTTTATGGATGTTGGTGCAAAAGTTTCATAAAAGAGTTCTTACATACTCGATATCTCTTAGAGTATATGAGGTGGCTTGGCACCCAAAGATTGGGCAACTCAACCTATTGATTAGGTTAAATCGATCATTGTTTAATTAATTTATATGTTGGTGTGGATAGTTAAGTAAGGCTGACCAATAAAGTATTATTTGGTCTACAGAGTTATTAACTAGTAAGATACATGTACCTTGAAGGTCACACACATAAATTTAATAGATGTTGGTGCAAAGGTTTTGAGAAGTGAGTTCTTAAATACTCTATATCTCTTAGAGTATGCATGGGTGGCTTGGCATGCAAAGGGTTGGCAACTCAACCTATTGATTAGGTTAAATCAATCATTGATTAATTAATTCATATGTTGATGTGAATAGTTAACTAAGGCTGACCAATAAAGTCTTATTTGGTCTATAAAGTTATTAACTAGTGAGATATATGCACCGTGAAGGTCACACAAATAAATTGTATCGATGTTGGTGGATATAGACATAATTATCGAGGGCCTTTCTGAAAAATCCATGTAGCAAATGTCTATCAATAAGGGGAGAACAACCATAACTTAAAGTGTCCATAGAAGCCTTCTCAGAATGCTCTCTTTTCTTCTCTTTCTCTATTGGTGAATAGCTTTAAAAAGGATATCTAATCATTCGTAGATCATGTGCATATCGCTAGAGGCTAGACACTTGAACAGCTTGAAGAACTCCTTGAAGGAAACCGTGTACGTATGTTTTTTTTTGTACATACTAGATGATAGGATCATCTTATCTTGGTGCCTCAATATTTTGAATATCTGATTCAATGTATTCAATTACATTCAATATTTTGAATAAAATTTTAAAAGCCTTCTCAACCTCAAAAACCAACACATCACATGAAAACCATTACAACCATAGAGATAATTTGCAATTATATTGGTGTGCAGTCATAGAAACGTACTCTTAGAATCAACCAAAAGAGCTCATAATAGCTATGATTCAGATTATAAAAATATGTGTGATAATGACAGTATATAAATAAATATTCATTTTCCTCATCGTTAGCATTTTAGTTTAGTCAATCGAATTCTGACCTTTCCACAACCATAGTTCATTAAGGCCCAACTTGCTCGACAGACATATACTTTTTACAATCCCAGCTATGGCTCATGGGATTTGGGCTTCATTGAAGATTATCAACTTAGGGGCATCTATTGATTGAGCAATGCACCTTCCATCCTTTCCTTCCCTATGCTTGCCTCCACCTTCTGAGGGAAATCAAAATGCTAGCCTACTTCAACACCCAATATACCATGGAACATGTTATAACACTCATAATGTCCTCTAACAGAAGTGTCATTTTAAAAAGAACTATTTTTATTTGATTCAACCATCTCATTATCAACTGACCCTTTTTTATCATTATTATTTTAGGATATCAGTAATCAAATTGTATCCCAAGCTTGAGTGCTTAAGTTTTTTTTTTCCGAAGTACAAAAATAGTTTGTGTCCATTAAAGGTCACCAAATTGAATACACTCTTCTCTTACCCACATGTCATCCTTTATGGGTAGAGCTTCTCCATTAACCTTCTATACATCATTAATGTAGCTCATAAAAGATGGAGGATTGGTTTGGTGCACAAAAATGTTCATGGAATATACAGTTGCTTTTTAGACACTTCATCTACTTGCCTTCTTGATTTTCTTGGTAGTTGTAATTAGTCTTATTTTTTCTAGTATCATACACTTGGACATCCTTATTTTCCTAAACTTCAACAATTGTCACTTTAATTATCACTTTTTGAGTTTGTGTGAGTCTTGTCAACTAGGTGAATATCATACCTACCCTCAGTACGACTTTGTTCCATTATTTCACCCATTAGACCTTGTGTATTGTGTTGTTTGGGGACCCTCCTACATGGCTTCTCCATCTAGCAATATTTCTAATATTGGGTTTGTTGATAAGTACACTCGGGTTAGCTTGGTCTGTCTCCTCACTAATCTTTTGCAAAGACAATGTCCTTGCAAACTTCATCCTAGAGACTCAACGTACTTTTTTTTTTCAATTATGGCCTATCCATCAGACCATATCTCCTTACACCTCAAAAAGAGAATTGCAGAATAGAAATAATATCATTTAGTTGACATCACTTGCACATTTCTGATGAAGATACATGGTGCTCATTATCTCTAGGTACATGCTGCCTTACACACCATTTATCTCAATAATCACCTTTACCCCAATGTCCACCTTTATTCATCGATAAAACTAGTACTCATGCCTTAGCATCTCTCATGGAAAACAAGTTTGAGTTTTATTGTGTTTTCATCAATCCTTGATCTAATGTTTGATAATTTAACAAGTACCTTCCCACCTTTTCTTCAAAATTTAACTCAGAAAACAAAAATTCTTCATAGACTTCCTCCAAGCTCACTTAGTTTTGACAAAAACTAACTTTTCTATAAAATTCCAGAAAATTAAAATCATCCTTGGCATTTTCCAGCAGTACAACCAGTGTTGATGAAACACATCATGGCAAACATGTGTATTTTGATTGAGAGCATCTGACCACAAGGATTAGAGGCATTTTCAAAGCTGAGAAAATGTCGAGCATGATAGAGATCTCAAATAGAGAATCATTAGAGACTGAATAAATTGTAAGATGTGACTAATATTGGGCTTAATGATGAGGATATTGTTAGCATATACGAGAAGGTAGAGTGTTGTGGTAGGCTGATATTGATAGTAGAGGAAGAGGTCAGTTTTGTAGTTAGTGAGACTGAGATTGTGGAGATAGTGGGTAAGCTTGAAGAACAAAGTCTGGGGGGAGCATAGTTCAACAAACATAGAGATTTGTGAATTCACAATTTTGATGGAGAAAATAAACTAAGCAACATGGTTGTTCCATAGAAAGAGTTTCATGAAGATAATCAAACAAAAGGGCATTTGATATATCGAGAGGGTGACCATGGCATTGTTGAGTTTTGGCCAGTATAAGAGACGACACACGATAGTCATTTTATGATGAAAATAAAGGTATTGGCATAGTTAAAACTAGATTGCTAATAAAAATCTTTGACAGTGAGCAAGGGTTTATAAAGCTCAATTTGGTCATTGGCCCTTGAGTCAAAAGACCTATTGGCAGCCTATGACATCAAGGCGGATGCACCAGGAGTGAGGGTCCATGTTAGATTATGAATCAAGGAATTGATGTAAGAAACCATTTTGGAGCAATGGAGTGGATAAATGAAATCAGGTGGTTGTTCCATAGAACTAGTTTCATGAAAATAATCATACAATAAGGCATTAGATATGTCAAGTGGGTGAACATGCCATTGTTGACTTTTGGCAAGGTATAATTGAAGACACACAATAGTCATTTTGGTAATGGGAATCAAGGTTTTGGTGTAGTTAAAACCAGCTTGCTCATAAAAAGCTTTGGCAGTGAACACAGCTTTCTAAAGCTCAAATTGGCCATTGGCACTTATTTTTGTCAAAAAACTTAATGGCGGCCTAAGACATGCAAAGTAGATGTATGATGAATGAGGTTCCGAGTCAGGTTGTGAATCAAGGAATTTAAAAAACCCATTTCCTAGAGATAGTGAGAATATTAAGAAGCTATAAAGAAAATAGTGAGTTTAAGATGGAAGTTATGATGGGAGTCAGAAGTTAAGTCTACATTTTAGCTGAGGAGGACATTGAAGAGTTGTTAGTGACATGAAGAACACCCCTTTTGGAGCAAGAGAGGAAGTAAGAGAGGGCTACAGACAGTAATTGGTAGCAAAAATGGTGTTTAGAGGGATTTCACTTTTTTTTCTTTCCCTATTCTTAAAAATTTCTTATATCTTCACATAGCTGACATTTAAAAAAAAATAAAAATTTACCAGTAAATTTAAACCTTTCTTAATTTCAGACACAATAAAAGCCATTAAGTGATCATAACTTCTAAGTATCTGGAAAAATAAAAATTCAAGAAAAACTAAATTTTTTTGTTACTACCATATTGACATGAACTAATCTGACATAATGGAGAAACTTGCAAAAAACTTGGTTTTAACAAATGAATTTGAAATGAAATTTCTTAATTATACATTAATGAACATTTAGTAATTAATTATAATTATTATATAATTCTAAAATGGACTTAAAGACATGCTATAGAGTGTATAAGATTTATCCAGTTTTGCTTCGATTCTTCCAAATAATACAAAAATATGCCTAAGTAAATTTGTGTTATTATTTATGGTAAACGGTGGGAAATATGGTATAGTTTACTAATGAAATTGGTGTGTTACCTCCATTAGATTAACAGTATATCCAGCAGAATGCAAAGTACCGTTACTTCTGCAGATTAGTCTTGGGGATGATATTGAATACCAACGAACGGTATTCAAAACCTGTCGAAAGAGATATTCGAGAAACAGTAGCAATGGTAAGTAATGATATTCCTTTGTATTAAGCTAGCCCAAAAATCTTCTGGCAATAGAAAATTGTGCATAGTTATCCTGATTTTCTACCTATTATTGAGTTCCGCAGCAGAATATCAGTTGATTTATCTGTAATTCATTCCCTTCTCAACGAATTACAACCACTTGAAGGTTCAATCGCTCCCCACCCTCCAAGATAAAGTCAGTGTTTCGTACGACATTTTCTCTGGAAGGAAACTGGGGAGTTGGCTGATCAAGATGGACAGATTTCCTGGTTCTTCAAGGTGGGTCCCCGCGTCGGATCCCACAAAGAAAAACAGCAACCCCTGACCTCGTCTATGTGGAAAAATGGACGAGTTTGAAATTGTCAGCCTCTCTTAGTCGTTTCTGATCATAACCTTTGAACAGTTGACCAACACGTTCACATATTTTTCCTGGATTAATTTTGAAATCCAAGAAGCCAACAGCCATGTCCCCGCGTAGACTACTTCCAAGTCCCCACCTTTTTGGTATAATTCGGGGGAATCGGCACGCACCCTCTAACTACCTTACATCAAGAAGCAAAAAGGAAGCATCTGCGTAATGTCATCTCGTTGTAGAGGTATCAGAATTCCTCTCTCTCTCTCTCTAGCTATCTATCTATCCATCTATCTATCTTTCTACCGATCGATCTATCTATCTATATATCTATCAATCTATCAATTTATTTACAAGTCTAACGTGTAACTGTGTGTCGGTGAAGGTAAGGATTCGTGGCCCGAGCTGGTGGGAGAGTCAGGAACAGTGGCATCGGTCAAAATCAGGAGCCAGAATTTTCTGGTCACGCCACGGATCGTGACGGAAGGAAGTCGCGTCCCCCTAAACTTTAGCTGCAGTCGAGTCTGGGTCTGGGTCAATAAAGAGGGAATTGTCATTAGGACCCCACGAATCGGATAGGGACAGAAAAAATTACAAGTTATTATCACGTTGGACTCGCTTCAGACAAAGCTGTGGTTGTTTTTGACAATATGTTAATTCCAGGGGAGAAATAAAAGAGAATAAAAGATTTCATGAATTGCGCTTACTTTGAAAAGGAAACGAACTAAATTGGGGCATACTTCTAGGATCTTAAATTATCCCGAGAATAAGGCCCCGGTATTCTTTTGAATTATGAAAGCATCCATTCGCCCATTTAGCAGCTATTTGGATTTTCGTACGCCTTGCGTGCATGTTGGGTGTGCCGACATTGCTAAAGATTTGAGAACTTCGCCTACCCATCATCATAAGGTCAGCGGAAACTTGAAAAAAAAATCACGATTCATTACAGGGATGTCTAGTTCGGAGTATAGATATTTATAGACATGTTACGCTAGATACTTATATAGAAAGGCTCTAGACCTGCGATGAAAATTATTAAAACGTATATTGATAAGAAGAAGTGTATTTGTGATGCACATGTGGTACAAATAATATATTGATATTGATAGCAGCGATTTATGGCCCAGGAGTAGAGAAAATGCATTCAAATTAATTGCAAAGCATGATTATTCATGAGATAAAATATATCTAAATTTAATTGTATTGAAGATGATTTGGTAGGTTAATCAATCAACGAGAAAACATTCGCTTCAACTTACCAGCAAAAAATATACATGGAATGTCCACTGAGTGAGAAAGGTCATGATAATTTCTCTTCTGCATCCTCATTAAATCATAATTGGTGGTAACTTATAAACTGCTATATTCAAGTCCACTTTAAAAGGCCAAGACTTTCCGAATGCGAGATGGTGTAGCAACCAAGTACAAACCTGCGTAGAAAATAAATGAGTGGCTTTTTCATGAATGGTATTTGCACACTTTGAAATCATCAAGCAAAGAGACCGCAGATCCTAAGAGTATAATCCCATCTCAATTAGTGATACTTCTAGGCTGAAACCCAAAAGTTCAGCATTTAAAAAAATGTCCAACACATATTTGCGTGGAAATTGCACCATCATGCGGAATTTACAAGTAAGCATGATAACCTTGAAATGGTTTTCTTTATCCATGCACTTGAGAAAAAAACAGTTTATATATCAGTTTTTTGTGGGATTGATCAAGAGTAGATTTCATGCTTTTGAAGTCAATCAGGTTTGTACACAATATTTATGATTTTCAAATGCACATTAGTGCAGAATGAGTAAGAGTCAAATAAAAGGGTCATAGGATTTGAAATAATTTTTTTTAATTTTAGAAATAAGGGTAGATAAAAAATATTACTAAAATATTTATGGATACATGTATCCTCCAAGAAAAGGTTTTGGCAGATATTATAACAGTTATTTCATTACAAATCGTCCTCTCTATGCATCTCACAAAACCAAAATGGTCATATTTTATCCTTTTCCTCAGAAAGATTAAGTATTTCATGTAATCCTTCATATTTAGTTCAAAAATAGATTATCTATGATTGCCTTTAAATAGAGCATGGATCCATGTCTTAAGTTTATTGACTTTTTTCTCTAGCATTGATCAAACTTGGATCAAGTAGAAAAACATGTCGATATATATGGTAAGAGGTTAATTTTTCTGAATATGAGAGAGAATTTATCTTGTTGTTATTCATATCTCATCCAACATAATCTGGCATTATGCTCTATACGAATTTATGTTGTAACATCAACTGTGAATGCAGTTAAGAACTTGTGGCTGGAAGGAATTAGCTAAAGGCATCCTAGCCACATAAATAATTGAGAAAGAAAAGCCTCATTCCTTTGCCATGGTCCTTCACATGAACACCATTACGGGCACGGAGATAATATTAAATCACATTTATGGTCAATCATAGAATATACGCTCAGAATAAACTATAAGATGTAACTTTCTCTTCATCGCAACAAGAATTTCTCTTACTCTTCTTCTTACCAGGTCCAACATTATTTGGTATTACGTTCTTCATAAATCTGCTTTGTAACGCTGTCAATATTGGATGTAGGGAAGATCTCGTGGTCAATGGTTGGGTATAAGACTTTAAAATCCCTTGAAAATTTTCTCAAAATATAAAACACATCAAAAGATATTGAATCAAACATTCAAAACAAAAAGGCACAAATAACCGATGATCCATTCATCTAGAATATATAAAAATCTATACAAGGTTCATCAGAGGTGTTCCTTGAAGTTGTTGAGATGTCTAGCCTCTAGTGGTATCCACAAGGTCTCCTCTTTAAATTCTTCACTAAAAAATAATGAGAAAAAAAGGGAGAGTTTGCATCAAGGCTTGCATAGACACCCTAAGGTGTGTTCATTCACCCTTTATTTGTAAACTTTATGTACATGATTTTTTTTACAAAAACCCTAAAAATTATGTGTATATACACCACAATCAATTGACCTTATGTACATGACCCTCAAAGCCCATATATTTGTCTTGTTAATAACTCTATGGACTCAATAACGCTTATTGATCAACCTTGTTAATGAACTGTATTAGTATATAGATTAATTAATCCATCATCAATTTAGCCCAATTGATAGGTTGAGTTGCAAAACTATTGTTTCAACCAAACGGTAATCAATTAAACTCAGCCCCATTTTATACCTAAACATTTTTTTGAATATTTTCAATGTGTGACTAAAACTCAAGTTTAATTTAGTATCCAATGTGGCGCATTATAAAAGTATTAGCTCTCTTGATATAATCATGTTCATCAATCTTCACTTAAGACACTAGGGTATGCGATGAATCCTCATTAGAAGATGATCTGATTTGATTTTTGATGAATCATGGTCATGGACCTATAATAACCACAATTTCTTGCACACAATGGACTCCCCCTACATTAGGGACAAAAATTGAGACAGTAGGTCATGATCTAACAACTGCTATGAAGCAATGAATTGTATACACAAGGTGATGTGGAATCTGTTAGAGAGCTAGTTTTGACTCTTACATTAATCTTGAATTGCCATTGATCGACTTGATGATTTAACTTCATTTTGTTTTTATTAATTGAACTGCCACTACTGTTATATGTTATTAATTGAAAGCATTACTATTTCATATTTCTAATTATGTTTTTATTGAGGCTAATGCGTGTGTTTGATTTCAGGAAAAAGCAGCAATAATCTAGCCATTTATCTCCTCATGCATACACTCAATCAGCCGTTTATTATTATTGATTATGTAGCTGATTATAACTATAAATATGTCCCTGTAGAGTATTAGGAAGTCGAAGTTGATTTAAGTCATATAGATATTATTAATGTTAGAACACTAATTGTGATGTAAGTTTTTTCTTGCAATGCTAATGTCATAAATTAAGGAATTAAAGACTCATTGAGTCTACTGTTAGAATTATTAGTCTTTAATCCCATCTATGTTTTTCTTTACTAACTCACCAATGTTTTTTTTAAGTTCATGAGTGTATTCATAAGTTTTTTTTAAGTTCACTAATATTAGTTCACTGCAGTTAACTATGATTATATTTACCCAATAGTCCATTCTATACATTACCAATTTCGTTGAGGGCTTTATCATCATTTTTTTCTTCCCCTCGAACCCGATATACTATAAAGGTATTTAGGGTTTGAAAAAATAGGGCATCGTGAAAATAGAAGAGGGCAATAGCTAGATTGACTGCGTGCGCTAAAAAGCTTTTGTCCTCTGCGATTTTCTTGAAAACAATGAGTTGTGCGAAGAGAAATCTTCATATGGCATTCATGTTCTAATCTTCCTCCTTCACGACATTCGACGAAGAACACATCATCGCCTGCAATCTGACTGGGGTTTGCAGAATCTCTATCAATACACAGTCATAAACGAGTTTGCTTTCTCATTCCGATCATTCTTAATCACAAATCGCAGACATCTCAGGTTTTCATCTTTTTCGGGTTTTCATATATTTCTTAGTTAACATTCTTTTCATCTGTTCACAGGCATCTTGATATATTGCTCATCAGATTGCTTTTTTAGTCACCTTGAATTTCACATATTTTTGTCCCTTAAGGTTAATTAAGATTTAGGTGTTTTTATTTTTCTTCTTAAGTGCTTCCTATGTTAGTCTAGATATCAGTTTTATTTTTATTATTGACGATTCTCAATCTCTGCCTTCCGGATTCCAACTGTCCAATCGTACATCAGTTATTCACCATTTAATCCAATTTTTTATCATTCACTAGAATCATTTTTAGTGTCGTGGTTACTATTATTCAATAGTGTTTGTTGACATATCATATATCTCTTTAATTCTCCTCTATAATTGCAAATTGTTCATTGGTTGTTTGTTCTTCAATTTGTGCATTACATCGGCTAAATCCCAGTGCGTCTAACTCTTTAACTATCTGCGTTAAACATTTTCCGTGATGTTTAGTCTTCTGCAGTCATTAAATATATATATACCCATCTCCCAGTATATCATATCTTTCATTAATGTCTTATGTTCTGCATTATTTCTAGCTCAATATAATTACAATGGATTGTCTCAGTCAATATCTCTTCTAAACTTTTCTGCAGGTAGTTATTTTAAATACTTACGTATGGTCATCTGATTCCTATCTTAGATTCTGATTTGCAAGGGCGGTGAATTTGAAATTTACATTACATATTTTCCTTCATATGTACCTTCAATCATTGTTATTATTTATTCTAATTGTAATCATTTAGTTAATCAATTGATTGTGGTTCTAGGTCCATAAAGGCGGCAACAGGTATCCACTAATTCAAATTCATCTATCTGTTTTAATTTCTGCATCTTGTCTTTGATTTTCAAGATTGTATTGCTTGTCTCCTCAGGTATAGTAGTCAGTGCCTCTGTTAACCTATCATTATCACTGAAATTATACTCATTCTCAATTCCATTTCCCAGTCATACATACAATTACTTGAAATTTCAATTAAGTTTGTATTCTCAATAGTTTATATTATAGTGTCTACGTTGATACTTGTTGTACGAGACAAACACTCAAGGCGAAGTGGTATGTTATCTACTTCACTAAATTATTTTTATTCAATAGACTAAATATTTTGGATTAAGGTTAGCTTTAGTTGCAATGATAGATCTATTTCTCTCATTGAATTCATTATCAGTTAGTTAGAAGTTAAATTGCTTTCCATTTGCAACATTGTCTCTTTTTCTTCACTAAGCCTAGTTTAAATAAGTCAATGTTAAGGTCATTCTATTAAGTGGAAATTAGGTAGAGTCAACCCTGTTAAACAGAGTCAATCCATTCCTTTAGAAGTCAACTCAAATAGGAACAGTCAACTGCATAGTCAAAAATCAACCACAAGTCATAAAAGTCAACTCACTCATTTCGAAGTCAACCCTTATCAATCAAGGTCAATCTTTAAGTCAAATCAACCCTGATTTGTTGGAAAGTCAACTCTAGGTCAAAAGTCAACCCACAGTCAACAGAAGTCATAAAGTCAACTCTAGGTCAAAATTCAACATTTGACAAAAAGTCAACTCAAGTCAAAAAGTCAACCCCTAAGTTAAAAGTTAATTCTGATTTGTTAAGGTCAAGCGCATTATTCAGAAGTCGACTCAATTAGAAAAAATCAACCATCTTGAGTCAAAATTAATCTTCACAGTCCAAGTCAACCCTGATTAGTAAAGTCAACCCTTCTCAGTCAACATCAACCTTAGATCAAAAGTCAATCCTAGGTCAGAGAATCAAATCCTGAAGTTGGAGTCTTGTGTGTCATTTATCTTTAAATTCACTCTCACTTATTTGCTATCGTCATCTCATATATTTAGCAGCATTTCGATAACCATATCATTGCACTTACACATACGGAGGAAGGGAGCGTCTCATTCGTTGAGATGAGAAGGAGTCAAGACTTCGGGAGAGAGAAGATCAAGAGGAGCCTGAAGACAAGGTCTCACTTTATCGGTGGTCGGCAGTACTAGCGGAGGAGGCAGGCGTGAAGGGACGAGGGATCATATGGAGATCAGCCTAAGTGAGTAAGGGAGTCCAGGAGCCGAGGAGGTCGAGGCCTAGAGGGTAGTGTCGTAGGGTCAGGTAAAGGTGAGGGTTAGGTTTGCCGTTGGGGGCAAATCTAAATCCTTGTATTTGAACATTGTCCTTCACCCATTTGAGGGGTTAGAGGATTAGGTTTCATTTGGTGAGGATTGAGGCTCCAAGTCTATAGTACTCGGGACTGGATTAAGAGACATTAGGTCTCCCAACCAGTATAATAATATTTTGTGCATCGAGAGGACAAGAAGTGAGTAACAAATCTTAGTAATGATTCAAATCTTAGTAAACAGAAAAATAGAGATTAATAATTTTAAATAACACATAAACCTAATTCATCCCCCCCCCTTAGGTTAAACCACCACCCTATTGGGACTTTCAGAATCATGACAAGTAAGCAACAAAGATCAAAATCCATGCGACAAAGATCAACAACCATGCCTTAAAGATGACAATTCCCCTCCGTATGCTCAACTATAATGATTCATCTCGTCAAAGCAAAAATTGAAAAATTCACACTCAATTTGAATTTCTTTAAATTCTCTCCCCTCAATGGTACATGCATTCTTGGAAAACCTTTTGGTACAGGTCCTTCCTTCAATGTCTTGATTGAATCATGTTGTAGAATCATTTCCATGTCAAATGAGGATTGACAATCAAGAAATAGATAAAAAAATTGGGAGAAATCAATGCTTGAACTCCAAAATTCTATTTTGAAATCATAGAATGAAAAGCCTTTTACCTAGAAACAGTAATAGGTAGCAAAAAAGGTGTTTAGAGAGATTTCACTATTTTTTCTTTCCCTATTCTTAAAAGTTTCTTACATCTTCACAAAGCTGACACTTATTTGAGAAATAAATTTACCAGTAAATTTAAACTTTTCATAATATCAGACACAATAAGAGCCATTTAGTGATTGTAACTTCTAAGTATCTGGAAAAATAAAATTTTTGTCTTACTACCATATTGACATGAAATAAATCTGACATAATGGAGAAACAAAGAGAAACCCCCAAAGATCTGCAAAATACTTGGTTATATCAAATGAATTTGAAATGAAATTTCTTAATTTAACATTAATGAACATGTAGTAATTAATCATAATTATTAGATAATTCTAAAATGGACATAAAGACTGATATACAGTGAAAAAGATTTATCCAGTTTCGCTTCGATTCTTCCAAATAATACAAAAATATGCTTACCTAATGTTTTGTCATTATTTATGGTAAACGGTGTGAAATATGGTATAGTTTACTAATGAAATTGGTATGTATTATTTCCACTAGATTAACAGTACATCCGGTAGAATGCAAATTACGGTTACTCCTGCAGATTAGTCTTGGGGATGATATTGAATACCAACGAACACTATTCAAAACCTGTCGAAAGAGATATTCTGGAAACAGTAGCAATGGTACGTAATGATATTCCTTTGTATTAAACTAGCCCAAAAATCTGCTGGCAATAGAAAATTGTGCATAGTCATCCTGATCTTCTACCTATTATTGAGTTCCGCAGCAGAATATCAGTTGATTTATCTGTAATTCATTCCCTTCTCCAGGAATTACAACCACTTGAAGGTTCAATCACTCCCCACCCTCCGAGATAAAGTAGTCAGTGTATTCCTCGAGAGTTTCACTCTATCATTACATGGCATTTCCGTGTTTCGTACGACATTTTTTATGGAAGGAAACTGGAAAGTTGGCTGATCAAGATGGACAGATTTCCTGGTTCTTCAAGGTGGGTCCCCGCGTCGGATCCCACAAAGAAAACCAGCAACCCCTGACCTCGTCTATGTGGAAAAATGGACAAGTTTGAAATTGTCAGCCTCTCTTAGTCGTTTCTGATCATAACCTTTGACCAGTTGACCAACACGTTCACACATTTTTCCTCGATTAATTTTGAAATCCAAGAGGCCACCAACCATGTCCCCGCGTAGACTACTTCCAAGTCCCAACCTTTTTGCTATAAATTCAGGGGAATCGGCACGTACCCTCCAACTACCTTACATCAAGAAGCAAATAGGAATCAGCTGGGTAATGGCATCCCGTTGCAGAGGTATCAGAATTCTCTCTCTCTCTCTCTCTCTCTCTCTCTCTCTCTCTCTCTATCTATCAATCTATCTCTCTCTCTCTCGCTCTATCTCTCTATCTCTCTGAAAGTCTAATGTATAACTGCGTGCCTGTGAAGGTAAGAGTTCATGGCCCGAGCTGGTGGGAGCATCAGGAACAGTGGCATCGATCGTCATAAGAAGGGAGAATCCTCTGGTCAGGCCAGTGATTGTGAAGGAAGGATCTTTCGTCACCCAAGACTTCCGCTGCGATAGGGTCCGGGTTTGGGTCAACAAACATGGCATCGTCACTAGGACCCCGCGAATCGGATAGATTACAAGTTATTATCCTCTTGGCCTCGCTTCAGACAAAGCTGTGGTTATTCTCGACAATATGTTAATTCGAGGCCAGGAATAAAAGAGAATAAAAGATTTCATGAATTGCGTTTACTATGAAAAAGAAATGAATTAAAAGGTGTCATACCTGTAGGATCTCTAATCATACTGAGAAAAAGGCCCAGCTAGGGATTTGAACTATAAAAACATCCATTGACGGTATGTTGATGAGAATAAGAAATCACGATTCGTTGCAGGGATTTCTAGTTCATAGCATAGGCATGTATAGACACGTCATGTTGAATACTCGTATAAGAAGGCTCTATACCTTGGATTAAAATTATTAAAGACTTACACTATCGATAACAAGTGTAGTTGCGATGCTTATGTGCTACAAATAAAGTGTTCAGATTGATAACGGCGATTAATGACCTTAGGGTAGAGAAAATTGATCAATTTAATTGCAAAACGTGATGATTATTTGGGTAAAATCCGTTTAGATTTATTTGTGTTGAAGATAACCCTATTGGTTAATAACCCAAGCAGAGTCTTAATAAGTACCCTGAAATGTAGCCTTTTATCATTTTGAAAAGCTTCCAAAGTCGCAACAGCTTCCAGATACGTCTCATAAATTTCCATCATGAACGGTTGAAATCATTTTATGGAGTCATTACTATGACTGAAAAGAAGTTGACTTGTCATTGATCAGATCAACTACAGGATTTGGAAGTTTGTGGGCTTTGTCTTGAGCAAATTTCTCCCACTGTAAAAAGGGTTCAAATGCCTCAACGTGCTCTAATACCACTGTTGGATGAAAAAATATGTGGAGACAAGATTGAAGAGCAGCAGCAGATTTTGTTGTTGTTCTTGGAGAACAAAATAGAATGAGAGAAATAGAACTAGAGAGAAAGAAATCGGAGAGGAAAAATTTGGCCTCTGGTCTCTGGAGACTTTCACGCTCAGTGAAAAAGCAATAGACGAAAAGACAGTTTTGTCCTTTCACAATCACCCAATCACATTACAGGCCATAGGGTATTTATAGAGAAAAAAGGAAAGACATAGAATCTTCTAGAGTCCACAAAAAGAGCAAAGTTTCTGGATTTTTCGGAAGGCACCTCCGTCTGAACATCAACAATCAACATTCTCGTCCTTGTGAACGATGATCACCCCTACATGTGGGTTATCCCTCTCGATTATCTAGGCGGCGACTATGCCCTCATATCCCACGAGTTGTGGCGTTGACTAATTTGTGGTAACCACATTGGGAACAACTGTAAATCTGTAGGCGATGTACTTTCTAGATGATCATAAATAGCCCACTATCCCTTCTAAAAGTGACATGGTTAATAAAAATAATGCTAGCAAGATACCTTGACGTTTTGTTTCCTGCCCTAAAAGTTCAAGTTTATGCTGAAGAGAATTGCATACTGTGAAAACTGATCGCGTCTTCATTTATAGACAACGATCACGAGGTCACCACTCTACAAAATGGTGAAGAGGTCTAGCAGAGTTTATGTTGTAATAACTCACTTACTTGATCCCCTTTTTGTCTTTTCTATGTTTCGTCTTCTCTATGGCAATAGAGGAAAGCATTACGGGAACGTGGCCATGTCATTTTCTATTTGCCTTCCACTGAACGAGGACCGACCGAGAGCCCCGTTTGTTTATATTTCCTTTGCTATCTTCTTTGAAGCCTTGAAGGAACAGATTGAAGAGGCATCTCCGCGAGGGAACTTGAAGCCTTGAGTCGTTCATTCTTCACTTTTGAGGATGCCTAACATCTTTCTCTCGTATTCCAAATATCTTGTTGCCATTTTGGACGTTCCTGCGTTTGCCACATTATTTTTTTTTTAATCTTGCTCACTTTGGATCTCCTTTCTCTTGGTTGGTTATTTTGTTCTTCCGTATTGAATGCTCTTCTAGTTTATAACAATTTTAACATTGCAAGTGAATGGCATGCGCTTGGCAGGGACGACCTGTATTACGTTCTCACAGCGGCACACTCGGACTTTTAACGAGACTTCAAATGCATATTTGCCTTTTCTTTGACTAACTAAACGCAGAAGTGAGATTTTAAAAATCAAGAAATCAGATAAGAATAAGAAGACTTTTCCAATATTTACCGCATGTCTCTTCAAGTCTGGCCTCATCCATAAAGCATTACAGTAGTGAGAAACGATAGATCCAAGTCTGAAATGAAGACCATATTAGGGGAAAATATCTATTTTCTTGCCTTTAGACCATTTATTTTCTTTTCAAGCGGCCGCCTTTGTTAACTTCTGACCAATCGTATTTTCTTTTCAAACAGTCTCCTCTCTTGACTTATGACCAATCGTATTTTCTTTTCAAACAGCCTCCTCTCTTGACTTATGACCAATCGTACTTTCTTGTCGGGCAATCTCTTCTCTTTACTTACGACGAATCTTATTTTCTTGTGCAGAATGTTTAGTATTTACCATGTAAAGGAGATCGCCTTTCAGCGTTCTGCAAATTTGCCGATAGATTACATCCTTCCAGGACACTGACGTCGTTGATCCATCATCTTGCATTTTACTCTGGCAGAGATAGAGGTCATCGTGCTGACAAAAATTCATCATATGAATCCATTATGTAGGGTTGCAGTAGCCCATCTACATCGATTTCTGGTTTCATAATGTACATCTATAGCATTATACATGTTCAATAATGCATAAAAAATTTGTAACTTTATAAAAAACTAAAGGCACATTACAATTTAAATTCCTTGGAAATTCTCTACGTATTATCATGCCATTAATTTGATGATATTTTATGTCTAGTGGGTAAAATTGTGATTACCTTGATGTATACATTATGTGGCCTATAAACCTAATCACGTTTCATGTATAGTTTATATTCATTAAATTAAACTTTATTCATTGTTATTATTACTTTACTTTTGTAATGAAGTTCATAAGCAACTACAATGACTTAGTGAATCAAGATAACATCATAATAAAACAATCATTAGCTTTAAAACATATGTTGTAAATAATCTTATTTTAGAGGGACATCAAAATATCTTGAAAGAATAATAATATGTAATAGGACTCATATTATGAGTTTGGCTAATTTGTGGTCATCGGTATGGAGACACCAAAGCTAGATAGTAGATATTGTTTAGAGGAAAAAGTTTACTGAATTCAACCATATCAATCCCTGAATGGTATTATACTCAAGTGTCAGTCAAGTAAATTTATATCACTGCGGTCCTTTGACTTGAGACACCAAAGATCAATCCCTTCTGATAGTCTCCTTGATCTTCTATCTAATATTAAGTTTTGCAACATAATATCAGTTGATTTATCTGTAATTCATTCCCTTCTCCATAAATTATAACCACTTGAAGGTTCAATCACTCTCCACCCTCTAAGATGAAGTAGTTAATGTATCTCTAGGGGTGTTCACTCTATAATGACAAGACATTTCCCATTTCCTTGTTCTTCAAGGTGGAAAAGGACAAATTTGAAATTGCCAGCCGCTCTTAGTCGTTTCTCATCCCAATCTTTGACCAGTTGACCAACACGTTCACACATTTTCCTCGATTAATTTTTTAATGCGAGAGGCCAACAGCCGCGCCCCGCGTACACGACTTCCAAGTCCCCACGGTTTTGCTATAAATTTGGGGGAATCGGCTTGCACCCTCCAACTACGCTACATCAAGAAACAAAAAGGAAGCAGCTGCGTAATGGCATCCGAGGATATCCGTTGCAGAGGTATCAGATGGCTTCTCTCTCTCTCTCTCTCTCTCTCTCTAGCTATCTATCTATCAATCTACCTATTTATTTACAAGTCTAACGTGTAACTGTGTGTCGGTGAAGGTAAGGATTCGTGGCCCGAGCTGGTGGGAGCTCCAGGATCATTTGCATCGGTCGTAATAAGAAGCCAGAATAATCTGGTCACGCCACGCATCGTGAAGGAAGGAAATGCCGTCATCCTAGACTTCCGCTGCGATCGGGTCTGGGTCTGGGTCAATAAACATGGCATTGTCACTAGGACCCCACGAATTGGATAGGGACAGAAAACAATTACAAGTTATTATCCTGTTGGACTCGCTTCAGACAAAGCTGTGGTTGTTCTTGACAATATGTTAATTCGAGGCGAGAAATAAAAGAGAATAAAAGATTTCATGAATTGCGTTTACTATGAACAGGAAACGAAATAAATTGGGGCATACGTCTTGGATATAGAATCATCCCGAGAATAAGGCCGAGGTATTGTTTTGAATTATGAAAGCACCCATTCGCCCATTTAGCAGCTATTTGGATTTTCGTACGCCTTGCGTGCATGTTCGGTGTGCCAACATTTCTAAAGATTTGAGGACTTCGCCTACCCTTCATCATAAGGTCAGGGGAAACTTGAAAACAAATCACGATTCATCACAGGGATGTCTAGTTCGGAGTATAGGTATTTATAGACCTGCTACGTTAGATACTACTATAAAAGGCTCTATACCTGCGATGAACATTATTAAAACGTATATTGATAAGAACAAGTATATTTGTGATGCACATGTTCTAAAAATAATATATTGAGATTGATAGCAGCGATTTATGGCCCAGGAGTAGAGAAAATGCATTCAAATTAATTGCAAAGCATGATTATTCATGAGATAAAATATATCTAACTTTATTTGTATTGAAGATGATTTGGTTGGTTAATCACTCAACGAGAAAACATTCGCTTGAACTTACCAGCAAAAAATATATATGGAATGTCCACTGAGTGAGAAAGGTTATGATAATTTCTCTTCTGCATCCTCATTAAGTCATAATTGGTGGTAACTTATAAAATGCTATATTCAAGTCCACTTTAAAAGGCCAAGACTTTCCAAATGCGAGATGGTGTAGCAACTAAGTACAAACCTGCATAGAAAATAAATGAGTGGCTCTTTCATGAATTGTATTTGCACGTTTTGAAATCATCAAGAAAAGAAACCTAAGACCCTAAGAGTATAATCCTATCTCAATTAGTGATACTTCTAGGCTGAAACCAAAAAGTTCAGTGTATTGAGAAAAGTCCAACACATATTGGCATGGAAATTGCTCCATCGTGTGGAATTTACCAGAAAGCAATGATAACCTTGAAATAATTTCTTTTATCCATGCACTTGAGGAAAAAAGTAAGTTTATATATCAGTTTTTTTGTGGGATTGATCAAGAGTTGATTTCATGCTTTTGATGGCAATCAAGTTTGTACACAATATTTATGATTTTCAAATGCACATTAGTGTAGAATGAGTAAGAGTCAAATAAAAGGGTCATAGGTTTGGAAATAATATTTTTTTTCTATTAATTATAGAAATAAGGGTATATAAAAATATTACTAAAATATTTATGGATACATTTATCGTGTAAGAAAAGATTTTAGCAGATATTATAATAGTTATTTCATTACAAATCGTCCTCTCTATGTGTCTCACAAAACCAAAATGGTCATATTTTATCCTTTTCCTCAGAAGGATTAAGTAGTCCATGTAATCCTTCACATTTAGTTCAAAAAATAGATTATCTATGATTGCCTTTAAATATAGCATGGATCCATGTCTTAAGTTTATTGACTTTTTTCTCTAGCATTAATCAGACTTGGATAAAATAGAAAAAGATGTCGATGTATATGGTAAGAGGTTACTTTTTCTTCATATGAGAGAGAATTTCTCTTATTGTTCTTCTTATCTTATCCAACATAATCTGGCATTATGCTCTATGCGAATTTATGTTGTAACATCAACTGTGAATGCAGTTAAGAACTTGTGGCTGGAAGGAATTAGCTAAAGGCATCCTAGCCACATAAATAATTGAGAAAGAAAAGCCTCATTCCTTTGCCATGGTCCTTCACATGAGACACCATTACGGGCACGGAGATAATATTAAATCACATTTTATGGTCAATCATAGAATATACGCTCAGAATAAACTATAAGATGTAACTTTCTCTTCATCGCAACAAGAGATTTTCTCTTACTCTTCTTCTTACCAGGTCCAACATTATTTGGTATTACGTTCTTCATAAATCTGCATCTGTAACGCTGTCAATATTGGATGTAGGGAAGATCTCGTGGTCAATGGTTGGGTATAAGACTTTAAAAATCCACTTGAAAATTTTCTCAAAATATAAAACACATCAAAAGATATTGAATCAAACATTCAAAACAAAAAGGCACAAATAACCGATGATCCATTCATCTAGAATATATAAAAATCTATACAAGGTTCATCAGAGGTGTTCCTTGAAGTTGTTGAGATGTCTAGCCTCTAGTGGTATCCACAAGGTCTCCTCTTTAAATTCTTCACTATAATGAGAGGAGAGTTTGCATCAAGGCTTGCATAGACACCCTAAGGTGTGTTCATTCACCCTTTTATTTGTAAACTTTATGTACATGATACAAAAAACCTAAAAATTATGTGTATATACACCACAATCAATTGACCTTATGTACATGACCCTCAAAGCCCATATATTTGTCTTGTTAATAACTCTATGGACTCAATAACAGCTTATTGATCAGCCTTGTTAATGAACTGTATTAGTATATAGATTAATTAATCCATCATCAATTTAGCCCAATTGATAGGTTGAGTTACAAAACTATTGTTTCAACCAAGAGGGTATGCGATGAATCCTCATTAGAAGATGATCTGATTTGATTTTTGATGAATCATGGTCATGGACCTATAATACCACAATTTCTTGCACACAATGGACTCCCCTACATTAGGGACAAAAATTGAGACGAGTAGGTCATGATCTAACAACTGCTATGAAGCAATGAATTGTATACACAAGGTGATGTGGAATCTGTTAAGAGCTAGTTTTGACTCTTACATTAATCTTGAATTGCCATTGATCGACTTGATGATTTAACTTCATTTTGTTTTTATTAATTGAACTGCCACTACTGTTATATGTTATTAATTGAAAGCATTACTATTTTCATATTTCTAATTATGTTTTTATTGAGGCTAATGCGT
>CM044106.1:12252369-12455198 GCA_024174645.1 Lemna minuta
AAATCCTACATATGAGGGAAGATCTGTGAAGTGATATCAATAGGAAAATGAATTATAAATCATTGAGAATAGTTTAAGATAGTATTTTAGATATGATACAAGAATAGAGAGGACATATATGAATAAGCGCAGAGAGAGGGATCTTAAGATGTATGACAGGAAGAGTTAAAGTATTATATTGTATAATATGAGGTAGCGGAAGTATATGTTATATATTATATTCATGAAATAGGGCGAGGGAGTGTAAGAGGAGAGGAGATCGGGAATGGACGAGATAATATGATTTAGAACCATACGGTAGTGCGTATGAGGGATGATGAACTAAAACTTGGTTGATTATATCGTTGTTGTGTGTTCTAATTCATTCAATACATTTATAATTCCTCACTTAGAACAGTAGTAAGCAAGGGTCGATCCTCAGGGAATCTAGGTAATGAGGGTTGAGACGAAAGTAGAAGAAGAGGTGAATTCCTATAGTGGAGGATATTTAGGGGTTAGAAGGAGGATTAAATAGAGATAATGGATGTAATTGGTGAGATTATATCTCTGTAGTACTAATTAGAGGAGAAGAGAGTAGAATTGGAAGGGTAGAGATCGATTGAAGATGGGAAAGAGAAGAAAAGGGGAGATGAAAGAGGGGAAATCTTATGGAGATGGATGATACGGTTTGGTACGGTTTATGAAGCAAATGCAATAACCTACAATTAAAATAGAAGAAAAGGTCCTACATTATCCATGGAAAAGGCTTACAAGAGAATCCCTCCTCAGAATCTTCCCACAAACCCCGTGTTGATGCCAATCCTAGGCCGGGTGGTGCTTGATTCGCTACGACGACGATCTCCTCTTGATCTCCTTCTCCAGAACAAACTCAAGCATCCGATGATGCTTAGCTTGGGCCTAAGCTTCTCCCCCTTTCCTGCTGGTGACCTGGTGTCAAGAGAGAGCCAAAAGACAAGAGAATTCGGAGTGGAGGAGAAGCTCTTTTAGGAGTTAGGGCTTCCTCTCGATCCGACGATTGAGATTGATTTTCGGGAATTTCAGGAATCAGATGGAGATCTCAACCGTACAGATAGAAGAGCACGATGAGACGAGTACGTCTTCAAAATTTCAGCCCAATCGGACGGTCGGATTAGTAGATATCAACATTTCTTCCCCGATTATTTCTGGCCGTTGATTTGGTGATCTCTTGCGTCAGCAGCCCTAATCAATGAGCCTCTGTGATTGCGCCACGTCCTCACCACGCCGACCGTCAGATCTTCGCCACGTCACCTGAAAGGTAAGTAATCTTAAAATAAATAATAAAATAAGTAAGTGACGGAATCTGCGGCGATTAACTTTCGCCGCAGATTCCCCATTTAGCGCGAATAAGAGAGCGCCACGTCGCTCTCTTATTCTCGCTTCGTGGTCAACGATGACGGTGCGCCGCAGGTAAGCAAAGTTTTTTTAATATTTTAATCGTTAAAACGAAAACGACAAACGACGAAATAAACTAAACGACAAAATCGGCATAATTAAATAAACAAAGCGACGAACGAAATTAACAAAACGACAAAATCGGCGTTGGCAAAACGACAAAACGACGGAGTAAAATATAATTTAATACGGTTTCCATTAGAGAAAACGACAAAATAAAGAAATTTAAAACAAAACGACGAAACTAAAACAACTAAACGACAAGACTAAAACAACTAAACGACAAGACGGAGGATTATTAAAAACGCCGAAACAAAAACGCGTGACATGAAAAACGACAAAACAAAGGAATAAAATAAAAATAATAGAAATGACGCCACCAGATTGCGACACGTGTCGCGATCTGGTGACTTCTACCTGACTTACCCTGTACTTCCGAAAATTGTAGATATACCCCTGACGCTCATAAATAGACAAGAAATGATTAAATTAATTAAACAAATGCCCTAAAACTCATTTTAATCATTTCTAAAATTCTAACATATATATATCTTGCTTTCACAATTCATTTCTTTGTCAGTTTTTAATCAGAAAGAGGTATTTAAGTATTATCAAACCAAAGAAATTCCATAGAAGCATAATAAAGCAAGATTAAGCAATTTAAGCATAATAACACATAAATTTATTCTTTTTTTCAAGCCAATTGTTCATAAAAAAACTTAGAGTTAAAGTTCATAGATTTATGTGTTATCAAACACCCCCACTTTACTCAATGCTAGTCCCTTAGCATTGCTTATTCTGATGACACTTATGTAATCCTTCCACTTTCCAACCTTGGGCAAGAATAGGAAGGGGCAAGAATACCAATCAAATCGTTTATGACAGAGCCATCAGAATGGAGTTACCCCTACTAAGTCCCCTACGTGTTTGGTGCGAAAAAGACCCGTAGCTTGTGCTATGACATGAATGATGCTCACACTCAATCTAAGGAATTTCCCTCACCCCCTCCTCATATCATCTCTCACTCTTTCCTCTCTCCTAGTCTAGCTACCTAGAATTAGGGCTCCCCTTTTCTTCTCTCCCTAGGAAGAGTGTCGTGAAGGAAATAGCATAGAAAAGTACACAAGGATGGATATGAGATGAAAAGTGAATAATGTGCGGTACAAGGATAAACTTCAATCAAGATGGCAATCCTCTCGGGGAGGTGGTTAGTGGCAGGAGTGTAAGAGAGGAGATGGTGATGTGAGGCTATTAACCGATGAAGAGGACCATGACGAAGATGAATGGGTAGAAAGATGAAATGAGTGAACGGATAGAAAGGTGGAAGGCTTGAATGGAAAGTGTGGTGATGAAATAGAAATGATGATAGTAAAGAACATTCCTTCTTCTGTCTTTCCTTCTCTCTCTTTTTGAAGGAGAACATGTGGGAAACACTTCAAATTGATCATGACACTAATAGTGAAATAGAAAGAGAAAGATGGTGGAAGGATTTGTTCATAATGACGCCATTAAGAACAATGATGGAGGACATCGGAACACGAGTGCATCGTCCCGATGATTTTCAAAATTGTGAAACAAATACATCACTGATTCTGTTTTTGTAATTAATGACAGAATCTTTAAACACTTTTTAAACTTGAATACATCACAAGGCAACTATTACTCAGTGGAGCAAATGACGTGATGAAAGGTCAAGAATAGATGATAGAAGGAAAAGTGGGAGAATTATGACATTTAGCCGATAACTTGCGGGAAAAGGAACATGAAAGACTCAAGACAGTGAATAGAGGAGCGCAGAGGATGAAGCGAAGTGTTTACCCACATACTCCCTTTTTGAAATACAATGTGGACAAGAAGAGAAATGACGAAAAAGGTGCAGAGGATAGAGGAATGCAGAAGAGATCTCCCAAAATTGTTTTATTAGGAAAGGAAAAGAGAATGGGTGAGATGTAATGATAATGGTAGATGGAAGTGTTTAGAGAGAATTGCCATCATGAAGGAAGGTGAATGAGGATGATCATGGACAAAGTGGATGTGGACCAAGGAAATTTTTATGATTTCTATGCCACCAATATCACACTCTTCAAAAGAAGAAAATAATAAGGGAAACCCTAAACTAAGTAGGATCGGTTTGAGTGGAATATGGGAAGGAATTCCTATTCTCGCTCAATCAAAACTAATCAATTCACATCATAGCAACTCGCCTCATCTTTTGCACCCATTAGATCCTTCCTAGAGAGGTCACTCGCCTCCAATGGCTTGGATTTCTCCCCAATTCTCTCGATACTCTCCAAAGCTCTACCTACCCACCCTTTTTCCAAGGTTTCAAAATGGAAGGCTACTTAAGTTTGGTTGATTAGCATGTGAGTATTTTCGTGATGAGCATTCCCCCATTTCAGCATCATGCATAAAAGAAACAGCAAAATATTCTAAAAAATCAGCAGAAAATATGCCCCCCCTCAATTGCATGTGCATGGCCCTCAATGCATGAAAGAAAACAGAAATATTTGAGGAAGAACATTTGCAAACCGCGAATGACGATTTTGGTGCGTGAACCCGTTTGAAGAATAGATAAGCCGGTGCATAATGTATTTCTTTCCTCCCTTGGCTCTAGTGACAGATTCTTTTCACCTACAATAGCACAAGAAAAATGGTCTGATCATACACAACGACAGAGTTGAAACTAGATAATAATTCGTCCCCTTTTTCCCCCTTTTTTTTTTTTTTTTTTTGCAATATGTATAAAAGTAAGAAGGAATGTAAAAGAAAAGAAATTAAAAGAAAGCTAATTGGTTAGAGGAGTGGACTGCATCGGATCATCTATGCTATGACCCGGTTCCTTAAGACCAATCTCCACCGGAGGTTGCAATGCTTCATTCTCCAAATATGGCTTTAGCCTTTGCCCGTTCACCTTGAATTGCTGACCTGTCTTTGGATCACTGAGTAAAACAGCACCACAATCAAAAATTTCAACCACAATATAAGGACCATCCCACCGTGATTTGAGTTTACCGGGAAAGAGTCTAAGTCTAGAATTATAGAGCCATACTTTTTGATTGACATGAAACTCTCTCCGCCTTAAATGTTTATCATGGAAGGCTTTCATTTTTGCTTTGTAAATGCTTGAATTCTCATAAGCTTCATTTCTAATCTCAGCGAGTTCATGCAAATCGAGAATTCTTTTTCTTTCCGGCTTCATCCATAGACAAGTTTAATTGTCGAGTGGCCCAATATGCCTTATGCTCTAGTTCTACGGGAAGATGGCATGCTTTACCAAAAACTAATCGGAATGGGGACATTCCTAAAGGGGTTTTATATGCTGTTCTATAAGCCCATAATGCATCAAAAATTTTCCTTGACCAATCTTTTCCATCGAATTTACAAATCTTCTTTAAGATCTTCTTGATTTCTCTATTACAATTCTCTACTTGCCCATTGGATTGGGGATGATAAGGGGTAGTCATTCTATGCTGCACTCCATATCTCTTGAGCAAATTCCTAAACTGATAATTATTAAAATGAGCTCCCCCATCACTAATTATGGCTCGAGGGCATCCATATCTACAAAAAATATTCTGCTCAAGGAATCTAATGACCACTCTTCCTTCACTAGTTCGTGTGGGAATTGCTTCTACCCATCGAGATACATAGTCTACTGCCATCAAAATATATTCATACCCATCAGAATTAGGAAAAGGACCCATGAAATCAATTCCCCAAAGATCAAATATTTCAACCTCTATAATAGGCTTAAGGGGCATGTGATCCCTTTTGTCAATATTGATGGAGGCTTGGCACTCTAAGCATTTCAAATAAAAATCATGGGCATCTCTAAATAAATTTGGCCAATAAAACCCACTTTGCAAGACTTTAGATGCTGTGATCTTAGATGAATAATGACCTCCATAAGATGATGAATGACATGCCTTAAGAATTTCTAATTGCTCTTCCTCGGGGATGCATCTTCTAAATATTTGGTCCGAACCTAAGATGAACAATTCGGGTTCCTCCCAATAGTAATGTGGTAGCAATTTAAAAAATCTCTTCCTTTCATTGTAATCCCAGTCTATGGGTATTTTACCGGTGGCTAGATAATTAACTATGTGTGCATACCATGGCATTGACCTAACTTGGACTGCTAGTATGTGTTCATCGGGAAAAGTATCTCTAATTGGAGAAGGAGAGGGGTCATCTATGATCAGCCTAGATAAGTGATCAGCAACTACATTTTCATTCCCCTTCTTATCCTTGATCTCAATATCAAACTCTTGCAGCAATAAAATCCACCTAACCAACCTAGGTTTAGCTTCTTTCTTTTTAAAAAGATATTTCAAAGCGGAATGATCGGTATATACAATGACTTTACTACCTAACAAGTAAGACCTAAATTTTTCTAAAGCAAATACTATAGCTAGTAATTCCTTTTCAGTAGTAGAATAATTCACTTGAGCATCCATTAAGGTCTTACTAGCGTAATAGATGGCCACCGGCTTCTTATCGACGCGCTGCCCCAAAACTGCTCCTACCGCGAAGTCGGATGCATCACACATTAGCTCAAAAGGAAGGCTCCAATTAGGTGCCTGCAAAACGGGAGCTTTAATAAGAGCATCCTTAATCTCATCAAAAAGCATGAAGAGCATCATCACTAATAACAAAATCCGCGTCTTTAGATAGGAGATTAGTTAATGGTTTAGCAATCCTAGCAAAATCTTTTATAAATCTCCTATAGAAGCCCGCATGGCCGAGAAACCCTCTAAGTCTCTTTAGGTCGTTGGGTGGAGGAAGACGCTTGATCACTTCGACTTTGGCCTTGTCTACCTCCAGCCCATGCTTGCTCACTTGATGTCCCAAAACTATCCCTTCCTGCACCATAAAATGAGATTTTTCCCAACTTAGCACAAGATTATTTTGGATGCAAATTTTAAATATTTCTATCAATTTCTGCAAACAAGATTCAAAATTCGTTCCAAAAACAGAAAAATCATCCATGAAGATCTCCAATCCATCCTCAGTTAGGTCTGCAAACAAAGCATTCATACATCTTTGAAATGTAGCGGGTGCATTACAAAGTCCGAAGGGCATCCGTCGAAAGGCATACGTACCTAGAGGACAAGTGAAAGTGGTTTTTTCTTGATCGTCCTTATGAATATTGATTTGATTGTAACCCGAATAACCATCAAGGAAGCAAAAAGTAATTTTTGACCAGCAAGTTTCTCCAAAAATTTGGTCTATAAAAGGTAAGGGATAGTGGTCTTTTTTGGTTACAAGGTTTAGTTTTCGATAATCTATACATACTCGCCAACTAGTAACTAACCTAGTTTGTACTTCCTCCCCTTTCTCATTCTTTTCTACTGTTACTCCTGATTTTTTAGGGACCATATGTACTGGGCTTACCCAAGAACTATCTGAAATGGCATAGATTACATCTCCCTTAAGCCATTTAAGAATTTCCCCTTTCAATACTTCTATCATGTTTGGGTTCAATCGCCTTTGAGGTTCCCTAGTAGGTCTAGATCCTTCCTCAATAAAGATTCGATGTTCACATATGCTGGAAGGCACTCCTTTTATATCATCAAATGACCAACCTATTGCTGCTCTATACTCTTTTAATACCCTCGTTAGGGCTTCTTCTTGACTACTCGTTAAGGAAGAGGAGATTATGACGGGTAACGTGTTTCTAGGGCCTAAAAAAATATATTTTAGGGTGGATGGCAGTGGCTTAAGCTCTACCTCGAATGGGTCTTTAGCATCTAGAGATTCATTTACTAAGTCTACTCCACAAATTTCAAGGATATCCTCTCTAAAATCAAACTCATCTTCTAATAAATCCAAGGCTCCCATATCCTCATGACTACTACTAGGGTACTTCATCAATCTAGAGATGTTTAGCTCTACACTTTCTTCTCCTACTCTAAGAATGGTTTTCCCTTTTTCCCAATCAGTTATGGCTCGGGCTGTAGCTAAGAATGGTCTTCCTAAGATAATAGGTGCCCTAGTAAGATTATCGGGTACTTCTATTTCAGCAACGATGAAATCAGCGGGAAAGACACATTGTTCTACCCTAACCATTACATTAATTAACTCTCCATTGGGTTTCTTAATAGAACCATCAGCTAATTGAAGCTCTACATTAATAGGTTGCATCTCAACAAACTTATATTTATCATATAGAGCTTTAGGGATAAGATTGACACTCGCTCCCGAATCTAACAAGGACCGTGAAAATTGTGTTCCCCCAATATCACATGTAATTAATGGTGGCCCCGGATCCTTCCTCTTCACCGGTAATTTATTAAGAATGATAGAACTAACGCTCTCGGGGAGCTTGATCCGATTGGTTTTCCTTTGAGGTGTACATAATTCCTTCACATACTTAGAGAATGTTGGTATGTACCTAATGGCTTCCTCTAAAGGTATGGTAATGTTAGCTTCTTTAAATGATTCTATGAGTCTATTGGCTTCACTAGGAGGTTTGGAGGATTTCAAAGCTTCGGGAAAGGGTATAGGTGGCTGATAGGCAGCGGGGTTTATATCTTTCCCCAAAGGCTGACTTTCTTCATTTTTCTTCCTCAATTTCCTTTTTTTCTTATCCTCTAAATCACACTCAATAGGAGCCTCTAATATCTTTCCACTCCTTAGTCTTGTAATTGCATGAACACTATCACAAGGGTCTTGAGGTGAACTATCTAATGAATTTTGGGAAAGAGAAAACTCTTGAGATTCAATAGAGGATATATTTCTAGGATTAATGGAAGGTTGAGTTGGAAATTGACCTTTGTTGGAGCCCATTTCTTTTTCTTTACCTCTAGTAGTCTCCATGACTGTCGTGGGTGGGCGAACATGTTCCTCCATCCGGTCCATCCGGTTTGTCACAAGGTTGAGCTGCTCGCTCATTCCATGGACGCTTTTCGTTAACTGTTCCATCATCGCCTTCATCACCTGAAAATCAGTCACGTTGGATTCATTAGTTTGTCTAGGTGGCTGGTTATATGGAGGTGAATAGGGTTTAGGTGGGTAGGGTGGCCGGTGATCCTTGTAGTTCTCATTTCCACGTGCATTCCATGGCTTGTATGGGTGTACATAGTTCATGGCATTGACTTCTTCCCTCGCTGCGCATTCTCCGTCATGATGATCCCTGCTCAAACACAAAGAACAAGGAATTTCTTGCACCTTGGACACATTAGTATGAGTCACCAATTTTTCCATTAGGTTAGTTAGTTTTTCAATGTTAGTTTCTATTTTCCCTATCCTATGCTCATTCCTTTCTATCTTAATTTCCGTTTCTTTACCATGAACATCAATCACTCCACCTCTCTTGGGTTCTACATTCCTACCATTATGAGTTAGGCTTAAACGATGACTATCGGTTTCAGCTATTTTTTCCATGATCTCTTCAATTTCATCATCATATTTTTCCATGATTGATCCTCCACATGAATAATCCACTCTATTCCTAGAACTCTCATTTAATCCATTATAGAAGATATTCATCAAATGCCAAGTATTAAATCCATGATGAGGACATTTCCTAGCTGAAGATCTAAACCTCTCCCATGCATCACAAAACGATTCATAATCTCCTTGTTTAAATCCTTGTATTTCTTGTCTAACTTGGTTAGTTCTACCCGGAGTATAGAATTTCTTCATAAAACACTCCTCTATTTCATTCCAACTCTCAAATTTCTTGCATAAATTCCTATACCACTCTCTAGCTCTATCTCTCAAAGTTTCGGGAAAGATTCTCATCCTCAATACATCTTGTGAAACTCCCGGAATATGGTAAAGAGAGCATCTTCCTATCAATTCTTCTAAAAATGTATAAGGATTCTCATGAGGAAGGCCATGATATGAAGGTAGGGCATTTAAGAAAGAAACATCTATTTTGAAGTTGACATTATCTCCTAAATTCGTCGTGATTTTAGTGAAGCCATCGCTTCCTATAGGAGTGTAATGTTCTTTGTATTTCTTTCTTTCTTCCCTCTGATTATCATTCCTATTCTCTTGGTTCTGATTTTGATCCATTTCCTCAAAGACTTCCTCAACTTGGCTATTACTCTCCTCGAATTCGAAGATTTTTCCTATTGAATTGAGATCAATCAACTTAGGTTTCCTTGATCTAGTTCCTTGCATATAATGAATTTAGATCTCCTACAGATTGTGTCTCTTCTCTCCTATTTTCCCACTAAAATAATCTTATACTGAGATGATAAGAAAATATTTGAAAAGAAAGAAAAGAGAAGTCACTAACCTCAATGTCACCTTGATTCCCCGGCAGCGGCGCCAATTGATGAACTAAAACTTGGTTGATTATATCGTTGTTGTGTGTTCTAATTCATTCAATACATTTATAATTCCTCACTTAGAACAGTAGTAAGCAAGGGTCGATCCTCAGGGAATCTAGGTAATGAGGGTTGAGACGAAAGTAGAAGAAGAGGTGAATTCCTATAGTGGAGGATATTTAGGGGTTAGAAGGAGGATTAAATAGAGATAATGGATGTAATTGGTGAGATTATATCTCTGTAGTACTAATTAGAGGAGAAGAGAGTAGAATTGGAAGGGTAGAGATCGATTGAAGATGGGAAAGAGAAGAAAAGGGGAGATGAAAGAGGGGAAATCTTATGGAGATGGATGATACGGTTTGGTACGGTTTATGAAGCAAATGCAATAACCTACAATTAAAATAGAAGAAAAGGTCCTACATTATCCATGGAAAAGGCTTACAAGAGAATCCCTCCTCAGAATCTTCCCACAAACCCCGTGTTGATGCCAATCCTAGGCCGGGTGGTGCTTGATTCGCTACTGACGACGATCTCCTCTTGATCTCCTTCTCCAGAACAAACTCAAGCATCCGATGATGCTTAGCTTGGGCCCTAAGCTTCTCCCCCTTTCCTGCTGGTGACCTGGTGTCAAGAGAGAGCCAAAAGACAAGAGAATTCGGAGTGGAGGAGAAGCTCTTTTTAGGAGTTAGGGCTTCCTCTCGATCCGACGATTGAGATTGATTTTCGGGAATTTCAGGAATCAGATGGAGATCTCAACCGTACAGATAGAAGAGCACGATGAGACGAGTACGTCTTCAAAATTTCAGCCCAATCGGACTGGTCGGATTAGTAGATATCAACATTTCTTCCCCGATTATTTCTGGCCGTTGATTTGGTGATCTCTTGCGTCAGCAGCCCTAATCAATGAGCCTCTGTGATTGCGCCACGTCCTCACCACGCCGACCGTCAGATCTTCGCCACGTCACCTGAAAGGTAAGTAATCTTAAAATAAATAATAAAATAAGTAAGTGACGGAATCTGCGGCGATTAACTTTCGCCGCAGATTCCCCATTTAGCGCGAATAAGAGAGCGCCACGTCGCTCTCTTATTCTCGCTTCGTGGTCAACGATGACGGTGCGCCGCAGGTAAGCAAAGTTTTTTTAATATTTTAATCGTTAAAACGAAAACGACAAACGACGAAATAAACTAAACGACAAAATCGGCATAATTAAATAAACAAAGCGACGAACGAAATTAACAAAACGACAAAATCGGCGTTGGCAAAACGACAAAACGACGGAGTAAAATATAATTTAATACGGTTTCCATTAGAGAAAACGACAAAATAAAGAAATTTAAAACAAAACGACGAAACTAAAACAACTAAACGACAAGACTAAAACAACTAAACGACAAGACGGAGGATTATTAAAACGCCGAAACAAAACGCGTAACAGAAAACGACAAAACAAAGGAATAAAATAAAAATAATAGAAATGACGCCACCAGATTGCGACACGTGTCGCGATCTGGTGACTTCTACCTGACTTACCCTGTACTTCCGAAAATTGTAGATATACCCCTGACGCTCATAAATAGACAAGAAATGATTAAATTAATTAAACAAATGCCCTAAAACTCATTTTAATCATTTCTAAAATTCTAACATATATATATCTTGCTTTCACAATTCATTTCTTTGTCAGTTTTTTAATCGAAAGAGGTATTTAAGTATTATCAAACCAAAGAAATTCCATAGAAGCATAATAAAGCAAGATTAAGCAATTTAAGCATAATAACACATAAATTTATTCTTTTTCAAGCCAATTGTTCATAAAAACTTAGAGTTAAAGTTCATAGATTTATGTGTTATCAAGGGAGAGGATAAATCGGATAGGGGAAGAAAGAGTTAAGAACGATAGAGAAAGAGAGGGTTATAAAATATATTATAATAGAGAAATAAAGAATGAGAGATCGTCGGACTTATGGATCTTCTTAGCGAACTACTAATCACGGTCAAAGGAGAGAGGATGTTACCTTAACCTTTCGTGAAGTCGATGCTCGTTGGATCACCAGAACGATCCAGAATCTGCCTCAGAATGCTTTAGACGCGATGTTGATGAAGGTGGACAGAGCGGAGGGAGAACAGAAGGGAGATAGAACCCGTGAAACTCTTCTTGATGTATCTGCCTTCCTATTTTCTTGAGGGTATCATGGCTTGAATTTTCATTTGTGAGGCTTCTTTGACTGCCTAGGAGATGACTTCCTGCTGGCTATCTTCATAAAGACTTATCATGAACTTTGAAATAGTGGAGCTAGGAAGACGGTCTTCATGACTGAGCTTAATTATTCTCTTTGCTACCATAATGGTTGAAGGATAAGAGATGTAGACTTGTTGGCCTTGGTGGAGAGAACTCAAATCACGTCTTCATTTTAGTGAGAGATGTGAGTTCTTCTTTATCTTCATTCCTTTGGAAGGCTTCATGTGCTTCAATGCTCCATAGGTGCATGCAGTTATTCATGCAAGGAAAATTGTTTCTGAGTAGAATAAAATATAGTTTCTCCCATAGGTAATTAATATGAAGATCTCTTCTAACGTTCTAACTAAGGGTGGTTTTCAAAGAAAGAAGAAATTAGAAATCTAAGATGTTCCTATTGACTTCTTGAGATCATTACTTTATAAATATACAAGGTTCCTATGATATGGTGGATAAGGTTTGGAAATTAGGATCCTATATCAAGGAAGAAGGTGGTTGACTTGGTCCACTCAAAGAATTCTAAGTATCTAAGGATAAAGGGTTAATTACTTTGACCAAGTCAATCTTTAGATCAGTGTAAAATAAGGAAAGGAGGGAAAATAAATCCCTTAAGATCTACTCTCTCTTTAATTATTTAGAGAGGCCTTCTTCATCCATTTAATGAATGAATAATTTTTCAAGTTGGTAGATAAGGAGGAGGAGGAGGAGGATAGGTTCACTTAGAACCCTTTTGTTCATGTTTCAAAATAATTCTCCATCATTTCGTCTCACTCTTTTCTGACATTCTTATATATATATACTTGCTATTTTTTGTGATCTTTTGGCTTTAGATATGCATAGGAATCATAGGAACCGAGGAGGACGACAGGGTCAGCGACCCACGAGGCATACACGGAATAATCCCGTGTATGAGGATTTATTTGCCTCATCTGGAGCTCCATCGGAGACCTCTAATGATTCTCTTCCAGCGATCGCCACACCAGGGCGAGAAGAGCCGTTAGACGCCCCTCTTCCTGCCGAGATAGTGAGACGACGTCTTAGCGATTACGCAAGACCGGCCGTCCAAAGGCAGACTACGCGAGTCAATGCGCCTCTACGACAAGGTGCGAATTTTAAAATTGACTCACATATTCTTGGCCTTTTGCCCACTTTTCATGGACTACCATCGGAGGATCCGTATCGACATATGGACGAGTTCAGCCAGGTGTGCGAATTCAACCAGTTCCACAATGTCCCCTCCGAGACGGCCAAGATGCGCTTCTTCCCTTTCACGCTTAAAGAAAGGGCGAAGGAGTGGTTCTTTAGCTTGGGCTGCGAGTTTGATACATGGAGAGAGATGGAAGACGCATTTTTGCGTAAGTACTACTCGGTAGGTAAGACTAGTGCCGTGAGACGCGCCATACGCGAGTTCTCACAAGGGCTGGGTGAGGTTTTCTATGAGACTTGGGAGAGACTTAGAGATCTCCCCGAGACAAAGTGTCCGCATCATGGTATACCTAAACATGAGATTACTCAGATTTTTATGATGGTTTAGGTGCACTCGACGATGTATTTGCTCGATGCCGCTAGTGGAGGCACGTTCATGAGCAAGTACGAGGATGAAGCCCTCGAGTTGATCGAGTTGGTGGCGGAGAATAGCGATCATCATGCGGCTAAATCCTTCTGGAGGGACTGGAGCGCTCCCGCGAAGGGAGGGATGTTAGACGCAAAGGCGGCAGAGACGAGGTATGCTTTTTAGATAAGATTGAGAAACCGACTGAAGCCCGAACTTGATCATGGACTCGCTTAAGGTCCGACCGGGTTCTGATGGCCTCGCGCCGCTTTCACATATTGATGTCTCATTGTGTCTCACATTGCTCTAGTTTTTGAGCATGTAGAGTTGGATTGCCCCGTGATGGCAATCTAGGGACGAGTTTCCCATTTCGGCCAAACCATACTACATATCCAGTGTTTGAGCCAGCGGGTAGGTCGACTCTACCCGAATCAGGGTTATTCTAGTTATCATAACCCTACTTATGCGCAGCAGCGGAGCGGGTAGCACACTTCATATCATCAGCCCTATGGATCCGCGCCGCAGATATGGGGAACCCGAGGTCGGCAACTTTCGCCCCCTGGATTCCCCCGAGCGGTCACACCGCCACCAGCCTATTCAACCTCCGCACCTTCAGCTGACCCCGTCATGAGTGCATTAGCACAAATGATGAGTAAACCGAATGAGGTTAGCGACCGACTCGACCGAGTCGAAGGGGGCTAAAGCCCAATGCTCCGATGCTTCTACCGAGCAAAGGAAGGGTAAGCGAGTTGAGTTTAGTGATCAGCTACCTTCCCAGCCTTTTAGCAAATCCTAGGAATGTAGGGCAAGCATCGCCGAGCCGCACCCATAATGTGAACGAAGTTCGCATTGATGGTGCATCGGAGGAGGCACATGCCATATCGGGCCTACGTAGCGGCAAGGTCTTAGTGGATCCTCATACGGACCACAAGCGCCGCAAAAACCCGCTTGAGGAGAAGGACTACCGTCCATCTCCCCATGATTATCCCGAGGAGGACTCCGAGGATGAGGAGGCACCCGATGAGGAGAGTAGGGCAGAGCCCAATCCCGAGGTTTATAAAACCTCCAGTGCTATATCCTCGCTTTTGAGCCGGCCTAGAGTACCTACTAGTGATAGTGATGACACCTTATTAGAGGCTTTTTAGGCAGGTTACTATCACCATCCCATTAGTAGACGCCATCCAAAGATATTCCACCCTACGCAAAGTTCCTGAAAGGACTTTGCACCCCGGTGAGGAAGCCGAAACGTATCCATATGAGTGAGACTATTAGTTCCATCATGCTGAGTACACTTCCTCGTAAGCGACGTGATCCGGGAGCTCCTATGATTAGTTGTGAGATAGGGGGTAGGACGTTCACTCGATCTCTCCTCGACACGGGGGCTAGTGTCAATATACTCCCGAAGGGAGTGTATGACGCTTGTCCACTTGGCGAGTTGCAGCCACTATTTATCGAGTTGAGCTTAGCGCATGGATCCGTGAGACGACCTCATGGAGTTGTAGAGGATGTGATAGTTAAGGTAGAAAACTGCTACTTTCCGGTAGACTTTATTATCGTGGATATGAAATCCACGAAGGACCTCACCGACTCTCCCATCATACTAGGGAGACCATTTTTAGCTACCGTGAAAGCGCTTACGGATTGGGGCAAGGGGGAAGTTATTTTTCAGGTTGGAGATAGCACGATGAAGGTGAGCATCAACAAGTTGATGCGACATCCTTCACACGAGACCGATGAGGTAGGCGCTGTCGATATCTACGAGGATCCGGAGATTTTGAGTTGTATCGAGGAGACGATGGCGACTATTGAGGATAGGAGCTTCGAGGAGCCCGAGGATGATCCATTTCCCTCCGGCGAGATGGCACCCGAGCTAAAACCGCTACCTTCGACACTAAAGTATGCTTTTCTTGATCATCATAGTGCTAACCCCGTTATTATATCCTCGCAGCTAGATCACGAACAGGAGGAGAGACTATTGGCGGTCTTGCGAGCGAGGAAGGAAGCAATCGGATGGAACTTGTTGGATCTTAAGGGCATTGATCCCTCTTTGTGCATGCATCGCATTTTCCTAGAGGAGGACTCTCGTCCCTCTAGAGAGGCGCAAAGACGGCTCAACCCTAAGGTATGGGATGCTGTTAAGGATGAGATTCTTAAATGGCTTAATGCAGGTATCATATATCCCATCTCCGACAGTCCATGGGTCAGTCCGGTGCATGTTGTCCCCAAGAAGGCGGGGATTACCGTGACGAAAAATGACAGGGGCGAGGAACTTCAGACGCGTCTTCCGACGAAGTGGAGAGTTTGCATCGACTATCGGAAGCTTAACGCGGCGACGAAGAAGGACCATTTCCCTTTGCGATTTATTGACCAAATTCTTGACAAGCTTTCAGGTCAAGGATTTTATTGCTTCCTCGACGGCTATTCGGGGTATAATCAGCTAGCTATCCACCCCGATGATCAAGAGAAGACGACGTTTACATGTCCATTTTGCACATATGCATTTCAGCGCATGCCTTTTGGACTATGTAACGCCCCCGCCACATTTCAGAGGTGCATGATGGCCATCTTCTCTGATTTTATAGGAGAGAGCATGGAGGTCTTCATGGACGACTTTTCAGTTTTCGGCTCAAGTTTTGATGCGTGCTTGGAGCACTTAACGCAAATCCTCGACGTTTGCGTTAAGAAACGCCTAGTTCTTAGTTGGGAGAAATCCCACTTCATGGTGCGAGAAGGTATAGTGATTGGACACTTAGTTTCAAGCAAAGGATTGGAAGTAGACAAGGCCAAGGTTTAGGTAATCCAAGACCTTGCACTCCCAACGTCGATAAGGGAACTTAGAAGTTTCCTAGGGCATGTCGGTTTTTATCGTCGCTTTATTCAGGATTTTGCTAAGGTTTCAAAACCACTGACTTCTCTTCTTTGCAAGGAAAAGGATTTTATCATTGAGGAGGAAGGGAAGCACGCCTTTATGCAGCTGAAGCAAGCTTTAATGGAAGCGCCTATTTTACAAAGTCCTAATTGGGACTTACCTTTTGAGATTATGTGTGATGCTTCTGATTTTGCAGTGGGCGCGGTTTTGGGGCAGCGAATCGATAAAAAGCCGACTGCCATTTGTTACGCGAGCAAGACGCTAGCCGACGCTCAACTTAACTACACTACGACGGAGAAAGAGTTGTTGGCGGTTGTCTTTGCTTTGGAGAAGTTTCGGCCGTATATCTTGGGCAGCAAGATCATTGTCTACACGGGCCATGCCACATTGAAGTACTTGCTGTCCAAGAAAGAGGCCAAACCGCGACTAATTAGATGGGTTCTCGTCCTTCAAGAATTCGATTTGGAGATCAAGGACAAGAAGGGAAGTGAGAACTCGGTGGCTGATCATCTTTCTCGACTCTACATTACATCTTCAGGTGAGATTTGTGATACATTTCCCGATGAGCAGCTCCTCGCCGTGGTGACTAAGGTACCTTGGTTTGCGCATATTGTTAATTACTTAGTCACTAAATCTGTCCCCAATTATTGGAACACGTATCAAAAGAAGAAATTTGCACATGATGTGAAACATTATTTTTGGGAAGAACCCCAATTGTTCCATGTAGGGGCTGATCAGATTATTCGGCGATGCGTTCCGGAGGAGGAACAAGAGCATATTCTAGCGATGTGTCACTCATCTCTATGTGGAGGACATTTTGCATCGAGGAAGACGGGAGCGAAGGTGCTACAAAGTGGCTTCTATTGGCCAACTCTCTTCAAGGATGCGATCAAGTATTGCAAGGAATGTCTAAAGTGCCAATCCGCATTGAACATTTCCAAGAGAGATGAAATGCCCTTGCAAACCATCCTTGAGGTAGAAATTTTTGATCTTTGGGGGATTGATTTTATGGGACCATTTCTACCGTCGGAGACCAAGGAGTATATTCTTGTAGCGGTGGACTATGTGTCCAAATGGGTCGAGGCGATACCGACGAGGACAAACGATCATCGAGTGGTTAATAAGTTCATTGTTAACAATATTTTTTCTCGATTTGGTTGTCCTAGAGCTATTATCAGTGATGGTGGATCTCATCTTACTAACTCTCATTTCAGGAGTTTACTTAAGAAATATGGAGTTCACCATCACGTCACGACCCCGTATCACCCCCAAGCACATGGCCAAGTAGAAGTGAGCAATAGAGAAGTCAAGAACATCTTGAAGAAGATCATTCGCACGGATGGAAGAGATTGGGCAGCGAAGCTACCCGATGCTCTGTGGGCCTACCGCACCGCATTCAAGACACCCATGGGGATGTCTCCTTTTAGGCTCATTTATGGTAAACCTTGCCACCTCCCCGTCGAGTTAGAGCATAGAGCATATTGGGCTATTAAAAAGCTCAATCTATCTCTTGATCAAGCCGAAAAGGAAAGACTTCTCCAAATTCAAGAGCTCCAAGAACTCCGGAATGAGGCATATCAAAATGCGGAGATTTATAAAGCCAAAACTAAAGCCTATCATGACAAGCACATTAATAGGAGATCTTTTCATGTTCATGACAAGGTATGGCTTTATAATTCTCGTCTTAAACTCTTTCCAGGGAAATTGCACTCAAGGTGGGATGGTCCATATGAGATCCTTGAAGTGTATGACAATGGATCGGTCTTGATCATAGATCCCAAGACCCAAAATTCCTTCAAGGTGAATGGACATAGATTGAAGCCATACATTGGTGAAGAAGGACCTCCCCCTCCTCATAGGGAAGAGCTGCAATCTCTTGAGATCTCAGCCACTAGTTAGTCGTTGGAGTGAGTTACGTCTAGCTAAAGACGTTAAACTTAGCGCTTGTTGGGAGGCAACCCATCTTTATCTTATTTTTTTGCATTTATTTTCTACTTTTAGCATTTATTTTTATTTTTATACTTGCTGTTTGCTTTGATGTTTTCTGTGTTTCTTTATAAGTTTTTAGGTACAAAGGAGAAAGGCGTATAAAATGAAGAAATTTAGCTTCAAAGCAACTCCAAAAATGAAGAAAATAATGCAACCGATGCAAATTCCCGCTAAGTTTTTTTTTTCCTCTTATGATTGTTTTTCTTTTACTGATGTGCATGCCATGTATCTTGATTTTCATCACTTTTTCCATGAGCATGTTCAGTTTTATTGAGGACAATAAAAGGAATGAGCATGGGGGGAGTTTTCTAGAAAACTTAGAAGTTTTCAAAATTTTTGCATTTCTTCATTTAGTATTCTATGCATGATCTGATTTTTAAACATGTGAACAGCAACATGATCTTTTCAAAAACACATGAAAAATAAAAGCATAGAGTCCATTTACATCCCCATTCGTTTAGAAAGTTGTGGGAAGAGCAACCTTAAATGTATGTTGAGGAGATGGTAGAGTCGATGGAATTAGGGATCTAGGTATTCATTTGGGGAGCCATAAAATCCAAACTAAGGGTGTACTCAAGCTCATAGTACGATTTTTCAAAACTTTCTATACTTCTCATCCTCTCATTCTTCTTTCTAAACTTTGAGTTGATGACTCCTTGCACGCACATCCTTCCGCTTTCCATAGCAAGTCGTAGCTTGTATCATCCTTTGTTGGCATTAATATTATTGACATAGTGAAGCTCCCTGATCCATAGAGATACCAAAACCTCTTCGGGGGAATAAGTTGCATGTCTACTAAGGACGGCACATGGGTAGGATAAGCACCATGAAACAAAGTATGTTATTTTTCAATAAAGTTGCATAAAAAGCCTTGAAAATTTCAAATTCTGAATTCTCTAATCTCCTTCTTCAAAAAGGCTTGCAGCAAGTAGAATTAGGATGAATAAAGTAGAATTAGAATGAAAGAAAAAAATGCAAAAATAGAATTAGGAGGAAAGGAAAAAAAAAGTAGAATTATAATGGTAAGCTACCTCCCATGTGTTTTAGCCGACTCTATTTATAGCCACTATGTATATAAGGATGATACTTGTTTCTACTTTTTGTGCTCTTATCATTCATATCCATAGTGCAAGGAGGAAGCGACGATTGGTTTGGTATGATGAATTTCTCCTAATTATGTATATTCTATTAGTATGTAGAGCAAGAGCATTCTTAGTTTATTTGGTGGATTAAAGTGTTTGCTGGAGAAATGCCTTGATCTTGAGTTTATAGTACATTACTTTCTTCTTAGCATCATTTAAGGTAGAACATTCATTTCAGATTCTATCAATGCTCAACCCATGGCTTTCTAAGCTTGTTAGTCCTATTTCATACTTTTTCTCTTTCCATTGCTAAGGGACTAGCAATGATTTAAGTTGGGGGGTGTGATAACATGCATTTATAACTTGAATTCTTACCCTAATTAACTCATATTCATGCTTATTTTATGTGAATATGATGCATGTTATCATACTTTTTAGGAATTTTCTCCATTGCCATGTCATTTTACTAAAGTTGATATTTATGCATAAATTAGGGATAATTTCATGCTTAATAGATAATTAATCTTTTGTTTAAATTAATAGAAGTTAATATCTGTTATTGAATGAGTTTTAACTTTGGTAAATGTTTGGAAGGATGATTTTATGAAGAATTTATGATTTAAAATGTTTAATGAGAAATGATTTAAGTAAATTGTAATTCATCTTGATTTCTTCTTTCAAAATATATTTTAAATGATATGATATTAAAAAGAAAAGAATTTGTGATCCAATGGAGAAAATTTGAGATTAAAAGGAGTTGTATTTTTAAAAATATGAATTTCTGAAGTTTTAGTCTTTTTTCGATTTTTATTTGAATTTTAAAGTGATTTTTCGATTAATTTCCTTGTTAAAATCGCAAAAAGGGGGGTATTTTGGTCCACAGGCCCCCGACTGCTGACGTGGTGAGGCAGTTCCGTGGCGAGACGGTGACGTGGCACGCGGGACCTCCGGCGGATGCGAAGTGGCACTGAGGCCACTTGGCAGGGCCGCAGGTGGCCCACGTGTGGCGCATGAAGGACACGTGTACACGTGTCACAGGCGTAATAGATATAATATAAGCCTATTCTTAGAACTTGCTAACGATATAATGTGCGTCCCTATTTAAGCGCAAGCTTTCCAGCTATTTCCTCCGTGTGGGACTATGTTCCCACACGGTTTCTGTTTTGCAGGACGCGTGGCAATGCGAGGAACGTCGGATGCGGGCGGAACGGCTGAGATCGCGTGGACCCGAGTCCACGTGATCACCGATCAAAGCACGTGCGTGAATAGATCGCTTAAGTGACGCGATCAACGCGCTTACCTGACGCCACGTGGCGACGCGAGGAGCGTCGGATCGTCGTCAAAAAGAGAAGCCGCTTCATCGTGATCTAGCCGTCCATTCTTCTGACGTTTCATCGGACGGCGGTGGAACATCGTGGAAGAACACGATCTCAGACCGATCGAGCCGCGATCCAGGAGATTATGGCGCGGGATCGGCGGGGATTCGTCTCATATTGATCGGCAAGCGATCGACGAAGCACGAGCGTCATGATTGACGCCCGATCGCGACCGAATCGTGGCGCAATCGGGCGAAAATCGGGGTCTCCTTGAGACCAAATTGAAGCTAAATCCAAGCAAATTTTTCGCAGAATTGAAGCCACGACGCCGCATCCAAAGACTCGTTCCCACGACGCCTTCAAACGACGCCCACGACCGCTTCCAATGGCCACGATTTCGGGCCTAATTCCCTCTTTAAAAGCATGTATTTCCCCTCTCTTGTTCTTCAACTTTTGATCGATTCGTGAAGGCAATTAAGCAAATTTCAAGGAAGATCTCTAGTTCATCGTGATCCCCCCGCGTATAGACTCGATTGCGACGCAATTGGAACGGGATTGATCGCTAATTCCTCTTTGATTTCATCGAATTTTCCCCTTGAATTTCGAAAGTCCGCGAGGAGGAATCCGAGCAAATTCGCTTCAATCCACGAGAATTGAAGCCCAATTCTTGCAGCAATCGGGTTAGTAGTGAGATTCGATCGATTATCAGGAGGTAATTTGAGTTTTTATTAGATTTAGAAGTTTAATTTTGCAAATTAGTTCATAGTGTTCTTCATTTTCCCCAAATTTCGGTCTAAAATTTTGCTGATTTTGAAAATACGATATCTCTCTGATTATAATTCCAAATAATTTGATTTTAGTTTCATTGGATTACTCTTTTCATCAGCTTTCCGTGGATAGAAAATTCATCAAATTCTGAGTTCATTTGGCCCTTCAATTTGACATTTGACCAAGGACAGTTCATCTTTCAACAGAAGTCAAACGTTGACTTTCGGGGTCAATTACTTTTTATTGACAAATTAGAACTTGATAATTTCGGTCTTGTTGTATTCCTCTGGTTCTTAGATTTCGATTGACATATAAATTGCAAGATTTGGATTTCATTTGGGCATTCAATTTGGAGATTTCCTCTGAGGTGTTAATTTCGGGGATTTTCTAATCATTTATCTTCAATAATTCAGAATAAATCCATTTCTTATCCAAAAATTACGAAATATATATTAATAAATTTCATTTTCTCTCTTGTTTCTAAATATCTACTTTTCGTAATCTTCTAGCTCTGTTTGATTCTCTGATTTTGGAGAACATCTAGTGCTGGTCAAAGTCAATGCTTTGACTTTGACTTTTCTTTGTCAAATCCGAGATTTCAATTCTTAAAAATTCTGATTTACCTTATTTATATCATTCCCATATCTTTTATCTTATTTTCTCTTATTTAATACTCCTTTTAAACCTAAGTTTGACCAAGTCAACTCTTTGATTAAAGTCAACCGTGCTCTCTGTGGATCGACCCGATACTTTCCCAATACTTGATTATTTTATCTTGTCTTTGTGAGTTGGGTTTCATAAATTTTTTTTGACCATCATCTTTGTGTTTTAACGACGCACGAAAATGACACGTCACCTGTCTCTACTTAGGTTAGGAGTTCAACCAAGTGTCTCAGGTCCCTTCACCCCTATTGGATCGGGCCGACTACCCCATCCCCTAGACTATCGCACTTCATTGATCAGGTACGTGGCTTCACACCATGTCCTGCATCAATTATCTTCATATGAATTTACGTAGTAACTTCAACATTGAATTTAGTGAAGAACTTGTGGCTGGAGAAAATGAGCTAAGGCCACCCTATCCACTTAAATAAGTGAGAAAGAGAACCCTCATGCCTTTGCCTTGGTCCTTCACATGAACACCAGTACGACCATGGAGATAAGATTAAATCACATTCATGTTTAATCATAGAGTACTATGCTCAAAATAACCTAAGAGAGGTAACTTTCTCTTCATCGCAACAATAATTTCTCTTAATCTTCTTCTTATCGGATCCAACATAATTTGGTATTACGTTCTTCATAAATCTGCTTTGTAACGCTGTCAATATTGGATGTAGGGAAGAACTCCTGGTCAATGGTTGGGTATGAGACGTGATAAGCCCTTAAAATTTTGATAAAAATATAGAACACATCAAAAGAGATTGAATCAAGCATTCAAAAAAAAGGCACCAATAATTGATGATCCAATCATCAAGAATAGGTCAAAATCCAAAAAAGGTTCACCAAACGTGTTCCTTGAAGTTGTTAAGATGTCTAGCCTCTAGTGGTATCCACACGTTCTCTAGACACTTAGATCTCCTCTTTAAATTCTTCACTAAAAAATAATGAGAAGAAAAGGGAGAGTTTGCATCCAGGCTTGCATAAACACCCTAAGGTGTGGTCATTCTCCCTTTATTTATAGACTTTAGGTACATGAATTTTGATGTAGGATATTTTAGAAGTGAAGAGATGCAAGAAGATAATGATGTAAATATAGAAATATGAAGGAGAAATGAGTGAAATATAATATGAGTATCTATTGATGGCAATTATGGAATAATCCTACAAATGTATGAGAACCTATGAATGACATCATAAGGGATGTAAGTATGAATCAGTGGAGGTATGGAGAGGATAATTAGGGAAGATGAATATAGGAATAATGATAAGGATGATGGTTGTGAGGATAAAGAAGGATGAATTATAGGAAGATATGATTTATATAAAGAAGAGGAATAGTCCTAATATAATTATAGAATGTGGAGGAGATTTTAGAAGAGATAATGCGGATGATTAAGCTATATATTTGAGAATATAGGAAGAGGATAATGCGTTTAGGTGAATGAGATGGTAAGGAGAAGGATCGAGTGTATGAAGAGAAGGAGAATGGATGAGATAAGATTCCAGTTTATGGGGAAAGGAATATGGATAATGAGAGGAGAATTAAGAGAGGAAAGGAGGATAATTAGGGTTATCTATTCTAGGATAATCTTGGATAGTATTGAAAAGAGAGAGGGTAGATATGATTAGGAGAGAATAATGTTGGACTTATGAAATAGTATATATGAACTATCATACACGATAAGAGAGAAGAGGATCAGTACCTTATTTGGATGTGAAAATGATGCCCTTGAAATCGCCAAATGATAGAAGTTTTTCTCTATTAATCTCAGAGAGGAAATGGATAAAAGCGACAGAATGGGAGGGAAAAAAGAAAGGAAGATAGAACGTTTGGAGTGAGAGGATGCGGGAGAGGCACAGGAAACTACAAGAACACAGACGTTTCCAAAAGGAAAACAATCTCATTTCAATGCAACAACTACGTTTTTCGATTTACATCAGTCCTCTTAAAGAAGGAAGAGAATGGCATTGAAACGAGAAGACGCATAATGGCGGTTGTCCGTGATGGATATTATGTAGCCTATAAGCCAATCACACTTTCATGTATCTTGTTTATGTTCATTGAAATGAAAGTTATTCATTGTCATTCTTTTGTGATGTTTTGTAATGAAGTCCATGAGCATGTGCAATGACAAAGTGAATTATGATGAGATCATAATATAGTGATCGCTAGTCTTTAAACATATGTTCTAAATATTCCTATTCGTAGGATATTCGAGAAGGACGTCGAATTATCCGGAAAGAATAGCACTCTCTAATCTATCTCATATGATGAGTATAGCTGATCCTATAGACATCGGTGTGGAGACACTAAGGATAGATAGTGGGTGCTCTTTGGAGAAAGAGTTCACTGAATTGATCCGTATGAATCCTTGAATGGTATTATACCTAACTATCAATCAGGTTGGTTCATGTCATGGTTGTGTATGTGATCCTTTGACTTGAGACACCAAAGATATCTTGTGGATGGATGATCGTGTTTTGATTATGACTTACGAATCCCTAGCCACGGGATATGTAAAACGTCATATATTGGATACGACATGAAGTCCACGAAGATGATTGTGTGGTCAAGATGGGATCATCCACCACCCTCGATATTTGAGGATAGTAACTCAAAGGAATGAGATGCGATTAAATCCTTTGCCAAGGTAGTAGAAATATCGAAGAAGGAGTTCTCCATGCTTTCTACACGCATCAGTACTAACCTGAGTGACCGATTAGGGTTTGATAGTTGACCATACCCTAAGTCATTCATGAGTCTAATGTGGATGAAGGATTAAACATACATGGTAATCGATAACGGAAAGGATCCATAAGTGAGTTCTTACATACTCCATATCTCCTAGAGTACGTGGTGTAGCTTGGCACCCAACGGGCTGGCAACTCAACCTATCCATCGGGTTAAATCGATCCTTAATTAATTAATCTATATGTGGATGTGGATAATTAATTAAGGTTGACCAATAAGGTGTTATTTGGTCTATAGAGTTATTAACTAGTGAGATATATGGACCTAGAGGGTCACACACATAAGGTTTATGGATGTTGGTGGATATAGACATAATTATGAGGGTTTTTATGAAAAAACCTCATGTCAAATGTCTATACATAGGGGGAGAACGACCACCACTGAAGGTGCACATGCAAGCCTTGTGGGAATTCTCTCCTTTCTTCTCTTTCTCTTTTGCTGAAGAGCTTTGAAGAAGAGATCCAACCATCCGGAGACCGTGTGAATACCGCTAGAGGCTAGACACTTGAATAGCTTCAAGAACTCCTTCAATGAAACCTATAAGTATGTTTTCTCATCCATACTAGATGATAGGATCATCTGTTCTTGGTGGGTTGGTATTTTGAATGTTTGATTCAATATTTTCCCCTGGATTTGATTTTTTGATCAAAATTTTGTAAAGTTTTCGACCTAAGATCCCATCAGTGGTATCATAGCTTGGTTCTACTCGTCGAGAGCTTTCCAATGAGCCCAAAAACGTCCAAAACAGACAAGAAATGAGGAAGATATGAAGGTTTCAATTTTTGAAATCTTTTAATCTCATTTTGGTGGCGGCGCCGCCATGGTCGCCAGAATCCAATGGTGGCGCCACAAGGAGCCCTGGTCAACATTGTGGGTTGACCTGGGTGGTGGGTCCCACATGGAGGTGTGGGCCATGGTGAAACGGGCGGTTTGACCGAATAGTGGGCCCCACGATCCGGTTTGCGTGCCACGTGGATGACATGGCAATCGGGTCGAGAGTTGACCCAGTCAACATGGGCCACGTGGCTGACGTGGTGATCCGAGTCAACCCGAACTGGTCTGAGTCAACTCAGACCAGTTCGAGTCAACTCAGACCGAACTGGGTCCAACAAATTTATTTTTGTGGGAGCTGGGATTCGAACCCAGGTTTCCCCTAATGGGCCCAACCCCCTGACCAGCTGGGCTACACACTCTTTCTGACTCAGGCCAGCTTATTGAAGATGAGGAACTAAGAACGAGTTTCTGACACAAGGCCGGGGTAGAGGAACCGTTTAGTTTGGTAGAGTCGCTCCAAGACTACTCACGAATCTATTCCCGTCAAGTAACAAGGGTACGCTCGGACCGAACTCGGTGGTTGGTGAGTCAGCTCCGAGCCACATGAGCATCGGGGATCGAAGTATGATCAGATATTACAAATGTTTTAAGTCTCATGAGATGAGTGCTCAACAGTATATTGTGATTGGTGGAGTTGCTCCAGGTCATAATATAGTTGTTGAGATTCTGATCCCCACTAGGAGATTGTCGGTTTTCCCTTTTCATGCAAGTGAGGGTTTTGTGAATTGTTTAATTTTAGGGGGAGCACTATTTTCAAGGAACACAATATCTGCAAACAATTAATTATTAATTCTTATTCATCTCCTACACGCAAAGATGTCGTCGACTAACCCTCTAGTGAATATTGTCGATGGGAACCTTTAGAAGGAAAAGCCCCAAGTCCTCTTTGTTGGTGGGACCAATAGAAAGAGGAAGGTAGCCTTTACCTCAAAAAGGGGTAAAGGGAAAAAACAAGTGAAAGCAACTTTGACAAAGAAGGACGGCGATGACAAGAAAACGTGTTTCCACTGTGGCGTGAAAGGACATTGGAAGAGGAACTGCAAAAAGTACCTCAATGAGAAAGCTCAGCGGAAGCATGGTGATGCTCTAGGTATCTATATGATAGATACTTATTTGTCTTATAGAGATTCTGCATCTTGGGTATTAGATACTGGATGTACTTCTCACATTTGCAATGATTCGCAGAGGCTGACAAGTAAGCGAAAGCTGAAAAAGGGCGAGGTGGAACTAAGGATGGGAAACGGTGCAAGAGTTTCTGCTGTGGCGCTAGGGGTTGTGAACCTCAAGCTACCATCCGTAAATCATCTTTCTTTAGAAGAATGTCATTATGTTCCTAGTATAGTTAAGAACATCATTTCAGTTTCTTGTTTGGACAAGATGTGATATACCTTGATTATTAAGGACAAGTATTGTTCTATTTACTTGGGAAGTAAATTGGTTGTTACGGCACCATTAGTCAATGGTTTATATCTTATTGATGTTTCTTCTTATAATCTCCAAATGGATGTTGCTCTTAAGAAGAGTAAACATGGTGTGAGCGAATCCTACTTATGGCATTGTAGACTTGGGCTTGTTGGTGATAGAAGATTACAGAAGTTGCATAAAGATGCATACTTGGGAGCATTTGATTATGAATCATTTGCAACTTGTAAATCTTGAATTATGGGTAAATTACCCAAATCTCCATTCTCAGGGATTGGAGAACGAGCAAAGGGTATCTTGGAGTTAATACATGCTGATGTATGTCATCCGATGCCTGTCCAAGCCAGTGGCAATTTCTACTTCATCACATTTACTTATAATTTCTCTAGGTATGGATGGGTATACCTTATGAGGTATAATTCCGAAGCCTTTGAGAAATTCAAAGAGTTTAAGAATGAAGTGGAGAAATAATCTGGAAAGAGTATCAAGACTCTTCGATCAGATCGAGGAGGTGAATACTTAAGTACAGAGTTCATATTGTTTCTTAAGGATAATGGTATCCTAGCTCAATTGACTCCTCCTTACACACCTCAGATGAATGGTGTTTCAGAGAGGAGAAATCGTACCTTGTTGGACATGGTGTGATCAATCATGAGTTTCTCGAAACTTTCAATATCCCTTGGGGGTTATGTGCTTGAGACTGCAGCGCGTGTCCTTAAGGTCTTACCTAGCAAATCTGTAGCTTCTACTCCATATGAGATATGGAAAGGAAAGAAGCCGGACTTTTCTTACTTTTGAGTATGGGGTTGTCCTGCTCATGTTAAGAAACATGATACTGATAAGCTAGAATCAAGGACTGAGTTTTGTTGATTTGTGGGATATCCGAAAGAAACATCTTTATACTACTTTTACCGCTCTGAGGAACAATCGATATTTGTTGCAAAAAGGGTTGTCTTCTTGGAAGACGAGTATCTCTTGAGAAGAGATAGTGGGAGTAAAGTAGTGCTGGAAGAAGTTCTACATCCAAACACAACTGCTACCTCATTAGATGATAACTCAGTCCCCGAAAATCTTCAAGTACACACAGAGGCACTGCGTAGGACTGGTAGAATATTGAGACAACCAGATGGATATGTAGGACATATTGTGACGGATGATGTCGATACTCTCCACTTAAAGGATAGTGATCCTTGAACCTACAATGAAGCGGTAAATGATTCCAACTCTAAGAAATGGCGAGAAGCAATGGATTCAGAGATCTAGTCCATGCATCAAAACCAAGTATGGTACTTGGTCGACCCTCTTGAGGGTATGGTACCCATCGGGTGTAGGTAGATCTTCAAGAAGAAGATCGGTGCTGATGGACAGATTGACACCTTCAAGGCAAGGTTGATGGCAAAGGGTTATCGTCAAAGACAAGGAGTTGACTATGACGAAACCTTCTCACCAATTGCTATGATTAAGTCAATTAAGATTCTTCTCGCCATAGCTGCACACTATGATTACGAGGTCTGGCAAATGGATGTGAAAACTGCCTTCCACAATCGAAACCTTGAGGAAGAGGTGTATATGATACAACCTGAGGGTTATACATCCAAAGAGTTTCCAGAAAAGGTGTGCAGGTTGTAGAGATCCATTTATGGATTGAAGCAAGCATCTAGGATTTGGAATATGAGATTTGATGAGGCGATCAAATCATATGACTTCATTAAGACTGAAGACGAACCTTGTGTGTACAAGAAGATCAGTGGGAGCACGATCACTTTTCTTGTCCTTTATGTGGATGACATCTTACTCATTGGGAATGATGTAGGTATGTTATCATCAGTGAAGGCATGGCTTTCAAAGAACTTCTCCATGAAGGATTTGGGAGAAGCAACCTACGTATTGGGAATACGTATCTATAGAGATAGATCGAAGAGGTTGCTTAGCTTATCCCAATCCATGTACATAGACACCATTATGAAAAGGTTTGGCATGGAGAACTCCAAGAGAGGTTTCATACCAATGAGACATGGAGTTCAAACATCTAAGGAGCATTTTCCTAAGACTCCTGAAGATAGAGCATTGATGGAGAAGATCCCGTATGCCTCGGCAATTGGATCCATCATGTACGCTATGCTATGTACAAGACCAGATGTGGCATTTGCTCTAAGTGTTACGAGCATATTTCAGGCTAACCCAGGTGAGAGTCATTGGGAAGCCGTGAAATGCATCCTAAGCAACTTGAGAAGGACTAAAGATTTATTTCTGGTCTATGGGGGGGAGGAGCTTAAGCTCAAAGGTTACACTGACTCAAGTTCTCAGTCAGATCCAGATGATAGTAGATCTACATCTGGATTCTTGTTCACTTTAAATGGGGGAGCAGTGTCTTGGAAAAGTTCCAAGCAGCCCACCACTGCAGATTCGACGACATAGACTGAGTATATTGCCGCAATTCATGCCGCCAAGAAAGCAGTTTGGTTGAAGAAGTTCATCACATACCTTGGCGTTGTCCTTACGATCTCAGGACCCTATTCCATTATTGTGTGATAAAAATGGTGCAATAGCACAAGCAAAAGAGCCAAGGTCTCATCAGAAGTCTAAGCACATTCGAAGCCGCTTTCACTTGATTAGGGAGATCGTCGCCAGAGGAGATGTAGTGGTGGAAAGAGTTCCATCGACTGACAATGTTGCAGATCTACTGACTAAGCCTTTAGCTCAAGAAGTCTTTGAGTGTCATTGCACAACTATGGGGTTGTTGCACAAGAGCAATTGGCTCTAGTCCAAGTGGGAGATTGATGGATATTATGTGGCCTATAAGCCAATCACACTTTCATGTATCTTTTTTATGTTCATTGAAATGAAATTTATTCATTGTCATTCTTGTGTGATGATTGCAATGAAGTCCATGAGTATGTGCAATGACAAAGTGAATTATGATGAGATCATGATATAGTGATCACTAGTCTTTAAACATATGTTCTAAACATTCCTATTCGTAGGATATTCGAGAAGGACGTCGAATTATTCAGAAAGAATAGCACTATCTAATCTATCTCATATGATGAGTATGGCTGATCCTATAGCCATCGGTGTGGAGACACTAAGGATAGATAGTGGGTGCTCTTTGGAGAAAGAGTTCACTGAATTGATCCGTATGAATCTCTGAATGGTATTATACCTAACTGTCAAAGAGGTATTCATGTCATGGTTGTGTTTGTGGTCCTTTGACTTGAGACACCAAAGATATCTTGTGGATGGATGATTGTGTTTTGATTATGACTTACGAATCCCTAGCCACGGGATATCTAAAACGTCATATATTGGATACGACATGAAGTCCACGAAGATGATTGTATGGTTAAGATAGGATCATCCGTCCTTGTTGTTCGAATATATTGACCTAAAGAATGAGATGCGATGAAATCCTTGGCTAAGGTAATAAAAATATCACAGAAAAGGGTTCCCAATGATTTCTTACACACATCAGTACTAAATTGAGTAACCGATTAGGGTTTGACATTTTATCATATCCTAAGTCATTCATGAGTTTCATGTAGATGAAGGACTATACATATATAGTAATGGATGACATAAAGGTTCCATAAGGGAGTTCTTACATACTCCATATTTCTTAGAGTACATGGTGTGGTTTGGCTCTCAACAGGCTGTCAATTCAATCTATCAATTGGGTTAAATAGATCCTTGATTAATTGATCTATATGCTGATTTGGATAATTAACTAAGGTTGACCAACAAGATGTTATTTGGTCGAACTACAGAGAACACAGTTGACTTTTTATCGAAAACTTGACTTAGTCAAACTTAAGTCTAATTGGGGCTTTTAAGAAATGAAAGTGATATGTTATTAATGAAAATAATATTAATATATGAGAGAAGATATTTTCAAAATTATAGATAATATTTGAAGAAGAAAAGTCAAAAGTCAAGGTCAAAGCATTGATTTTGACTAGACTTTGACTTTCTGTAAAATCTGAAGGGAAAAAGGTTAGAAAATATTACGAACATTATATTTTTAGAAACTAGAGAGAAAATGGAAAATTTTGATATAAAACTCGTTATTTTAGTCAATTTTATGTAATGGAGTAGTAGATAGTTGTTTAGTTATTTGTTAACATTCACTAAGATTAATTAAATTAATCTATATTATAATTATAAAACTAAATATAAATATAGAAAATAATATAATAATATAAATATAATAATAATAGAACTAAACTAAATAATATACATTAATTAGAGAACTCTATATATTCTAATAACAAAAAACACTATTACTTAAATATTAATTAAGTATTATATAAATAAAATTAAATATAATTTATAATTAATTTAAATGAGACTATTAGAGAATTCACTCTATAATAACTCTATTGGAGTTTAGAGTAATATAGTAATATACTATTATATATATTAATCTAATTCTATTAATAAAATAATATAATTTTAATAATGTATTATTAAATAAAAATAATGTAAATAAATATAAATAATAGAAAAAAAACTATAAAGAATTAAAATCAAATATAAATTTGAATTAAACATTCGAGATTATGCATGATTGTACATGAAAATATTCTTTTTGGCTCTTTCTTTAGCCCTATGTCTCTTATCCCCAGGAGGTCTTCCTCCACTTGCAGGTTTTCTCGGAAAACTCCATCTATTTTGGCATGGATGGCACGAAGGCCTTTATTTCTTGGTTTCAATAAGACTCCTTACGAGCATTGTTTCTATCTACTATTATCTAAAAATAATCAAGTTATGAATGACTAGACGAAACGAAGAAATAACCCCTCACATGCGAAATTATAGATAATCCCTTTTATATCGAATTGTATCGAACAATTATATCGAATTTTCCAAATCTTGCAATTCAATTATGAATAGAAATCTTACGATTAGAGGATTTCATAGAAATCAAAATTGTCGAATTTCACCTTGTAAATTAGGAGTAATTGCCCTCTAAAGTCAACGCCCAAATTCGGATTGAAAATGAATAGCAGTTGGTCAGAACGTTAAATTGAAGAGCCAAAAGTTCATGAAATTTTATGAATCCATAGAAATCTGATGAAACAATAAATCCAATGAAACCAAAATTGAATGATTTGGACTTAACACCAGGGAGAAATCCTTGTTAAAAAATCAGCAAAAATCTGTGATCAAATTTGGGCGAAATGATAAAAAATTTTATTTCTAGACTCTAATTACCTATCTAAATCTAATCTAAACTACCTAAATTGCAAGAATTACGAAGGAATCACACTACTAACCCAATTGACGCGAAGATTGTGCTTCAAATCGCTTCGATTGAAGAGTATTTATCATGTTTCTTCTTTGACATGCGTTCGGCGTTCAAGGGGAAAATCCAATCGCTTCTCCCAAAGATTCGTGATTAATCTTGCCTCAATATAGTCACAATTGCGTCTAGAATGCAAGGGAATCATGAAGAACTTGAGATTTCCCTCTAAAAGTGCTTAACTTCTTCACGTTTCAATCAAAAGTTACGTTTGAAGAAAGAGGGAACATGGATTTATAGAGATTTCATCGCAAAAAATCTCCACCATCCGATTCGCTGAAGATCATTTGGACAATCGCGATGGTGCCATGTTGGGCGAAATAGGTGGACCATGACCCCCCAAAGCGGATTCCACTCCTCCTTGATTTCGGCCGTCCAATCCTCATCGGAGTTTCCTTACACGGCCACGTGTCACTCTATGATTCGTCGAGTGTGCGCTTAAATCGCAACTATCGGATTTCATTGATGAGATCGACGGCTGCAAAATAGTCATGCGTTGATTGTGATTAGGTGGACCGAAGTCCACGAGATCTACGTGCGATATTCCACATGCTTTGATCCAAAGCATCTCGGGCTGCCACGTCACCTGCAAAAGAAGCACATAATCCCACATGGAGAAAATTAAGTGAGATAAATGGGTATAAAAGGTAAATCGCGTATAAGCGTTTGTGTCGCCCAAATGGGCCCATAATCCTATGCCTTCTGTGGGCCCACACACAATATTAGCCCGACTCTCATCGCACCACGTAGGCGTCCACGTGGTCTACGTGGGCTAGCAGGCCTCCGCCACGTGTCAGTGTCGCACCATGTCAGCTTCACGCGTCCCGTGCATATATAAAACCCTTTTTTGTGATTTTTTATAGAAATAAATTCCAAAAAATACCTGAAAAATCAAAATAAAATCCAAAAAACTCTATAAAATTCAGAAATTCATAACTTTATTTCTAGAACTCCTTTTTTACTAGAATTTTCTCCAATGGATCACAAATTTCTTCTTCTTTAATACCATCCACACAAAATATAAATCCAAACAAGAAAATAGGATGAATTCATAATAATATTAAATCAACCCTTTGGAATTCTATTTTGATTCATCCCCTCATTCTCTTCTTGTAATTTATTCTTTAATATCATTAAGTAAAGTCAAAATAAATCAAGGAAAATGGTCAATTTCTAATTATTTTACCTTTCAAAAGGTCAAACATCAATAAAACACATAATTAACCCTAAATAATGCAAAAATGTAGACTTTAGTAAAATAACATGACAATGGAGAAAATTCATAAAATTATGGTAACATGAATTATAATTACATAAAATAAGCAAGAATATTTGTTAAATGTGATAAGAATTCAAATTAAATGTGCATGCTATCAGGTCACAAAGATAAAGTCTATAGATCTTCCTAGATATAGACATAATTATAAGGGTTATTATGAAAAATCCACATACCAAATGTCTATCAATAGGGAGAGAACAACCAAAACTTAAGGTACCCATGGAAGCCTTGTGGGAATGCTCTCTTTTCTTTTCTTTCTCTCTTGGTGAAGAGCTTTGAAAAAGAGATCCAACCATTCGAAGATCATGCAGATTCCGATACAGGCTAGACACTTCAATAGCTTCAAGAACTCTCATAACATACAAATTCTTCATGAAAATATATAATTATTAAAACAAATTAAGTCATAAAACATTCCATTCTAATGCATGTTATCGTATTTTTGAGTGATTGTCTATCATTCTATGAAAAAGTCATTATAATATCAAAATGCATTTATTTAGGGTTAATTATGATAAATGAAGAAGAATATTTTCAAGATTAGATTATCCCCATCTTTACTTGATATTATAATTAGTTTTTAATGCTAAATAATAAGATATCACTTTATATATACTCATGTAATTTTTTAAGTTTTTAATTCTAAAGGAAATGAGTGTATTTTTCAAATTTAATCTCTTTTTATTTATTAAATTTGACTTTTTAGAATGATATATATTTTAATTTCTGATCCAATAAAATAAATTTGGATTGATTTGGAGTTGTACTTTAAAAGATATAAATTTTCTAATTTTTAGACATTTTTTTAGATTTTTTCTAAATTTTTCTGAGTTTTTAATAAATTTAATTCGATTTATTATGAATTAAACTCACTTAAAATATTTATTTTATTGTGTGCTGACGTGGCAAATGATGTGGTGCGCACGAAAAAGCGGTGTCACATGGCGACATGTGAGACCGCCACGTGTCACCTAGTGTACATGTGCGACCGTGTGTGAGTGCACGTGTGTGCGCGGGTGCGCACGTGTGCGCATGTGTGTATGTGAATAAGGATAAAGCACGGTGTTAAGGATTTTCACCAACTCCTCATTCACATGCACCTTATATACCCACACGTTTTCTTGATTTTATTCATGTGGAACTTTGTTTTGTTTTAAAACGCGCGCAGGTGACGTGGCGTCACGAGGAGCGTCCGATTCACACATTAAATATGAATTGTCAATCGTCACTTAAACCAGGGGGTACGCGGCGCAATTTTATTTATCAGTGAATCATAAATAGAATGATTTAGTTTCTTTCGTCGATCTCAGGAGTTATAACAGCTGAGATTAAAATCAACGAAAACGCATTTGAAGCCTCAAATCAAGATCCAACGAATGGCCTTTCAGGCATTACTTTTAAAGTGTGCGACTTGCCAAAATCTCGACGATCCATTAACAATCCAAAGGCCATGACTTAACCGTAATGATTTGCACTCTTGCGTTTCATCAGAGCCGTTGATCGAAGATCAAACGCTTCATCCGATGGTTACACCCAATTTGCCTTATAAATTGAGATGTTCATTGATATTGTAAATCATTCTTGGGTTCTTCAAGTAATCAATCTGTCTAGACACCAAATACCTTAAATCTCTTGCTTCCAATCGCTTTTAGATCAATTTCCCCATCCACGAAGTATTTGAAAGTGAGATTTTTTTGACAGAATAAGAAGAAATCGACTCTTGAACGCTAAAGATCGTTTTCGAATTCGCAAATGAAAAGCCTTTGATCCAACGAGGAATTGGATGAGTTCAAGGGCTATCTTGGGTTAGAATTTGAGTTTTTGTCCTAATCTTTCTTCTTATAACATTAGATTTCAATTTCGAATAATAGATTTAGTCAATTTCAATGTCAATTTTGGTTTTTTGCAAATCTCGTTTTTAGAAATTTCTTTCTACTTCGCTGGTTGATTTCTTTACGAATCTTGATCAAAATTTTATGATTTTTGATTCCTAGATTTGCCATCGAGTCTTCTTTCCAAATCTATAAATTTCTCTTATTTTTCACCACTTTTCGTCATCCGATTTGATTGAATTTCAAAAGATATCTCAAAAATCCGTTATTCTTCGTGGATTTGACCCTTATTCACCACTATGCTATGCAATTCATGATTAATCTCTTAAATTGGTGAGTTTGATATTTAATTTTGACACAAATTTGGGTGTATTCAATGACCACACAAATTTGTTTTGTCAAACTCCGTGAAGGAAACCTTGTAAGCATATTTTCTCATACATAATAGATGATAATATCATCTTTTCTTGGTGCCTCAATGTTTCGAATATCCGATTTAATATATTTTATTGCATTCAATCTTTTGAATGAATTTTTTTATGGCTTATCGACCTCAAAAACGAAGACATCATATGAAAACCATTGAGACCATAGAGATAATTTGCGATTATATTTGTGTGCAGTCATAGACGCATACTTTTAGAATCAACCAAAAGAGCTTATAATAGTTATGATTCAGATTATAAAAATTTGTGATAATGATTATCTATAAATAAATACTCTTTTCCTCATTCTTAAAGTTCTAGCTAAGTCAATCAAAGTCTGACTTTTCCACAACCATAGTTCAGTAAGGCCTAACTTGCCCTACAGACATATACCTTTGACAGTCCCAACTATGGCTCATGGGATTTTGGCTAGCCTACTTCAACACCCAATATACCATGGAACATGGTATAATGCTCATAATGTCCTCTAACTAAAGTATCATTCTAAAAAAGAACTATTTTGATTGATTCAACAATCTCATTATCAATTGACCCTTTTTTATCATTATTAGTTTAGGATATTACTAATCAAATTGTATCTCAAGCCTGAGTGCTTAATTTTTTTTGGTGAAATACAAGAATAGTTTGTGTCCATTAAAGGTCACCAACTTGAATAAACTCTTCTCTTACCCTACATGTCATCCTTTATGGGTAGGGCTTCTCCATTAACCTTCTTTACATCATCACTGTAGCTCGTAAAAGATGGAGGATTTGTTTGGGGCACAAAAATGTTCATGGAATATATATGGATACTTTTCAGATAATTCATCTACTTGCCTTTTGATTTTCTTGGTAGTTGTAATTAGTCTTATTTTTTGTAGTATCATACACTTGGACATCCTTATTTTCATAAACTTTAATAATTGTCACTTTAATTATCGCTTTTGGAGTTTATGTGTGAGTCTTGTCAACTAGGTAAATATCATACCTACCCTCACTACCACTTTGTTCCATTATTTCACCCATTTGACCTTGTGCATTGTGTTGTTTGGGGACCCTCCTACATGGCTTCTCCATCTAGAAATATTTCCAATATTGGATTTTTGATAAGTACACTCGGGTTAGCTTGGTTTCTCTCCTCACAAATCCTTTGCAAAGACAATGTTCTCGAAAACTTCATCCTAGAGAGACTGAACATACATTTTGTTTCAATTATGGCCTATCCATCAGACCATATGTCCCTACACCTCCTCAAGAATGGAATTTCGGAATAGAAATATCATCATTTAGTTGACATGACTTGCACATTTCTGATTAAGATACATGGTGCTCATCATCTCTAGGTACATGCTGCCTTAAGCACCACTTACCTCAATAATCACCTTCCATTTTCTGCTCAAATGCCTTTACCCCAATGTCCACCTTCATTTGTGGATAAAACTAGTACTCATGCCTTTGCATCTCTCATGGAAAACAAGTTTGAGTTCTATTGTGTTTTCATCAATCCTTGATCTAATCTTTGACAATTTAACAAGTACCTTCCCACTTTTTCTTCAAAATTTAACTCAAAAAACTAAAATTGTACATAGACACCCCCCCCCCTCCAAGCTCAGCTGGTTTTGACAAAAAAACTAGCTTTTCTGTAAAATTCCAAAAAAATTAAAATTATCCTTGTCATTTTTCAGCTGCACAACCAATTTTGATGAAACACATAATGTCAAACGTCGGTATTTTGATTGAGAGCATCTGACCACGAGGATTAGAGGCATTTCAAAGCTGAGAAACTGGCAAGCATGCCAGAGATCACAAATGGAGAATTATTAGAAACTGAATGAATGGTAAGATGTGAGTGATATTGGGCATAATGATGAGGATATTGTTAGCATATATGAGAAGGGAGAGTGTTGTGGTAGGCTGAAGTTGATAGTAGAGGAAGAGGTCAGTTTTGTAGTTACTGAGACTGAGATTTTGCAGATAGTGGGTAAGATTGAAGAACAAGGTCTGGGAGGAGCTTATTTCAACAAACATAGAGATTTGTGAATTCACAATTTTGATGGAGAAGATAAACTAAGCCACATGGTTGTTCCATAGAAAGATTTTCATGAAGGTCATCAAACAAAAGGGCATTTGATTTATTGAGAGGGTGAAAATGCCATAGTTGAGTTTTGGCAAGGTATAAGAGATGGCACACGATTGTCATTTTGATGATGGGAATAAAGTTATTGGCATAGTTAAAACTAGATTGCTGATAAAAATCTTTGACAGTGAGCAAGGGTTTATAAAGCTCAATTTGGTCATTGGCGCTTGAGCCAAAAGACCTATTGACAGCCTATGGCATGAAGGTGGTTGCATCAGAAGTGAGGGTCCATGATATGTTATGAATCAAGGAATTGATGAAAGAAACCATTTTGGAGCAATGGAGCGGATAAATGACATCAGGTGGTTGTTCCATAGAACTAGTGTCATGAAAATAATCATACAATAAGGCATTAGATATGTCAAGTGGGTGAACATGCCATTGTTGACTTTTGGCAAGGTATAATTCAAGACACACAATAGTCATTTATGGTAATGGGAATCAAGGTTTTGGCATAGTTAAAACCAGCTTTGGTGATATCAAATGAATTTGAAATTAAATTTCTTAACTTAACGTTAATGAATATTTAGTAATTAATCATAATTATTAGATAATTCTAAAATGGACATAAAGACATGGTATAGAGTGTATAAGATTTATCCAGTTTTGCTTCGATTCTTCCAAATAATACAAAAATATGATTAACTAATTTTATGTTATTATTTATGGTAAACAGTGTGAAATATGGTATAGTTTACTAATGAAATTGGTATGTATTACTTCCACTAGATTAACAGTACATCCAGTATAGAATGCAAAGTATGGTTACTTCTACAGATTAATCTTGGCAATGATATTGAATACCAACGAACAGTAATCAAAACCTGTCGAAAGAGCTATTCTAGAAACAGTAGCAATGGTACGTAATGATATTCCTTTGTATTAAACTAGCCCAAAAATCTGCTGGCAATAGAAAATTGTGCATTGTCATCCTGATCTTCTACCTATTATTGAGTTCCGCAGCAGAATATCAGTTGATTTATCTGTAATTCATTCCCTTCTCCATGGATTACAACCACTTGAAGGTGCAATCACTCCCCACCCTCCCAGATAAAGTAGTCAGTGTATTCCTGGAGAGTTTCAGTCGATAATTACGGGGCATTTCCGTGTTTCGTACGACCTTTTTTATGGAAGGAAACTGGGGAGTTGGCTGATCAAGATGGACAGATTTCCTGGTTCTTCAAGGTGGGTCCCCGCGTCGGATCCCACAAAGAAATACAGCAACCCCTGACCTCGTCTGTGTGGGAAAATGGACAAGTTTGAAATTGTCAGCCTCTCTTAGTCGTTTCTGATCATAACCTTTGACCAGTTGACCAACACGTTCACACATTTTTCCTCGATTAATTTTGAAATCCAAGAGGCCAACAACCATGTCCCCGCGTAGACTAATTCCAAGTCCCCACCTGTTTGCTATAAATTCGGGGGAATCGGCACGCACCCTCTAACTACCTTACATCAAGAAGCAAAAAGGAAGCAGCTGCGTAATGGCATCCCGTTGCAGAGGTATCAGAATTCCTCTCTCTCTCTCTCTCTCTCTATCCATCAATCTATCTCTCTCTCTCGCTCTATCTCTCTATCTCTCTGAAAATCTAATGTATAACTGCGTGCCTGTGAAGGTAAGAGTTCATGGCCCGAGCTGGTGGGAGCATCAGGAACAGTGGCATCGATCGTCATAAGAAGGGAGAATCCTCTGGTCAGGCCAGTGATCGTGAAGGAAGGATCTTTCGTCACCCAAGACATCCGCTGCGATAGGGTCCGGGTTTGGGTCAACAAACATGGCATCGTCATTAGGACCCCGCGAATCGGATAGATTACAACTTTTTATCCTCTTGGCCTCGCTTCAGACAAAGCTGTGGTTATTCTCGACAATATGTTAAATCGAGGCGATAAATAAAAGAGAATAAAAGATTTCATGAATTGCGTTTACTATGAAAAAGAAATGAAATAAATTGTGGCATACCTGTAGGATCTCTAATCATACTGAGAAAAAGGCCCAGCTAGGGATTTAAACTATAAAAGCATCCATTGACCGTATGTTGATGAGAATAAGAAATCACGATTCGTTGCAGGGATTTCTAGTTCATGTATCATGTCATGTTGAATACTCGTATATGAAGGCTCTATACCTTGGATTAAAATTATTAAAGACTTACACTATCGATAACAAGTGTAGTTGCGATGCACATATGCTACAAATAAAGTATTCAGATTGATAACGGCGATTAACGACCTTAAAATAGAGAAAATTGATCAACTTAATTGCAAAACGTGATGATTATTTGGGTAAAATCCGTTTAGATTTATCTGCGTTGAAGATAACTCTAGTCGTTATTAACCCAAGGAGGAAACAGTTGCTTGAACTTATCGGCAAAGCATTCATACGAAATGTCCACTGAGTGAGAGAGGTCATGATAACTTCGGAAGTTACATCCTCCATTTTAGTGCACTTTAAACGTTTATATTTTAGTGCACTTTAAATGTACATAACTTTCCAAATGCGAGATAGGAGACAGCGTAGAGCCTTCATAAGCACCCTTAAGAGTAACCTTTTATCATTTTGAAAAGCTTCCAAAGTAACAGCAGCTTCCAGATACGTCTCATAAATTTCTATCATGAACGGTTGAGTTCATTTTATGCAGTCATTACTATGACTGAAAAGAAGTTGACTGGTCATTGCTAAGATAAACTACAGGATTTGGAAGTTCGTGGGCTTTGTCTTGAGCAAATTTCTCCCACTGTAAAAGCGCCCAAATGCGTCAGCGTGCTCTAATATCACAGTTGGATCAAAAAAGATTTGGAGACAAGATTGAGGAGCAGCAGCAGATTTTGTTGTTCTTCTTGGAGAACAAAATAGAATGAGAGAAATAGAACTAGAGAGAAAGAAATCGGAGAGGAAAAATTTGGCCTCTGGAGACTTTCACGCTCAGTGAAAAAGCAATAGACGAGAAGACAGTTTTGTCCTTTCACAATCACCCGATAACATTACAGGCGATAGGGTATCATATAGAAATAAGGAAAAAGACATAGAATCTTCTAGAGTCCACAAAAAGAGCAAACTTTCAGGATTTTTCTGGAGGCACCTCCGTCTGAACATCAACAATCAGCAATCTCGTCCTTGTGAACGACGATGACCCTACATGTGGGTTATCCCTCTCGATTATCCAGGCGGCGACTATGCCCTCCTCTCCCACGAGTTCTGGCCTTGTCTAATTTGCGGTAACCACATTGGGAACAACTGTAAATCTGTAGGCGATGTACTTTCTAGATGATCATAAATAGCCCACTATCCCTACTAAAAGTGACATGGATAATAAACATAATGCTAGCAAGATACCTTGACGTTTTGTTTCTTGCCCTAAAAGTTCAAGTTTTTGGTTCAGAGAATTGAATACTGTGAATACAGATCGCGTGTCTATTTATTGACAACGATCATGAGGTCACCACTCTACAAAATGGTCAAGAGGTCTAGCAGAGTTTATGTTGTAATAACTCACCTACTTGATCCCCTTTTTGTCTTTTCTACGTTTCGTCTCATCTATGGCAATAGAGGAAAGCATTACGGGAACGTGGCCATGTCATTTTCTATTTGCCTTCCACTGAATGAGGACCGACCGTTGTTAATATTTCCTTTGCTATCTTCTTTGAAGCCTTGAAGGAACAGATTGAAGAGGTATCTTCGCGAGGGAACTTAAAGCCTTGAGTCGTTCATTCTTCACTTTTGAGGATGCCTAACATCTTTCTCTCGTATTCCAAATATCTTGTTGCCATTTTGGACGTTCCTGCGTTTGCCACATTATTTTTTTTTTAATCTTGCTCACTTTGGATCTCCTTTCTCTTGGTTAGTTATATTGTTCTTCCATATTGAATGCTCTGCTAGTTTATAAAAATTTTAACATAGCAAGTGAATGGCATGCGCTTGGCAGGGACGACCTGTATTAACGTTCTCACAGCGGCACACTCGGAGTTTTAACGAGACTTTAAGTGGAGATTTGCCTTTTCTTCGACTAACTAAACTAGAAGTCCGGTCTCGTCCATAAAACATTAGAGTAGTGAAAAACGATAGCTCCAAGTCTGAAATAAAGATCATATTAGGGGAAAATATGTATTTTCTTGACTTTAGACCAATTTATTTTCTTTTCAAACAGCCTCCTCTCTTGACTTATGACCAATCGTATTTTCTTTTCAAACAGCCTGCTTTCTTGACTTGTGATCAATCGTATTTCCTTTTCGAACAGCCTCCTCTCTTGACTTATGACCAATCCTACTTTATTGTCGGACAATCTCTTCTCTTGACTTACGACCAATCTTATTTTCTTATTCAGAATGTTTAATATTAACCATGTAAAGGAGATCGCCTTTTAGCGTTCTGAAAATTTTACGATGGATTACATCCTTGCAGGTCACTGACCTCGTTGATCCACCATCTTGCATTTTACACTCGCAGAGATAGAGGTCATCCTGCCGAACCAAAAAAATTCATCATATGAATCCATTGTGTAGGGTTGCAGTAGCCCATCTACATCGATTTCTGGTTTCATAATGTAAATCTGTAGCATAATACATGTTGAATAATTCATAAAGAAATTTTGTAACTTTTCAAAAAACATGGGGCACATTACAATTTAAATTCCATGGAAATTCTCTATGTATTATCATGTCATTAGTCTGACAAAAAATTATTTGGAGAAGGTAGAAACATGATTACCTTGATGTTTATATTACGTGGCCTATAAACCTAATCACGTGTCATGTCTAGTTTATATTCATTAAATTAAACTTTATTCATGATTTTTATTGTTTGACGTTTATAATGAAGTTCATGAGCAACTACAATGACTTAGTAAATCATTATAACATCATAATAAAACAATCATGAGTTTGTAAACATATATTCTAAATAATCTTATTTCAGAAGGATACCGAATATCTGGAAAGAATAATACCATGTTATAGGACTCATATGATAAGTATGACTAATTTGTGGCTATAGGTGTGAAGACACCAAAGATAGATAGTAGATGCTGTTTGGAGGAAAAATTTCACTTAATTCATCCATATCAAGCCATGAATGCTATTTACTTAAGTGTCAATCAAGTTAATTTATATCACTTCTATGTATGTAGTCCTTTGAATTCAGGCACCAAAGAGCAATCCCTTCTAATAGTTTTTATGATCTACTGTGTAATATTAAGTTTGCCGCATAATATCAGTTGATTTATCTGTAATTCATTCCCTTCTCCATAAATTAGAACCAATTGAAGGTTCAATGACTCTACACCCTCTAAGATGAAGCAGTCAATGTATCCTTGGGGGTGTTCATTCTATAATTACAAGACCTTTCCCACTTCCTGGTTCTTCAAGGGGGAAAAGGAACAACTTGAAATTGCCAGCCTCTCTTAGTCGTTTCTCATCCCAATCTTTGTCCAGTTGACCAACACGTTCGCACATTTTTCCTCGATTAATTTTTTAATGAGAGGCCAACAGCCGCGCCCCGCGTAAACGACTTCCAAGTCCCCACGGTTTTGCTATAAATTTGTGGGAATCGGCACGCACCCTCGAACGACACTACATCAAGAAGCAAAAAGGAAGCAGCTGCTTAATGGCATCCCTTTGCAGAGGTATCAGAAGTCCTCTCTCTCTCTATCTATTTATCTATCTCTCTCTCTCTACCTATCTATCTATCTGTCTGTCTCTGTCGGTCTGTCTGTCTCTCTCTCTCTCTCTCTCTCTCTCTCTCTCTCTCTCTCTCTATCTATCTCTCTCTCTCTGTCTGTATCTCTGTATCTCTCTGAAAGTCTAATGAATAACTGCGTGTCTGTGAAGGTAAGAGTTCGTGGCCCGAGCTGGTGGGAGCGTCAGGAACAGTGGCATCGATCGTCATAAGAAGGGAGAATCCTCTGGTCAGGCCAGTGATCGTCAAGGAAGGATCTTCCGTCACCGAAGACTTCCGCTGCGATAGGGTCCGGGTTTGGGTCAACAAACATGGCATCGTCGCTAGGACCCCGCGAATCGGATAGATTACAAGTTATTATCCTCTTGGCCTCGCTTCAGACAAATCTGTGGTTATTCTTCACAGTATGTTAATTCGAGGCGAGAAATAAAAGAGAATAAAAGATTTCATGAATTGCGTTTACTATGAAGAAGAAATGAAATAAAAGTTGTCATACCTGTAGGATCTCTAATCATACTGAAGAAAAAGGTCCAGCTATAGCTTTGAACAATAAAAGCATCCATCGACGGAATGTTGATGAGAATAAGAAATCACGATTCGTTACATGGCTGTCTCTAGTTCCTAACCTAGGCATGTGTAGACATGCTATGTTGAATACTCGTATAAGAAGGCTCTATACCTTTGATTACAATTATCAAACACTTATACTATCGATAATAAGTGTATTTGTGATGCACATGTGCTACAAATAAAGTATTCAGATTGATAGCTGCGATTAACGACCTTAGGGTAGAGAAAATTCAATCTACTTAATTGTAAAACGTGATGATTAATTAGGTAAAATCAGTCTGGATTTATTTGTATTGAAGATGACTTGATTGGTTAATCAACCAACGAGGAAACATTTGCTTGAACTTGTCGGCAAAGCATTCATACGAAATGTCCACTGAGTGAGAGAGGTCATGATAACTTCGGAAGTTACATCCTCCATTTTAGTGCACTTTAAACGTTTATATTTTAGTGCACCTTCAATGTACATAAATTTCCAAATGCTAGATAGGAGACAGCGTAGAGCCTTAATAAGCACCCTTAAGAGCAACCTTTCATCATTTTGAAAAGCTTCCAAAGTCGCAACAGCTTCCAGTACGTCTCATAAATTTCCATCATGAACGGTTGAAATCATTTTATGAAGTCATTACTATGACTGAAAAGAAGTTGACTGGCCATTGATAAGATAAACTACAGGATTTGGAAGTTCGTGGGCTTTGTCTTGAGCAAATTTATCCCACTGTAAAAGCGCCCAAATGCCTCAACGTGCTCTAATACGGCTGTTGGATGAAAAAAGATTTGGAGACAGGATTGACGAGCAGCAGCAGATTTTGTTGTTGTTCTTGGAGAAAAAACTTCAATGACAGAAATAGAACTAGAGAGAAAGAAATCGGAGAGAGGAAAAATTTGGCCTCTGGAGACTTTCATGCTAAGTGAAAAAGCAATAGACGAGAAGACAGTTTTGTCCTTTCACAATCACCCAATCACCCAATCACATTACAGGCCATAGGGTATTTATAGAGAAAAAAGGAAAAAGACAGAATCTTCTAGAGTCCACAAAAAGAGCAAAGATTCTGGATTTTTCAGAAGGCACCTCGGACTGAACATCAACAATCAACATTCTCGTCCTTCTGAACGATGATCACCCCTACATGTGGGTTATCCCTCTCGATTATCTAGGCGGCGACTATGCCCTCCTCTCCCACGAGTTGTGGCGTTGACTAATTTGCGGTAACCACATTGGGAACAACTGTAAATCTGTAGGCGATGTACTTTCTAGATGATCATAAATAGCCTACTATCCCTATTAAAAGTGACATGGTTAATAAAAATACAGCCAGCAAGATACCTTGACATTTTCTTTCCTCCTCTAAAAGTTCAAGTTTTTGCTGAAGAGAATTGAATACTGTGAATACTGATCGCGTGTCTATTTATAGACAACGATCATGAGGTCACCACTCTACAAAATGGTCAAGAGGTCTAGCAGAGTTTATGTTGTAATAACTCACCTACTTGATCCCCTTTTTGTCTTTTCTACGTTTCGTCTCATCTATGGCAATAGAGGAAAGCATTACGGGAACGTGGCCATGTCATTTTCTATTTGCCTTCCACTGAATGAGGACCGACCGTTGTTAATATTTCCTTTGCTATCTTCTTTGAAGCCTTGAAGGAACAGATTGAAGAGGCATCTTCGCGAGGGAATTTGAAGCCTTGAGTCGTTCATTCTTCACTTTTGAGGATGCCTAACATCTTTCTCTCGTATTCCAAATATCTTGTTGCCATTTTGGACGTTCCTGCGTTTGCCACATTATTTTTTTTTTAATCTTGCTCACTTTGGATCTCCTTTCTCTTGGTTGGTTATTTTGTTCTTCCGTATTGAATGCTCTTCTAGTTTATAACAATTTTAACATAGCAAGTGAATGGCATGCGCTTGGCAGGGACGACCTGTATTACGTTCTCACAGCGGCACACTCGGACTTTTAACGAGACTTCAAATGCATATTTGCCTTTTCTTTGACTAACTAAACGCAGAAGTGAGATTTTAAAAATCAATAAATCAGATAAGAATAAGAAGATTTTTCCAATATTTACCGCATGTCTCTTCAAGTCCGGCCTCATCCATAAAGCATTACAGTAGTGAGAAACGATAGATCCAAGTCTGAAATGAAGACCATATTAGGGGAAAATATCTATTTTCTTGCCTTTAGACCAATTTATTTTCTTTTCAAGTGGCCGCCTTTGTTAACTTCTGACCAATCGTATTTTCTTTTCGAACAGCCTCCTCTCTTGACTTATGACCAATCCTACTTTCTTGTCGGGCAATCTCTTCTCTTTACTTACGACGAATCTTATTTTCTTATGCAGAATGTTTAGTATTTACCATGTAAAGGAGATCGCCTTTCAGCGTTCTGCAAAGTTGACGATAGATTACATCCTTCCAGGACACTGACCGCGTTGATCCATCATCTTGCATTTTACTCTCGCAGAGATAGAGGTCATCGTGCTGAAAAAAATTCATCATATGAATCCATTCTGTAGGGTTGCAGTAGCCCATCTACATCGATTTCTGGTTTCATAATGTAAATCTATAGCATTATACATGTTGAATAATGCATAAAAAATTTGCAACTTTTTAAAATACTAAAGGCACATTACAATTTAAATTCCTTGGAAATTCTCTATGTATTATCATGCCATTAATTTGATGATATTTTATGTCTAGTAGGTAAAATTGTGATTACCTTGATGTTTATATTATGTGGCCAATAAACCTAATCACATTTCATGTCTAGTTTATATTCATTAAATTAAACTGTATTCATTATTATTATTACTTGACGTTTGTAATGAAGTTCATGAGCAACTACAATGACTTAGTGAATCAAGATAACATCATAATAAAACAATCATTAGTTTTAAAACATATGTTGTAAATAATCTTATTCTAGAAGGACATCGAAATATCTGGAAAGAATAATAATATATAATAAAATTCATATGATGAGTATGACTAATTTGTGACCATTGGTGTGCAGACACCAATGATAGATAGTAGATAAAATATCTGGAAAGATATCTGGAAAGAAAAAGTTTAGAGGAAAAAGTTCACTGAATTCATCCATATCAATCCTGTAATGGTATTATACTCAAGTGTCAATCAAGTTAATTTATATCACTGCTATGTATGCGGTCCTTTGACTTGAGACACCAAAGATCAATCCCTTTTAATAGTCTCCTTGATCTTCTATCTAATATTAAGTTTTGCAACATAATATCAGTTGATTTATCTGTAATTCATTCCCTTCTTCATAAATTATAACCACTTGAAGGTTCAATCACTCTCCACCCTCTAAGATGAAGTAGTTAATGTATCTTTGGGGGTGTTCACTCTATAATGACAAGACATTTCCCATTTCCTTGTTCTTCAAGGTGGAAAAGGACAAATTTGAAATTGCCAGCCGCTCTTAGTCGTTTCTCATCCCAATCTTTGACCAGTTGACCAACACGTTCACACATTTTCCTCGATTAATTTTTTAATGCGAGAGGCCAACAGCCGCGCCCCGCGTACACGACTTCCAAGTCCCCACGGTTTTGCTATAAATTTGGGGGAATCGGCTTGCACCCTCCAACTACCCTACGTCAAGAAACAAAAAAGAAGCAGCTGCGTAATGGCATCCGAGGATATCCGTTGCAGAGGTATCAGATGGATTCTCTCTCTCTCTCTCTCTCTAGCTATCTATCTATCAATCTACCTATTTATTTACAAGTCTAACGTGTAACTGTGTGTCGGTGAAGGTAAGGATTCGTGGCCCGAGCTGGTGGGAGCTCCAGGATCATTTGCATCGGTCGTAATAAGGAGCCAGAATCATCTGGTCACGCCACGTATCGTGAAGGAAGGAAATGCCGTCATCCTAGACTTCCGCTGCGATCGGGTCTGGGTCTGGGTCAATAAAAATGGCATTGTCACTAGGACCCCACGAATCGGATAGGGACAGAAAAAAATTACAAGTTATTATCCTGTTGTACTCGCTTCAGACAAAGCTGTGGTTGTTCTTGACAATATGTTAATTCGAGGCGAGAAATAAAAGAGAATAAAAGATTTCATTAATTGCGTTTACTATGAAAAGGAAACGAAATAAATTGGGGCATACTTCTTGGATATAGAATCATCCCGAGAATAAAGCCGAGGTATTGTTTTGAATTATGAAAGCATCCATCATCCATTTAGCAGCTTGCGTGCATGTTCGGTGTGCGAACATTTCTAAAGATTTGAGGACTTCGCCTACTCATCATCATAAGGTCAGGGGAAACTTGAAAACAAATCACGATTCATTGCAGGGATGTCTAGTTCGGAGTGTAGGTATTTGTAGACCTGTTACGTTAGATACTTGTATAAAAAGGCTCTATACCTGCGATGAAAATTATTAAAGCGTATATTGATAAGAACAACTATATTTGTGATGCACATGTTCTAAAAATAATATGTTGATATTGATAGCAGCGATTTATGGCCCAGGAGTAGAGAAAATGCATTCAAATTAATTGCAAAGCATGATTATTCATGAGATAAAATATATCTAAATTTATTTGTATTGAAGATGATTTGGTTGGTTAATCACTTAACGAGAAAACATTCGCTTGAACGTACCAGCAAAAAAAATATATGGAATGTCCACTGAGTGAGAAAGGTTATGATAATTTCTCTTCTGCATCCTCATTAAGTCATAATTGGTGGTAACTTATAAACTGCTATATTCAAGTCCACTTTAAAAGGCCAAGACTTTCCAAATGCTAGATGGTGTAGCAACTAAGTACAAACCTGCATAGAAAATAAATGAGTGGCTCTTTCATGAATGGTATTTGCACGTTTTGAAATCATCAAGCAAAGAGACCTAAGACCCTAAGAGTATAATCCTATCTCAATTAGTGATACTTCTAGGCTGATACCCAAAATTTCAGTGTATTGAAAAAAGTCCAATTCGTATTGGCATGGAAATTGCTCCATCATGTGGAATTTACCAGAAAGCAATGATAACCTTGAAATAATTTCTTTTATCCATGCACTTGAGGAAAAAAATAAGTATGTATATCAGTTTTTTGTGGGAGTGATCAAGAGTTGGTTTAATGCTTTTGAAGGCAATCAAGTTTGTACACAATATTTATGATTTTCAAATGCACATTGGTGTAGAATGAGTAAGAGTCAAATAAAAGGGTCATAGGTTTTGGAAATAATATTTTTCTATTAATTATAGAAATAAGGGTAGATAAAAATATTACTAAAAGAGTTATGGATACATTTACCATGTAAGAAAAGATTTTAGCAGATATTATAATAGTTATTTCATTACAAATCGTCCTCTCTATGCATCTCACAAAACCAAAATGGTCATATTTTATCATTTTCCTCACAAGGATTAAGTATTCCATGTAATCCTTCACATTTAGTTCAAAAAATAGATTATCTATGATTGCCTTTAAATATAGCATGGATCCATGTCTTAAGTTTAATGACTTTTTTCTCTAGCATTGATCAGACTTGGATTAAATAGAAAAAGATGTCGATGTATATGGTAAGAGGTTACTTTTTCTTCATATGAGAGAGAATTTCTCTTATTGTTCTTCTTATCTTATCCAACATTATCTTCATATGAATTTAGGTAGTAACGTCAACAGTGAATGTGGTGAAGAACTTGTGGCTGGAGCAAATGAGCTAAAGGCACCCTATCCACTTAAATAACTGAGAAAGAGAACCCTATCCACTTCATATGAATTTGCCCTGGTCCTTCACATGAACACCAGTACGACCATGGAGATAAGATTGAATCACATTTATGTTTAATCATAGAGTAATACGCTCAAATTAACCTAAGAGAGGTAACTTTCTCTTCATCGCAACAAGAATTTCTCTTACTCTTCTTCTTATCGGATCCAACATAATTTGGTATTACATTCTTCATAAATCTGCTTTGTAACGCTGTCAATATTGGATGTGGGGAAGAACTCGTGGTCATTGGTTGGGTATGAGACTTGATAAGCCCTTAAAATTTTGATAAAAATATAGAACACATCAAAAGAGATTGACTCAAACATTAAAAAAAAAGGCACCAATAATTGATGATCCAATCATCAAGAATAGGTCAAAATCCAAAAAAGGTTCATCAAACATGTTCCTTGAAGTTGTTAAGATGTCTAGCCTCTAGTGGTATCCACACGTTCTCTAGACACTTGGATCTCCTCTTTAAATTATTCACTAAAAAATAATGAGAAGAAAAGGGAGAGTTTGCATCCAGGCTTGCATAAACACCGTAAGTTGTGGTCATTCTCCCTTTATTTATAGACTTTAGGTACATGAATTTTTTTACAAAAACCCATAAACTTATATGTATATACACCAAAATCCATTGACGTTATGTACATGACCCTTTAAGACATATATTTGTCTTGCTAGTAACTCTACTGACTCAATAGCGCTTATTAATCAACCTTTTTAATTAACTATATTAGTAGAGAGATTAATTAGTCCATGATCAATTTAGCCCAATTGATAGGTTAAGTGGCCAGCAGATTAGGTACAAAGCTACACCACATGCTTTAGAGTATATAAGAACTATTTTATACAGCCTTTCAATTATTAGTTATCATGTATGTTTAATCTTTTATCGGGCCAAGACTCATGAATGATTTACAATATAATTTTATCGATGTTGTAGCCTATAAGCTAAATCATACTTCTATATCTCATTTATATGCATTGAAATAAAATTCATTTATTTTTATTCTTAGGTAATATTTTCAATGAATTCCATGATCACATATAATAATTAAGTGAATTAGAATAAGATTGTAATACATCGATCACTAGTCCTTCAACAAATAAGGACCAATGAGAAAAATTGGCCCATTTTCAGGCACTAATGAGATGGATTTGATGTATATATGTGGTTCTACATGTCAACAAGTAAGATTGTATCGTTGCACCACACATCGCATAGGTGGCACCTACATGGCTCCAACTTTAGGGGCTATATATATATAGACATATAGATATTTAGATTCAACCAAACGGTAATCAATTAAACTTGACCCCATTTTATACCTAAAAATATTTTGAATATTTTCAATGTGTGACTAAAACTCAAGTTTAATTTAATAGGAAATGTGGTGCATTATAAAAGCATTAGCTCTCTTGATATAATCATGGTCATCAATATTCACTTAAGATACTAGGGTATGAGATGAATCCTCATTAGAAGATGGTCCGAGTTGATTTTTGATGAATCGTGGTCCAAAAAATCCTATTTAGTAGGCAATCCTCATTCCCAAGGTTGTAATTGACCTTGGGAATTATAATAACCACAATTTCTTGAAAACAATGGACTCCCCCTACATTAGGGACAAAAATTGAGGCATTACATTGCGATCCAACAACTCCTATTAAGCAATATTTATATACACAAGGCAATGTGAAATCATGAAAAGCAAGCATCAAAGATCAACAACCATACCTTGAAGATGTCAAGTCCCCTCCTTATCTTCAATTATAACCATTCATCTCATCAAAGCAAAAATTCAATAGTTCACACTCAATTTGAATTTCTTTAAGTTCTCTCCCTTCAACGGTATATGCATTCTTGGAAAACCTTTGGCATAGGTCCTTCCTTCAATATCTTGATTGAATCATGTTATAGACTCATTTCCACATCCATTGAGAATTTACAATCAAGAATAGATAAAAAAAACTTGGGAGAAATCACTACTTGAACTCCAAAATTCTATTTTGAAATCATAGAATGAAAAGCCTTTTTACCTAGAAATTAATTGGATCAATGACATAATTGTTTTGGGTTATTTATTGCTCATTCTCTCTTATCCATCATCATTTAGAATTAGATTTCCATTTTGAATAATAATTTGATGGAATTTCATCAGTTTTTTCACTTTCTCTCTCATGGCGCTTTTTAAATCATTTGTTCCCTTAATTCTATCCCAATTCATCATCCAATTCAATAAAATTTCAAAACCCCATAAAAATAAAGCCTAATTCTTTGTGGATTCGAGTGTTTCTCACTATTAGACTAAATTAATCTTGATGAATTCTAATTATAAGTGATTTTGGATTTTTAAAATTTTTTTTGGCTTTTGCAAGTGGTTTTTCAACAACCACATGAAAACACTTGGTTAGTCGCCCTCTTCTATACTGATGACTTCATCCAATATTTCATTAATATGTTTATGTGAAGAAAGAGGGAATGCATTGGGGGGACTAGAATGAGATGGATTCATGATAACATGCTAATTAAACATGAAAATACATGATTAATGCAAATTAATGCATAAAACATTCCATTCGAGTACATGTTATCATATATTTTTAGTGTTTATCTATCATTCTATGAAAAAGTCATTGTAATCTCAAAATGCATTAATTTAGGGTCAATTATGATTAATTAATGATAATATTTTCATAACTCATCTTTACTTGAGATTATAATTAGTTTTTAAGGTTAAATAATCAGAGAAATCTTATTATAAACACTCATATATTTTTCTAAGTTTTAAAATATAAAAGAAATGAGTATATTTTTGAAATAGAAATTTATTCTCTTGTTATTTATTAAATTTGACTTTTTAAAATGATAGATAATTTAATTTCTGATCTAATGAAACAAATTTGGACTAATTTGGAGTATATTTTGATATATACGAATTTTCTAATTTTTAGGGATTTTTTTCGGATTTTTTATGAATTTTCTAAATTTTTATAAATTTAAAATTGATTTATTTGATTTAAAATGGATTTTATAATGGCGCGGGGGATGTGGCAACATCTGGAGCATCCGATCGCTCGATTAATCGCGACCGTCGATTGTCACTTAATGGGGGGGTATGTGGTGCAATCCTATTCGCTGGTGAATCATTTTAAAATGATTTAATCTCACTTATCGATCTGAGGAGTTATAACGGTTGAGATTAAAACCAACGAAACGCATCTGAGGCGTCGGATCAAGATCAAATGACGATCGTTCGATGCATTACTTATAACGCACACGATGTGACTTCATCTCGACTGTCCATCTAAGATCCAACGCCCACGACTTAATTGTAACGATTTGCATCTCTTTGTTTCATCAGAGCCATGGATTGAAGATTAAATGATTGATCTGATGATTGCGCTCAATTCGCCCTAGAAAATAGAGATGTTCTTCGACATTGTAAAGCATTCTAGGAATATTTAAGTAATCGAACTATTTAGACACCAAATCCCTTGAATCTCTTGCTTCTAGTTGCTTCTAGATCAATTTTCGCATACACGGAGTTCTTGAAAGTTAGATTTCATTGAGAGAATATGAAGAAACTGGCTCTTGAACATCAACGATCATTTTTCGAATTTGAGAATGAAAAGCCTTTGAACCAACGACTAATTGGATCAATTCGAGCGCAATCTTGGGTTAGAGATCATATTTCATCTTAATCTTCCTTTCTATAGCTTTAGATTTCAATTTCTAATCGTAATTTTAGTCAATTTCAATATCAATTTCAGTTTTTGTAAATTTTTAATTTTAGAAATTTCTCTCCTATTCACTTGATTCAAGTTCAGTGATTTTTAATTCAATGGGTTCATTTTCAAGTCTAATTTCTAAAAATATTAATCTTCCTTATTTCTTACCATGATTCATTGTCTGATTTGATCGAATTTCATCATTAAAAAAGTCAAAATATTTAAATAACAAGATAATTAATTTTACTTCAAAAATACGCTCATTCCTCTTAAAAAATAAATTTATAAAAATACATGAGTGTAAATAAAAATATTTTCTCTTATTATTTAATCATAAAAATAAAATTATGATCTCAAATATAGATGGAATAAAACTATGTTATTAGAATTATGCATAATTATTCCTAAAATGATGTATTTTTATATCATAACCCAAAATTACACAAAATGGTAGAAATGCACTCAAAATATGATAAGGTGCATACAAATTGAATATTTAATGCCTTAATTTGCATTAACATTTATGTAAATTCATGTATAAATAGCATGTTATTAGTTTCATGTGGTTTTCTTTGTTTTGGTTAGCAGTTTGCCGAATTTTTCATGAACTGTGAGGAAACCATTGCTCAAAATGGTTTTACACCCTTGATCATCTAATTTTCTAAGACTGAGAATGTTAGTCTTCAAGTCAGGTAAGTAAAGGACATTCAAAATTATCATAACTTCACCGGTTTAGAAGGTAATAGAAAATTACCTTCGCCTTCATATGGAATTGTAGATCCATCATTGAATTTCACTTTTCCTTTTTATTTTCATGGATTGGATGAAAGAAAGTTTTCTTACCTGTCATGTGGCTGCTGGCACCTGTATCAAGATACCACAGACGATTGTCATATGATTCGCTTGCTCCTTGAAGAAGTAATTATCCAAAATTCATTACAGATGACCATCATTCATGCGGATTCTTCTTTAGTTTCCTTTATAACATATATCTTCTCTTCTTTGCCCTTCTTCTTCTTTTTTGTATAAGGTTTGTCCACAAAATGACTTAATCTTTGACTTGTCAGATGGTTTTCTCTCTTCTTCATCTTTATCCCTTTTGGAGAATCTTCCATGTCCATGCCCTCTTCCTCTTCCTTTGATAAATTCTCTTCTTCTACCTCTTGAGAATGATCCACGATTGCCTTTCTTCAATTGATTGAAGGCTCAAGCAAGTAGGACTTGCTCTTCTTCCCTCGATTCTCTTTGTTGAAGTCTCTCTTCATGTTTTCTTGGAGATCCGATCACTTCATCGACACTTAAAACTCTCATCTTTCCGAATTGTTCAAGAAAAAAGTTTAAGGAATCATACTTAACTGGCATTGACCAGAGAAGTTTTGCCACAACTTCTTTCTCCTCAAGTGGCTCTCCTAGATCTCTTAATTCGGAAATAATCTTGATGAAGCGTGAGGAGAAGTCACTTACCTTCTCATCCTTTTTCATCAAAAGATTCTCAAACTCTCGTCGTAGCAATTATATTTTCCATTGCACGATGTGATTGATGAGACGAGACCGCGAGGTCATCGATTTCACATGGTCTCAGTGTTAAAAATAATTCGAACTTACCAATTTGATGAAATTAACTTGAATTGAGGGGCATAATGGTAAATAAGGGTCAAATCTACAGGGAAATAAGGTATTTTCGAGATATCTTTTGGAATTTGATGAAATCGGACAATGAATTGAGGTGAAAAATTAGGGAAAATGATAGATTTAGAAACATAACTCAAAGATGTATCCACAGAATCAAAAATCACTCGATTTTGATTAGTAATCGCGGAGAAATCAAAGAGCGAAGTGGGATGAAAATTGGAAGAACATAAACAGAAATTGAAAACAAAATTAAACTAAATTACGATCCTAAATTACAAATTGATGATACAGGACGATAGATTAGAGGGAAAACACGATTTCTAACCAAAGATAGTGATCGAAATAATCCAATTAATCGCCGGATCGAAGGCTATTCATTCCGAGATTTTGAACACGAGCATCGGTGTTCAAGAGACGAATTCTCCTTAATCGATCGACGAAATCTCACTTTTAATCACGCCGTGGAAGCAGAATCGAATCTAGAAGATATTAGAAGCGAGAGATTCAAGGATGGAGGGGTGTAGATAGATCAATTTGATGAATACATCCAAGAATATCTTACAAAATTGAAGAACGCCTCAATTTATAGGCGAAATTGGGCGTAACCGTCCGATGGATGCGTTTAATCTTCATCAACGGTCCAGATTAAATGCGTAAGGGTGAACCGTTACACTTAAATCTCAATCTTTGGATCATAGATGGATGCTCCCAATGAACCATGCGTTTATGCGTTATTAAACGCGTCAGATTGCGCGCGTTGGATCGCGATCCGACGATCAGGATGCACTCCCGCGCATTAGATCTGAGCCGTTATAACTCTTGTTTAAAAGCACGTGTACGATCTGATGATCCGGTGGACTCGGGTGCATGTGATCGATGCGCGATGTTCGCCTAGATCACATCCGTCGCCTGTAATGCCGCCAACTTGCCTGAAACAAGAGAATAAACGTGGAACATAGTCCCACACGGGGAAAATGAAAGAGAGGTTTCGGTTTAAAACGTGTGACGGACGTGAAGGTTAGCTTAAATCTGAACTATCGGATGCTTATATGTACTATAACCTTAATATTACGAGTAAATATAAATATGCATGCCACGTGTCACATCCGCGCCACGCAGGCGCTCGCGTGGGTCGATGTGGCTCTGCCACGTGGCCCCAGTGCCACTTCGCATCCACGCGGGTCCCGCGCAAAAATATACCCCTTTTTAATCCTTTTTTAAATTGTTTTTAATAAATTTCAATCGAAAATAAATTTGGAAAATTATGAAAAAATCCCTAAAAATTAGAAAATTCATAACTTTTCAAAATACAACTCTAAATTAATCTAGATTTTTTTCATTGGATCTGAAATTCAATTATCTATCATTATAAAAAGTCAAATTATTTAAATAACAAGAGAATAAATTATTATTTCAGAAATACATTCATTTCTTTAAGATTTTAATTTTAGAAAATCAAATGAATGTTTATAAAAATGATTTCTCTCATTATTTAACTTTAAAAATAATTACAATCTCAAGTAAAAATAGGTTATAAAATCATTTATCTTTAATTCATCATAATTAACCCTAAATTAAAGCTTTTTGAGATTATAACATAAATTTGCATGTAATGATAGAAATGCACTCAAAGAATGATAACATGCATATAAATGGAATGTTTTATGTCTTATTTTCGCATTAATAATCATGTATTATCATGTTAAGATTGCATGTTATCAGTGATCAACTTCCACATGGAGTGTCCGAATTATTTTCCCATTCTCTTTTACAATTGTCTTGACATCCAATTGAAAATTTATTGATTGTGGGAAAGAATTTAAAATTGACGAGAGTGTATGTCGATCTTTTTTTCGGTTGGTCTCAGTTCCCGTGATTACCTCCCATAATCTGTGAGCTTCAAGGTGCACTTCCATCCTCATTGCCCAAAGACGATATTTCGTAGATGTTAGTAGAAAGATCAAAGTCATCACTGCTTTGATTGTTTGGCATAATCTCTTGAATCGCGGTATTAGAATCTTGATTTGCCGAACATCCCCTCTTTCGGCATCTCCACAAATAATCTTTGAAAACCGAGGCTCTAATACCACTTGTAGGCGATATTATAGTTGTTTTGGATGCGCAAATCAGAGGGAAGTTGACGAATTCAAGAAACTAGATTAAAGAATGACACTATACTCAAGAATTCAAGAACACTCAACAACTCACTTAATACTGTGCTCTCTCTTAGGCATTACAACAAACACTTATTTATAAAGGAAAAGACAATAAAAACGGTCGTAACGGTTTGTCCACGTGACACACGCATCACCGCTATAGCTCCTCGACACGAACGACTGTGATTAAGTCTCTTCTTCTTCAACTAAAGAATACGTCTCCTGCGTTTATCTTGAGATGGACGGCTGGATCATAGTCTCTCACTCCCGTCTGAGCTTTGCAGTGCTTCTCGACTTTTTCCTTCCGCTTGAGCTTCACGTTTACTTCGGTTATCTTGATCTTGTTATTGATCATCGACGTGGCCGTATTCTCGAGCCGGCACTTAGAGTCTCTGCCTTTCCTTCTCCAGCATCGTCTAAGTCATTGTCTCTCTTCCTCTTCTCTTTCATCATTACCTTCAACTCCTCGCACCTTTCTCTCTCTCTATCATAAAGATCGTCGACTTAGATTGATCGACGGCACACAGTACAGTTTGATCGATTGACGCATCGACTTAATGTCGATCGATGTCGATTGATCAAAGTTGGCCATCCCTAGTTATACGAATAAATTTAAGTGGCAATCGTCATAATTTGAAAAGGCGCGGTCATACGTAGAAATTTTCGCTCTCCCTTTACCTTTTTCAAATTCCGGGATCTCCTCCCGGCGATAACGACACTTTGTTGCGGCGGAGATGAGCGGCGAAATTCTGTGCGGACTTCTGGAGTCACTGGGGTTTGACGGCCACGATCATCTCGACCCCGGCAGCTTTGAGTGGCCATTCCAATACGAGGAAGCGGCGGCCATTCTTGAGTGGATCTGCACCAACCTTCGACCGTCCAACGTTCTCTCACCGGCGGAGATCTCTCAGTTGCGTGTTTAACTCGCATTCTGTTGATTTATCGTTTAATTCCATTGCATTGCTGATCTGAGTGAATAATGTGCGTGGATTATCAGGTACGAGCAACTTGTTCAACAAGGAAAGCTAATTGAGGTAAAAAGCCCCTATTTTAGTGTTTCTTTTATGCTTTTCCCAGATATTTAATGCAATGGAGAGAGGATTGGGATTATCTTGGTGTTCTCGATTGAAACTAGAAGAGGAATGAAGGCAAATACCCGTGCTGCATTTTACTTGCTTTCATTCATTTTAAGATGAATGAAAGAAAATGCCTGAACTGTAGTACTATTAATTTACATAATTACATAATTACATTACTGTGCCTCGCCTATTTTCATTCCAAGATAATTATGTTGTTCATTTTAGCAATTTTGTCATCTTACATCAAAGCCCGATCATGTCTGATTAATTTGGTTGAAATTAACTGAAGAACAGAGAAAAATATCCTGGCTGCATAACTATTTTATATTTTACAGCATTGCAATGCTTGTACACTGAAATTATAAGGTCTGTGGAATGACTTTCCAGGGGGAGGATTTAGATTCTGCATATGACAGCATTTCTGCCTTTTCAAATAGAAAAGATACTCAAGATGCAGTTTTCGGAACTGAAGAAAGATTAATTGATATCAGGTGATAATCTTCTCAGGCATCATTGCTGTTTATAATCCTCCAGATTTCACCATTCACGTTTATATACGCAACATAAAAAAAATGCAAAATATCAAAAAACCTAATTTCCAAATTTTAATTGTACTTAAATAGATATATTACAAAGCAGAAACACATTGTTTTCACTTTAAAACTGACACATATCAAAATTTTACCTTATATCCCCTCTGTTTCATTTAGGGAGGCAAAATTAGCATACAAAGCAGAAACTCTGGAGCTGCAAAGGCAGCTTTCTCGCATTCAAACCCAATTTGATTTATTGACTAGTCAATCATCATCATTGATCCAAGGAAGAAGAACACGAGTTAATGCTGCATCTTCAGCGAGTGGACACCTTTTAGCCTTGGATGAAAAACTCTCTTCCAGGAATTCAGAGGTACATATATTTCTAGAATCCTGTGATTATTATTTTTGTCATCTTTCAAAACATTTCTTTTTTTATAGAAACTTCTTTGTAGGTTTTGAATGTTGGTGTGTGATCCTGATGATCCATATATAATAGTGATCTTCTGATCAATTGTCAACTTTGGTCACCATGGAGAGCCATCTGATGACTGTTCGATTGAGTTGATCATACTGATTGATTACATTTACTCTCCATCTCCTGTGAGCAAGCAGTACTGGCAGTGAGCTCCCCTCTCACATTGTGATGAGGTTTATCTCCAATCTGGGGTGTAGGTTCTGTCCAAAGATTCATCTGACTGCCCAGATGAAATCTCGCTCAAATTAAGTTGATCATTAAGATCGATTTTAAGGTCATGGTGGGGGTGATTAAATCTTCCACAAATTAACTTGTTCCTAACAGTTGGAAGACCCTGGTGTGGTGTGATGAATTGGTCGCTCTTTCTTGATTGTTCAATTAATCTTGATAAGTTAATTCACTCTTCCTATCCAGTATAGAGTCTTCTCATCATGTCTGTACATGTATTCTTACACATTTCTTTGTTGACATTGCAATTAGATGAGCTCCAGACTCATCTTTGTGATGACAAAGATATTGTCCCCTTCTAGCCTGCTATTTTTCTTTGCCACATCCTCCAGGAGTATTTAAGAAATGACCTTTTACTCATAAATATTTTTGCATCTTTTGATGGTAGAAAATTGTTACAAAGTTATTCTCCTTCACATAGTTTTTCTGGAATCAGATTCTTTGGAGTTCAGCTTAGAAAGGACGTTCTTTGAACTTGTTTGACATTGACATGACCCTGAATCAAGTATAATCTCGCATGTAGTGTCAACTGGAAATAATTTGATACTGACTCATTACCATTCATACTGCAGTATCTGTTTTAATAATTATTTTCTTATAAAAGTATGCTTAAATTAAGTATGAACTAAAAATGTGGAGATTTTGATTACTATGTGTAGTCTTTACTTCTTTCAATGTAGATGAACGCAGTTCTTGGAAAAATTGCATCAACTGCTCAAGAGTTAGCACAGTATCATACAGGCCAAGGTAACTTTCAGTTCTCCCACCAATATCTAGGATAGTACTATGATTATTGTTTCAACCACTTCAATTACACTTTGGTATGAAATCAGTTTGATTTTATTGATTTGGAGAGTGCCTTTTGCATCATCATAAACAGATTTTGATGCATTATTTGCTTGAAAATGATCATTTGTTGGATTTTTACTTGCAGTGAATGGGGTATACTTGTCTTACTCTAACTTGGAACCATATCGGGTGTGTGATGAAGCTTGTGCAAAAGAACTGAGGGAATGGTTTGTGAAACAATTTGATTCAGTATGTAGACTTCTTGACTCATCATACTAATGTCCCATCATAATTGTTCCTTTATGTTGAATCCAGTCTCTTATTGACAAATACTCTTGTTGGGTGTTATAGTGAATGCTGCAATAACTCTAGCCTGTTTTTACTGGGAAACTGTTAGAATTAGATCACTTGAGTTCTTTGGGCGAACTTCCCTACAGTGATGATGGTGCCGACACTAGGTTAAATGTGGCAGCAACACTTAGCAGTCATAAGTAGAAACTGAAGGATAGTGTATATAATCACGGTGGATTTAGATTCATAATTTTAGTGATTTTGATTGATTTTTGTTACTTTTGACAATTGAAAATTGTCCCTCTTAAGTAATAAGGACACTAGAGTGGAGAGGAACTCCAGAGTTAATCATGCTCCGGCTTGGGCAGTGCAGGGATGGGTGACCTTCTGGGATGAGGAGAACAAGAGTGGAGAAGAACTCTAGAGTTAAGCACGCTCAGACTTGGGCAGGGATGTTGATTTCCTAGGATTAAGGTGTTGGGGGTGACAATAACTTCAGGGTGAAGGGTGTGATGTGGCTTGGGCAGTCCAAGTATGGGGGACCTTTTGGGTGGGACGTACTTGTACTGAGCGATCACTGATTTTGGGTGATCATCCTTCATCTTAAAAAAAAATCCTTGCATATCTGGGTCCAAAAGATTACACTACGTTGTACATAATTCCATAATTGCCCTATTTCTCTAAACCAGGGACCATTCAGGCTGATCGCTGAGGAAGGGAAATCTAAGTGCTCATGGGTGAGCCTGGATGATGTGACTAATTCCTCAGTTCCAGGTGATTTATTTACAATAATTTGCCTCTATTGAATATTCAAATATTTAGTATGTTATTTCATACTTAAATCACATGATACTTTTTAATCACATGATACTTAAATATTTAGTATTGAAGCTGATATAATGCACAAGTTTCAAGGAGTCTTTACACACATTGATTGAAATATTTGAACCACATGTTTGGAAGAATTTTTTCACAAGCTTCTAAAATACCACACTGTGAATAACAGAAGACTTTTTTTCCCAAAAAAAAGAAAAAAATAACAGAAGACTATTTGGCTGATTTTGTTTCGCAAGATGCAGACTGTTTTCCTTGTCAATTTATTGAATTGAGTTTTTGACAAAAATTCAGACCTCAGTTTCGTTGAATTGTTAACTGGTTCATGATTTTCTTGCTCAATTCATGGCCATATTGAATTTTTAATGCATTTCTTGTGCGGAAATGGACTTCACTTTTCAGTTAGAATATTCCGTGCAAGTAAGTGGAAAAAGACTATTTCTTTATGGTTCACGTAAGTAGGTTAAACAACAAATTTTCTGTCTTCGTTTGTTTTACACCTTTTTTCTGTACTTGTCTATGTCGTACTATTTTAAAGAGTCATTTCTGTGAATTGTTATTTTAATGTAGGGAACATGCATAAATCCAGTGATCACCGATTGACTGAGCTTCGGAGACTTCGATCAATGTAAGCAAATATTGTTCTTCTTATAAAACTTTATTTTTGAACTAGACAGTAATTAACTGTGCAAATTTTTTTTCACTTTTTATGGATAGAATGCCAGTTATTTCTACCATGTCTGATTTTTAAAAAATAATTCACTGGTATATTGATAGATTGTCAGAATAGGTTAGGAGAAACTTAGACCAGATTCTTGGGCTTGTATTTTTAGAATTCATAATAATACAGCTTACCTGAAGCTCTGACATAATCCCTGATGGGGGTACATATTGATCTCAAAATTGGGATCTCAAAATAATCTCTATGAATTCAACCTTCAAAGTTCCAGAACTGTTGTGGCAGGAGGGAGGAGTAAAATTCAGAGAGAGAAGGGGGGTCGACTGTTGAGGGAATAGGCTCTGATGAGAGGGTGAGGGATGGGAGATGTGGGGAGAGCTGCCTGGAGTAGATTACCCTTGGAGAGAGAAACTGGGAGGAAAGCTGACCCTAGAAGGTGACCTACTTATAGCCATCTAAGTGGCCATAGAGGTGCTGGATTTGATTTTTTTTATGATTAACATCTAGTGAGGGCTTAAACAGACTTATTTTTGGCTTATAGACTTTTGTGTCAAGAGAAGATTCTGTCTGTATCTGGGAAAATAAGTTTACAGATGTGCTACTTATTTTGCGGTTTTTTATGTGTATTGGTATCGTTTTGGTGGCATATGTGGATTTAGCTTTCCTGACTTTCACAGATTTGGAACAAGTGAGAAACAATGGGTAGAAGCCCAAGCGGAGAACTCCAGGCAGCAAGCTATTCTCTCCACTCTCAAGACACAGATATCATCAGATGAAGCCCACATTCGACGAGATAATCATTTTCTTCGGTATCTCTGTTTGATTTAATTGATTTTGCGTTGAAACAGTCATGCACTTAATGATTATTTCTTTCCCCTGATTGAATTACTAGCTCTTCATTCGAATACCTGTCCTCAAAGGCTCCTTGAAATGACATTCCCTGTGAAAGATGCCTGAGGGAAGTCTTCACTTTCATGAACATAACCACATGTCATCCCTAGTCTGTGTCTGAAATCGCCATTTAGGCTTTACAAGATTTAGTCTATTTCTTAGTTTTTATGCTGTACAGTATCTCTTGACTATTCAAGGTAACTACCTTGCGTACACTATGACTGAAGATAAGGCCATCATGACATTAGGCAAATGATTAGAAGGCCCCTAAAATGAGCAATAGACAGTGGTAATATAATCAAGCACATCAGCTGGCGTGAAACTCAAGGAAATAAACTCAAGGCAAGTATAAGGTGAAATGAATTTAAATAATTTGCTTGGACAAGCCCCTCTTAAGTATAAAAAGAGACACATGGGTGGAGAGAATTTCCAGAGCTTAGCCTGCTCGGACTTGGCAAGTGCAGGGTGGGTGATCTTCTGGGAAGACACGCACCAAGGTGGAGAAGAACTCCAGAGTTAAGTGTGCTCAGGCATACAGTATAGGGGTGAGTGACCTCCCTGGGAAGAGGGGAGCCAGGTTTGGAAGACCCAAGGGAAAAACAGGTTTGAAAGTGGGGGCAAAATCTGATCCCTGCCTGGTAGACAAATGCTCCTAGCATCTCTGAGCAATGAATACTCAGTCACATTAGAGTTGCCAGTAATGAGGACTGTTCTTTTATTTTATGACAGAATTGGCAAAGAGGAGGTTATGGTCATGATTGCCAACAAGTTTCTGATAGAAATGCTAAACTTTGGTGGCACACTCATGTTGGAAATCACTGTTGGATGCATTTGTTTGATTTAGAGATTTTCAAAGAATTACTGAGTTGTCAGTTCTATTTGATGAAAAGCTATGCAGCAGCAGATCTTATGATACTTCACCTGGGTAAATCCTTTGGAGAACATGTCATATGATTCATGTTGCTCATGTTGGTTGTGAAAGATATGTGACAAAACAACTTCTGGAGAGAGAGAGAGAGAGAAGGGGAATCAAACCAGATTAGAGGAAAAACAAAAGGGTAGATTACTAATTATGTTTAGATACATATTTATAGGATTGGTTTACATTCCTTAGAGGTTCCCTAATGGATACTTCACAATGGCAACCTAGAATGATAATTTTTGATATCATCCTAGCATACACCCCCCTTCTCAAACTGAGGAATGTATATCTATAGGTCCCAGCTTGCATGTTAGCTTTTGAAATTACTCCACTGGCAGTCACTTGGGTAAAATGTCAGGACTCTGTTCCAATGGCCCAATATATGAAGTAGACACCTTCTCCTTCTCCAGAGTATGCTTGATGAAGTAACAATCAATTTCAAATTTCAACTTGCGTCATGCGATCATGTTGTACTGGGTCGTGAACCATTCTAATCGCAGACTTATTGTCACAAAATAGGCTGGAGGGTTCTTCAATCTTAATCCTGAGATCTTTCAAGATGCCTCTGATCCACACTCATTCAGTCAAACCTTGGGCCAATGCACTGAAGTCTGCCTCTGTACATGACAGAGAAATCACTCGTTGCTTCTTACTCCTTGTGATTGGATTTCCCCCGAGAAAAGAGCAGTAGCCAGTAGTGGACCTGAGATCCACCTGAAATCCAGCAAAGTCAGAATCAGTGTACCTAAGTCCCTGATATGCTGCCTGCAAGTGAGAAAATACCAGGATTATGCAGGACTTGATCGAGAACATTAATTACATATGAGATATCAAGCCAAGTATGCACTAAATATATGTCTCCCAATCAATCTTTGATATCTCCCCACTTCTATTGATGTCACACTCTAATTACGGGTGAGTCTATGATTTACTTCAATAGGCGTCTTAGTCTGTTGACAGTCAGTAAATCCCACTATCATTAAAAAGATCCTGAATATGCTTTGATGGCATTATCCCATTTGAAGAATTGGCAACTCTAATTTTTAGGTAGTATTTCACCTGTCTTTGGTAATTTGTTTCAAATTCTTGTATTAGTTCTTTCTCCAACAAAATTCACTCTTCAGAGTCTCTACCTGTGATTATACTCACTCAATGGTAGCTTAACTATTTCCGATGTTTGGTTCTTTTCGAAGGCTATGAACTCTTCCTCCATGACCTTTTTAAAATGAGAATAGTAATGGCTTCATTGCTACGTTTGGGAGTGTATTCTCGATGTACAGAGGTTAGGAAATTTCTAAGCAGTTTAGACAATTTATGAAAGTTAGGGTACTTGCACATCAGGTATGTAGTTGGTTGCATACTACTGCGTTGTCCTAATTCCATTAAGCTTCCCTTGTTACAGGGTGTCTCATGAAGATGACTCCCTATTGATGAAGATGGTTCAGTTAGCTGATCCAATTGTTGCCCTTATCTTGCTCGTCCTTGATTCTTGTGTTGAGGCTTCTCACTTCCTGGTTCAGGTGCATTGATGTCATTCTGCCCATCATTTAACCCTTCCTGAGTATATATTTAATGTATATGAGTGAATTCTATGGGTATCCCGACATTCATTAGAGCTATTTAATTGTTCTTACTTGTTATGGGAGTAGGAACAATCCCCACTTTGCTGAGATTTGTCTTCTGGATAGAAATATTTATCTCTCTTCGAGTAGGGTGATAACTAGGGTTGCGCGATCATGATCGAGTCGCTGATCTGATCGTCGCGCATCGATCGATCGATCGATCGGCAATCAGCAAAAACTTCATTTTGTGATCGATCGATGATCGAGCGATGATCGATCGATGAAATCGCCGTGATCGAACTTTAATTCGCAAAAATGAAATTTGTCTCTCTCTCACGAAAATTAGATTTTCGTGTTTTCTGGAAGTTAACCAATTTGTCTCTCTCTCTCTCCCTCTCTCTTTCACTCTCTCCCTCTCTCTCTCTCTCCCTCCCTCTCTCTCTCCCTCCCCCTCTCTCTCCCTCCCTCTCTCCCTCCCTCCCTCTCTCTCCCTCCCTCTCTCTCTCTCCCCTCTCTCTCTCTCTCTCTCTCTCTCTTTCACTCTCTCCCCTCTCTCTCTCACTCTCTCTCTCGCTCTCTCTCTCTCTCTCTCTCTCTCTCTCTCTCACTCTCTCCCTCTCTCTCTCTCTCTCTCTCTCTCTCTCCCTCTCTGTCTCTCTCTCTCTCTCTCTCACTCTCTCTCTCTCTCTCTCTCTCTCTCTCTCTCTCTCTCTCTCTCTCTCTCTCCCTCTCTCCCTCCCTCTCTGTCTCTCTCTCTCTTTCACTCTCTCTCTCTCACTCTCTCCCTCTCTCTCTCTCTCTCTCTCTCTCTCTCTCTCTCTCTCTCTCTCTCTCTCTTTCATTCTCTCTTTCACTCTCTCCCTCTCTCTCTCCCTCTCTCTCTCTCCCTCTCTCTCTCTCTCTCTCTCTCTCTCTCTCTCTCTCTCCCTCTCCCTCCTCTCTCTCTCTCCTCCATCTTACTGATCGTCAACCTCGATCGATCGACGATCAGGCGACGATCGATCGGCGCACGGACCCCTTTGATCGATCGAGGCATTGCTCATTTGACGATCGATCTCGATCGATCATGATCGCGCAACCCTGGTGATAACACTTCTAACATTTTTTTGAGTAGCTGCCTGTCCTATAAATACTCACTTAAGAGCTCTTGAGTTTCTGTGCACACCTTTTTTTGAGTGCCCCTTCTCCAGGACAATTTGAACCAGTCAATCAAACCCGTCAGTGGATGCAGCCTCAGAGATGTCCTTCTTGGACTCAGTCTGGAGGGGCAGGCATATAAGGAAGGAGAGTGGTCACATACTCACGGTGCCATGGGCCATACGGCTACAGAGGAATGAGAAACTATTCAGGGGGAGGGCGGTAACTACAGATCGAGTAATCCATGATGTAGAGACTCTGGGGGCATCGTGGTTCTCCAGGACATGAGGGTAGGAGAAAAGGGAGGGGGAGTTCAAAAATGATAGATTGATAGTTGTACTCCTGAGTCTTAGATATGTGGGTCAGTTGCCGATTTTGGGTCGCTGTTCCTTGACCTTTAAAAAAAAGAGCTCTAAAGGAAGGTGCACGTAACATAACATTGGTTTGGATGGTATGAAGGTGCACATAACATTCACGCCTAAATATTCTTGGGGGTAGATTGCTCTTTAATTTACCTGTCGAAATTCTGATCAGAGAACTTGCAGGTGAGAATTTTATGCAAGGTTTTTGGTGCTACCCTACTCAGCAAGAAGGTAGCAGTGAGCATAGCATCCCCCCACAGAAATAACAGGGCAGAGCATGGAGTAATAAGGCTAGTCCTTTCTTGGATGAATTCTATCCTTCACTTGGCTACCCCATTCTAATGTGGGTCATATGCAAATAAAGTTTCATGTAAGGTTCCCAGTTCTGCAAAGTAGTTTGAAATTCCAGATTGCATAAATCCTTAGCATTATCAGCCCTAAAGCTCTTAGTTTTTTTCCTCAAATTGTCATTCTATCATTTGAGACAATTTTTTTAGTTTTGTGGATACTTCAGATTTCTGTTGTGGTAAGAAAACCCAGCTAGATCCACTGAAGTCATCTACACATACTAAAAATCATCTGAACCCATGAAGATCTGATGAAGCAGGATCCCACACATCACTATGGATGAGTTGAAAAGAATCTTCTTCCTTTCAGTAAAGTATGTGCTTTAAGAGTGTTTTTCATGCTTGGCACATTCATTCCTCCTATGATATATTCTCCTGAAGATAAACTACATGACTTGAGCCTTTGCTTCTCCTGCTTCATATTTTCGTTGTAAATTGACCTCGATTATCCACTGCAACTTTGTATTATTTGGTTTCTCTGCAGGAGAAAGCATTCAGAATTAACTGGAGAACTTTCAGAACTTTCCCGGAAGGAGCAACTCCTACTTTCTGAGGTTTGTACGCCAGTGAATCATTTCATTCATTCAAAGCTGCCATCAATTTAGAGCCCCTATAGATTTTACTGTTTAGCCAGAACTTCAACTTAGGGCTACTTTATTCTTTTCTTTTCTCCAGACTATTCCACATCTATGCTCAGAGCTTGCACATCTTCAAGAGACATATATTCTCCAGGGTTTGTTGAGCACTGATCATCTTCATCTTTCCCATCATGATTTCTTTTTTTTTAATTACTTCTCATCAACATTCCGTCTCCCATCTATTCACATGTTATAGATTTTTTAACTCTTGCATTCACAGGTGACTACGATCTGAAGGTTATGCGCCAGGAAACCTACATCTCCCGGCAAAAAATGGTAAACTAATTTTTATCATGAAATATGGTCTTTCACTTTTCATGATACAGAATTTCATACCTTTAAACGTATCATCTATTGCTTTGCAGTACATCAACCATCTAGCTAATCAGCTCGCTAGGCAGTGTTTTTTGAAGATCGCATGTGAACTGGAGCGAAAAAATACTTTTAGAGCTTACTCTCTCCTCAGGGTTGTTGAATCGGAATTGCGAAGTTATCAATTGGCAGCCACCTGTCGAGTGGTAAATAAACAGCCCATTATTTTATCTTTGTAAAATATGTACTAGAATTGTTTCTTCTGTACAGGAACACTGCTCAACATTGATTCAGATGTCTTCTGAAAAACATGAGCCGGTATCAGTTGATGATCGTGATGTGTTCCTGCATGGTGTTAGAGATCTTTTGTGCACTTACTCAAGTAATTTTGCAGTACCGATACTTGTTTCAGGATTATATGTGTTTACTAAAAAATATGTTTGTTTTCTTTCATCTTTTTTTACTCATAGATACTCCGGGTGGGGCATCATCATATGTCTCAGCGCCTGCCCTAGTGCAGCAGATATCTGCTCTCCAGTCGGACTTACTCTCTCTTCAATTTGAACTGGAGAGTTCTCTTCCTGAAGACAGAAGGAGATGCATCAACGATCTGTAAGAAATAATAAAACGTTAGATCATTAAGTTACTGAAAAATTGATACTCAAAAAACATATATTTTCTCATTAATTATACTTATTTATTCACACCAATTTACTGTTCCAGCTGTACTCTTATGCAAAGTCTAGAGCAACTTGTGCTTTCATCTTCCTCAGAACCAGTATTGACATCCAGGGTATGACATTATTATCAGTTAATTTTCACATTATTATTGGGATGAAAAATTTATGTTGTTAACTGGTTTTCTGTGAATCATTTAGCCACTAACCAGAGCCCTGGATGAGATGGAGAAGGTTAATTCCCAGCTTTCGGCTTCTGTAGAGCAAGTAACAAATGCACACAGTGAGAAAGCAGAGGTGAATTTTATACTGGAAAAATGTATCAAAAGAACTAAAAAAATTACGGGAATGATTGACTTCAATTATCTGCCGTGCAGATAGTCAAGCATCACCGAGTGGAAGTTGGACGGGAAAGGCAGGTCTTCGTTGACTTTTTCCGCAATCCTGACCGACTGAGGAGTCAAGTGAGAGAGTTGGCAGCTTGTGTTCAGGCTATCCAAAAAGGCTAGCACCATCAATGTATACAGTAGTAGTCCGTGACTCTTGTTCTAGATGGCTGACGTAAACGATCTGATCATGCATTTTGGTTCAGACTCATGTTGCAGCTGCATTTTTAGCTAAATGTAGATTCATTGACATCAATCCCATGGTACCCAGTAATGAAACATGTCTCCACCTCAAAAGGGAGAGAGAGAGAGAGAGAGATTGATTTTTGCATGGTATCAAGACTGCATGCCACACCATTGATGCAATCAATCCGGGCACCTTTGGTGTAGATGACATCCTCATCATTAGAGATCAACCATGAACAGTCCCTTGCTCCACTGATGGTGCCAAGGATTCTGGCACCTGTGGTGGAGATAGCTGTTACACCACTAGAGAACATGTCAACAGTGACACCTATTAGAGCATCCTCAACACCACTGAAGGAGACGACAGCTCTGACGTACAAATCAAGCATCAGGCATATCAAAGCATGATGAGAGGCGATGGACCGGAGGAGAGCCTATAGTCATTGCATGAGTTGATCACAAGTAGAGTCAAAACTTGTCAAGCCAATTGCCTGATGACTTTGAAAACTACCTCCCCTATAAATAGGCTTGAATCAATCTATGGAAGGAGGAGGATTTATCTCTTTGGTTCACCTTGTCTATGCAACTATTAGTGAGAAGATCCCTTCTCCACTTCTCCTAGCCACCGTGGCTCTTGCCATCACTACCAATGGGGAGAATTGGATGCCTAGCCTCCCCAGCTGATCATTCTTGCTCTTGTTTGCTAGCAACCATCCACAAGATTGACCATGCACAGTTCGCCATATGCTACCAACACTGTCAAATATGTTGTCATCAACAATCTATGTTGCCACTGTTCAAGTCATACTTCCCATGGTCGTGCCAACCCTAACATGTCTGCCATGCACCACTATGCGCCTAAGCATTATGCAACCTTGCAACAGTGCTGCCTTATTCTAGATTCACGACTGATGGGATCCGATACTAAAAAAGCTCTCAAAATTTTGATCAAAACATCGAACTTAGCTAAATACATTGAATCAGATATTCAAAACACTAAGGTACTAAAAACTAATGATCTTATCATTTAGAATAAATTAGAACTATAGTAATAAGGTTTCTTGAAGAAGTTCTCAAAGCTATTAAATTGTTTAATCTCGAGCAATATCCACATTATTGCAGAATGATTAGATCTCCTTTTCAAAGCTCTTCACCAAGATTAAAAAAGAAGAAAAGAAGAGAGTTTCTACAAGACATGCGAGCTCCTTGAGTTCTGGCCATTTTCCTTCTATATATAGGTATTAGGTATATGAACTTTTCACAAAAATCCTCCAAAGCTACGTCTATATCTACCAATGTCTAAAAACCTTTTGTGTATGACCTTTTAGATTATTATATATCACTAGTTATGAATTTAATAGACCAAACAACATCTTATTAGTCAATATTATTAATTATCTATATCAACATTTAAAGATTAATTAGTTAAGGATCGACTTAACCTAATCGACAGGTTGAGTTACCACCTGTGGGATGCCAAGCTCTATATGCTCGAGGAGATATATATTGTATAAATAAACTTCTATATTGAACCTAGATAATATCAATAATTTGTGTGTATAATCCTTTATCCACACCAGACTCATCAATGACTTAGGGGATGGTCAACTATCAACATTAATCAATAACTCAACTTAGTACTAATGCATAGAGGAAATCATCAAAAAAACTCTCTATGATATTTCTATAACTTAGATGAGGATTTTATTGTATCTCATTTTTTGAGTTAATCTTATCAAATATTGAGGGTAGACCATTGCATCTTGATCATGCAATCACCTTCAAGGACTTGATACCATATACAATATACAATATTTTGGAGGTTACGTGGTTAGGGACTTTATAAGTCATAATCAAAGCATGGTCATCTATCACCAAGATATTTTGGTGTTTCAATTCAAAGGTCCACATATATAACCATGATATGAATCAACCTAATTGACAATTAGGTATAATATTATTTAAGGATTCATACAAATCAATGTAGTAAAATCTTCCTCTATAGTATAACTACTATCTATCTTTGGTATACTCTATAGTATGGCCACAAGATCAACCATACTCATCATATGAATCAGATGAAATAATAGTATTTTTTCTAGACATTTCAATGTCCTTCTCAAATATCCCTTAAATAGGAATATTTTAAATATATTTTTAAGATTGATGATTATTGTATAATAATCTCAATTTAGTTTACTAAGTCATTATATATGCTCATGGACTTTGCTTGAAAGTATTACATAATAATAAAAATTAATAAATTTCATTTCAATGAACATAAAAGAGATACATGAAAAGTGTGATTACCTTGTAGGGTACATAATATGCATCACATTGAACTAATTAGGTGTTTCTAATATCATTTTGCATGGAGATTTGGATGAGTTAGTTTTTATAGAGTTACCTTAAGGGTATGTTGCTTTGGGAGAGATTGAGAGGTCTTTTTGCCTTTTTGAGCCCTACACAGACTTAAACAAAGTATTGGTGCCTATTTTGTGAAATTAAGCCACCTAATTGTCACTTATGGCTTCACATCATACATTTCAGATCCTATTGTGATGCAGAAGACCACTTTTAGGGACTTTGTTAATGACGTTTTATTGACATTCTAAGAGATAACATGAACATCTCAAATGCACAAAATGTATAGCTCACATTATTTGCATGAGATTATAAACTATGTAAGCTGACTATATATCTCCTTCAGCATACATGCTTACTCGGTTGCAAATTTTTGTGAACTATGGAGGCTCAACCCACGTTTTGTGATACTGATTGATGGGTGCCAGAGGATGATAATTGATATTGGCATATGATAGTGAATTAGAACTACCTAATTATCACTCCTTGAACAGTGTTTATGATATTGATATTCTTAGCTAGTTTATGCAAGAACCTCACAAGGTGCATTTAAAGGTTTCCTTATGAGCACTTGGTTACATCAAGAAATTTGAGAAAAGGGATCATCTATAGAAAACACAATCATCTTTGAGATAAGGCTTTTTTGGACAATAGATATGCTACGGACAAAAGAAATCAACCACAAGCTGATGCACATACTTGGTTTCAACGGCCACGTGGTGCTATAAAAAAATTTTTTTTTTATTCTAGTGTGGAAGCCGAGCATCATTCTATGTCTGAGACACCACGTGTGAGATGGTGGCTTTGATCTCTTCTACATTACTTGAGCATCACACCTTGTGCTCCTATGCCTATGAACTATAAAAACAAGAAAACCACCATCCTTACAAGGAATTCAACTTTCTATGAACATATCGATCAAATTAGGATTGATTGCCACAAAATTCATAATGAGGTACTATAGGGGGATCATCGCCATTCTACATTTGGCTTCATGAGGTCAATTAGCCGACATCTTAACCATATCACATGACTCATTGGACAAAACCAAACCTTTTTTTAACCCTATGATTTTCTAATATTGAAGAATAATGTGATAAACCTTGGCCTTCTCCCTTGACACCCCCTGCGGAACACTAGAGGGAGGAATAATTTCTTCTCTTGACTTCCTTTGACCTCTCTTCTACTTTTTTATGAACTGGTATTCCTTATTCAAGTTTCTTTAACTTCAACATTTGACAAACTTATTGATGCTCAGTACTATGATTTATATGAAAAATTAGAACATGGTATATTGGAGTTTTTTCTAATATGCTTTCAAAATTTCATATGATCTCAAAAACCTATTCTAAAAAGATAATATAATTTTTCATTCTTTCATAAAACTAAAATTTAAAGTTAAATTTTGAGACAATAGAATATGTTTTTCAAGCGTAGCATTCATAAATACGGCCAAGTGGATATGGGTGTTTTATATAGTGAATTTGTTCAAAAAATAAAGGGTATAAAAATCATATTCAGTTTTATTCAAGTCATCACTTGCATGTATGCAAGGACCAGACTGATTTTTTACAAAGATATTGGTTTAAGTTTTTTTGAAAATGAGTCGAGGATACTAATGAATTGAACAATCATTTCCAAAGAACCATCAACATTTGTTTCCAATGAATAAATCACTCTCTTAAAATGGGGACATTTGAATCACATAATGCCCAAAAGTTCTATTTTATCTCACTAATTTCAAGAAAATTTCTAAATTTAGAGATAAATTTTACTATGGGTTCAAAGTCTTAGCACATTTTCAGAAAATCTATACAATTTTCTATGGTCTGTGATGCCATGATGTGTGTGCCTGTAAAAATTCAAAATTTAAGGGGAAAAATTTAACTGTTGTTCATGTTTTGTTCAAAAACAAATAACGTCCACAATTATTGGGAAAATCAATCGATGTATCTTGATCTTTATGGGGAATTCTGTCAATGAATGTCTCATGATATTTAGATCGGGAGAGAAAGCCTAAGTTCTAGCAAAGAGAATTCCTTTGCTGCAACAATCATAGCTGCGTGGGTAATGCATAAAGTTACTATTTTACTGCAAGGCCCAGTTTCAATTTTGGGATATGGCTGATGAATTAATTGAAAATTTGTATTGTTGTAGTGAGAGAGAGAGAGAGGGAGAGAGAGAGAGAGAGAGAGAGACAAAGAGAGAGAGAGAGAGACAGAGAGTACCTTCCAAGGCTATTATTTTATTTGTAGCTCATTAATTACCTGTTAAATAAAATTTGTCTTTGAAGTGGATGTCACATCAAATTTTTTATATTTGGCGATGTTGAATATGGTGAGAGATGAGGGATTTTTTTCAATTTAAATCACTAAATGTGTAGATTAATAAGCCCTTTTAACTCCTAACCAGAGAGAGACAAAGCAGTGAAAAAAATTCTGGTCTTTGAGGTGGAGGACATGGCAGCTTTCTTGTGTTGAAAGCAATGCCATGTAGTGAAAAGAGACGACAAATCGTCCTTTTTTGTACCAATCAGAAGGGGTCTTCGAAAAGTTTGATGGGAGAAAAACGGTATCGTGTTTAGATCAAGTCTAGAGTGAGAGATCCGGTACGCTTTGTCTGAGAGAGAGAGAGAACCAGGAAATCAAGTATGAGAACATGAGAGAGAGAGAACCAGGAATCAGGTATGAGAACGTGAGAGGGAGAGAACCAGGAATCAAGTATGAGAACATGCGAGAGAGAGAACCAGGAATCAAGTATGAGAACATGAGAGAGAGAGAACCAGGAATCAAGTATGAGAACATGAGAGAGAGAGAGAGAAATTGCTATTAACGCATTTTTACTGATTGCTGGTTTTTTGGATGATTTAATCTGAAGTTTTTAAACTGTATAAGAATGAGAACAAAACTATGACTAGAAAGAGGGGCTCCCAGAATGAAGCATCAGCTTTTCTGCAGAAACTATGTCTAGAGACACAAAGACAGTGAAGTGAAAGTCTAGGGAGAGAAAACATCAAAGTCTGAAAAACATTGGCGACATAAATAAAAAATTGATTTCCATGTAGAACCATGGGGCCATGACGCATCAGCTTTTATACTGAGAAGAAGTTTAGAGAGAGAAAGAAGAAATTGGAATGGGTAAGTCCGTCCAAATGTACGACATTTCTTGAAACATACTGTTGAGAGAGAAAATGTCATTATCTGCTTAGATCAATCAAACGACCGGCCGCAGACCCATCAGGTTTTCGTGTAGAGAGAGGTCAGGGAGAGACCGTCGAGGAAAGTCCTTGTGCTTCAACTGTACTCAACTGGAACTAAAAATAATGCTGATTCCTTCAGTTTTCCACATGGGATGAAATTTTCCTTAGAGAGAGAGAGGGAGAGAGGTTCTTCCTCTTGGACTCTTGTATAGAGAGTATCGGGAGATAGAACAGTCCACTTTCGGCACACTCACCTATAATGCTGATCTCATCAAATTTGCATCTGGATTCTGGAGCATAATTTTCGAGATAGCCGAGAAATTCTTTATTGCGGAGGGGGAGAGTTTGGAGAGAGAAGAAGACAGATGATGCTCTCTTCGAGCAACATTACCGAGAATGCTGATCTCAGCACCTGTTTATTTTAGAGAGAGAGAGAGAGAGAGAGAGAGGTTTCCTTTATGTGGGATCGGAAGAGATAGTCTGGGAGAGAGGAGATGGTTGGGCCATTCTTTGTGCCTCATGATCGGTAATGCATAACTTTTGAGAGAGAGAGAGAGAGAGAGAGAGAGATGAGATGATAATGCTTTCTGTGTGTCTCAGTAGAGATAACTCTTCTCATCGACTTTCCGCGTGGTGCTTAATTTTAGAGATAGAAAGAGAGAGATTCTTCTTTTTGTGGGATTGTGGGTGGGGATGGAGAGAGAAAGAGACAGTGTAGGCGATCTTTGTACCTCATTCGGAGATTACGCTGATCTCATCAACTTTCCGCGTGGACAGTTATTTTTTAGAGAGAGAGAGGAGAGAGAAAGGTGAATGGTGACGTAGTTAGTGGTGGTGGGGAAGCGTCGGTTTCATTGGAGCGGACAAGCACGCGGGCCCCACCGGAAGACTAGCGGGACTCCGGTCCGACATTTGACCTTTCTAAATTTGAAACGAAAAGCTGAACACCAGGCCCTCGATCCTCTGCTGCTCAAGCGTTCCGTAGATCTCCCCGTCCCTGACAATCGACGGATTTCAAACCGACACGTCATCAACGCACTTTAGTAAACAATTCCAGCAGTTACAGAATACCGCTCGCAGAATGATAAGGGTCTTTTAGTCTTATCTTAATTTAACGGCGCGTAACGTATTTGGGTGTGTGAGGGATAACCGTTAGCTGACGGCGTTAGGACAGGGGTCCCCATTATAAACAACTGTGCAGGAATGGACAAGAGAGAGAAAGAAGAGAGAGAGGGGGGAGAGGGAGCGGAGGCGCCGACCCAGAATCTCTTCAAAGGCGAGGTAGTTGTCGGCTGGGATCTGCTCTGCATTTTTTTTCTCGTCGTTGCAGTCGTATTCTTTTTCTTCATTGACTTGCTTGACTTTCAGTGGGAAAAGTAAAATCTGTGAGCTTTGCTCGATTTGATCGAGTAGGCGTTCTTTGGTGCTGTTGGTGGTTTATTGATGGCGCAATCGTTTTTGAGTTTTCTTTTGAAAATGTTGCAATGTCGTTGAAGTGAGATATTTTTGGTAATGATTCAGGGAGAGATTGTTCTATGCACTAGCAATGCTTGATTTAGATTTTGTCTCTTCTTTTTCAAACTTTGTCCGGTGGCATCTTAAGATTTCAAATTTGTTTTCTGTAGCAATTGGGACACGCGTCCGTCTTTTTAACAGTGTGTCATATCTTTGAATCCGTGTAGTTGGTTTTTTTCTCGTTCTTCTCCTATGCTTTCGCTGTGATGCTCCGGCGGTATATTCCTAGGAGGGGATGCTTGGTTTTCTTTCCAGAAAAAGTAAAGCAATAGATAGCTTCGGAATCTAAAATAAGTTTGTAGTCGGACTATGTTTTCTGGGAAATGTGAGGATTAAGTTGATCATGGAAATATCATTCATATTCTTTTTTTCTGTTGGGATGAAATATTATAGATGTTAGCTAATTTAGCAAACTTTTTCATCAGAACATCTTTATTTAATGCCGTACCCCCGAATTTGCCCAAGTTATAGTATTATTTCAGCTCTCATAGATTGCACTAACCGAGCTAATTGGCTTCTGAAATCGGTTTATTTTCCTTGTGCTCAATTTGTGGCTAGAGCAGTTGAGACGAATAACCATCAGTGCTTCATTGTCGACCCCTTTTGATTGTGACAATGAGCTGTTAAACCGACAAATGGTCAAGTTATTTGCAATTTATTGGCCGCAGATCTCTCTTTCTCTCTCTTTCAACCCAAAACTGAATGATTGCAAGTTCATTGAGATTCATTCTTGAAGAGCTTGTAATTGCATGTTAGATTGATTATTTGAACTTGAATGACAAGACAACTCGGAATTGAGTTCTCCAATGCCTGTTTGTGCATGAACAATCAAGATGTTGTTTATGGATTTCTTATCATGGTAAATCATCAGTTTCTATGAATGTTAGCTTCTGCGTGTCAGTTACTCTGAGAAAGCATCCATCTATCCTTCAACTAGAGTATGTTTTACATGGTCATTACAGAGTTACTGAGTTATCTATCTATAAGGGATGGAAAGAATGTTGCTGCTTATAGAATTTCTCTCTAGCTTTCTGCAGGCCAAAGCAAGGATTGTGTCTATGGAGCCACACCAAGTGGATAATGGAAAGTACCCTGATGAAGAAGAAACCTGTTCCGTGGCATCTTCGTAATTTTCAATTGACTCTCCTTTCGCTTAAAGTTTTCCTTGATCTTTTGATTCTTCAACTGTCTTTCTTTCATGTAGAACCACTGCATCAGCAAGAGCATCAAAATTCAAACCAACTGTGGCAACTGCTCCTATTTTTAGATGCACCCGGCGGGCAGAGAAGAGGAAGGAGGTGCACAGTTTTCTGCGTTTTTCTCACCAGAAATGTTTCTGACGTTTTCTATTTCAGTTTTACTCGAAGTTAGGAGAGAAGCATCAGGCGCTGGAGGCAGAGAAAAGTCAACAAGAAGCCAGAATTAGAGTATATGATAGTTCCCCATCCTTTTTGGAATAAATGTTACATTAGATTTTACCGTTTATTTATTTCCAGGAAGAGAAAGAAGCGGCGTTTGAAGCAGCTGAGGAAGACCATGACATTTAAGGCGAAATCCCATGCCTAATTTTTATCATGAGGGTCCTCCGCCCAAGGCTGAACTTAAAAAGGTATGTTTTAAATTTAATTTATTTCATTAAATCCATACGGGAACATGCAAAATTACCATTTCGGAAATACTCATATTATTTTATTTACAATGGTCAAAGATGCCTCCAACTAGGGCCAAGTCCCCAAAGCTAGGGAGAAGGAAAAGTTACAGCGATGCGGTCAATGGCGGAGACGCTGATAAGACCCAAGCGTCTCTCTGTGGCCAACTCAGCCGCCAAAGTCTGGGAAACCCTAAAGAGTTCAATGGGAAACTAGCGAGAGGAGCCAAGAAAGGAGCTGATACTGCCAAAGAAGAGAAGTTGACCAAGGAAGTAAAGGAAAACCCCAAGTCAACAGCACAAGAAGTCAATGAAGAGAGCTCGGCCTTTTCTAAGAACAACTCCGAGGCAAGTGCCGGCATCGCCGTGCAGTAGAATATGGAGTTGATCCTTTTCCAGCCTGGTTGTTCTTTAAAAACTATCTATCTGAGAACTTTGACGCAGCTATCAGGTGTAAATTTTTCCCCAGTATTTGTATACAGAATGGCATTTGATATTCTCTTTCTAGGGATTTGAGCCCTCAATCTTATGTGTCGAACTGGGCCACGTGGAAATTTAGAATCTCTCTCTGAGTGGGACAAGTTATTGTAATTAAATTTCAGAAAAAAAGGGGGAATTAGTTTCTGACCTTTTTTAAATATCTGCGCTCGAGCCAGAATACTGTACAAGTAATACATGTGATGAGCAGAGGATCCTTATCTACTGGGTCATTGCCACCTGTTGCCTCATTGGCGTCAACAATCTAGCCAACGGGAGAGGGACGTGGGCCTTCACCAGTGTCCCGTTCTCCACGTATTCCTTCACATGGAGGAAGGTCAGGTCAAGCCAAAACTTCAATTGAATAAAAACTTCACATGCAGTGATTGGCAACTGATAATTGCCGATCTTCATTGTACAATTTGAATGTAAAAATAAATGAATCGGTGAAAAGAAACTTACAGTTTCTTCAACGATTCCTACTTGATGAATGGTGCTGAGCAATTCTCCCTTGTCATATGGAACTAGAGCTTCCACGCGGACCAGAGTATCCTGCGCATTTCACCAAGCTTTTAAGCTTAAGGAGTGACAAGTGGACTCATAAACGCACTTATGGAAGCATGTTTACATCTGTATACGCAAGTACACATGCATGCATTGATTAACTGATGTTTGCACATATGTCCATATGCATTGATGGATGCATGTATAGATGGATAATTATGCATGTGGATGGAAGTATGGAAAGCTGCATGCAAATATGGATGCATGTAGAGATGGACAATCGTGCAAGTGGATGCAAGTATAAACAAATGCAATGCACATGTGGATGCATGTAGGTATGTATGTATGTATGCATAAATGCATGCATGCATGACAATGTACCTTGAGTTTTTCTTGAATAGCATTGCAAAACTCATCTAAACCTTCACCGTTCAAAGCTGATATACATACAATTCCAAGTTTTTCTGCTTCTCTTCTGATGCTCTCCGAATCAGAGGCTTTATCAACCTGGCTTAAAAAAAACCAAAAGTTGCCTCAGAAAAACGAAAAATTCCTGGAAAAATAATAAATATAACATTTGGTTTTTTCTACCTTGTTCCATACCACCATCTTTGAAATTGAAGCCACATCCAACTCGGCCAATACTCGGTTAACTGACTCTATCTGCTGCTCCGCTAGCGGATGGCTGTATTCAGTTCCATCAATACAAAATAAGTACTATAACCATAAAAAATAAACATAAATCTGATATGATAAAATTTCGAAAATGTAACAAAGAAGAAAGTAACACCTGATATCTACAACATGAACTAATACAGATGATTCGGAAATCTCTTCCAATGTCGCCCTGAATGCAGCAACCTGACAAAATTTCATTGAAATATCTAAAATTCCAGATTCCAAAACGAAAAACTACTCAAAATTCAGATTCTAAAACAAAATTGAAGAGAGAGAATTGACAGCCAATCGTTGATCGTCCATGAAGCATTTACCAGAGTAGTAGGTAGTTTTTGGATGAAGCCCACAGTGTCTGTCAGAAGGAATTCTTTGCTGTTCTTCATCTGAAAAAAGCATAAAAATAACAATAAACCATGAGTTCGTGATAAGAAACCATAAATCTCATTTCTTAATAGAAATAAAGTAACTGACTTGCACTCTTCTTGTGGTTGGATCGAGTGTAGCAAACAGCTGATCTTCTGCTAAAACATTGGCTCCAGTTAAGTTATTTAAGAGAGTACTCTTCCCCGCGTTAGTATAACCAACCTGGAAAGATTCAAATATTTGAAGCTGGACTATTTTAAAGATGAAATTAAGCAAATGACCAAGATTTCATTATCTGACATTACCAGCGACACCACGGGAAGTGGGACAGATAGCCGACGGTTGCGATATTGCTTACGATGTAGCCGGACAGATTCTAACTCTTTTCTCAAAGCAGAAATCTACAATACGAGACATCAATACAAGCACCTAATTAATAGATGTAATTAATATGAAAGATATTAATATAATATGAAAAGCATGAAAATCTTTAAAAGACTTGCCTGAGTACGCAAGATACGCTTGTCTACTTCAATCTGTTTCTCACCCATACCCTTGACCTGGCCACCTGCTTGACGTTCAAGATGGGACCACATCTTTGTCAATCGAGGAAGTTGGTACTCCATTTGCGCCAAAGAGACCTACATAAAATGGAGAAATCAGGATCACAGGTACATCCATTGGAAATCTGCATTTTTACAAATCATGCATGCAGATGATTCTTTCTAAACTAATAAAAAGAACAACTTTCTTGAGTCAAACATCTGCAAGCCTGTTAGATTATCTGTTGCTGATGCTCCTGGCATAAGATTCATCCTTAGCATTTGCCCACTAAGATACGTCGAGATTTAACTCACAATCACTTGCAGCATCAAGAGCTGCAAAAAGTAGGCATTCCCTCAACCTCTCCCTTTGAAATGTCTAAATTTCTGGTCGTTCAATCATGTACCATATTTGGCTCTCATGATCCATGGGTTGAGGGCGATCCAAAGAGTGAAAATTATTTTATTTTCAGGTCAACACAGCCCATTCAAAGATGACATCCATGGCATAGGACTGCTCTGATGAGGCTGATCTGTTTTAGGTCCGGCCTGACCAGGAAAAACAGACATGGTCCCACAATTGTGATCCCTACTTCACATACTCTGAGTGCTACATACTCAGACATAAGGATGACAAAGATGATGTCTCTGAAAGAGTTATGATAGAATAACCGGAAATTGATTACCTGGAGCGAAGCTTCATGAGTAGCAGCCCTCTGGTTGAAAATATCCAGAATAAGAGCAGTACGATCACAAACCCGCACAGCCGATCCAAAAGCCTTTTCTAAGTTGCGGAGCTGCCTATAGTTATAAAGATTAGTCAGTGAACCATTTCAAAACACCCACTCATTTGTGAGTGTCTACAATATATTGTTTAAATTTCTTTCAGTGAGGATGTTTAAATGTGTACCCGAACCTTACATTATTCAGAGCAAAATCTTAGGGTATTCTCCATTAACTCGATTAATTCTTCAGGGGATCATCGATCTCAGGTGATTTCCCTTTTTTATTATTATAAAAACTCGATTAATTCTCTTTCATCTGCTATAAGAGCAGAAAACATAAAACCAAATGAATATAAGAATCTGATATGACCCCAATAATATAGTGAAGGTAAATAATTGACAAAACTTCAGTGGAGGTAAATTTAAGGGCATTCTTGTCCGTTACTGCTTATAAAGGGTGAATAAAGATGCCTATGCGGTTCTCTGAACGTTATCTTTGAATAGATAAATTGAGTGGCGAATGTGAATCTCTCTTGAATGAATCCTCCTTGACATGCAATGAGGTTAGATCCAACTTTGCCACTAATTCTTCTAGACACAATCTAGGATTTTATCAATTGGAATCAGTGCCCCAAAATTGGAACCATGGCTCCTAAGATGACAACTTTAAGTCCTAATGGTCTACACGAAAGTCAGAAAAAGCATCTAAAAAGAAGTATTGCAGTCCCCAAAAAGAATTCATGGTACCTATATGAAAGTTATTTCAAGAATTCAAAATATCAGACGGAGGATTTCAAGAAAAGCTATTGTTCTACATTAAGATTGGAAAAGAAATCCAATCTGCAGGACTTGGTCAAAATTCAGATCAGAACCAGGCCCAACAGAGATTTCATGAATCGTTATGGCGGATCAATGAGCTATAGAGCATCTACAGAAAGATCAAGATTCACAGCAAGAACATGCTTGATTTGTTATGGATTCGAAATTTTCTTGTACGTCCAAAGATGCTTAACAATTTTCAAGATTTGGCATGGGAAACAGCTCCAAGAAGATATACCTCAAATTTCAAATCCAAGAACAATTAACTCTGAGGATTCCTTTCGTGATAGACTTTCGATCTAAGAAAAGAAAACCTGCCTTCTAGATCTACCTCAAATTCAGATCAAATGAAAGATGCAAGGAAGCACCAATTAGATCTCAAAACACGAAGAATTGAAGTTCTAGAATATTGGAAAAAGAAAAGTCAGAGAATCCTCCAAAGCAACTGGAAAGATGTTGGAGATGTTCCAGCCAGCAGAAATGTGATTCTAAATGTGCAGTCTTCGTATCACTGGATTCACTCTTTCCAGAGTTCATGTTCAAGAAACACATCTCCATTGCAATCACAACAGTGCAACTGACAAAGAAGAACTCCACCTCAGTCAATGGAAGAAGAAGCTTGCCTCCAGTTCATTCAAGGTCATTGACGACTAAGGAAAATGCAAAATTTTTCTGCCTATGTCAACTGTGTCATGCTACCACACACCTCAATGCTGTGCATCGTGTTGTTTGATGCCATTGTTACCACAGCTTGCCCTCATTTCAATCTGGTAAGACACCAATAATACATTATCAGAGAAGACATAAGCTCAAGGGAACTAGGACCACTGCCGTTGATCAAACAGACACGGGCGGTAATCTAACCGCCCTTAACATGGATAAACTAACCTTGGTTAGTGAGGACCCAGGGGGTAAGTTACCTGACGGTAACCCAGGTAAAGTTACCATGATTACTGTGGGCCCAGGGGAGGACAACGGCCTAACGGAAAGCAGAGGCAACGCCATGCCGCGGTGGGAAGGACAGGACCGCCTATATCTAACAGGGGGGGAACCGAGGAAGGGGGGAGGAGAAACTACCGAGTTTAGTTCTCAAGGTGAGGAGGCTACTGAGCAAGGGGACCTCGAACCCCCGGCTCCCTGAATAGGTCAATCCGACCGATTCTTGTACTTATTCTCTTTAGTTCTCTCAGGTCACTCCAAACAAGGATCAGGGAAGGTGCAGGCGAGTTAACGGGAGAGCAGAGGAGAGACACCACTCCAAGACCTCCAGCGAGATCCCTAATCCTCTATCGACTTTGTGCTTAATTTCATAGAAACTTGGATTCTATTTTGGGGTTTAATTCTACTTCTACTTTGGGTTCTTACCATCTCAGTCAATGGAAGAAGAAGCTTGCCTCCAGTTCATTCAAGGTCATTGACGACTAAGGAAAATGCAAAATTTTTCTGCCTATGTCAACTGTGTCATGCTACCACACACCTCAATGCTGTGCATCGTGTTGTTTGATGCCATTGTTACCACAGCTTGCCCTCATTTCAATCACGCAGCTTCCAGATTTCACTGTCATCAGATTTATCACAATGGACAAGAAGACACTATTGGGGAAAATATTACGGCTGCCACCACCACGTCTTCCCTAGCGCTGCACAATGTCCTATTTGATGTGACATTGGAAATGCCTAAGCGTGATCCTGCAACTCTATTTCTCCTGTGCCACAACCTTCATAGCCACCCAATATATCGCCATGCAGCTTGTGCTTCAACAGCCACCTGCAGCTCACTATCTCCATTGACTCGTTGGACCATCATGAGGGTTTAAAAACAGTGTTTTTCTCATTGTCCGCTGCATGTATCCTCCATCATAGGGGTAAAAGCAAACTAGCTGAAACAGAAGGAAGGAGCTAAAGGTAGAGGATTACATCTACATTGACCATGAGAATAAGGTTCTATTCATGGGTTTGAGTATTGATATGAACCAGATACTATAGTGAAGGCCTCAGCTATGGCAAATGTAAGGGCATTCTTGTCCATTTCCCCTTATTAATGGAGTATATAGAGCAATGTAGTTCTCCTAACATTACACTGGAGTAGTCAATTAAGATATGATCAGGGATTCTAGCAGAATCATTCCGACATGAGAAGCGAGGGAGAGAAGGGGGAGGGCACAGCAGTAAAAGGATACAACTGAAAAAGAAACAGAAGTCAAAAAATTTATATAAAGTAAACATTCTATTTCAAGCATACAAAAGGAGTGTTCATCCAGACTAATGCCATACAAAAGGTTTTTATTGACAAAACATGAATGGTTCAAACGTAAATACAAAGAGGAATCAAAATTTAAATCAAATATACTAATTAGTACAGGATGGATTTCTAAAAACTATTCATGAATTAGATATAGCAGGAAAATAAATCTAAGTCCACTCTACTTCTTTTTCAGTCTTATTCTACCTCATGTCTTTCAATGTCAATTGAGTTGTAGATAAATTAATCAACAATATGCAGAACCACTGTACTTAAATAAGTTGCAGCATCCTACCCTGGAGAAAGTTCATCATCGAAGATTACAGTCTCCACATCAAGAGCATGAATTGCGCTCCTTATTTCTGCGACCTTGCCTGACCCAATGTACGTTCTTGGATTTGGAATTGACAACCTAAAATGCAGAAGCAATCATCAGCTCAAGTGATAACCACAAAACACATAAGCATCTACAACAAGAATCACCTAGAAAGAAAACAGGGAATCTGTTTTCAAGGAAATCTTCTTAAAGACCAGACTAATTTCTCGTGGTCATCGACTCAATGATTAAAGGAGCATTTTTTCATTCCATCAAAGAAGACAAAAATGATAGCCTGATTAAACATTATGCTGAATCTTATTTTCACGATTAAGTTAATAGAGAAATGATGAGATTAGATTGCATGTTTGCATAGTTCTTTCTAATGTTTGACATTTTCATATTCTTGCTGCCAAACATTTGCTTGATGGGTTCATTTCAAAACCTTCAAAGCAGATAAATAGTCTGGAAAGGCCGGCTTTTCTGTCTCATGAATAATTTGATTGCTCATTAGGTTGAAGAGGGCCTAAGTTATAGAGTGATTAATCTATGTGTTCCATCTTACATTCGTGATTCAAAAACTCATAATATGATGTCCTTAGATTGTAAGTTTTTCATGAGACTTTCAAATGTGACAGAATAAGAGTACAGGAGAGAGAGACAAGCATAGAAGGTAAAGTTGTACATTTTATTCATCAGTAAGGAGACCATTTATACAACATAGAGAGAGATAAGGATTACAGATACAGTCTAATCAAGGTAAAAATGGATAGTTATAATGGCTAGTTATAACCGTCTAATCGCCCAACAGCTAAATCCTTTATCTTAGCCATTGGGTATTAGATTGGGTAACGGATCCAATACTGGGTAGGATCCGACCCATTAAGGGCTGTTATCCAACAAAATGTTTTACATTTTTCATTTTGTTGTTGTCCAATGGAAGCCTTGAAATTGGGTTGGTAGTTTGAGTATAACCTGCTGTCAAATAATTAGACAAGCAAACTTTTCCACATGAGCCAGGGTTTTGATTTCATTACAAATCATCTAGCGAGATACTTTGTAAGATATAAGAATTTGTTAATGTTCAATACAACAAGCAGATTGCAGAGTATGTTGAGGTCAATGACTTCAGCAACTCTCCTTCTCATGAAATCTTTTTGGGAAAACGTTTCAGGGTGACAAAATTAAGAACAATATCTGAACAGCCCAAGACTGAGACTGAGACTCAAGTCATGCACCATTTTCTACATGCAGAACCTCACTCAAAGCCTCAAAAAGCATCACAGTCGTGCACCAATTACACGGATTGTTGACACACATGACCATGCCAAAGGCATAGGACAACTATTTCGCCATGGATTCCTGCAGAACTGTTGTTCTTTGTTCAGTAAATGCACAGTGAAAATGAATGTGAGTTGGCTGGTATCAAGGGCGAACCACGGTGATCCTTTCATATCAAGACTGATCCCTTATATATCTGGGAAAAGGCAGTTAAGGGGACGGTGTCCCAAGGAAACTACTTGCATCTGTTCGTATAAGAAACCTGCCATTTTTATTTATAATAAATAGTTTACCAAGCTGACAGTAAAGTGGGTTAGAAATTATAATCAAGATGCAGATTGGAAATAGGACATGGGATGTTAGTTGCCAATCCTCTTTAAAAATTGTGTTCTTCTCCTCCCCCAGTTTCTGTTTGTAGCAGATCACTAGTTCAAGAATTCTCTAGACCATTGTTTTACAAATAGTCTTACAGTTTGCCTCAAGCAAATTAAAGCTATGGAAAAAACAGTTGTCCTTGCCTCAAATCTAAAAAAATGATACCCTTGTGAACATCTCTAAAGGTTGCAGGAGGATAGCTCAGACCCTTAGAGTGAGAGGGAGTATTAGCTGTTTAAAGTGACACTGATATCAGAAGAGAGTTAATAGAGAGTGAATCCTAGTTCTTTACATGTCTTTTTTTCCTGGATCTCGCCTCTCTCTATTCTTACCCAAAATTTCCAGTTTTATGAGATCTTGAATGCCCACTAGCCTTCAGAGTCATCTGCGCTTTGCTCTGGATCTCGTTTTTACAGACTTCCTTCACTGATGAATTCTTCCTCTAGTTCCCTCTCCTATCTCCTATCTCTGTTTTCCCTTTCTTCCTATGTGGATCTCAGATTCTCCCTGTTTTCATCGACAGAATTTTGTTCATATGGAGAATATTAACACCAGACTTCCAAAATATTCCAGGACTCCAAGCAGAGTTCGACAAGAAATCTTTAACCCTGATTTGCCTCTCAATGAGAAATAAAATCTGTTACTCCGTTCTCCTTCTAGAGTGACATTTTCTCATTAAGAACACCTTATGACTTTAACTATTTATGGTTGACATGAAATCCATAGAAAACAGAATCCATTTTTATCAAAGTCACCCGGTGCCTGAAATACCGTCATCATCCTCCAATGAAACAACCTCAGTATGTAGATTTTTCGTGGGACAAATTCATGTCATGCTCTAAAAGAGTGAAAAGTGCATCAAAATTTGTCACCATCCTAGAAATAAAAGAGTGATAGGGAAAACTGAGTCCAAATGTACAACATGAGTAAGAATTTCTATTTAAATTCAGCACAAATTTGAAAAGAAATAGAGCTCACTCAACCACCTGAGTCAAAGAGAAAAAAGTACTTACTTCTGATAAGTGGAGCCAACCACATAAAGTCCGGCAGTATCTGCTAGCTGTTCAAGTTCCTTGAGAGACTCGTCAATGCTGAACAGCTTATCCTTGCTACTTTTACTTTCTATGCCGACTAAGTAAGCTTTCTCAGCAAAAACCTAGAAATTTAAATTCCGTAAAACATCAATTAAAGAATTCCTCAGGAATTATGTGGAGTTAATCATTCGAACAACTTTCCAGAGAACCAAAGTTTCAACTATTGCTATAAATTTCAATTGCCAACCAAGTAAGTGTTCTTAGAAAAAAACTAGAAATTTCAATTATATAAAGAAACACCGCACAAATTCAACTAAGGAATTAAGTTGAACTAAGCATTCGAACAGCTCTCCAGAAAACCATGGTTTCAACTATTAATTTAACTTTCAATGTCAACTAAGTAAGATTTTTACAGAAAAATCCAAGAAACTTGAATTCCATAAAACATCTGCTAACTAATTTCTAAGGAATTAGGTGGAACTAAGCATTCGAGAGAACCAGAGTATAATCAATTATTAGAACTACCTCTCTCCCATTTCGAATCCGATACCGGTCAACGCCATCGGTCTCTTCCTTCTTCTTTTCCGTCACAACAGGAGAGACACTTCCATTATCTAGCACTTCCTCCCCGGGTTCATCATCTTCAACGGAATAAATCTCATCTTCCGCGAACAATTCATCCTTATCCAAAGGCGATTGAATTTTTTGCCCCGAAGTCTCCAGCTCGGAATCCTCTGTTAGGATCCTGCAACGAATCTCCCGCCGAAGCATCCATGAGGAGGAAAGGAGGAGACGACGGCGACGTGGATAGATGCCCCACAGGGAATTTGGCGGGCAAGCAACCGTCGCAGTTGGTCCGGTGACGATAGAAGAAGAGCAAGCTCTCATGGCAGATATCCAAGTTGGTCTGGGCCGGCGAGGAATTTTCAGAAACAGGAATATCTGTTTAGAAGAAAATCTGTTTACAATATCATACAAAAATCATCAACGTCATTACAGATGGGGCTCTCAAAATGTACGCCACGGGAACGGAGATGTGATGCAACTTTGACCCCATCACAATCACTAGATTCATAGCTGATAAGTGTCAAAAAGGCGAGATTTTTAAATTGACGACATGAAAAATGTGACAAATAGCTCCACTGATTATTACTCGAGATTTTCCAGCGCCACCAACACTGCTCTCGCGTCGCCTCACCTTTACCTGCACTACCCTTGCATCACTGACCCCACCCAATGTTGCCCCCAGCAAGCAGGGTTGCGCGATCATGATCGAGTCGCCGATCTGATCGTCGCGCGACGATCGATCGATCGATCGGCGATCAGAGAAAACTTAATTTTCTGATCGATCGATGATCGATCGATGAAATCGCCGTGATCGATGAAATAAATAAATTTATTGAAATCGCCGTGATCGATCGCCTTGAGACATCATCTCAGCCACCGATAAAAGTGAATGCCTTGACAGATTTATTCGAGTTGAAAGGTGTCCCTGTTCTTGATGATTGGCTGCAAGAGGCCCATAGAGGAAAAAAATGGCGGTGACAATGTGAGTCCCAAAGAAGGCGATAAATCTGCTGATGAACTTCTGTTAGCCCTACTGTACGCACTTTGGATAAAAGCTGCTCGTCAACCTAGATGCTCTTACAGCATGCAACGTGGGGAAATCAGTGAATCATTTACGTGGTCACAAGAACTCAGAGATTCGAGAAGAAGAGCAAGAGGTCTCGTGGACACTGGAAAGAAGTGTGTCGATGCGAGAGATGACCATGCTGGAGTTGACCAAACTTAAGGATGAAAAGTCAGCTGGTGCTGCAAATCCAAGCTGCTGTGTCTTTAAGTGGGAAACCCGAGGCTCGTCGACCTTTCTCAAGGAGTAAGTAAACGGAGTTCGGCAGAAGCTCTACCAAGAAATCTCATTAGTCAACATTCTCCATCTTGCAAATCGTTGACCGGAAAGTCACACTCAGGATAGTCTTCTGCGGCAAAGTTGACATCAGCATTGACAACATCTTCAGTTGTTGGGTCAAAAGACTCACAACCTAAACATGCAACTGTGCGATCATCTTGCAGAGGCACTCCGACAAACAGTTACCGTGCGATCATCTCCTGCTTTTTTCTCTCTCTGCGATCATGATCGTCGACCTCGATCGATCGACGATCAGGCGACGATCGATCGGCGCACGGACCCCTGTGATCGATCGAGGCGGCGATCATTTGACGATCGATCTCGCTCGATCATGATCGTGCAACCCTGCCAGCAAGGGCCATGCGGTCCAAAGTTATAAAAAAAAAACCTAGGGCAGTCAACACGTCCCCTAGCGTCGCCCCTAGTGCCGCCCACTGCAGCCAGTCAACCCAACCCAGCGCTGCCTTGGGATAAACCTAGAGCAGCCCATGCCGCCCTTAGGACCCCGAGACTTCGGCCAATTGCCGCCCTCAATGTTACCTTTACAGGGGCTTTGGTCCCCCCCCGTACACCATGATATCTCCAAAATAATAGCTATATTCATGCATCATATACCTTATTTAGGTGATAATTAATACCTAAATAATGACAATATCCATCTCTTTGTGACTAAATATGATATAGATCTTATTATGTCCAATCATGCATCATCTTTTTTATTTTACTTATACTATAAATGTAAATTTTCACATTTTCTTCAATTTATATAGATGAAATTACCTAGATACAATGTATAGAGAGCATGGATCAAAATTTTCAAGAAAGAAAGGAAGAAAATAGATCCTTCATCTCTTTAACAGGTTTCTAAAACCTTTCTACTTTTTTAAAAGGTTAGTCAGCCTATTAGAATTTTTAAAGAGAATTGTCAATCCATTTTACTTGAAAGTTAATAATGGTTATTGTTAAAGCCCATCTATTTCCCTCTCTTATTGGGCTGCAGCCCTCTTTCTCTCTCCTCTCTCTTCTCTCTCCTATATATTTCTCTCTTGCATGTATCCGTCTAATCAGAAAACCTAGCCGTCATTTTTGGTTTTGTCTTCTCTCTCTCTCACCTATCGATCTTCTTCTTCCTCCTCTCTTACCTTGCAACAGTTATAATGCTTCTTGAAAAGTCCAAGGTGGTCAAAGATATTCTTCAAGGGTCAAAAGGGTTGACTTTCTTCTTGTATATTTTTTATTACTTAATTTAGTTTTTTATGAAGAGAGAGATGCCATCTTGTTCTTGGAGAAGCCCACCTATTTAGGAAGTGGTAAGGTTACTACTTTTTAGAGCGTAATCACTTCACTTCCTTAGGAAGTGGCTGTGGATGCCACCTATAAATTTAATATCCAATGGGTGACACCTAAAAAGATTAAATTTCCACCCTTGATTTAAAGGAACCTCTAATCTTAGCATATAAAGACACTGATCTTCATTTTGGTTGTTTTTTGGTTCTCTCTTTATATCAAGCTACAAAGGAAAAAAGAGAGTTCAAAGCCTAAACTTGCTATCTTTTGATGTTCAATGCTTTCATGGAGAAAGGGATTAAAAGGAGATTTGGAGATCATAACAAATTTAGTATCACCCAATCTGGGACTAACAAAAAACGAGGTTTGTGCAAAGATGCGGATATAATTTTGCTTGAAAACGCCCTCCACAAATAGTAAAGAACCTATTTCTCTTTTTAAATTTTACATGTGTTCTCTTTTCTTCAAGCAATCTCTCATCATTACTTGATTTTCTTCAAGTGTGATTTAGGTTATAAGCCTCATAATTTCCATCATAAGCATGATTTTCATATGTAGTACTGTCATATGCCATCAAATTGAAAAACAAGTAAAGAATATCATGCATTTTTCATGTCCTCAAATTCCAATACAATGGGAGCTAGTTAATGAGATGACATCTTTAGAAGTCAATATTTTACGTCTCATCGAAAAATTTGATTGATGATGCCTCGGTGTCATTTATAAATATGCAAGCCTCTAAATAAAAAATCTAGAATTAATATATGCAAGATCATCTATTATTTTTTAAATAGCATGGATTATCTATTAAATCAGTACAGTCTTGAAATACTTTTATTGTTTTACACGTTTCTATGAATATGACATTGATAACCTATAAATGTATAACCAGATCACTTTCAGCGTTCACAAAGGCATTGATTGTAAAATTGTGTTAGAACTAATGGTTGATCATACAATTTCATAATGTGTCCATTATATATCCATTTTATTCGTTGCTCTTTATTATCTAGACATTTTTCTCTGATATCATCCAAGTGCTGTTGAGAATAATCAAAGTTCGATATTCAATTTTCATATTATTGTGGGTCTTTTTCTATTCAGACCATTCTCTCCAATAGTGAAATGCAAACTTGAATAGACTACTGAGATGAATGTGATCTCTGATTTCAAACTAACTGTATGGATTTCATGCATTGCACTTTGATAATAATGAATAAAAATGAAACCTTAAAGCTCTAAAGTATTATTTTTTGTGTGTCAAAATTCTCAAATATTGATTTTCCGTGCACGTCTGCCAAGATGTATTTTATATTACTGAGCTTGATCCAATCTTTCCTTAGGAACAAGAGTCACATCTTTTTAAGGCGTCAAATAACTTGAATAGTCACTTGGTTGATGCCCATTCCATCTCAATTTTCTTCGACAGGACCACATGCGTAATGAATAAACAGTCAGCGTTTTTTATCAGGGAAATTCATACAAATGTATGGCAAGATGGAGACTTCTATGCCCTCAAGCCATACTGCTGGACAAGTTTAATAAACACTGCCATTTCTCAAATAACGCCAATGGCTGTTTTCTATTCAGGTACCGTGTAGCGCATGTTCTGCTAGTTGAATCTTGGCGGGAACAATGACACAACCGATCGAAGAAAGAAGATGGACGGAGGACAAACGCCGCGGATACCAAAGTCCCTCGTCGCCAAGATCATCTCCCTCACCTCTCCCATGGACGCGTGCAGGCTAGCTACCGTGTGCCGGACATGGCGGTCTGCCGCGGACTGCAACATGGTATGGGAGAGATTCCTGCCACCAAATTACAGGGAAATCGTCTCCGAAGCGGCAAATCCCGTAGATTACTCTTCCATGAAAGAGCTCTTCTTCTGCCTCTCCGACTCCATCCTCCTCAAAGGCCGTTATACGGTACTGTATCCTATCACAAGAGAAGTATAGTTATACGCCATTTCTGGGTTTCCTTTAACCAAGATAACCACCAATGTCTCTCAAAATCAGTTGGACGAGAGATTTAGAGTCCACCATTCGGTTCCTATATCTCATTGCGTACTTTTTAAAAAAATTTCTTTGTCTGTGAATCTGCAGAAACTTTCTTTGAAGCGATCAACCGGTAAAATATCCGTGCTGGCGTCTGCAGAAGCGGTGAATCTTCGCGAAGGAGAAGACGAGTTTGACACAAAGTGGGATTGGATTCCCACTTCCACGTTGAGGTTTGTCTTTTTCCCCATTTTCTCACCTATAATGCCTGGTTCTCTGTTCTAGAGAAATGATCGAGAGTGAGAGAATCAGATTGATAATGTACGTTGAAGAAAGCCGCCAGCACAGAATGAAATCAAACAGAGTTCCTGTGGATAGTTGATGAGAATTTTATGTTGTAGTCAATGACATGAGCATGAGTGAACCCTCTTACTACTAACAGAGCCTTGTGACCTTCTATGATGCCATCAATATAATACTTTAGGGTGAAAATCCACTAGCACGTTACAATGTTGGCATTAGTAGGGCATAGAACTAGGTCCTAGGTACCATGATAGGATCATCACGTCAAGGTACTTCAGTGTTTTGAACATTTGATTCAATACCTTTCATTGTGTTTGATATTTTTATCAATTTTTAGGACTATAAAGCCTAAGATCCCAACAAAAACTTGCTGAGAAAAATTCATAAGCATTGCTTGAATTCATGGAACAAATATTTTACCCCAAGGCTACAAAATTTTTACGATGAAATGATCCATCCCTTGCAAATTATAACCGAAGGCTACAAAATTATAAGCATTTTATTCAAAACAAGAATAAAATGCTCAAAATTTCTAGGGTATGAATTGCAAATAGAGGGTAAATTTTTTTATATAATAATGTGGAACCCTTGGCATATAATTTTTTTGAACATTGAGCATTGGAACGAAGTAAACAAGTCATCATTTGGTTATAGAGTGAAAGCTGAAAGAAAACAAGGAAAATATGATGACAAGTGAATGAAATTGACTTAAAGCAATTGCTTGACATTAACTAAAAAATGACATAGATAATAAAACCAAGGCCTTCATATGAAGTTGATGGATGTCCAAGGGGTGGTTGATGTACATCCAAGAATAAGATAAATTTGGGAAGATGAGGTGGAGATACATATACATAAGGTTTCAGTCTTTGGCCATTCATGTTGATTTGTGTACATGTCTCTGGATCAAGAATTTAACATTCACCATAATAGCCAAAAGCCTTTTCCTATATTGACATGAGATTTCCTTAGAAAATTTTTTTGCTGCAAATATAATGCCCAACCTTTTGATTCACCTATAAAATTGTATGCTTTATATATTTTTGTAGAAGTTATTCATCTTGGAGTTATATATCATCTCGTTTTTTATGCCTCATTCCTTAATCCCCAAATCTCATTCATCTTCTATAAAATATTCTTCCAAAGTTACATTTCATTAGAAGGCGACTAAGTCCAAAATGCTTTTTACTTGCACAAGATGTTTTATGCTCAATATCTAACTAGAAGGTGACATACCCTATCTCTAACTCTAAGCTAAATTGGAAAAAAAGGGAGAAAATTGAGGTGGGAAAGTGTGATAAGGATGATAAATAAAAAATTTTCCAATGAACCCAAGATAATGAAAATTGAAGTTAACTGAAAGGAAAAATGAAATATAAGAAGTTAGAGAGAGAAAAACCACATGAAAAGAGAGAGAAAGTGATGCTATCAATTAAATTATTTAAATCTAAAACTATACTTCAAATCTATTGCTACAAAATATTAGATAATAATGGTCAACTAACCCCAAACCAAGATTAAAATTTTTCCAATTAATGTTTTGTATCAAGGGCTTTTCATTATGAGATTCCAAAGAGGAAATTTGAAGTTCAAGCAATGAATTCATTCTAAAATTTCTAGTCAAGATCTTGATAACTGTTGATCGGTAGAAAAGAACGCAAATTAACCAATTGATCCAAGGAAAAAGTTGTCAAAAGGTTCACACAATTTGGACTTCTCTTGGAATACATTTTTTTCATCAAGAGCGAGAATGTAGTTGTATGGTTAACTGGGCGTAACCATTGTATCATCTTGTTTAAGGAGATGTAGTGCCCGAACTGTTCCACTTTGCCTCTCAACCTTCCAATAATTGCAATTAAGTCATAGCTAGTGAATGAAAAATAAAGAGACCAAATGATGCCACATCCCCTAAAATTGGGATCCATTTGTCCATTGACTCATGGCGATTATTACTCTTGTGATCTACAACTAGAATTCATTGTGCACATTAGCTGAATACTCACTTCACACTATGCTGCCCCATACCCTTGCCCCTCTTTAACTGTAGTTGGAGGACCCTAATTAAACTATATTGATTTTCATGATCGACAGTCCTAAGATTGTCATGTCACTTGAAATAAGTTAAAGAGAGAGATATAAGTATAAACAGTATAAATTTCTATTTATGCATACCATAGAAGTGCCCCATTTGCACTCTGGTGCATGGCATTAGCAAATGGTGTGCTGCCACATGGCAATGTTGTCATGTTGGTGCGCCAGGTCAGCACTCTCTTATAAACCCTAAAACATGATTTTAAGGCATTTAATAAGTTAGAAAACTTCTATAAAAATCCAAAATAAATACCTAAAACTTGAAATTTTATTATCCTCCAAATATAAGTCCTTTATCACTCAAATTTTCTTCATTTCATCAGAAATTTAATTATATGTCATCTAATGCTACGTAATTTAATAAATAAAATAAAAGTAATAATTATGTCTTAAATTCTCAAATTTCATTTGAAAAATGCAAACTAGATTTGTTTCAAGTTCATTTCAAATGAAATATAAGATTATTCTTTTCATTATTCATAATTATATTCATGTAAATATTAAAGACTCAGAATCTCATAAGCATGTGGATAATTATTTAAGAATTTTGATCTTTGACAAGTTAAGGTGGTAATTTAAGATAAATGGCAAAGAATTCATGAAAATGCATGATAAAATTCATCATAATTATATGAAATGTTTGGTCAAATTCATTAGTAATCATTTAAGTGCAAGCATAAATAGCTTATTATTAGTTGATGAGGTGCACTCTATGAGCAGCATGTAAACGATGAATATTTGGTCCATGCATAAAGTGACTTGAAACACTAACACAAAAAAGCTAAGTCTACTTGAGAATGTGTTAAATAAATCATCTAAATGATCAAGCCTTGTGTTGATCTCTTATATATTGGTTGTACATTATTATTTTTGGATAGTATTTGGTTAGAAGTAGAAATTTTCTTATGATTAATAAGTCCAGTTTCGTTTTAAAAATGTAGAATGTATTTATCTTGTAGCCAATACAAGTCCAAGTTTTTTAATTTCAAACTCATGTGCTAATGGTTCATGTAATTTCTAAATGTCATCTTCATCATCACTAGTAACATATTATATCATGTATATAGACAATTGAAATAATAATTTCTCCATGATTTAAACATTTAATGAACGTGGTATGACCTTTGTGACTTTACTAGTACCCAATTTATCATGGATTGATGAAATTTAGTAAACTAAGCTCTTGGAAATTATTTTCAGCCATATATTATTTTTGATAGTCCACATACATAAATTAGATTGATTTATATTCATATCTTGGGGGTAAGTCCACATATAATTCTTCATTCAATAGTTCATGCAAAAATGCATTTTTGTAATCATATTGATTCAAACTCCATACTTTGAAAGCATATAAAGAAATAATATTTATAATAGTATTCATCTTAGCTACTAGTGTGAAAGTATAAAACTAATCTTCTTTAGAATTTGGAGTATACCCTTTGGCCTTCAATTTGGGCTGATATCTTTCTACCTCTCCATTTTGTTCATATGTTTAAGCGTAGATTCATCTACACTCATAACCTAACTATTTTAGAGCAGACTAGATGTTAGCCATAACTAATTCTTTTATAGGGCTGGAAGTTCTCCATTCATTGCGTTTTTTCCTATGTTCATTTTTAGAGCCTCCCTTTTGTTTCGTTGAATATACTCCACAATAGTTTTTGATACACTTTCCATTTGAGTCACTAAGTGACAGGAGTATGTAAAATAATCTACTACGAGATATAGTCTTATAGCTATCCTTCCTCTCTCACTTTCGCTCTTTTTATTTCCTTAGTCTATGTTTGCATTGACATGAAAAAGGGTGTTGGAAAGGTAGTCTATTTAATAATTTAATTCATGTGAAAACAACCTTCCCCCTAAGATTCTTGGGAAATTACTTTGAAGTATTAATTCCCTAGATTTCTCCATGATAAGAACTATTTTTATGACATCAAATCCACTTTGTTGAAGGGTAAAACTCAAGACGTTTCTTGCATAATTTCCTTGGAGGAGAAAAATTGTAAAGATCATTATTTCAAAATTTCTTAGCTATATCTGTTGTGATTTTTTTTCAAGCTGTTGTGAGTTCCAATGGTAGGAATGCTGAATAGAATTTGTCACTTTGAACTTGCAACATTATACATAGAACCAACTAAATCCGATGAAGCCATCCCAATATTATAAGAAGCCAAGTCTGGTTTTTTAAACTAATTTCACATGGAGGCCCCCACACATCACATTGAACTAGCTAAAAAGGTTTTGAGGAAATTGTGGATGAAGGTGAATATTACAAATGTGTTTTGCAAAATCCTTTGTGCTTTGAAAACTCCTTTGTGTTTTGCAAACTCACAAATTTTACACACCAAAATGTTAGAATCATTTTTTATTTGATAAGGAAACAAGAATTTCAATACAATAAAAGATGGATATCCCAATCGATTATGCAATATCCTTATTTGCTCATCATCTATGATTTAAGATGAGTTCATTGGTGCAGTGTCCTCCCGGACTATCCCATAGTAGAGTCCTTTGAAGATTTTAGCAGGTCTAGTGACAAGACGAGACCGCGAGGTCATTGATTTCACACGGTCTCATGTCAAAAATATTTCCAAACTTACCAATTTGGTGAAAATGTATCGAATTGAAGGGTATAATGGTAAATAAGGGTCGAATCCACAGGGAATTAAGGTATTTTCGAGAGATCTTTTAGAAATTAATCAAATTGGACGATGAATTGAGGTGAGAAATTAGGGAAAATGGTAGAATTAGAAAGATAACTCAAAGATGTATCCACGGAATCAAAAATCACTCAATTTGGATTAGTAATCGCGGAGAAATCAAAGAGTGAAGTGGGACGAAATTTCCGAAATCGCGAAGAACATAAACCGAAATTAAAAACTAAATTAAGCTAAATTAAGATCCTAAACTAAAAATTGATGATACATGACGATAGATTAGAGGGAAAACTTGTTTTCTAACCCGAGATAACGATTGAATCGATCTAATTGATCGCCGGATTGACGGCTATTCATTCCGCAAATTCAAACGTGAACATCGGTGTTCAAGAGACAAATTCTTCTTGATCGATCGACAAAATCTCACTTTTAATCACTCCGTGGACGTGGAATCGAGTCTAGAAGAGATTAGAAGTAAGAGATTCAAGGATTGAAGGGTTTAGATGGGTCGATTAAGCAAAATATCCAAGAATGTCTTAAAATTTTGAAGAACACTTCATTTTATAGGCAAATTGGGCGTAACCGTCCGATCGGTGCGTTTCGATCTCCATCAACAGTCCAGATGAACGCGTAACGGCGAACCGTTACGATTAGATTTCGGCCATCCGATCTTGAATGGACGCTCCAGATTAATCTTCGCGATATGCATTATAAAACGCGTGAAAACGCGTTCGTTGGATCACGATCTAATGCTTCAGATGGGTTTGATCGCGTGAAATCGTGGCCGTTATAACTCTGTTTTAAATGACATGTGCGCGATCAACGATCGGTGGTCCACGCATCCACGCGATCGACGCGTGATCTTCATCGCGCCCTTGATCCGACGCCCATCGTTGATCCATGTAGCCTGCAATTAAAACAAAACGTGTGGAACATAGTCCCACACGGTAAAAATAAAAAGAGACTATTAGGTATAAAAGGGGTGACAGAATGAAGGGTTAATAAATCTCTCCCGATAATCAGGAGACTATATGTACTATAACCCAACTATATATATATAAATATAAATACAGCCCACATGTCACCTCTGCGCCATGCAGGCGCTCGCGTGGGCCCGCGTGGCGCTGCCACGTGGCCCTGAGTGCCACGTCGCATCCACGTGGCCCACGCGAATATTAACCCCCTTTTTATCATTTTTTAAATAATTTTAAACGTTTTAAATCGAAAATAAAATCGGAAAAATCCGAAAAAAATCTCGAAAAATTAGAAAATTCATTACTTTCAAAATATAACTCCAAATTAATCTAGATTTTTCTCATTGGCTCTAAAATTCATTTATCTATCATTATAAAAATTCAAAATATTTAAATAACAAGAGATTTAATTTTTATTTAAAAAATACATTCATTTCTTTAAGATTTTAACTTTAGAAAATTAAATGAATGTTCATAAAAATGATTTTTCTCATTATTTAACTTAAAAAAAACACTTATAATCTCAAGTAAAGTTGGGTTATAAAAACATTTATCTTTAATTGATCATAATCAACCCTAAATTAACGCATTTTGAGATTATAACATAAAATTGCATGGAATGATAGAAATGCACTCAAAGTATGATAACAGCCACATAAATGGAATGTTTTATGCCTTATTTTGCATTAATAATCATGTTTTATCATGTTAAGATTGCATGTTATCATCTAGCCTTGTGTTGTGACTCATTATTCATAAAAAAAAATCGTCTTCATAGAAAGTGACTGATACTTTGATCATCTTAGATAATTTATAACTCAAATAAAGTTGACATAACTATGAATTGTGTAAAAAATTATCCAGAATAAGAAATGAGGATATTTTATTTTTTTCCTATTCATGCAACTATTAGTGGTGTACTATCAGGACTATGGAATTTCATGGCATATAAGTAATACAATAAGAGGAAATAGGGGTCATGTGATCAGTAGCACAACCTAGAATTCAAGATGTCCCAGTAGATTTATAAAAGCAAACCTAGAAATACAAAAGTAAATCTAACAATCTTGAGTTCCAAATAATTCCCCGAGGTTGCAACAATGCATGATCTATCGTTTGAATTAGCTCCATTGGTAGAATTTTTATTGCTTTGCAAGACCATTGAAACACTTATGTAGAATTGGAATTTATTGGGTTTCATTCAAGAAAAGGACAATGATTATATTGAGCTGTAATTGGATGCTCCTCTCCAATATTATTTGGCCTTCTATTTAATCTCCATAATCTATCTTTGGTATTAGCGTTTTTTTTTCAAGAATGACACCAAAATTTTATTTATTTTTTCCTTTTTTATTAGAGAAATTATTTATTAGAAATTAATATATTGAGTAATTGGTCTTTGTTTTGAAAAATGAATGAACAGCTATTGTTTAGATTTTCTTAGAAAGTTTCTCATTTTTTTTCATTCTCTTCAATAATACTTAAATTAGTTTCCAAATCCAATGTTTTTTCTCAGTCCTATAAACTTTAAATACAGAATTTAAACCAATTAGGTAGAAAACTACTCCATATTTGGGTATATATTCCATGTCAAGAGAATGAGGTGTAGGGGGTCTATAAAGATCAAGTTCTCTTCATAATTTGACCAAATCAGTTGCATATTTTTGTGCATTTCTTTGCCCTTGATTAGTTTTACTAGTGGCAGCAAGGAGATCATAAAGGTTGCTTTATCTTCCATTAAGAAAAATTTGTATTGACCTTGTCCCGAATAGCATTACAATTTTGCTTATATGTGAAATACGCAGTTGTATCTCACTTCATGGAATCTAGTATTGAGTTAAATAGGATAGTCTTCGCACTGAGACATTGATAACATCCATATTTAACTCTTATTTTCATCATAATTAAATGGTATTAATGCTTAATTTCAGTCTATATGATGTATGTTATCATCTTCAAATGGAATTTTTTTCAATTTAAGGCCAAATCACATAATTTCATATTTTTCATCAATTGAGCATTCTTATGTGTTTTAAGTGTGTTTGACCCTTTCAAGGGTGAAACCACTTGTGTTTGATCTCAAAAGTTTTGGTTTTAAATATTTTAGGATTTAAGTGATTGCATGAAGGTTTAAAAAGAGGGAGAAAAGAAGAAAAAAAGAGGTTAAGAGTTAAAGAGGAAATTAACTTAGTTGACTCTAGAAAGTCCACCAGGAATTAATTCACTCATAATTTTATTTTCATTCTAATATTTTCTTTCAGGGTATAAATTTAAAGAGGATCCAATTCTTGATCCAATGAAGAAAATTTTATGCAAAAAGAAGTTCTAGTAATGAAGTTATGAATTTTTGAAGATTAACCATCTTTCTAGATTTTTCAGGAATTTTTAGGAATAAAAAATAACAAAAAGGGGGTTTATTAAGCCTAGGACCCGCACGGTGCTGACGTAGTGATGCAGACACGTGGTAGCGCCAAGTGGGCCGACATAGACCCATGTGGGTGCCTACGTGGCGTGATGGCTGAGTGGGCTTAGCGGATTGGGCCCACGGGCATAGTGGACCCCAGTATCGGGCAGAGATAAGGGGGGCGTCATAAGACCCATAGGGTGACGCAAAGGCTTAAAGCCGTTCCTCCTTATATAGGTGCGAAAATGATTTTATTTCTTCCGTGTGGGACTAAATAAGTCATTATGTTTGCACGCAACGTGGCAGTGTGTGGAGAGTTGGATTGAAGTGCACGAATCGGCGCGTGTTGATCTAGTGGATTTCGGTCCACCATATTACGATTAGATGCACGTGATAAATCCAAAGCCGTCGATTGCATTAGTGAAATCTAATGGCTACGATTTAATCTCACACTCGGCGAATGACAAAGCAACACGTGGCGACTTATTGACACTCCAATGAAGATCGAAAGACCGAAATCAAGGAATAGTGAAGTCCCGTTGTGGGATCGTGGCCCACTTATCGCACACTACGTGGCTTCATCTGAGCCATCCAAGATCTTTAAGCGAAATGGATGGCTTGGATTTCAAGCAAGAATTTCTTCTATAAATTGATATTCTCTGTTGCATAAATGTGACTCTTTATTAAGCGTTAAATTGAGCATTTTTGGAGGAAGACCCTGAGTTCTTCATGATTCTTTTGCATTCTAGACTCAATCTTGCATGGATTGAGGCAAGAAATTCACAAAAATTCGGAGAAAACGTTTGGTAATCGCCCCTTGAATGCCAAAATTACGTCGGACAAGGAATCGAAGAAATTAAGAGCAATCAAAGCAATTTGAGGCTCAATCTTTGCATCAATCGGGTTAGTTGTGTGCTACTTTCATAATCTTGACATTCTAGATAGTTTTGATTAGATTATGATAGATAATTCGGGTTTAGGAATCAGAATTTCTTTATTTTTGCCCAAATTTTGTAACAGATTTTTTTGATTTTCGAACAAGGATTTCTCCCTCATCTTAAGTCTAATTCTAACGAATTTGGTTTCATTGGATTCGTTGTTCAATGAGCTTTCTGTGGATTTCACAAGTTTTCATCAAGGTTGGGCCCTCGATTTGTCTTTTAACAACCTATTGTTCAAAATGAATCCGAATTTGGGCGTTGACTTTCAAGGGCAATTATTATAAACATCGAAGGTGAAATTTGCCAATTTTGGTTTATTTGGAATCCTCTGATCGTAAGATTTCTATGCATATTTACCAGATTTGGATATCATTTGATTAATCAATTGAAGTATTTTGACCGAAACCTTTATTTCAGTAATTTTCTATTGATTGATTTTAGAAAAATCACACTAAATCTAATTCTTATCTAAAAATCACGATCTTTATATCAAAATTCTTCTCTTTCTCTCTGGTTTCTAAAAAGATAATTTTTCTAATATTATCTCACCTTTTTCTTCTCTGATTTCTAGAAAGTCAAAGTCTGGTCAAAATCATAGCTTTGACTTTGACTTTTAACTTTTCTTGTCCAAATATTTTTCAGAACTCTTAAAATATATTCTCTTGTATATTTATATTATTTCCATTGATTATATAGTATATTCATTTCCTAAAAAACCTTAATTAGACTTAAGTTGACCAAGTTAACTCTTCCAATAAAAAGTCATCTCATAGACAATGAAGTGTCTATGGATTCGACCCTATCACATCGCTGTACTTGATTTCTGATTTTTAAATCATCGTGAGTTCTGAATTATAGATTTGTTTGACCGACGACCATGTGTTTCAAAGACCGCACATTTCATTGTTCGTCAAGCATTAGAACTATTTGAGATTTGTAGCTGATGGTCTCATCTCTAGGAGATGATGCATAGTATATCAGCTATTATATGTTTTCAATTTTATGTCAATTGAGAATGTTTTTCATCCAATAGGCTCTCCAAGATTTCATAGACATTGTTAAACCATTTCTGACAAGACAAGTCTTCTGCATTGAATCAAGATATGGAGCATACTAAAAAAATCTCATCTGCCCGGAATTAGCTCTCTCTCTAGATACATACATACATATAGAGAGAGTGAACTCGAAACTAACCACCCAAAAACCGTGAAGGCCTGCACGTTTATTAATACTTTAATGCTAAATATTAACAAAATCTTCTAAATAACCTAAATTTATTATTGATTAGATTCGCTGATTTATTAATGCCGTCATCGAACTGATCAAACACCTCCTTGGAGAAACCACTGAAGCTGAGATCAAAGCCTTCGCATCTTATTTGATATTCCATCCCGGTATTTTCCTGTGAAATTCTCTGGGGGGGAGACAAAAGGATTCAGAGCCAAATATCATATTGGGAACATAGCTCTTCGAAGGAGCTACACAATATTGGGTCTCAGTTAAGAGAAGAGTCCCCTCTCATTTATGCTAAGTTAATTTTTCATAAATCTTTTTTTCTGCCAAAACAATGTCACTTTCAAAACATCTGCTCTGCTCACGAATAGTGGTTGAAAAAAACGTCATGGGCAATATCGTCGTCCAGAATGACGTCATTATGGTAACGGTGTCCAAGGAAATTTTTCCTTCAGGTGAACAGTACTGGCCACCTTAAGCATCAGTCGGAGAATTTGAGAGTACACTATCTATTCCTCCTCGTGACGTATGGCTGTTAGTCCTGTTGGAATTTTCTTACGGCCTAAACATACCGTTAGCGTCCTCAGGGATCTTTTGAAAAACCAGAGAAAATTATTATAACAAAGAAGGTCAGAAAGGGATAGAGAGCTTTGGTCTATGTTTGAACTTCTGCGTGCACGGATTGTTTCAAGGGGGGTGATCAAGTGAGAGGTTCATTCGCAGAGAAGAGGCTAATTCAGGGGCCACAGTTCAATACCTTCTAGAACAAGGCCATATTTTAGTATGCCTGTAATCCCCTTGATCGATACGATTGTCTCACCCTCTGGCTCATATTCCTTGTTCTCTTCTACTCCTGGACGGTAATCGTTATAAAACCGACCTATCTCGAGCTCCATCCACCCATCTTCTCTGACATTTGCCACTTCCACACGGAAGACCGGATCCTCGTGCAAAGGATAGAGCTTCATGAAAGTACTCGGGTGCAGCTGACCTCGTCTCCACTGCCTCGTCATTTCCGAGTGGATGCAGACCCTCCTATGGCAGCAGATCATCCTTTGGGTGACCCCTGCTGTCACAGGGAACTGCAGACCAAAAGAATTTACGGTGTTCCTGAAAATTAAGCGGGCAGCGTAGAACGTGTCTGGAGAAAGCAAACGCTGGACAGCCAACCCCATTATGAGGAGCGATGACGAATTTCGCAGAAGGAAAACTTTTTCGAATCGGAATGCCGCGGGTGGCTCTCCTTCGAGTCCCAGTTCACGCCACTTCTCCGAACTGCGCAGCGGAGAGAGGAAATAAACAAGAACAATAAGTATCGACCCAGAGAGTTGAAAACACCAAAACAAGAAGAAAAAAATCTGGACACATCAAACATTATCCTACTATGGTAAATCCCAGTCTCTAATAATCTTCGAATGTTGGATGACTTTTCGAGGAGCACTCTCTCTCTCTCTCTCCATCAATAAAAAAATTAATCAATTTATTCGATCTTCTACCGACCAATCTGTCTACCTAGTAATCTTATCTTTCTTCCTACCACTCTATGTGTATTTATGTACCTATCTATTGTCTATTTAACGATCCATCCAACTATCTTTTCTGTCTATCTACGTATCCACATCCGTCCCCCTATATCCATGCTCATATAGGAGCTGCATCACTAATTGTCTGCTTCCCCCCATTGAATGGTTGTGCTTTTCGGTTATTCCTACTTTCGCCAGGATCCTGCCTCTTATGCTATTCACATATTCATCCCCCGCCTCCTCTTCGCTTTTCCAGCTGCATGAATGAGGCTTCATAAGAGAAGCGAATAAAAGGGGAAAGGCAAACCTCAACTCGGACGTTGGAATCGGATCCCACATGGTTTCATTCTCATCCTCCACCTGTTCAAGAACGATGGCCGCTCCACCAAGTAGCACGGATACTTTGCCGCTAGATCGCTTCAAAGAAAATCTCTGCACATTTAGAAGCCAAGGGAATTTTAAAACAAAATCCAATGAAAGCTGTCATTTAGCAGCAAACGTCTTGATTAATGAAAACGCAGAAAGTGCCCTACCATAAAGAAGAATATCTTATACGAGGTCCAAAAACTAAACGCAATATACGGAAAAAAAAATTCTGGGGAATCAAAATTGAGCAAGAATCATCTTTGAGTATATTCCGGTACCCTGTGGCCATCTTTCAAAAGGATGGACTCGGAGAGCCGGAAGAAGAGGTTCTTCATCGAAGAGTATTTCACGGGATTTTCCGCGAGGGAGATGATTGTCCTGTAATCCGCTGGCAGGAATCTTTCCCATACCATGTCGCAGTCCGCTGCAGACCGCCATGCCCGGCCCACGGCAGCCAGCCTGCAAGCGTCCAACGGTGAGGTTCTGGCGATGATCTTGGAGATGAGAGTCTTTGGTATCCACGGTATCTGTTCTTTCACCTTCATTCCTAGAGCGCAGTTGTTATCTCTCCCTCCAAGAATCGAATAACAGAACTCGGACTTCACAGTACTCTGCAAGGAAGCCCATTTTGCCTTTTATCGTACGCTTGGCAGCATTATTGAAACCATAATGGAAATTCTGTTTCTGGTCTTTTAAAAAAAGACCAAGCTTTCTTGCTTTCCCGCTTGCGTAAACATGTACAAGTGTAGGTTGTTAGATGTATTTTTTTACTGTTCTCATTTGTGTATGAGATCTTGAGTATGTATAACTGAACTGGAACCAATTCATCTAGTCGGATCCGAAAAGGGTGAGTACTCTTTTTTTAATTTTTTATTTAAAAGCGGAAAAACGTTAAAATGTTAAGATAGGTCTGGCAAACATCACTCTCTTCCTCTTTATATGTGTCGTGGATTTAGAAGTTATCCACGGTCCTTAGAAAATCTATCGAGCAATCTTAGGAGACGATTCATCTGAAGGAAATGATTCTCTGCGAGGTAAATCTGGGCGGATATTAAATGTCTCGCGCTGACTTATCTATTAATTAGTCAAGCCCACAAAGCTGATAGAGTAAGAGCCAATCAAGAGATATCATACAGTATGTCAACCGGTGGTTGACGCATCTAACTGTAGTGCCATGGAGGGATCTTTAACCCCTATAAAATATTTAAATTTGATTGGTATTGAAGTTTTTAGAAGAATCAATTGGTTAGACTTGTATGGCTCACTTTCACTCAGGGAATTGAACTAATTGAACTAAAATTAGTTCATAGAAAAATTGAATTAAAATCCAGCTAAGCCTACAGTGTTGAGGGAAATCTAAAAATAATTTTGAATCTTTCCAGACTTAATTGAACCAATAATTACCTTAAGAATAAAATTATAGATTTCATACAGACTAGCTTTACCAACATACTTGAATTTCTTTTAAAAGATTTTTCTCCATTTTAGTCCATTAAACAAATCTTTAGCCAAAACAGTTAAAGCATAATCTTTAAAGTAGGAGGAAAGACATTGATTTTTAACATTTTATGAGCACATACCATGCTGAATTTTCCCATAATTTTATGAGACTTTGGAAAACGTGCCTCTCACTTAAAAACCCATAAAATCTGTCAAAGGTTAAGTGATGCAAAATCAAGTCAAAGTATAGTTCCCTTAAATGAAAGATACATTAGTAATTAATTTTCATCAATTTTATAGGGTAATAGATTTCTCTCATTTATATATTTTTGTATGTCTTCTCCTTTTTATTTGTTTGTTGTGGAGAAATAAGAGCAATTGTATTGAGATAATTGGGAAGAAGGGAAGCTGCCCTTCTTACATGTAAGGGAAACCCTACGTGAAAGAGAGAGAGAGAGAGAGAGAGAGAGAGATAATTTCCGAAACACCATTAAGACCTATATTCACACGCAATTTTCTTTTGAACCATTTCTTCACCTAAATTTTCAGTTATAACATCCCAAATACCATAATTAAATCTATATAAATCAAAATAGGTTTTTGATAGCTTGTGACTTGTACAAAAAGTTATATTTAATTTTGAAAAAAATTAATATGAAATAATTGTCGCTCTAAAGCAAATTCTTAAAACACCTTAGCTCCTCACCAATGGTATCACTACTTTGTTATTAGAAGCAATAATATTCAAAGAGATAAAATTACATTTTATATTAACTCAGCTTGATATATGATGTGGGCAGAATGAAAAGGGAAGGTAGGTTTCAAAAGAGTGATTTGGTTTGAAAGATATAAAGTTCACAAAATGAGAATTTTGTTAATAAGTGGTTTCAAGTATACAGTGAAATTAAAAAAAAGCTTTATCTTTTAATAAATATGTAACGAAAAATATGAGAAATTAGTTGAAATTGAAAGGATTGGGTCACAATAAATTATCTAAACTAATGAAACTAAATATATTATACTGTTGATAACTTGTGGAGTGAATTTGGGTGGTACCTTATAATGAGGGTAAAAATTTGTAACTTGTTCGTTACACCACCCAAATCGTCCTTTCAATTTTATTGACCAATAACCCTCAATTTCAAACAAAATACTCTTAAAAAATTCAATCCCCTCTATTTTTTTTCATTTGACACCTAATAGTGCTATACCATCTACTAAAGATGATTGCAACTATAGAAAACATTGTATTATCAAGTTCTAAAGTAGACTCCTTCCTTGGACTCTTTTCCATGAACTTTGCTTGGTCAATGTGAGATTGTCATTACTAAGTAGTTGTAATTTAAAAGGAAAATTCTAAAAGCTAGTCCCCACAATTTTTAGAGTTTTGGTATGCTTTCTTTTTTTTCGATGGTTTAAAACTCTTGATTCAAAGACTCAACAGGTTAAGCCATGCCAAGTCAACAAACGGCCACAGACTTTCATGTTTTTTTTACTGTTTCCATATTGATAAATTTTCATTCATACATTCATTTCTATCATTATAAGCAGATTTAATGCATAATTCTTTCTAATAGGATGCATGATATCATTTTTAATGATATTTTTGTATTTATCATGTCATTCCGCTAATATACTCAACGTGCATCAATTAGCACTATTTAAATATAAACATGAAGACATTCTATCATGTAGCATTTAACTTCATTTAACTTCTTCAAAGTTAAGTGGTGTAATCCTGATATATTCAATGAGATATATGAATGCAAGGACATAGGTATACGAGTAGGAGAGCATGGGCACAAATAGCAACAAGAGAGAGGAAGAAATAACTCTCCACCAACTTTTAATGCTAAGTCAATCCTATTATTATGAAGGAAGCATTCAATCAGATTTGCATATGATAAATGGATCATCCTATATTGTTTGGGATGATCCACTATTAATATGGAAGTCAAGTTTGAGTCAACCTCCTTATTTTTAAAGTTGAACCTAACATAACTTTCTAAAATGAACCCTTTAATTATTTTATTTATTTTTGGAATCTATCTATGAGAAATGGAGAATTTAGTTATGGATCCAAAAGAAAATTTGATGAACAAAGAGTCGTATTTTGGGAGAAATCAAAATTTCAAGCTAGGGATTATTTTGGACTTTTTGGGGTTGTTTGTGGATTTTTGCTTTTTTTCGAAGTTCTTTTGCATTAAAAAAATGGTTTAAAAGGGTTCATTGTCATGGTCAATCAGACCACAACAAGGAGTAGAGTGGTAGATGCGTGTGCAATGGGGTGCTTGCTACATGCCCTATGCAAGGGACCCATTTGACCCACATGGTATGTCCATGTGCACCATGCAGGCACAAGAGTCAAGGAGAGAGATATTCCATGCATAAAATGCTTGTTGATTTAAGGAATTAGCTTTTTTACACTAAAAAAGATTAAGGATTTGTCACATGTAGGACTAAAAATGTGCAGGCTCATTGAGGCATGTGGCAACATCTAGGCATTCCAATTGGCCCAGCCAATCGAAGCTACATGATTAATGGACCAAGGATCCCACTCAAAGTTCTTTTTTAAGAAGAGGGTTTTGCATTTTTACGACCAATCAAGTTTCAAAACGTGTCATGCCCTAGGGCCACAAATCTTGATCAAACAAGCCATATTCTTTCATCTTTTCTCTCTAAAATCATAATGATAGGTGGTGTGCATAAGTTTCACCCTATTGCAATCATCTATATTGAATGGCCCACATTTGCATTCAATTTTGGTCGAATGAAAGCATTTCACGCAGTGCACTCTTATTCATTTGATCTTGATCAAACAATTGATAATACTCCTAACTGAAATCATAATATCTCACAATATAGGAGTTTTCGACTAATATTTCATGTGTAAGTTTGTCTTTTCGTTCTTTATCCATCCATGACCTTTGCTTAAAGAATTGACAAAAACTTCATATTTCTCTTACCCTTCTGAACACCAGATCTTACGAGACCCCTATAAAAATGGGAAATTTCTCTCTCCTGACTTTTTGGGCTAACTCCTAGCATTAATTGTCAAACCCTAATCAATCACTCAATTTAGTACTAATGCGTGGAGGAAATTGTCAAAAACTCCTTTGATATTTTCACAAGCTTGACCAAGGATTTCATTGCATCTCATTCTTTGAGGCTATCTCATAAAACACTATGGGCAGATGATCCTATCTTGACCACCCAATCATCTTTGAAGATTTCTTGTCTTATCCGATACATGATGTTTTAGAGATGTCATAATTATGGATTTTTAAGTCATAATTATGGACTTGTAAGTGGTAATCAAAATACAGTCATCTGCCCCTAAGGCGTCTTTGGTGTTTCAATTCAAAGGGCCACGTACACATTTTTGGCACAAATCAACCTAATTGAAATTAAGTACAGTTCTACTCAAGGATTTATATAGATCAATTTAGTCAACTCTTTTTCCAAAGAGCACTGATTATCTATCCTTGGTGTCTCTAAACTGATAGTCACAAGATCAACCATACTCATCACATTAGTTGGATTAGATAATGATATTCTTTCCAAAAAAACTTGACGTCATTCTCAAATATGCCTGAGATACAAATGTTTAGAACATATTCTTGAAGACTAGTGATTATTGTAGTATGATCTCATCATAATTCATTGACTCATCGCATATGCTCATGGACTTCATTGTGAACATCGGTCAAGAGTGACAATGAATAGATTTCATTTCAATGAATATATGTAAAATACATGGAAGTGCAATTTGGCTTGTAGGCCACATAATATCCATCATTGAAATGATGCAAAGGTATATCTTATTTGCCCTTAATTTTTTCCTTCTCTAAGGGGGATGAGTTAAATTAATATTGATCTATCTTTTGAAGATGAATGTTGCTTGATGTTTGGATTGACCCATATTGGAAACTTTTGAATGGAATGTGCAAAAGCATCAAAAAGCACTTCATTTGTCACATTGACTTGCCAAATACTAGTCAAAGTTTAGTACAAGCCTTTTTGAAATAGCTACTAGAATACAAAAAATTGTTACATCCGAATGTCATGGGGTCAACACATAAAGTGATATCAAAGTGAACAATATGACACGACATAAAAATGAAAAATAACTAACATTTAGGAAATGTGATGGTATTCTCGTTCTAATTTTTTAGAAGAGAAACATGGAAGGGATCAATATTTTATTATAATAATCATAATGAGTTAGTGAATGGAATGATTATAATTACTGCCTCTAAGAAACAGAAAGTTGGAATTCATGAGCGCTTTCCTCAATCGCCTTTTCATAGTTATGTACTTGCCACCACCAATTTACTACTTGCAAATAAATGTCACTTAATGAGTCAATCACTTGGGACGTAGGTCATTTTGAAGAGGAACACTTTTTTATGCCTCCTCCCACTAAAAAAAGGAAGAATAAAAGCATCTCTAAGTGTCTTTAGGTTTGAGACACAAAAAATTATATTATTCCTCTTCCTTTATAGTTTTTACCTTTTTAGTATATAGTCCTTGTTATTTGTGAAGGTCTAGTGAACAATTTCATGATGATCACAAAATTACATTTTTGTCTTACAGATCTGGTGTTCTACATTGAAATAAATTGAGTAGGGCCCTCAATGGCTTAAATCTTGTGAGATGATTTCAACTAGTCAGTATGCTATTTCTTTTCAAATTTAGTGATAAATTTTTTTAAAATAATAATAAGTTTAACTAATTACTCAATTTAATTACTTTTTAGAGATTTATAAGACATAGTTGTGATGATAATTCTACAGCTATTAAACTTCACTCGTTGTTTAATCCCTGTTAGCAAATGATGTTGATATATTTTGCAAGGAATCTATGACGTAGCATTTTATGCGGTCGATAAAACACACAAATGTCGGTCAAACAAACTCTATGATACCGAACTCACAATGAAAAAGATATAAAATTAATTAAAGTGTAAGTATCGGGTCGATCCAGAAGAGAACAAGGTTCGCTTTATTCTAGAGTTGACTTAGTCAAACTTAGGTTTGATTAAGGTTTTAAAGAAGTGAAAATGATATTTATGAATAGCTACAAATATACCATAAAGGGAATTTAAAGATTTAAGTCTTCAGATTTGACAAAGAAAAGTCAAAATTCAAGGTCAAAGTGTTGACTTTGAGCAACAGTTGACTTCCTGTAAAATCAGAGAATCAAAAGATGTCAAAATATTACGAACATTATATACTCAAAATCTATAGAGAAAATGGAATTTATTGATATAAAATTCGTGATTTTTCGATAAGAAATGGTTTTACTATGAAGTATTGAAAATCAAGGATAAGAAAAATCCCGAAATGAACACTTCACAGAAAATCATCAAATTGACTTATCAAATGATATCCAAATCTTGAAATTTATATATCAATGGAAAGCTAAGAACTAGATGATTCCAAAGAGACCAAAATTATCTTATTCCAATTTATATTTTGAAAGTAATTGATCCCTCAAGTCAACACCCAAATTCGAATTGAAAATGAATAGTGCTCGGTCAATTGTTAAATTGAGGGGTCAAATGATCTCAGAATTTGACGAATTTGCTACACGGAAAGCTGATGAAATAAGGAATCCAATGAAACTAGGATCTGGTGATTCAGAATTATAATCAAAGAGATACTCTATTTTCAAAATCAGCAAAAATTCAAACTGAAATTGGGTAAAATTGAAGAACACAAAGACTGAAAACACAAAATTAACGATCTAAAAGTAATCAAAACTCAAATTACCGTCAGATAATCGATCGAATATCACTGTTGACCCGATTTCTTCAAAGATGGGGCTTAAATTCATGCGGATTGAAGTGAATTTGCACGGTTTCTTCCTCACGGACGTTCGGTGTTCAAGGGGAAAATTCGATAAAATCCGATGGAATTTTGTGATCAATCTCACTCCGATTGGATCACAATCGAGTCTAAACGCGGGGGGATCACAAAGAACTCAAGATGTTGCTCAAAAATCGCTAAATTCCTTCATGATTTAATCAAGAGTTAAGAAATAAGGAGAGAGTTGATCGATTTTTAAAGGGGATTTCGCCCAAAAACTCAGACCGTTTGATCAGGTGAGAGAGGCCGATTGATCGCATGATAATTGCGTTGAGGACCATGATCGCACGACGATCGTGGACCAGGATCTCACGATCTAGCATCATCCCTTCGTTCTCATGATCTCCATGATCCACATTCTCCTGATCCACGTTCTCGCGAGCATCGGATTTCTGCCGTCTGATCTCCATTACCATGTTGAGATGAGTCCATGTATCACCTTCAACGCCATTCATCGTGATTTAATCAAAGCCATCCGATGAAGATCGACGCTGCCTCGTGAAGCCACATGTTGCTGACGAAGAGTTTTGTGCGGTCGTTAAAACACACAAATGTCTGTCAAATAAAATTTATAAATTGAAACTCACACAGATAAAGATAGAAAATCAAGTGAAGTGTAGGTATCGGGTCGATCCACAGAGAACAAGAGGTTTAAAAAAGGTTTTGAAGAAGTAAAACTAAGATGTTATGAATAGAAATGGTATAAATATACTAAATAAGAAATTTTAAGATCTAAGATCTCGGATTTGACACATAAAATTTAAAAGTCAAAGTCAAAGCTTTAACTTTGACCAACAGCCGGAGTTCTGTAAAATCAGAGAACTAAAAGATGTCAAAAGATTAAGAAAATTATATATTTGGAAACTAGAGAGAGATTGAAATTTATTGATATAGAATTCATGATTTTTCAATAAGAAATGGATTTACTATGAATTATTGAAGATCAAATATCAGAAAATTCTCGAAATGAACACATCAGAGACAATCTTCAAATTGGCTAATCAAATGATATCCAAATCTTGCAATTTATATTTCAATAAAAATCTAAGAACTAGAGGATTCTTAAGAGACCAAAATGATCAAATTCGGATTGAAAATGAACATTGCTCGGTCAAACATTAAATTGAGGGATCAAAAGAACTCGGAATACGACAAACTTTCTATCCACGGAAAGCTGATAAAATAAGAAATCCAATGAAACCAGAATCACGTGATTCAGAATTATAATCAGAGAGATGTCCTTTTTAAAATCACAGGAAAATTTTGGACTAAAATTGGGCAAACTTGAAGAACACTAAGAACTAAATTGCGAAATTAAAGCTCTAAACCTAATTAAAACTAAAATTACCACCTGATAATCGATCAAATCTCACTACTAACGCGATTGCCCCAAGAATGGGGCTTCAATTCACTCAGATTGAAGCGAATTTAGCTTCATTTCTTCCTCGCGGATGTTTGGCGTTCAAGGGGAAAATCCGTTGAAATCCGATGGAATGCATGATGAATCCCGCTCCGATTTGGATCGAAATCGAGTCTAAATGCGGGGGGATCACAAAGAACTCAAGATCTTACTTTCAAATCGCTTAATTTCTTCGGGATTCAATCAAGAGTTAAGAAATAAAGAGGAATACATCAGTTTTTAAAGGGGATTTTTGCCCAAAAATCTCAGCCGTTTGATCTGGGAATAGACGGAATTGATGGCCACGATCCTACGATGATCGTGGCCTATCAATGCAAAGTGGTCGTGGTCTTGATTGTGCATCAAATGAGCCATGATCGCGCATTGATCGGGCCACGATCGCGTGACGTTCGGGCCATGATTTCGCATTGATCGTGGTTCGTGATCTTCCTCTATCAGCCGTCAGATGAAGATCGTGCCGAGGTGAGTCCACGTGTAGCCCATTGAACGCCTAATTGCGCGATTTGATCCCGTGTGTCCGATTGCTTCACTTACGCAATCAACAGTGTCGAATAACGCACGTGTTTGATATCTCGATCCGGTGTACCCTCGTCCACACGATGGACACATCGCGATCCTATCCGACGACTCTGATGCCACCATGCGTCCTGCAAAGGTGATTTGGCGTGGGGACATAGTCCCACACGGAAGAAAAGAAGAGATTTGGTGAGATTAAATTATGGGGCGCGGTAACGCATTTGGATTACCACCAATCTCCTAACCAGGGCCCACTAACCCGTGGGACCTTCACTTGCTAGCCCCTCTCGCCACATGGCGCCCTCACGGGCCGTCCGCGTGGACCCGCGTGGCCTCTTGCCACATGTCCGCACCGCCTACACGCCACCTACGCCTCGCGTGGGCCATGTGATAACATGCTAAATTAAAATGATAAAGTATGATTATTGATACATATTAAGGCATAAATGATTTCATTTACATGCATGTTATCATACTTATGTGTATTTTTCTATTATTATATGAAAAAGTCATCATAATCTCAAAATACTTTAAATTAGGGTTAATTTTGATAAATTAGAATTTATTAATTTGATAACCCATCTTTTTCTTGAGATTATAAGTGTTTTTAATTAAAATAACAAGAGAAATCATTTTTTATAATTATTTATTTCATTTTCTAAAGTTTAAAATCTTAATAAATGAATGTATTTTTGAAATAATAATTTAAACTCTTGTTATCTATTAAATTTGAATTTTTATAAAAATAGATAATTAAATTTCGGATCAAATGAAAGGAAATTTGGATTAATTTGGAGTTATATTTTAAAAGTTATGAATTTTCTAATTTTTCGGATTTTTTCTGGATTTTTCTGATTTATTTTACGATTTTTAATGTTCAAAATACGATTTAAAAATCCAAAAAGGGTTAATATTTTTGTGTGGGTCCCACGTGGATGCGACGTGGCACTCCGGGCCACGTGGCAGCGCCACGCGGGCCCACGCGGCGCCTACGCGGTGTGAAATTTATTTACATATATATTATTTATATACTATATGAGGCATAATGTTCGGCCTTTCGTATATCGAAAGGGTATTCGAGGGTCTAAAACGGTCGGGTCTTATAAACCCGACGATCTCCTTTATTTTTTTCCGTGTGGGACTAATCCACACAGTTTATTTTAAATGCAGGAACGTGGCATAAATCGGAGCATCGGATCACGATCGGAGCACGCCGATCGAGTGGACGCGCGGACCACCGTGATCATCAGAACGCACATGCTTTAAAGACGGCATTATAACGGCTACGATTCGATCGCGCGGGGGAAATCCAGACCGTCGGATCGTGATCCAAGGAGCGAAATCAAAGCGTTTTTATAACTCTTATCCACGCGGCACATCCAGACCGTTGATCGAGATCGGACGGCCACGACTTAAACGAAACGGTCCACGATGGACCGTTCCATCGTAACCGTCGATCGAAACGATCAGACGGCTACGCCCAAATGTACTATAAAACTAAGTGTTCTTCGATGATCTAAGGCATCCGAGTTGAGAATTCAATCTAATTGAGCTGTCTAGACACCTTCTCTCTCGTTTCTCTTGTTCCATCCTCGTCCTCTCTCTTTTCCGCATCCACGGAGGGGTTGAAGTCAAGATTTGGTGGAGAATCGAAGGAGAAATCGCCGCTTGAATCCAACGATCGCGTTCTTCGCGTTCTTCGCGATTAAGCGGCTTAATCGCAGCGATTTGATTGCAATCGTGGGTTAGTGCAAGCAATTTTTGCTTCCTTATCTTCCATTTAGGTTTAATTTCTATTTAGATTAGGATTTAGAGTTTAATTTCATCGAATTTTAGTCAAAATTGTGATTTTCACGTCCGGAATTTTTTCTCCACTTCAAATTTCGATTTCTCCGCGAAATGAAGATCATTTTCGATGATTTTTGATTTCGTGGATTCGTTTTGAATTATCTTTCATAATATACCGTTTTCCCCAATTTCTACCATCAATTTCTCGTCCGATTTGATCAATTTCGAAGATTACATCAAGAAATTCCTTATTTCCCTGTGGATTCGACCCTTATTTACCATTATATCTTTCAATTCGATACATTTTCATCAAATTGGTAAGTTTGGAATTAGTTTTGACGCGATACGGTATGAAATCAACGACCTCGCGGTCTTGTCTCTTCACCATGCGCCGTTCCCGGGGATGAAGTACCGTGTGATAACATGCAATCTTTGCTTGATAAAACATGATTATTAATGCAAATTAAGGCATAAAACATTACATTTATGTGCATGTTACCATACTTTGAGTGCATTTCTATCATTCCATGCAATTTAATGTTATAATCTCAAAATACGTTAATTTAGGGTTAATTATGATGAATTAAGGATTAAAGATTTTGTAACCCATCTTTACTTGAGATTATAAGTGGTTTTTAAAGTTAAATAATAGGAGAAATCATTTTTATGAACATTCATTTAATTTTCTAAAGTTAAAATCTTAAAGAAATGAATGTATTTTTGAAATAAGAATTAAATCTCTTGTTATTTAAATAATTTGACTTTTTAGAATGATAGATAATTAAAATTCAGATCAAATGAAAGAAATTTGGATTAATTTGGAGTTGTATTTTGAAAGTTATGATTTTTACAATTTTTAGAGATTTTTCTGGATTTTTCCGATTTTATTTTTGATTTAAAATGTTTCAAATAATTAAAAAAAATAACAAAAAGTGTTTCATATTTCACGCGGGCCCCACGTGGATGCGACGTGGCACTCAGGGCCACGTGGCAGCGCCACGCGGGCCCACGCGATGCCTACGCGGCGTATGTATATGTTTATATATTTTACATAATCTATATAGTAAGGGTATTCAGCCTTCCGTATTTCGGAATGGTATTCGAAACCTCTAATCCGTCAGGCGTTATAAAACCAACGGGTTTCACTAATCTTTTTCGTGTGGGACTAAAGTCCCACATAGCTTTATTAATTGCAGGACACGTGGCGCAGGGAGAGGCGTTGGATCGCGATTGGAGCGCGCCGATCGAGTGGACGCGCGGTCCACGGATTACAGATCAAGCACATGCCCTTTTAAATCGAGTTATAACGGCCACGATTGAATGCGACGTGGCGGCATCACACACTTTGATCGCGTGGACGCGCGGACCACCAGATCTGATCAAAGCATGTGTCATTTAATCCGGAGTTATAAAGGCCCTGATTTAATGCACGGAAACGCATCGCGATCGAGTCATTTCTTAAGAACTCTTCTTAAAATCATCATCATATTTTCACCTTGGAATTTATACATAAAAACATGTACTAAAGTCAAAGTAATTCAAGAAAAGAGATTAACTTCTATTAATTTTAACTTTGGAAAAGTTTAATCATCAATCAAGCATAGAATGAACCAAAAATTATGCATAAATATAGATTTTAGTGAAATGACATTCCAATGGAGAAAAATTGATAAAAATGATAACATGCATCATATTCACATAAAATAAGCATGAATATGAGTTAATTAGGATAAGAATTTAAGTTATAAATGCATGTTATCACTTGCGCGTAAGAGAGAGGAGCAATCGAGAAGAAAAAGTGAGGAGGAATAAGAGAAGAATGAGGAAGAAGAGGGGGAGAAAAAATTTTCTCCCTCACATGCTCATGCTCACACGTGGGAAGAGAGAAGAGAGAGGACAAGAGGAGCGAATCTCTCCTCGGGACGAAAATTTTTGTCATGAGAGAGAGAGAGAGAAAGAAAAAAATAGAGAGAAAGGGAAGAAAGAGAAAGTGAGAGAAGACAGTGTGAGAGACAAAGGGGGGGAATCTCTTTCTCCCCCTATGTGCGGAAGGGGAGGAAGGAGCGTTGTGACAAAGAGATTCGGGAGCGAGAAAAATAGAGAGTGAGAAAAAAAAGAGAAAGAGAGAGAGAGAGAACATTTCTCTCCTCTCTTTTTTATATTTTCTTTTTTTTTTTTGATATAAAAAATATTTTATTATTTATAATTTCTAAATCTTCCAAAAAAATCCAAAAAGGTTACTACTTTAAATGCTCATAAAATCTATGTCATTAAATGTTTATAAAATGCTAATTATTTAGGAAAAATCAAGAATTTTTTATTAAACATGAAAATTATCATTTTAATCATTTTAAATCATGATAACATGCATGGTTAATTATATTTTGAGAAAAAATTATATAAAATGCATGAAATTGCATGTTTATTAGTACTGTACATATGTAGGAGGTAATCTTGTCACTTGGCGTTCTCAGAAATAAAATGTTGTTTTTTTCGAGTGCAAAAGATGAGTATCGACCTTTGGCTACTACTATTGGTGAAACGGTATGGCTGCCGCCTTTTGTATAAGACTTAGGCATCACGACCCCAATGCCTATGCCTATGCATTGTGATAACTATGTAACTATCTTAATTGCTGGAAACGTTTCCTTTCACAACAGAACCAAGAATATTGAGATCGATTGTCACTTTATTCATGACAAGGTGTTGATGGGAATTATTTCTACACCACATTTGTCATCATTGGACTAGCTCACCAACATTTTCATGAAGAGTACCATCGGTGTGTCTTATGATTGCTTAGACCTAAGCTGGGCATGTTTGATTTATACAGTCCAACTTTAGAGGAGTTTTAGATATAGCTCATTAATATGTTAGATATAGCTCATTAGAAGGTGTATTGCATCAGCTATTATGAGAACTCCAAAGTTAAGCGTGCTTGAGTGAGAAAAATGTTAGGATGTTGATAACATGCTATTTATGCATGTAATTACATAGTTATTAATGCAAATTAATGCATTAATCATTACAAATATATGCATGTTATCATCTTTTAAGCATATTTCTATCATTTTGTGTAAATTCATGTTATGATCTTAAAATACATCAATTTATCGGTTATTATGCATAATTAGACATTATAATCTTTAATCTTAATTATATTTATAATCATAATCATGTTTTAAGAATGAAAATATAAGAGAAAAGACTTTTATTTACATTTATGTGTATTTATGAATTTATTTCATTTTATACATAAATGTATAAAATTAATATAAATTAATTCTCTTATTATTTTAATAATTTGACTTTTTAAAATGATAGATTATTCAATTCTGAATCCAACAAAAAAAATTTGAATTAATTTGGAGTTATATTTTGAAAGTTATGAATTTTATAATTTTTAGGAATTTTTCAGGAATTTTTCTGAATTTATTTAATTTATATTTCGATTTTTAGTCATTTAAATTAAATAAAAAAATGCAAAAAGTGGTTAATTTGCACGCGGGCCCACGTGGATGCAACGTGGCACGCAAGGCCACGTGGCTCTGCCACGTGGACGCGCGCGCTAGCCTGCGTGGCAAGGATGTGACGTGGACGCATATTATATTTAATATATATATGGGTCTCCCGTGTATAAGGAGACAAATAATCAATACCCCTAAAATCGCGTATCTTATATACGCGTCTTCTTCTATTCTTTTTCTCCGTGTGGGATTATTCTCATCTACTTTCTTTGATTGCAGGACCATTGTGCATCGTGGAGCGTTGGATGAGCAGCGCGACGAATCGCGCGCGTAGATCGCTTGGACACACGGTCCACGCGATCAGATATCAACCACGTGGCTTAAAAATCACTTAAGTGAGTTGATCAGAACCGTCCGATTGCGAGTTATAACGGTCAAGATTATTCGCATCCGATGAACCTCCAATTTAATAGCGACCATCAGATCAAAATCCTACGCACGAGATTTTATCAAGACGTTTCTTCATCAACCTCTCAACGCCACACGATTGCGATCGGACGATCACAAATCAAGACGACGATTCGATCCAAACGGCGCACGATTGCGACCGTTGATCGCGATGGGCATTTGATCCAACGGCGGAAGATCAATTTTGTTTTTTATTAAAATTGTTCTTCGCGACGAAGAACAAGTTCGCGATCAATCTTCAATTACTCTTTGTATACTCCACCAAATCGCGCGTCGTTTGTTCGAGAGTGTTCGTGACTCATAAATGCTTCAATTGAATGCTTGAAATCAAACTTTGATTGAAGGAGAAGGAAGAAATTACATCTTGAACTCCACTTTCATCTTCGAAAATTCGGAATGAAAAGCCTTGCATCCGATGATTAATTGGATCATTTCGAAGGCTACTTTGGGTTAGGTTGCGTGATTTCATCTTAATCTTTCATCATTTAGTGTTAATTTTAGTTTTAGCATCGTAGATTAGTTTAATTTTAGATTAAATTTCGGTTTTTAATCGTTTTTCGAAACGAAAATTTCATCTAACTTCAAACTTCAATTTCTCTTCGAATTCTTATCCAAATCACCTGATTTTGATTCTGTGGATTCAATTTTGAGTTATCTTTCTTAATATTCTAAAATCCCCAATTTCTAAACTCATTTCATCATCCGATTTGACCGAATTTCAAAGATATCTCTCAAATTTCCCTAATTCTCCGTGGATTCGACCCTTAATTACCATTATACTAATTAATTACTTTGATTGATCATAAATTGGTAAGTTTAGGACTTTATTTTGAAACTAAATTGTGTGTAATCAATGACCATACGATTTAGTCTCGTCAGATGGGTGACCTCATAGTTTATCTTACTCTTAAGATATTAGTCTTGATGGCGAACGGGACCCGTCGCCTTCATTACGGGAGACATCGACGACACAAGTTCAGCGTATCTTCCCGTTCTTTTATTTTCATATTTCCTTCTTTGAAATTTTTGGGCCCTTTGTGTTTAGCGGGCCCAATGATCGTCCCTCTCTCTCTTTTATTTTAATTCCTCTCTTAGGGTTCATTGGGCCTTTTCTTTATGCCCAAATGAGCCCTATGTTCATGTGTGTGTGTGTTGGTCTCTCTTAGGGTTTGAGCTTCCATTCCCTTAGGCCCATTACGGGTCCTATTTAAGGGAGCGAGAACCCCCCCAAAACCTAGAGAAATTTGTACCGCCATTTTGAGAATTTGATAGAGATTCGTATTGTAGTTTTTTGCAGTTAGTTGTTAGAAGTGAGGGGAGGGAGAAGGGAGGAGGGAGATGAACAAATGGGAGGGAAGAACGGGGAAAGTCATGACGAAGAAGATAAGGAGATGCCGATGCCATTAGAAGAGGCAAGCGATGCCTTGTGGCCACCATCAGCTTCCCTGCACCGTCTCGATGAATTTATCTCACCGACTTCCGGCCACACTCTTGTCTTCTCCCTTACCTACCTCCTCCCCTCCCCCCAGATAAGTCACAAATCTTAGTGAAAAAACATGCTTTTGTAATGAATTTTCTATGCAATTCTTTGTATTTATTTGCATGTTTTATCTAAAATCTAGTATGACATTGTGATTTTTATAAATTTCAGACCTTGCCCTAAATTTATGCATAATTATGTATTTTTAAGAGAATTTCAAGGCTTAAGTGGAGACATGAGCCCAAGGAGCTAGACGAGACAGTCCAAGAAATTTTGGAGCAGCCCATGAAGATGTCAAGAAAGCAATTGAGAGGCCCATTAAGACCCAAAAGGGCAGGAGAAGAGGATCCCGATTGCTGAAGCCCGGGAGATCCAATGGCCCACCTTACCTCTCTCTTTCCTGATTTAAACCCTTAGGGTTTCTGGAGAAGAAGCCGTCACTTTGATTCAGTTCATTCTCCTTTGGAAGCTTGTGTGCAACTGTATCGGTGTCCTTCTTACCCAAGTAAGAGCTAGGAAGAAGAAGAGCGTCCAGAGCTGCTGGAGAGGAGGAGAAGAAGGGTCCCTCAGGCCTCGACGGGTGTGACACGAGGTGCCTCTCTATCATTCTCCTCCTCGTCCTCTCTATCCTTCTCTTTTCTGAAGATTATCTCGGTGGTAGATAGCCCACTTGCAGAACTCCCGATGCAACCGACTTCCTTCAAGACTCATCCTGCAAATCACATTTTAGGAGACCTCGAGGTTGGAGTTGCCACTTCATCGCTGCTGCCCGCCACCGGCAACCAATTTGCCCTTACCTTGATTCAAAAAAATATATACTCCTCTCTTCACGATACTACTCAACACATTTTTTTTTTCATTTAGTTTGATTGAGTTTTCATTTTTATGTTCCGCACTACTCCTCTTGAATCACTGCACTTCTGCCGCCCGCGTGCAGGTGAGAGTTTACCCAAAATGGATTTTGGAAACCGGTTTTGAGAAAGAAATTCGTTACAAATTTTTGTCCATTTCACCCATTGAATCGCTCTACAAGTTCTCGTTTCTCATCCATCACTGTATGTGCTGCAGCCGAGCCAAAGCCATTTACCGAAATCGGTTTTGGAATATAAAGCTAACAAAAATTGTGCCATAAAAAATTTAGCACTTTCTTGTTGAGATTCGTGCTCGCGAATTTGCCACTGTTCGCCGACATTTGTGAGTCTGTTCAATATCAAAAGTTAGCAATCGGTTTCTAGTTACAAGAATTCCTATTGTTTTCACATCGTGTCTTACCAGCCGCTTTCACATTTCCGAAATCAATTTTGGGGAAAAACTTCACAAAAGAATCCCTTGATCATTTCATTTTGCTCCCGATCGTCTTCACACATGTTCCTTCATTGCGTGAATATTTCTTCTAGACGTGTTCCTGCGCAAAGCTAATTTCCAAAATCATCTTTGATTAGAAAATTCACTAACATAGTAGTTCCATTAGAAATTCTTTCCCTCTTCGTTGAATTTGGCCTAGATTATGTCCTCATGCTCACGGAATTTGCCGCCACTAGTCTGCAGTGATAAGTCTGCCTAAAATCGAATACGAGAATTGGATTTGAGCTACAAAAAAAAGAAAAAATAGGGGAAAGAAAAGGTTAGTCGCTTCATTTGTGGCCGCACCCCTGCGTTTCACAGCTCTCTCTCTCTCTCGTCTCCTTCTTGACTCTCTTTCCCGTTTTATATTAATCACCTCGATTCATCTCGAATCCACCCTCTACCCTTACCGTTCGCGTCTTCCACCTGTCTACATGCATTATTTGAATTTTTCTCTTACCCAACTTCTGAATTCTTATTTAGAGAATAAGAATCCTGTATTCTCCATTTTCCATTCGTATTCTCCATTCTTACCTCTCACCCCGTATTCCCCATTTTCTCTTCCTTCTTACTTATTCTCTACTTAATTCTTTCGTGTTTCCTAACTTATGCCTTCCCCTCAGTAACTCTCTCTAGACCTTATTCTCCTCATTTATTTCTTTCATTTCTAATATGTCTTCTAAGTTCCCAAATCTCCTCACCTTTTAAAATCCTAAAAAACACTGCTTTAAATTAGAAATTCACAAACTAATCACCCGCTCCCTATGGATCGACCCTTACCTGCCCTAGACTCGTGAGGTTTATAAATGTGTTGTGTAAGCTTAAAAACTCACACGAAGTAACAATTATTTATATTGTTTACCACTAATTAATACCACATTTTGAGCTTATCACCCCCGTTCGCAAGTGAGCTTTCTAACTGAAGGAAGCTCAGTCCGAACATGCCCAAATCTTGAGGCGGAAAATCTATTTCTTGTCGACAAGGAATCACACGAGAAAGAAGTCCCAGGAGGTCGTGAATAGAGGAAGACTTTGGAGAGGAAGGCAAACTCCTAACCTTGACAGCAAACGCCTGGAGGCGAAGCAAGCGCCCTGACTAACCCTATCGATTCTCTCTCTCCCTCTCTCTCTCTCTCTCTCTCTCTCTCTCTCTCTTGGCAGGTCCTTTCTTCAAGCTCCTTCGAGACTTCCACTTCGGACAAAGCCTCATTCCTTGGAGCGTAAGCATACCGCCTCCCTTTACTTGGATTCAGCGGACGCTCGAAAAATCGGGAAGTAAATTTCCCCTTCAGAAAATCGGAAAATCTGCTGACACGCGCCGCGAAGGAGACTGCATCACGACTTGTTTCCGGAGTCCCTCCAAGCTCCACATGTTGAAAAATTGATCTCTCCGGTAAAGCAGCTGCATGGAATGGGAGCGGTGAGGAGTTGAAGCGATTTGACTTCTCCAGATCGTGAAGAGGCATCTGTTTGTCAACAGACATGCCCACTCCTGATGTAGCGTCTTTTAATCTTCTTAGTTCTCCCTATTTAAAGAACGGGATTTCCTCCTGAAAAAATCATCATGTACTCTTCTTCTAGCTCAATCATAAGTTTCTTTAGTCTCTTCTCTTGACATTCTCGTTATCTCCCGCCCTTGAAGCGGTAGGTTTTTCTTCAGTTGGTATCAGAGCATTTGTGATCCAACGGTTCGAAGTATGGCGCCATGATGAGGATAGAGTTCATCTCAAGAGCTCGTTGTTACGAGAGGATTGAAAGGTGCCGATCAACCGAGAATGTGGTAAGGTCGAATACGAGAATGTGGTAAGGAAGAAAGATTGGCAAGTGATGTCGATCTTGTTCAGCACGATCTCAGATGAGGTCATGAGTGAACTCGAGGTGGAGAAAGTCAAGAGCGGAGGCGTGTCTCGGATTTGCAAGGCGCCGATTCAATCTCTGAAGAGGGATTATGAGAATCTTAGCATGGATGATGAAGACCTTTTCCTTGACAATTTGGAAAACTCTCATGTGTGGTGAATGAACTAAGAAGCCTCGGTGAAGTAATTATCGACCCGAAAGTTGCTGCAAAGCTCCTACGTTATGTCTCTGGTAAGTTCGACATGATAACTACTTTGATTGAGCAATTTCAGGATCTTGAAACGATCACTCTCGACGAAGTGATTGGCACTCTAAAAGTGCATGAAGATAAGCTTAAAGCTCGCATGGTCAAGAGAGAAGAAAAAGCTTTATTGGCCAAAGCTTTCATCAAGGAGAAGAAGAAGGACCATGATCCTTCGAATGGCAGAGGCCATGGGTGAGGACGTGGCAGAGGCCGTGGCCAAAACAATCCTCGAAATTCTAAGGAAGATGAGGACGAGAAACCCAAGGATAAATCAAAGGTAACTGATAACATGCAATCTTAACATGATAAAACATGATTATTCATGCGATTTAAGGCATAAAACATTACATTTATGTGCATGTTATCATACTTTGAGTGCATTTTTATCATTCTATGCATATTTATGTCATAATCTCAAAATACACTAAATTAGGGTTAATTATGATAAATTAAGGATAAATAATTTTATAACCCATCTTTACTTGAGATTATGAATGGTTTTTAAAGTTAAATAATAAGAGAAATCATTTTTTTATGAACATTCATTTAATTTTTCTAGAGTTAAAATCTTTTTAAAAAAATGAATGTATTTTTTTGAAATATAAATTAAATCTCTTGTTATTTAAATATTTTTGAATTTTTTTAGAATGATAGATAATTAAATTTCAGATCAAATGAAAGAAATTTGGATTAATTTGGAGTTGTATTTTAAAAAGATATGATTTTTTTACAATTTTTTTAGGGATTTTTTCTGTATTTTTTTCCGAATTTTTTATGATTTTATTTTCGATTTTTAATAGTAAAATATAAATAGAAAAATTGGGCGCGGGGCCCGCGTGGATGCGACGTGGCACGCAAGGCCACGTGGCAGCGCCACGTGGACCAGCGCAGCGCGCCGACGTGGGCGCATATATATATCTTATATAGTATTATACTTATAATTATAAAAGGTTCTTTGTCCTCCCCTTATAAGTGAGGGTCATACCTACTTAGGCGGTCGGGTATTATATACCCGACAGAATCTTTAATTTAGTCCGTGTGGGACTAATTTTATAATCTACTTACCTTGCAGGTGACGTGGCGCTACGAGAGGCGTTGGATCGCGCGGCCGATCGATCGAGGGACGTCGACCGCGTGGAGCACGGACTACCGAATCCGATCAAAGACACGTGCTAAAATAAAATCATTATAACGGTCGGATGAGGCGACACGTGGCAGCATCTCGCGCGCCGATCGCGTGGACGCGCGGCGCACTGGAAATCAATCAAACACGTGCCAATTTTAAAGAGTTATAACGGTCCAGATTTGATCGCGCAGGGAGAATCATGACCGTCCGATCGCGATCTAAGGGGCGTTATTTGAAGCGTTTTTCTAAAGCGTTTCATCAGATCAAATCTCGACCATTGGATCGCGATCCAACAAGCGTCGTTTCAAGGCGTTTTATAACGCAAATCGCGAGGAGAAATCTGAAGCGTCCATCTGAGATCTGACGATCGCGATCCATTCGTAACGTTTCGAATTGATGCGTTTAATCTCGGCCGTTGATGCGGATTAAACGCATCAATCGGACGGTTACGCTTTTTCGCCCCTATAAATCGACGAGTTCTTCGTCGATACATGTGTAATCACTTCTAGACTCGATTCCGCGTGCATGGAGTGTTTATATGTGAGATTTCGTCGATCGTGCGAGGAGAATTTGTCTCTTGAACTCCGATTATCACGTTTGAATTCGCGGAACAAATAGCCGTCGATCCGGCGATTAATTGGATCGATTCAAGCGTTATTTCGGGTTAGAAATCATCTTTTCCCTCTTATCTATCGTCGTGTATCATCAATTTTAGGATTAGGACTTTAATTTATGTTTAATTTCATTTTAATTTCAAGTATGTTCTTCGCGAGTTCCGAAATTTCTCTCCACTTCCATCTTTGATTTCTCCGTGATTACTAATCCAAATCGAGTGATTTTTGATTCCACGGATAGATCTTTGAGTATTCTTTCCAAAAACACCATTTTCCCTAATTTCTCACCTCAATTCATCGTCCAATTTGACCAAATTCTAAAAGATATCTCGAAAATATCTAAATTCCCTGTGGATTCGACCCGTATTTACCTTTATACCCCTCAATTCTCTCTTAATTCCCCAAATTGGTAAGTTCGGTATTATTTTTGACACGAGACCGTGTGAAATCGACGACCTCGCGGTTTCGTCTCGTCAGTAACCTGCTACAATTGTCAAGGTAAAGGGCATTTTGCAAATGAGTGCAAAAAGCCCAAGAAAGAAAGATCGAAGAAGGATTCTCAAGAGAAAGCTCACTTTGCTGAAGAAGAGAAAGAAATCACTCTTCTTATGGCTATAGAAACTTCAAACGAAATCTTGCTTCAAGGCATCTCTCTGTGTGATCGAAGCAAAGGTATGGGGTACCTTGATACAGGCGCAAGCAGACACATGACAAGAGGTAGAGAATTGATCTGTGATCTCGATGATTCTTACAAAGGTATAGTACGATTCGGAGATGGGTTGAAGATCTCCATCGAAGGAAAGGGGAAGATCATCCTAAATTCTAAAGACAATACTCACATTACTCTGAAGAAGTGTTGTACACACCGTCTTTAAAAGCCAACATACTCAGTCTTGGCTGATTGGATGAAGAAGGATATGATATTCGCCTTCACAAAGGCTTTCTAACCATTCACGATGACAGAGGATTTCTTCTCACCAAGGTTCAAAGGAGCTTGGGAAGACTGTACCCTTTGAAATTAGACATCATTGAGCATTGCCTCCAAATCATTGAAGATCGCACTTGGTTATGGCATATGGGGTATGGACATCTGAACTTAGCCTCTCTCAAGATCCTTTTCTCTTAGAATTTGGTCAAAGGACTGCCCACAATTCACAAATGAGAAGAACTATGTTCGAGTTGCGTCACCTCCAAGAAAGCAAGAAAATTGTTTCCCTCATCAGCCAAGTTCAGAGCTTCAAGACCACTAGAACTGATCCATGGTGATCTCTGTGGACTTTTTGCTCCAGAAACTCTCGGTGGGAGTATGTACTTTCTCCTACTAGTAGATGATTGCACTAGGATGCTATGGGTCTCTCTTTTGAAGCAAAAATTAGAGGCATTCAAAGCTTTCAAAAGCTTCAAAGCACAGGTTGAAGCTTATCTATCTTAGAACAGATAACGGTGGTGAGTTTACTTCCAATAAGTTTATTTCCTTTTGTAGTGAACACGGGATACAGAGACATTTCTCAACGCCATACACTCCTCAACAAAAATGGAGTTGTTGAAAGGAAGAATCACACAATTCTGGACATGACCCGTGCCATGTTGAAAAACAAGAATCTTTCGAAGGTTTTTTGGGGAGAGGCTGTAAGCACTACTGTCTACCTTCTCAATCGAGCACCCACCAAAAGCTTGGAAGGTAAAACTCCCTATGAAGGTTGGACAGGGAGACAACCTTCTGTTGAACATCTCAAGGTATTTGGCTGCATAGTCTTTGTAAAAACTCTCGACAAAAGTCTGAGAAAACTAGATGATCAAAGCATACCTATGATCTTTATAGAGTATGAGAAAGGGTTAAAAGGATATAGAACTTTTAATCCTATTTCTCAAACAATTCACATCACCAGAGATGTAGTTTTCATCGAAGAGAAAAGCTGGAATTGGAAAGAATTCAATCAAGACTCACCTGCGGGTATGCTTACCTCCAAGTACTCCTCCTATGTCAACTTGGACTCCAACAATTCAAAGATGCCCATTGTGAGCTCCTCACAAGACTTGATCACTGAGAATTCAGGTAATTTCTCAGCAAGTCCTCTGAGCTCATCTTCCTCAGCAAGCTCTCAACCGAACAAATTCAAAGAACTCTCTCAACTATATGAAGAGACTCAACCAATGAATGAAGAAGAAGCATTTCTTCTTTCTAAAGAAGAACCGGTAAATTTCCTTGAAGCCTTGAGAGAAAATTTGTGGAAAGCAGCCATGGAAGAAGAATTTAATCAAATTCAGAAGAGCAACACGTGGTCTCTTGTAACACCTCCCTGCATCATGCATGCCAATTGGCTAGAAATGGGTCTTCAAAGTCAATAAAGACTCATCGGGACAGCTCACCAAGCATAAAGCCCGATTAGTTGTCAAAGGGTATGCTCAAAGGTATGAAATCGACTTTACAGATGTGTTTGCTCCTGTAGCCAGGATGGAGACAATCCGAGTTCTCTTAGCTCTTGCAGCAATTTTTGGATGGTAAGTCCATCATCTTGATGTAAAGTCAGCCTTCCTCAACGATGAAATCTCGGACGAAATCTATATCAAACAACCTGAGGGATATGAAATCCCTGGAAAAGAACATCATGTGTACAAGATAAGGAAAGCCTTGTACGGGTTGAAACAAGCTCCTCGGGCTTGGTATTCAAAGCTTGATAAAACCTACTGGAATTAGGCCTAATCAGAAGCAATCACGAACCTACGGTTTACTATAATCCAGGCAACTTATACATAGGTGTTTATGTTGATGATTTTCTTGTTGCCCATAGTTCCAAAGAGAGGATTTTAGAATTCAAGGAAAAAATGAAATCCTTTTTCGATATGACTGATCTCGGGCTTCTAAAGTCCTATTTAGGCATTCAAGTCAATCAACTTGAAGGGGAGATCACACTCGCGCAAAGCTCATACGCTCAAAAGATCCTTTCCAAATTCAAATTTCTTGAATGCAATTCCTCTCAAACACCACTTGAAGTGAAGCCGATGCTCAGTTAAGATGACTCCAAGAATCCGGTGGACTCGACCACCTTCAGAAGCCTGATGGGATCTCTGAGGTATTTGACACACACAAGACCGATCTTATATTTTGCTTAGGATATTTGAGAAGGTACATGGAAATTCTGTCAAAGGAGCACTTTACAAGTGCCAAACGAGTCCTAAGGTATGTGAAAGGGACTCTAAATCTTGGTTTATCTTACAAGCAAGGCAAAGAGATGTCTCTTGTAGGCTACTGCGACAGCGACTACGAAGGAGATTTGGTTGATAGGAAAAGAACTTCGAGTGCGTTTTTCTTCCTTGGCGATAACATCATAACTTGGATGTCACAGAAGTAGAGAATCATTGCTCTTTCTTTGTGTGAGGCAGAGTATATCTCACTCACACTTGCTGCCTGTCAAGGAGTATGGTTGGCAGATCTTATCGCGGAACTCACTAGAAGATGCATGAAACCGGTAAGAATATTTGTTGAAAACAAATCGGCGATTGATCTAGAGAAAAATCCAGTCTTTCACAGTCGATCCAAGCATATCTAAATTCATTATCATTATGTACGAACGTGCGTACAGAGTGGAGACATAGAAGTTATTCACATTCCAAGTATAGAACAGCGGGAAAATATTTTAACTAAGTCTCTCGGAAAAGAGAAATTTTGTTACTTTTGGAACTTAATTGGAATGTCTGATATCGGAATTGGGAAAGAGATCAAAGGGGAGAATGTTGGAAAATTGATCTCTCCGGTAAAGCAGCTGCACGGAATGTGAGCGGTGAGGAGTTTAAGCGATTTGACTTCTCCAGATCAAGAAGAGGCGTCTGTTTGTCAGCAGACGCGCCCACTCCTGATGTAGCGTCTTTTCATCTTCTTAGTTCTCCATATTTAAAGAACGGGATTTCCTCCCAAAAAAATCATCTTGTACTCTTCTTCAAGTTCAATCATAAGTTTCTTTAGTCTCTTCTCTTGTCATTCTTGTTATCTCCCTCCCTTCAAGCGTTAGGTTTTTCTTCACCACGCACTCCCTTTGTGTGACCTCGCGTCAACGAGGCTGGCTCCTGGATCGGTCTGCTTTCCCTTTCCCCCACGAGAACGTCATCACGAACGATGTCATCACCCCTTCTCGACTCTCTTGCCGCGGGACGTGAGGACAGTGATAACATGCATTTATAACTTGAATTTTTATCCTAATTAACTCATATTCATGCTTATTTTATGTGAATATGATGCATGTTATCATACTTTTTAGGAATTTTCTCCATTGGCATGTCATTTCACTAAAGTTGATATTTATGCATAAATTAGGGATAATTTTATGCTTAATAGATGATTAATCTTTTGGTTAAATTAATAGAAGTTAATCTCTGTTATTGAATGAGTTTTGACTTTAGTAAATGTTTGGAAGGATGATTTTAGGATGAATTTATGATTTAGAATGTTTAATGAGAAATGATTTAAGTAAGTTATAAGTCATCTTGATTTATTCTTTCTAAATATATTTTAAATGACATGATATTAAAAAGAAAACAATTTGTGATCCAATGGAGAAAATTTGGATTAAAAAGGAGTTGTATATTTTAAATTATGAATTTCTGAAGTTGTAGGCCCTTTTTCTGATTTTTTATTCGATTTTTAAATTGATTTTCTACGAATTTTTCCTATTTAAAAATCGCAAAAAGGGGTTTACTAACCTGCAGGCTGACGTGGCGAGCGGCGGCTGACGTGGCGCGCGGGACCGCCTCGGGGTGCGACGCAGCGCAAAGGCCACGTGGCAGAGCCCGGGCGACCCGCGTGGGGCGCAGCTGGCACTGACGCGTGGCAAGAGGCCACGCAGACGGGCCCACGCGGACGCCTGTGAGGTGCACCACGTGGCAGGTAAGGCTGGTAAGTGGAGGGCCCACAGGTTAGTGGGCCCTGGTTAGTTATTAGGGGCGGTAACGCAAATGCGTTACCGCGCTCCCCTATTTAACCGCGATTTTTCCCGAAAATTCCTCCGTATGGGACCATGTCCCACATGTATCTTACCTTTTGCAGGCTACGTGGCGGCAGAGCAATCGTCAGATGCGGTCCGAACGATGATGATCGCGTGGACTTGAGTCCACGCGATCATCAATGGAACACGTGCGGAATATTTTGAGTAAGTGGACGCAATCTAAGGGCTTACCTTCGAACACGTGGCGTCTGGAGAATCACTCGATCATCATCAAACAAAGATCGCGCGATCGCGATCTGACGGCCTCCAGTGAAGCTGCGTGGAACTCTCGGGCGCGTCAGATTCTAATCAGGTCGCGATCTCCATCGGACGGCGGGGAGGATTCGTGGAAGAACTCCATGATCGTGGTCCGATCGAACCGCGATCACGGCGCGATCGAACCGCGATCACGGCGCGATCGAGCCACGATCGTGGGTCTTTTGTGGCGGAATCACCTCTATTGGATCAAACGGTGATCGACTGAGTTTAGGGATCACGATTGACGCACGATCGTGGCCCGATCGCGGCGCGATCGTGGCACGATCGTGGGTTCTTGTGAAGCAAAATTGAAGCTAAATTGAGGAAGAATTCATCACAATTTCGGGAGCTACGAAGCCGCCCCAAGGAACCGCTCCCACGACGCCTCAAATCCGCTCCCATGACCAATTCAATCGCCACGATCTTCGGGCCAATTTTCCTCTTTAAAAGCATGTATTTCCCTCGTTTGTTCTTCAACTTTTTATGGATTCGTGAAGGAATTAAGCGAATTTTGAGGAAGATCTCTAGTTCATCGTGATCCCCCCGCGTTTGGAGCGGGATTGATCATGAATTTCTCATTGATTTCATCGAATTTTTCCCCTCGATTTCGAAGGTCCACGAGGAAGAATCCGAACAGATTCGCTTCAATCGACGAGAACTGGAGCCCCATCCTTGCGGCAATCGGGTTAGTAATGAGATTTGATCGATTATCAGGAGGTAATTTGAGTTTTTATTACATTTAGAAGTTTAATTTTGGCAAATTAGTTCATAGTGTTCTTCATTTTCCCCAAATTTTAGTCCAAAAAGATGCTTATTTTGAAAATAGGATATCTCTTTGATTAAAATTCCAAATCACTTTATTTTGGTTTCATCCTATTCCTCTTTTCATCAGCTTTCCGTGGATAGCAAATTCATGAAATTCTGAGTTCATTTGGCCCTCCAATTTGACGTTTGACCAAGGACTCTTCATCTTTCATCAGAAGTCAAACATTAACTTTCGGGGTCAATTACTTTTGATTTACAAATCAGAATTTGATAATTTTCATCTTATTAGACTCCTCTGTTTCTTAGCTTTCTATTGACATAGAAATTTCAAGATTTGGATTTCATTTGGTCATTCAATTTGAAGATTTTCTCTGAGGTGTTAATTTAAGGGTCTTTCTGATAGTTGATTTTTAATAAATCATAATAAATCCATTTCTTATCCAAAAATTACGAAATATATATCAATAAATTTCATTTTCTCTCTAGTTTTCAAATATCTAATTTTTGTAATCTTCTAACTCTGTTTGATTCTCTGATTTTGCAGAACACCTACTGTTAGTCAAAGTCAATGCTTTGACTTTGACTTTTGACTCTTCTTTATCAAATCCGAGATTTGAATTCTTAAAAATTCTTATTTAGCTTATTTACATCATTTGCATTCCTTATATCTTATTTTCTCTTATTTAAAACTCCTTTTAAACCTAAGTTTGACCAAGTCAACTATATGATTAAACTCAACCCTGCTCTCATTGGATCGACCCGATACTTACACAATACTTGATTATTATATCTTATCTTTGTGAGTTTGGTTTTATAAATTTTGTTTGACCATCGTCTTTGTGATTTAACGACGCACGAAAACGACACGTCAGACAACGTCCTCCCTCCCTCACCCATCTCACTTGCCATGCGTCTACGATTCGCTCGGGATGCTGCACCATGCAAATCTCTCACCCGTGCTCGCATGCTCGAGGAATCCCACGAAGACACGCGGACCATCCCGCCCATGAAAAATACTTTGTTTGTGGTTTACGTCCACGCCAACCAGTTGGCGCCCTGCCAGACATACGCGCAACTCCACATGCCGTCGTCATATGAGTACGATGTGGAGGCGGCCAAACCCAATCCTCGTATGCCTACGCAAGAACGCGGATTCCTTCCACCTCCCCGCGCCACTCCTTGCGGTGTACCCGCAGCCTACCCTATGCGCCGCCGCGCCTGAAATCCTACGCGTTGAAGTCCAACGAGCAGGACCGTCTGATGAGACTAATTCGTATGGTCATTGAATACACACGATATAGTGTCAAAAAAGTCCTAAACTTACTAATTTATAATTATTTAATTTAATTAAAGGGAATAATGGTAAATAAGGGTTGAATCCACAGAGAATTAGGGAATTTTGAGAGATATCTTTGAAATTCGATCAAATCGAACGATATACTGAGATTAGAAATTGGGCAATTTATGATATTAAGAAAGATAAGTCAATTGCAAATCCACGGAATCAAAAATGGAGTGATTTGGATAAGAATTCGCTGAGTAATCGAAGTTTGAAATTAGGAGAAAATTCGTATCGCGAAATTGATTTAAAACCAAAATTAAAACAAAATTAAACTTAATCTACGATTCAAAATATAAAATTAATACTAAATGATCAAAGATCAGGATGGAAACACGCAATCCAACCAAAAGTAGCCTTTGAAATGATCCAATTAATCGTTGGATGCATGGCTTTTCATTCCATATTTTCGAAGACGAAATTGAAGTTCAAGATGTGATTTCTCCTTTATCTCTCGATCAAATCTTGATTTCAATCATTCCTTGGAGGCGAAAATGAGTCAAGAACATGAAGAAATCAAATTGGCACTCAAATTGGTGTCTAACCTGTTCGAATTTCCCAAAAATTCAAGGGCGAAGCTTTCCGTTGGCGAAGAACAGTGCACTTATAGGAGAAATTGGGCACGATCATTCAGTTAGTGGGCACCTTGCGATCGACGGTCGCGATCACGCGTCTATTGATCGAAATGGTGCGATTAAGTATCCTCCATCTCATCACAGATGGAGGATCATGATGCGTCCAAGATATACACTTTGAAAGGGTGCGTCGCTTGATGGTCCATCGGATCATCATAGGGCGGTCACGATATGTTGAGGATTCCATCGATCGCGAGTGATCTCAGCCGTTATAACTCTTTAATCAACAGCTGCGATGATTTCACTTATTCCCATTTAACGCACGTGTCGTGATTAAAGATCGGGTGGACCTCACGTCCACTGCATCTACGCACGCCGTTCATCGCGATATTGATCCGACGCTCCACGTCACGCCACGCGTCTTGAAATCAAAATAAAAGAGGGAACATAGTCCCACACGGAGAACAACAAGAAGAACAATCCGTAACATAAGGTGAGCCGATTATAGGGGTTAGCTTAAATCTGAATTATCGTATGGTTATATGTACTATAAGCATACTAATACGAGTGAATATAAATATGATCTTACCTAAGTGCCACGCAGGCACTCGCGCGGGTCCACGTCGCTCTGCCACGTGGCCCTGAGTGCCACGTCGCATCCACATGTGCTCGCACGAAATACACACCTTTTTTGCCATTTTTTAAATGTTTTAATTAATTAAAAATCAAAAGTAAAGTTAATTAAAATCAGAAAAATTCCAGAAAATTCTCTAAAATTGTAAAAATCATAACTTTCAAAATACAACTCCAAATTAATTCAAATTTTTTTTGTTGGATCAGAAATTGAATAAGATATCATTATAAAAAGTTAAATTATTAAAATAATAAGAGAATAAATTTTAAATAAATTAATACATTAATGTATCTTAAAAAATAAATTTATAAAAATACATAAATGTGAAGAAAGATCTTTTCTCTTATATTTTCATCCTTAAAACATGATTATAATCTTAAATATAATGAGGATTAAACATCATAATGTTTTAGGATTGTATAATAATCCATAAATTGAAGTATTTTTAGATCATAACATGAAATGATACAAAATGATTGAAGTATACATAAAATATGATAACATGCATACATTTGGAATAATTAATGCCTTTAATTGCATTAATAATCACGTAAATTCGTGTATAAATAGCATGTTATCACACCCCCCCTACTTGAATAATTGCTAGTCTCTTAGCAATTCACTATGTAATCTCCTTAGAAAGTCTTATTGTCCCTTGATCCTGCAACTAAAGAAGTGAATTATATCAACGTGTGATTACATTTCATCATAGTGTGGACCATGGTGATCTAGATTTAATAACTAGGTTGACTTTCTTAAAGCATATTAGGGTAGTTCTCATCGGGTAATAGTCAAGTCAATACTCAACTGTAATCAAGGTGAGCATATCTAAGGTCTGATGCTATGGGAATGAAAAGATTCTCACACTCTCATGAGCAAATGTATTCCTCACCTCTCTAACTCTAACATCACTCTTTCATTCATTTGGAGGCTACTTGGTGTTCCATTAGAATTCCCCTCAACTCTTCTTTCTCCCTTAAAGAGTGCATTGCAAAGGGGTTTCCTACTTTGGGATGCATCGTTATAAGGTAGCTGAAAGAGTAAAAAGACACTATTTATAAAGGAATAACTTGGTTAAAAGGAAATCAGCATGTAAACAAGTTGAATATTATATACAAAGAAAGGTACCACTTATGTTTAATTATTCTCCCAAATGATGTGGATGATGATGGTAGAAAAGGATAAATAGAATTTTGTAGAGATGGTGTGGAGTGGTAAAAATGGATATACACATGGTGGAAATGGAATGGTATTAATGGGTAGAGATAGGTAGAGCTAATTTTCCCATATTTTTCCTTCTTTTCATTTTTCCTTATTCTTCTCTTCCTTTTCTCCTTGTTTTCTTTCCTTCTTTCTTTCTGTCTTCTTCTTTTCTTCTTTTTTTTGTATTTTCTTCTCTTTTTCTTCTTCTCTTCTTTCTTCTTTTTGTATATTGTAACTTTTTCGAGAAGAAGAAGATAATATTTGAAGACTTTGCATAAAACAAGGAAATAGAGGTTGTCTTGATGTTTGAAGAGAGTATTCAAAATTTCTGAAGTGTAATATGAAGGAATATTGATTTGTAAGGGAAATTGGAAAACTTCTTGTGTAGATGATGGAAAAAGAAAATGTGGTGGATATGTTTATCACTTGGGAGTGTAATTATAATCAGTGAAGCTGAAATTTGGGTGTCTAATTGACTGGTAAGGACAAAGTTGGAACTAAATGCCTAAAGGACAGAATAGGTGCATAAAAAATTATGACACATTGCACTCTTCTAGGAGAAATTTTGGAAGCGAGGAATTCTCACATCAAGCAAGTTCGACTGATGTAAGGTAGGGGATAGGAATTTGCTTGAACTTCACTCAAAAATCTCTCCATTTCAATCCAATAGCACTTCAACCTCTGATTACTCATTTTCCTCGGTGCCCATTAGATACCCAACCCCAAAGAAGTCAACCACTAAAAAGAATCCATGGTTTCTCTAGATCACTTGGCTTTATTACTCAAAATGTAATCACATAGGATATGAGGCCCTCACTTCTACATCTCTAGGAATAGGATCTCAAAATGTTAAGACTTCTAAGGTATTGAAAATGGTAAAAATTTGAAAAATAGGAGTTTTAAAATAGTAAAAAGTTTCAAAATTTTTGAAAATTTGAGTTTTTCTAAGTCCTCACCCCCCAACTTAAATCTTTCATTGCCCTCAATGAAATCGTTTTATAAAAGATGGCAAGAATATCATACATTACATGAAAAAAAAATTAGAAAATTGAAATGAGAAGTAAAAAGGTTTAGAAAAAACTCATTAGTGCGTGTTGACTCATGTCTCTAGAATTTGTCCAAATTGCTTGTTGTTGTAGGTAGGTTCCTTCAACTATGTATGTATATTGATATAAATGATAGACAAAAACAAAATAAAACAGTAAGATAATCTTGGGGTGCCTCCCACGAGTGCTAAGTTTAACGTCTTCAGCCACACAAAACTTAATGAAGCTACGATGATCGATGAGATGAGGGTGTTACCGTTATCACGTCCTCATGTACTTCGGGAAAATGCAGATTTACCTTATGTGCTGGTGTGGGTGGTTCGGCTGTAAGGTAGGGCTTCAGACGATGCCCATTTACCTTGAATTGTTTTCCATATTTAGGGTCATAAATAAGCACTGATCCGTTATCAAACGATTCCACAACCACGTAAGGACCGTCCCATCGTGAGCGCAACTTACTTGGAAAAAGCTTAAGGCGAGAGTTCTATAACCAAACCTTTTCATTGACGTGGAAGGTTCGTCTTATAATGTTCCTGTCATGAAAGGCCTTAGTCTTTTCTTTGTAAATCTCTACATTTTCATACGCATCACGCCTTAAATCTTGTAATTCCTGCAGCTAGAGAAGTCTATGTTTACCTATTTCGTCGAGAGATAGGTTGAGCTTCTTTATTGCCCAATAGGCTCTATGCTCAAGCTCAACCAGAAGATGGCACGCCTTCCCAAATAGGAGTCAGAACAGAGACATCCCGATGGGTGTCTTGTAAGCCGTCTGATATGCCCATAAAGCATCAAGAAACTTGTGCGCCTAATCCTTACCATCTGGTCCAATGATCTTCTTTAAAATATTCTTGACATCTCGGTTGCTAACTTCAACTTGCCCATTAGCTTGGGGGTGGTACGATGTAGTGACGCGATGATGTACTCCATATTTCTTCAATAATGCACGAAAGTGTGCATTGTTGAAGTTTGAGCCTCTGTCACTGATTATGGCCCTCAGAAAACCATATCGGGAGAAGATGTTCCTCGTGACAAACCTGAGTACTTCCCGATGAGTGTTTGTCATAGTGGGAATAGCTTCAACCCACTTAGACACATAATCCACCACTGCCAAAATATAATCTTTCCCATCAGAAGGTGGGAAAGGTCCCATGAAGTCGATCCCCCATAAATCAAATATCTCCACCTCAAGGATAGGCCTCATTGACATTTCATCTCGCTTGGAGATGTTTAATGCTGCCTGGCATTGTAAGCACTCCGTTTAGAAATGGTGGGCATCCTTGAAGATGGTGGGCAAATAAAAATCGCTTTGTAAAATCTTATTTGCTGTCTTTCGTGCAGCAAAATGTCCTCCACATGCGTATGAGTGACACATCGATAATATAGCTCCTTGTTCTTCTTCCGCTACACATCGACGTATGATCCGATCGTATCCTACATGGACAAGAAGTGATTCTTCCCAATAATAATATTTGAGTTCATGGAAGAACTTATCTTTACGTCACCAGAAAATTGACGATATGCGCGGACCAAGGAGCATAACTAGATACTGCAAGAAGATGCTCATCACGAAATGAATCACTAATGTCTCCCATACCTGAAATGTGGAGACGAGATAGGTGATCCACCACCAAGTTTTCGCTGCCCTTCTTATCTCTAATCTCCAAGTCAAACTCTTGAAGAAGCAGCACCCATCGTATCAATCGTGGCTTTGCCTCCTTCTTGGAAATCAAGTACTTTAATGCTGCATGATCTGTATAAATGACGATCTTGCTTCCCAAGATATAAGGCCTGAACTTCTCTAATGTGTAGACCACCGCCAATAGCTCCTTTTCCGACATCGTGTAATTCATTTGAGATTCAACAAGGGTTTTACTCGCATACCAAATGGCAGTTGGCTTCTTATCTATCCGCTGCCCCAACACTGCCCCAACTGCATAGTCTAAAGTATCGCACATGATCTCGAAAGGTAAGTCCTAATTAGGACTTTGAAGAATTGGTGCTTCGATCTAGGCGAGCTTTCACATCTCAAATGCACGCTCCCCTTCCTTGTCGATGATAAAGTCCTTATCCTTGCAAAGAAGAGTGGTTAACGTTTTGGAAACCTTAGCAAAGTCTTTTATAAACCTGCGGTAGAAGCCAATATGTCCTAGAAAACTCGGTAAATCTCGTAATGTAGTGGGGAGAGGAAGGTTTTGAATGACCTCAATCTGGGCCTTATCAACCTCCAAACCTTTGACCGAGACAAGATGCGCGAGCACTACTCCCTCTCGTACCATAAAATGGGATTTCTCCCAACTCAATACCAGTCGTTTCCTGACGCAGACCTCAAGGATCTTTGTCAAGTGAGCTAGAGACCTGTCGAAATCATCTCCAAAGACAGAGAAATTGTCCATGAAGACTTTGAAACTGTTGCCAAGGAAATAAGAAAATATCATCGTCATACATCTCTGGAATGTCGCAGGCGCATTAAACAACCTGAATGGCATTCGCCTAAAAGCAAACGTGCCAAAGGGATACGTAAACGTCGTCTTTTTTTTATCGTCCGGATGAATCGCAATCTGGTTATACCCTGAATAACCATCCAAGAAACAAAAGTAAGTCTTACCTGCTAGTCGATCAAGGATTTGATCGATGAACGGCAACAGGAAGTGATCCTTCTTTGTCACGGCGTTCAACTTCCGGTAGTCGATACAAACTCGCCACTTTGTTAGAAGGCGCGTTTGGATCTCCTCACCCTTGTCGTTCATGGTCACCGTAACTCCTGCCTTCTTGGGAACAACGTGCACGAGACTAACCCACTGGCTATCCGATATGGGATAGATGATCTCTGCATTACGCCACTTTGGGATCTCTTCCTTCACGGCTGCCCATACCTTAGGGTTTAGTCGTTACTGGGCTTCCCTCACGGGTCTGGACTGGTCCTCCAAAAAAAAGCAATGCGTGCATAATGAAGGGTCTAATCCCCTCAAATCTGCAAGAGTCCAGCCGATTGCTTGCTGATTCCGTTGTAATACGTTGAGTAATTGTTTCTCCTACTCCTCATTGAGCTGGGAAGAAATGATCACCGGCTTTATCGGCTGAGAGTCAAGAAAAGCATACTTGAGTGTAGATGGAAGAGGCTTGAGCTCCCCTGTCGGCTCGTCCAAAGGTAGCTCCTTAAAATCAGCTTCCTCGTTGATCGTCATGACTTCTTCGATGCAAGTCTCTATGTCTTGGTCATCAATAAGGTAGATGGCACCCAGATCCTTGAAAGCTTGTGAAGGATACTTCATCAACTTGTTGATGTTGACCTTCACCATGTGTTCTCCCACCTTAAGAATTACTTCTCCTTTTCCCCAATCTGTGACGGCTTTTGCGGTAGCTAAGAAAGGTCTTCCTAGGATAATTGGGGCTTGACTAAGCTCCTTAGTGATCTTCATATCTACAACTAGGAAGTCTACCAGAAAATAACATCCTTCAATTCTAACAATCACATCTTCTACTATGCCATGAGACTTCCTTATTGATCCATCTGCTAAACATAACTCTATAAGGAAAGGCTGCAACTCCCCTACATGATGACGGTCAAATACTGCCTTAGGGAGGATATTTATACTACCTTCAGTATCTAACAAGGATCTAGTAAAAGTCATTCCTCCAATCTCACTCGTAATCATGGGAGCTCCTAGATCTCTCTTTTTAATCGGAAGAGAATTCATCATAATTAAACTAATATTCTCACTCAATTGGATCCTCTTGGGGCTTCTATGGGGTGTGCATATGCCTTCAAGAAATTTAGCCTAAGAAGGTATATGCTTAGTTGCATCTGCTAAAGGAATGGTAATGGTTACTTTTTGGAAGGCTTCTAATAAATGATCATCAGATTCACTAACCTTAGCTTTAGGCTTACTCAATGCTTGAGGATATGTCACGGGTGGTTTGTATGTGTCGGGATTCGGCTCCGCTCGCACCCGTTCTTCCTCATCATCAGAACTACTATCTTGCTCTTCTACGACAGTTGGTATCTCATCATCTATCGAGCTCTTGTGTAAAGGATGATCCTTATAAAGATCAGGTAAGTCTTTGCCACTCCTAAGGCTCGATATCGCTAATGCAGCCTCCACCGCCTCCTCATCAACATGCACATGACTCAAATTATGCGTTTGACTCGATGAGGACCCTTGATTCCTCGAGTTGATAGTGGCCTGCGATGGTAATTGGTGAGAAAATGAAACTTGCTTACCCTTCTTATTATCAGTCGAGGTGAGAATTTTCGTCTTGACGAAGTCTTGTATCTCGTCCACGCGTGAGTTCATCCTGTTCATTTGCTGATGTAGGATATTTCAGAATGCTACTATGTTTGAGGATGATGAGATGCTTATGAAGATATGATGGAGAATAAGAGATTTATGGATGAATATCAACTGATAATACTTAAGAAATAATCCTACAGATGAAAGGAGGACCTATGAATTGATATCAGTGAGAATATAAGATAGAGGAATAGAAGATGGAATACATTTAATGCTTACTAAAATAGTGAATGTATATATAATATTTTAGTGAATAGGGATGATAGAAGGGATGATAAAGAGAGAATAAGGAGAAGGAAGAGGTGAGATTATTATATTATATAATATAAGATAGCTGGTGTGGGAAGAGAGAAAGGAGAGCAAGAGAAGGTAACGGGGATGGGAAGTAGGAAAGGAATAATATATAATTAAATATGATAAGGGAGAGGAGGCGTTAACCAGAATATGGTTAGAATATTAAGAAGGGGTTGAGTGTTGACTGGGATTATGAGATATTTTATCTTCGGGTAAGAAATAAGAATAGAGAACAGATATGCCAAAAGACGAGACTGTCGGAGAAGATAGAAGAAGTGATAGAACAGTGGTTATAGGAGAGATAAAGGGCGGTAGAGGATATAGAATAAGAAGACAGAGATGGACGGTAAGATAGAAGTACAGAATAAAGTTGGACTTATGATCTTTAATTCAAACTCTTAATCACGTTGAACAGAGGGAGAGGATGAATACCTTTGGGCGTGAAGACGATGCACTTGAAGTCTTCAAATGGTACAAGATTTCCTCGGTTTTGCTCTGACATGAGGTGGATGAAAGCGACAGAGAGGGGGGAGAACAGAAAGGGATATAGAATCGGAGATAAAGAAGATGCGCGAGAATGGTGGAGACACGGGAAGAACAATGAACACAAAAGGGGGTAAAAGGTAACCAAGTAATACCCAATTTTTTCAATAAACAACATGTGTTTTCACCTAAAATTGTGCGATTTATAGGAGTAGAGAGAGAAGGGGAAGTTACGGTAAAACGCCGCTTCACGTCAGTTATCTTCTGCATCGATTGAACGGTTGACCTGTTTTGGCCTCTTGTAGCGATCACTCAGGGAGTTGGCAAGAAGATGACAGTTCGTTGGAATCAATCCGCTGATAATTCTTTGGTGGGACAGTGGGGTAACTGTGGCGTCATGGAAAAGTTAGAGGTTTCCTGAGCTTCTTAATTATCGATGTACTGCCGTCACTTTCGCGTACACCGGTTACGTAAATCGAAGTCGATGTCCCGTCTTTCATTGATCCTGTATATGAAGTGGGTTTGACGGTGAGGGAGGCGCTCAACGAGTTGTCTTCCGTCTTTTAAATCTTTCATCTGATCGGTTGGCGACAGGGAAAATCTCCTCGTGGAGGTCCTCACGTGTTTGTAAATCCATAGTGGAGGCCACTGGAATGTTGCTGTTGTGCAGGGATTCCACAAGGCGAAGGATGTCTTTAAACCCGAGGGAAGTATTCCAATATTTCTTATTCCGTCAGCCTTTTTACTCATTTTAGCATGTTTTATAGACCACGAGGCAGCTCCTATAGTATCCTTATTCGTGACGATTCTTATCTAGCGAATTGCTCTGTATTCTCCGAAGATATCGTATATTTCTTTGCTGGAGATGTTGATGGGAGATTGTGGACGTAGAGCACCCTGTTCACCTCCGCAAGTAGCCGCACATTTGCTTTTCTTAAATTGATCGTCACCATGGAACGGATCTTCACGGAATCCTAAAGTTCCCTCCAAGAGGAAAAATCGATGGTCGTTGGTGCTGTCTCTCTTCAAGCAGACTTTGTCAAGCTCCCATAAGAGTGATTCTGCTCGTTGGCCTCACTGCTTAAGCCCGCTCTGCTTATGGTATCGCCATTAGTGTGAAAACGTAAGCACTGATAGTAACGCACATGCACACCACCGCTCTTAAGTTGGAGAAGCTCACAGTATCAAGAACTTGATCAAAAAAATTATCTATGGTAGGAATAGGGAGCCTAGAATCAATTGTAGCCGTGCCAATGTATTCATGTCTCTATATTGGTCCTCACCTGACCGATGGAGAAATTTCAGATCAGGTCTTGATATTTCCAAGGTCATAGAACTGTGCTTCATGTGGAGTAATCATGGTCTAACTCTGGATTTCACTCTTGATTTGTGATTCCTTACATAATTAACTGCAATAACACCTTCTTGACTGTGTTTTGAAGTTGATATCCTTCATGGATGTTCGAAAGCGATACGGTGGAAGTCTCAATTGAGTTAGGAGGCAGTTCATGAGTTTCTTCAAGCTGATGATCATTAAATGAGGTGACCCATAGGTGCATGGTTTTATTCATGCATTAGTTTAGTTTTGAAAATATTCTTGTAGCTATTTACTTTGATATAGATCTCTCCTATAATTCTAACAAAGGGTGGTCTACAAAGAAAGAAGGAAAATACAAATAGATTCCTACTGATTTTCTTTCTTGAGATCATTATTCATAATTATATAAGGTACCTATGATATAGTATATAAGGTTTGGAAATTAGGAACCTATATCATGGTAGAAGGTGGTTGACTTGGTCCACTCAAGGAATTCTAATTATCTAAGGATAAGGATTAATTTCTTTTGACCAAGTCAATCTTTATATCAGTGTAAAATAGGGAAACGAGGGAAGATAATTCCCTCAAGATCTACACTCTCTTTAATTATGTAGAAAGGTCTTCTTCATCCATTTAATGAATGGATAATTTCTCAAACTCATGAGTAAGGAGGAGAATAGGTTCACTTGGAACCCTTGTGTTCATGTTTTGAAATAATTCTTCATCATTTGCTCCATCAACTAAGAGATCGCACCAAGAATCGGATCTGCAGATGGTGCGGTCGGTCGTGGGGCTTGATTGTATGATTGCTGTGGTGGGATATACGTCGACTGTCTTGCATTTGTTTAGGGTTGTTGTTGCAAGTTTTGTTGCTTACCGGTGTTATATGGAGGATACGTCTGATCGGTGTTCCTCCTAAATCCTTACTACTGCATAGGATTGTTATAAACAGGGTTATTAAAATAAGTTGGATATGTACCTTGATAGTTTGGTCGTCCCTGTTGACTTTGCCCTCCTGGTGGGCCTTGTCTATGCATGCCCTGCCCTTGAATTGCCATGATCATACAATCCATCTGGACATGGTCGAGGCGCGAGCAATGGGCGCGTGGCGACGCTTCTTGTAGAGCGACGGGTGCAAGTCCTTCAGATCCGTCGCGGATGTGGAGCTGATCTAATAAAAGATTCTGAACCTCCGCCATCTTGTCGATCTTCTCTAGGAGCATGCCCGTCTCTACCGACTTTGCGTCGATTAATCCTCCCTTCGGCGTTGCACATCTTCCGAATGTTTTTCCGGGTTGTGGTGGCTATTTTCCGTCACAGTCTCGATCAATTCCATTGCTTCATCTTCAAACTTGCTCATGAAGGTGCCGCATCTAAAAGATATCTATCTTGCGGGCCTAACCCGTCATAAAATGTCTATGTAAGCTCATGGTTAGACACTCCATGGTGAGGACACTCTCGAGTGAGGTCTCTAAGTCTCTCCCAAGCTTCATGAAATGTTTCACTTGGTCCTTGGGTAAACTCACGCATCGCCTTCCTAACAGAGGTAGTCTTTCCTACGTAATAGTACTTCCTAAGAAATTCCTCCTCCATCTCGATCCAAGAAGTGAATTCCTTTCCTAACTTAAGAAACCAATCCTTAGCTCTATCTCTAAGGGTGGCGGGAAAGAGTTTCATCTTCATCACATCTGCCGACACATTATGAATCTGATTGATCTCACATACTTGACTAAGCTCGTCGACATGTCTATAGGATCCTCGGAAGGTTTACCATGGAAGATAGGTAACATATCACATGCAAATCTATCCTAAAATTCACATTTCTAGCAAGAGGTGCATGAATACGAGTAACGGGTCTTTGAAGAATAGGCCTAACATTGTCACTAAGGCGTCTCCTAACATTTCCCTCATCGTTCAAGGCCATATCTAAGGTCGATGATGACGCGGAAGAGGAAAGGGATTGCGAGGAACGTTCAAAAAGATCTATGTGTAAAGGATTATTCCTCGTTCTCCAATCAGACTCTCGTCTCATAAATATGCACTAATATACTAATATAATAATAATAAGAGATACTATAAAATTATTCAATAATGAAAAATTCATCGTACCTGATTGTCGCTATTCGTGAGAGTTACGCTCTCCCAATTCGAGTGTGACGCGATGATCATCCGTCGTCTGTAGAGAGGAACAATTCACTTAATCTCATCAAAATTGAGTATCTAAACGATAAATTTCTGCTTGGAATAGCTTAGTGTAGGATTAATTTGAATTAAAATGAGAAAAGAAATAGAAAAATCAGAGTTGACTGAGTCAAAATCATATTTTCTAAAAAATACGCCTTAATTCCCCAGCAACACCGCTATTTGACGAGACTAATTTGTGTGGTCGTTGAATACACACGATATAGTGTCAAAAAAAGTCCTAAACTTACCAATTTATGATTATCTAATTTAATTAAAGGGTATAATGGTATATAAGGGTCGAATCCACATAGAATTAGGGAATTTTGAGAGATATCTTTAAAATTTAGTCAAATCGGACGACGAATTCAGATTAGAAATTGGGCAATTTATGATATTAAGAAAGATAAGTCAATTGCAAATCCACAGAATCAAAAATCGAGTGATCTGGATAAGAATTCGCTGAGTAATCTGATAAAAGCATGAAAACTATTTATAAACACCCAATAATCCCTTTATTTAGCTCAAGTAACTCATGAACATATCATCATACTCACTACTTTATAAGTTAATAATTTTATGCTATGAGTACATCAAGAAGAATTTTGGTACATGAATCTTTTTGTCTTCTTGATTTTAGGAACCTACAAGCAAGAGAAGGGAAACAAGATCATTTGAAGGAGGTGTTTAGAAGACTAATGGGCTGTCCAAGGTGTTTCTATTGGAGCCCAGTCAAAGAAGAATGAGTTTCTCTCTCTTTGGAGGGGTTCAAAAGGAGAATTGGAGCCGTCGGGGGAGCTCTCGCCTTTTTTTCTAGGGTTTCGTTTCTGTCTTTCAAACTTCTGCTCTCCGGCGATCTTCACTGAGGGGAGAATGTTAATGGAAAAGCCTACTGTGGTTAAGTTTATTCTCTATTTTTCTGGCATCATCCCTCTCTGAAATCTGTTTCTCCCTGTAACTCGGTTCCGATCTTTCGTTGTGTTGTTCTCTTGGTATTTTCGTATTCTCCCGAACTTTACTCCCTCTCCGACTTCCATCTCCACGTCTCCTTTTCTCTTCTCAAGATTGTAATCTGATTCCTCTCTCAAACTCCCTCTCGCTTTCTGCTCTTCGTTCTCCTCAGTTCTTTCCTTACCTCCCTACGATACTTCTCTTTCCCTGTCGCACCATTTCTTACTCAGCACCTCTCGCTCTCTCTAACATTTTCTTTAAGCTTTTCTTTTCCGCCTCATCTCGTCTGATTTCATCCTCTCTAAAACACTGTCCCTCTCTTAATATTCTTACTTCACTGCTCCCTCTTGCCTTGATTCTCTAACTCTTCCGCAAAAATTCCTCCAGCGATCTTCTTCTCTCCCTCTAAAGTCTCTTCTCGTGTTTGCATACCGTGCATTGCCTTACCGTTTTCTCTCACAATCACCATCTATCCCTCCTATTTCTACTTTATTTCCCTAGTTCTCTCTCTCTCCCCTCGATTTCCCTCTTTTGCGTCGTTTTCTGGAATTCACCCCCTATCTTCTTCCCGCTCTTCCTTTCTCTCTTCCGTCTTTCGTTAATCTCAACCCCTATTCCTTCATTTCCAAATTTTCTGCATTGTCCCATCCGTCCTCTCGTCTCCTCTCTTCGGGAAATCTCTCTCTCTCTCTACGCTCTCCGTTGACTCTCCGAATTTTCTCCTCTTTCCCAGTCTTTCACGCTACCTCGCTATCTTCAATTTTACCTCTCTCGATCTCTACCTTCTTTCTCGGCTTCTACTTTCTATCCGTCTCTCATTGCATTTTCCCGAAGTCATCTTCATCCTCTCCCTCACGATTTCCCTCTATTTTTCTCCTATCGTTTTCGGTACTTCTTATTTTCTTCTACGTTTTCTTGTTTTCGTTTTTTTGTTTCATCATTTCATTGTCTTCTCTCCCCAATTCACCGATTTCATCTTCTTCCGTTTTCGCCAAGTCTAAATTTCAGCTTTCATAACCCTCAAATTTCTCTCCCCCTTCTTCCACTTCATTCTCCCAACGTCTTCTCCTCATCGCCCTCACAATCCAGTGGTATTTTTCCTCTCCCTCAGTTTCTGTTCTTTCTCTCTCGTACGCGATTCGTCTCTACCTTCTCTCTCCCGCTAACCTTTTCTTCCGATCGTCCTTCCTCTCTCCACATTCCATCACACTTGCATTATTCCTATTTCACGTCATCGCGTATCCTCTCTATTTACTCTCTCTTTCTATTTCATTCGTTTGTCTTTTCTTTTCTCTTCCTCTCGATCGTTTCTTCTCCTTCGCTCTATAATTTCTCTGGCCTTCTTCTCGCGCGGTCTCACATTGTCCTTTTCTTTCAGTCTTCCTTTTTTCGTCGCTCGCTCGCTTGCCGTCTTACTCTCTAAATTTTTCTCTAGTCCTTTCTCTTTTTCCTAGAATTCTCTCTTCTCTCTCCTGCGACGGTTCTCTCGCTTCCACTCTTTTCCAGTACATCCTGGATACTCGCCGCCGTCAATATCTTTCCAGTCCCTTTCATCTCTTCTGTCTTTTAGTTCTCTCTCTCCTATCTCTCAGATTTCGCGTTATATATCTTCCGATCGTCCAACCTATCTAAATTTCTCTCCCTATTTTCTCCCTCTCCCTCTCTCGCTCTCTCTAATTCCGGTTCCCTCATGCTCTTCGATTCTCTCTTCCCAGCGTTTCCTACTTCACCACCCTCCTGTCTTGTTCCTCCTGTTTGTCCTCTCATTTCAATCCCTCTCTTCCTTTAAATTTCTTTCTCATCATCATTCGCTTTCTTCTCTCTCCTCACGTCCTCTCATCCTCACGTCTCCTGTGTTATTCTCTCACTCCCTCTTCCGTACGCGTTTTTTTCTTTTCTTCTTTCTCACACGATCTCTCACTCCTTCACGTCATCCCTTTCCTCCTCATTTTTTGAAGCCAGTCATCTTTACTTCTGCATTTCTTCTTCTCTCCCTGCATTTCTCAATCTTCCTCCCCTTCTAAATTCTTCTCTTCTTCTATCTCTCGGTTTCACCTCTTTTCCATCTTATCCTCTTTTCACGGTCAAACATTCTTTTATTTTACTTCTACCCCTTTCTATTGATCTATTTCCTTACTACGTCTTTCTCTTTATTCTCTCCCGGTTGTCCAACTCCTCGTATCTAATCTCATTATTGATATTGCTATGCCCCTAGAATCCCTGTGGATCGACCTAGAAAGCTATACACCCTTCATAACTCTATCATTCATAGCTTCCTAGCTTCTAAATAGTAAGTTTGTTAGGCTTGAATACACGACGACCTTGAGCTTATCATAATCGACTTTTGAAATTATGAGAAAATTCATATCGCGAAATTGATTTAAAACTGAAATTAAAACAAAATTAAACTTAATCTACAATTCAAAATGCAAAATTAACACTAAATGATGAAAGATAAATATGAAAACACACAATCTAACCCAAATTAGCCTTCGAAATGATCCAATTAATCGCCGGATGCATGATTTTTCATTCTACATTTTCGAAGACGAAATTGAAGTTCAAGATGTGATTTTTCCTTTATCTCTCGATCAAATCTTGATTTCAAGCATTCCTTGGAGGTGAAAATGAGTCAAGAACATGAAGAATAAAATTGGCACTTGAATTGGTGTCTGAGCCGTTCAAATTTCTCAAAAATTCAAGGGCGAAGCTTTCCGTTCGCAAAGAACAGTGCATTTATAGGAGAAAATGGGCGCGACCGTTCGATGAGTCGGCACCTTGCGATAGACGGTCGCGATCATGCGTCTGTTGATCGAAACAGTGCGATTAAGTCGCATTCGTCTGATCACAAATGGAGGATCATGATGCATCCACGATATACACTTTGAAAGGATGCGTCGCTTGATGGTCCGTCGGATCTTCATAGGGCGGTCACGATATGTCGAGGATTCCACTGATCGCGAGTGATCTCAGCCGTTATAACTCTTTAATCAACGGCCGCGATAATTTCACTTATTCCCATTTAACGCACGTGCCGTGATTAAAGATCGGGTGGACCTCGCTTCCACCGCATCTACGCGCGCCCTTCATCGCGATGTTGATCCGATGCTCCACGTCACGCCACGCGGCCTGAAATCAAAATAAAAGAGAGAACATAGTCCCACACGGAGAAAATAAGAAGAACAATCGGGTATATAAGGTGAGCCGATTAAAGGGGTTAGCTTAAACCCGAAATATCGGATGCTTATATGTACAATAACCATACTAATACAAGTAAATATAAATGTGATGTCACCCTACCCATCATCAAAAGTTTCTCCGGGTCACCCAGAGTTGACTTCGTGGATTGGCACGCCTGCCTGTACTTAGGTTAGGTGGTCAACCTAGAGTCTTAGGTCGCTGTACTCTTATAGGATCGGGCCGATTGCCCCATCCACTAGACGTCACGTCTCATGGATCAAGTACGAGGGTTCCACCTCATCCTGCATCAAATTGGTATCAAAGTCTTGGTTGGGTCCCCGCCCAACCTTGGTCCTTGAGGACGCTCACCTGAGCCTCTGTAGCGTAGTTAGGACATCATACGTAGGTCATTGTATCATTTAGGCACCCCTAGGTTATCACCATGGTATTTCAGACACGCTTTGCTAGAGCTAGAGGAGGATCCCCAGCTTCACGGCACTCGCGTGATGCCTCATAGCTAGCTTCTCCCCGAGTAGCCCGAGAGGACGATAGTCCTCCCATCCTGTCGAGACCGACGGATGTTACTACAGTCTTACCTTGATTGCGGGAGACACCGAGTCCCCGTTCGTCCAGAGAGACTTCAGCACCAGGGCAACCACAGTCGCCCGCGGCCCCGAGCCGCCGAGTAGGGAAAGATCCGCCACTCTACGACTTGCCAAGGAATGCCCTAGGGGAAGACCAAAGGGGCCGAGTGCACCCTTTTTCCTGGCATTCTTCTATGTGGATGCACGATCCCTACATGATGACATCTTGCTACGCATGACCTTAGCCATTGAGCACTTTGAGTGGGCTACTTATCTAGCCACCACTCATATCCACATGCCACTTGTACCACTACCAGTTGCACCTCTGATCGCACCGCCTAATACACAGGCTCCTCTGAGGTTTCACGAGCCCCGACGGCCCGTGCGCCCATATAGTGATCATTACGAGTACCACTACCCCGACTACTATGATTTTCGGGATTATCCTAGTCGTCGAGACACCCCACGCCACGATGATGGTTGCAACCGAGTGGACAGTCGTCAGCCCCATGATACTTATGGTCACCATGGACATGCCTATTTAGCTCATTTGGATGACCCACCCCGCCCGTCGCCGCCACGACCACGTTATGACAATCATGACCATGGTCAGGATTAACGAGTCTACTCTAGATATAGAGGTGACCCTCCTCGACAAGACGATCTTGATCGGCGAGTTGACCGTCAGCCGCAGGGTCGTGATGCTTATCATCGCGATTATTCGCATGCGCTAGACGCACCAAAGGATGCCCGTCACGATCGTTACCACGATTAGGAGCGTTACCCCGATCAAGGGCGTAACCGGAGCCCTCCCCACCACGACATTGGTGACGACTGATAGGCTCAAAGTCGTCGTGTGTTTAAGCCCGAAAAACTTACTATTTATATTCAAGAAAACTAAGTCCGGGTAGAGAGGATAAAGGCGTATAGCATTCTAGGTTGATCCACAAGGATTCTCGGGCACGATAATCTCAATAATCAGAGTAGAGAGGAGGGTAAAGATGAAGGATTGGTGATCAACTCTATGAGTTGACCGTGGGAGGAAGGAATTTTGATGGATGATTTAAGTGAACCTACAGATATAAAGATCCTAAATTCAGAATTTAGAAAAGTATTAAGGAAATCAAAATTATGTAGAAAGGAGAGAAGAGGGGAAATAAAAGAGAGAATGAGCTGAGAGTTTGGGAGACTTGAGGGAGAAATGGGGGAAATAAAGAGCTAGTTATGAAACCTTTTTATGGGAAATACATAGAGAGAAGGATTAATGAAATAGATAAATAGAGAAGGATAAATGTAAGATGGTGTGTGAGGGAAGTGAGAGACTAAAGGAGGATAGAGAATAGAGCGATAATGAGGGAGGTAGAAAGAATATATGGAGAGAGAAAAGGTAAGAAAGAGAGAAGAGGATGCGGCTAAGAGTTGTTGACGAAGGGAAATAAAGGGTTGACCCTGAAAAAGAGTTAGGTGGAAGAAAACGAAATTGAGAGAGGGCAAAAATGGGTGCACGGAAGAAAGGAGGGCAGGTGGGAGAGAAGACGTGAGGACGTGAGGACATGAGGAGAGAGAAGAAGGGAAAATGGTTGTGAGAGGGAAAACTATCGGAAATCTGAGATGAGAATGAAAGGACGATCGGAAGAAAACAAAAGAGCGAGCGTGAGAGAGAGATAAAATCAACAGACGAGAGAGTTTGTCAACAAGCGCGCGCATGCGCGAAAGAGAGATAGAGAGAGAGAGATAGAGAGAGAGAGAGAGAGAGAGAGAGAGAGACGGGAAATAAAAGAAAGAGAGAATGCCTAAACGTAAGGAGAGCTGAGAATGAAATTTTACGAGAAGAAAGAGGAGAGACGGGAGCGCTAGGAAGAAAGAAGAAAGAAAGAGAGTGGGGAGTGTGAAGAATCACTTCAATTGAGAGTGTAAGGTCGAGAGGGAGAATAGATGAGAGGAAGAAGAGACAATTTCATTGCGGTTCAAGAAGTCTTTTCTCATTGATACATTTGAAGTATTACATCTGTATTTTATAGAAATGATATGTCCAGAAACGGTTATAACCATTTCTTGGACTTACGGGTGATTGGGCCACGTGTATAAGTGGCTGAGTCATCATTCTTCATTATGTGAGCCGGTCCACCTAGTCCACCCGGTCCGCCAGGTTGACTCGGTTCTTCCACTGAACCCGATCTGCCGTCTGGTTCTTCCTCTGCTTTGACATCCCCCCGCAAGCACAACGCCGGCAGAAGGTTGAGCTTGAAACGAAGCTGGAGAAATCGATTCTTTGGAAGTGGTTTTGTCAGAAGATCAGCAATCTGACCTTTACCAGATATTATGCAAACGCGAAGCTTTCCAGACGCTACTTGTTCACGCACGAAATGGAAATCAACTTCAATGTGTTTCATCCTGGCATGAAACACAGGATTTTAAGAAAGATATGTAGCTCCGATGTTATCACACCAGAGTGTCGGTGGTGAGAGGTTTAATTGGAGTTCTCTCAGGAGGGAATTAATCCAAATCAATTCTGATGTGGCATTAGCAATTGCCTTATATTCTGCCTCAGTGCTTGATCTTGCTACGGTAGCTTGCTTCTTTGAACTCCAAGAGATAAGGTTATTACCAAGATACACAAGAAAAACCGCTAGTTGAACGACGATCAAGTGAGTGTCCGCCCAGCTCGCATCACTAAAGGATGTGAGAGAAATTGGAGATGTGCGATTGAAGTAAATACCATGTGTAATTGTTCCTTTAAGATAACGGAGTAAATGTTTAAGACGGATCCAATCAGCAGGCTGAGGGGAATGCATTGACCGGAAAGCTTGATTAACTGCAAATGAGATGTCCGGTCTTGTGAAGTTTAGATATTGGAGGGCACCGACAGTTTGCCGATAAAGTTTCGGATTATCAATAGCTTTAGTGGTGATATCTGAACACGTGAGAGGACACGGTGTGGGCAGAGGTTTACAATTTTCCATCTTCAACTTGCACAGAATTGTAAGAAGGTATTGCGTCTGAGTGAGTAGAAAACCATTTTGAACCTCTTGAAATTCAATTCCAAGAAACCGTGAGGCAGGTCCGAGGTTTCTGAGTTTGAACGACTTGGACAGAGAGATAATGAGAGATTGAATTTGTGATAGAGATGGACCAAGAAGAAGTATATCATCAACGTAAATGAGAATGTAAATGGGTCCATTGAGTGTATAGAATAAAGAAGTGTAAGTTTTTGAATCTTGAAAGCACAATTTGAGGAGTTGTCCGGTAAGCTTATGAAACCATTCTCTAGGGGCTTGTTTAAGTCCATAAAGTGATTTCTTTAACTGGCATACATGATGTGGAAATTGAGTGTTTTGGAAACCTGGAGGTTGATCCATGTAAATAATTTCTTGAAGATCACCATGCAGAAATGCATTGGAGATATCTAATTGATGTATGTGCCATCCCTGACTGATAGCTAAGGCTAGTAGGAGTCGAATTGTGGTTGTTTTGATAACTGGACTGAAGGTTTCATGGTAATCAATGCCGCCTTCTTGAAGAAAACCTTTGGCCACAAGACGTGCTTTATGTTTGTGAGAAATTCCATCAGGTGAGGGTTTATTTTTGTAAATCCATTTGCATCCGATGACTGGACGATTATGTGGTCTTAGAACTAGTGTCCATGTATTGTTGTGTGTGAGTGCAGCAATTTCTTCTTCCATGGCCTTTAGCCATTCTGGTTGTTTGATGGCAGAAGCTACATTAACAGGTTCTGATGGAACATATGATGAAACATGAAGACAGGTAGGTAGAGGAAATTTTGTTGTGTGAGAAGAATTGACCGAGTCAAGGCTTTTAAAAATATCTGACAATCGACGAGTTTTGATATTTGAGTTGGAGCTGCTGTCGTCCAGATTTGATGGAGATATTGGATCGAGTGAGGGAATATGACCTGAAACAGATTGTTTATCATTGGATGAAGATGCGAGCGATGAGTTGAAGTCTTCTAATTGAACAGGTAATGAGTCATGAGTATTTGAGGAAGCAGGGGCAGCATTGCCATGATACGATGAAGGTTGATCTTTTCCTAATTGTTCAGATGATGTAGATGATGAGGATGACAGGTTTATAGGTGGATGTGAAGGTTGATCTATCGGAAATGATCCAAGAATACTTGGTGAGTGATGGATTTCTTGATTGAGGATCTCGGGTTGACTCAGATCAGGTTGATCCTTGAATGGAAAAATATTTTCTTGAAAGATCACATCACGACTTATGTATATTCTTCCACTTGTCAAAGACAAACATCTGTATCCATGATGAAATGCGCTATAGCCAAGAAAAATACATCTTTCTGATCGATTATCCAATTTAGAAGTGGCATATGGACGAAGACATGGATAACATGCACATCCGAAAGTCTTCAGTAATTGGTAATCAGGTTCTTGATGGTAAATGAGATAGAATGGTGACTTGTTGTCAAGATTAGGTGTAGGAAGATGATTGATGAGATATACTGATGTACATACCGCTTCATCCCAATATTGGTGAGGTATGGATGCATGATGCATGAGTGAAAGTGCTGTTTCAACTATATGTCGATGCTTCCTTTCAGCTGTCCCATTTTGTGCCGGAGAATGAGGACAGCTGATGCGGTGGATAATTCCTTGCTCTTTAAAATAATTGGTGAGAGCTTGAAATTCACCTCCCCAATCGGATTGAAAGTTCTTAATTTTCAGGGTGAACTGTCTTTCCACACGATGTTGAAAGTCAATGAAGACTTGATGAACATCACTTTTGAGCTTAAGTGGATAAAGCCAGGTATATCTAGTAAAGTCATCAACAAAAATCACATAATATCTATTTCATGTGTGTGATATGACTGGTGAAGGCCCCCAGAGATCTGAATGTATGATTTCAAGGGGTTTGCTTGTCTGATGAGTTGAATGAGAATATGGAAGCCGATGAGATTTGGAAGAAGAACATGCATCACATACCAAAATTTTATTGCTTGACAATGTAGGAAGTCCATGAAGAGAGATTATTTTCTGCAGAATTCTCATGTTAGGATGCCCAAGCCGATGGTGCCATTGATTAAGACTCGTTTTCTCTCCAAGATTCACCTGAGGACGTTGTGCTTGATTAAGAAGATACAGTCCATCCTTGACTGTTCCCCGGAGCAGAGCCTTCCCTGTTGCCTCGTCCTTCACAACACAGTAAGTGGCATGAAATTCAACATATACTGCATTATCATTGGTCAGTCTATATACTGATAGTAGTTTCTTTCGTATTTCTGGAACATGAAGAATGTTAGATAATTTGAGTGGATATGATCGTGAAATTAATGACGATGATCCAATTGAGTTGATTTTTCAAACCTCGATCCATTTCCAATTTGTAGTTGATCGGGACCCCGATAGAGAGATGGATCAGCCAAACCTTGACCATCATTTGTAACGTGATGGGTAGCTCCACTGTCCGGGTACTGAGCAGGGATCCCGTGATGCAGTAAAGTGGTGAAATTAACATTGTAGGCTTGAGGGGAAGCTTGTGTGTTCCGGGGCTATTGAAGCATGCTCGATGTCCGTGGAACATGCGATTAAATCTCTCTCGCACTCCAGACTTCGGTGCCCAAATTGTCCACACAATTGGCACCGAGGAGTGTACCTTCCACCATTCCTGCCTCTTCCCCGATTATTTCTACCATTGTTGCGTCCTCTACCACGATCTGATGAGGTGGTTTGTACTTGATTTGCAGAAGGTGGAAAATCAACAGATCCGGTATCCTTCGTGGAGTTTGAGAACTTCATGAGTTCATCATAGGAGTTAATTTGAGCAATTACATCATCAAGACACAGGTTAGTTAAATTTGATGAGATGCCAGACACGAAAGCGTAGTATGATGATCCAAGTCCACGAAGCATAGCATAAATCGTAACAGTTTCTTGAACTGGATGACCAGCAGCTGCAAGTTCCTCACATATTCTTTGGATATCTTGAACAAAATTAGAGATAGATAGAGTACCTTTTGATGTACTGTGGAGACGATTATGAAGATGCATGATTCGTGAAGGAATGGTAGATGAACAATGTTTAACAAGAGCTGACCAAGCTTCTTTAGCCGTGTTCTTGCCTACCACGCAAGATATGACAGACTCGAAAAGTGATGTAACAATCAAGGATAAAACTTGTTGATCTTGACGATGACAAGTCTGATAGGCTGGATTTATAGTAATCCCACCGTGATCGTCAAGTTGAGTGGATATTGGTGGATCTTGAGTTAGTATATGCGCAAGATCGTGATAATTGAGTAGCGGGAAGATCTGTGTCTTCGAGAGAAGGAAATTCTCTCTTGTAAGCTTGATAGGTACATGAAGACCTACCGTGTGAGCTGCAATCGATGGTTGTAAGGTGATTGCCTTGTTTCGCTCATCCTTCAAGCTTTCGGACGGTGAATCTGCCATTGCCGAAACCGTTTAAAGAACCGCTGGCTCTGATACCATGTGAAGAATCACTTCAATTGAGAGTGTAAGGTCGAGAGGGAGAATAGATGAGAGGACGAAGAGACAATTTCATTGCGGTTCAAGAAGTCTTTTCTCATTGATACATTTGAAGTATTACATCTGTATTTTATAGAAATGATATGTCCAGAAATGGTTATAACCGTTTCTTGGACTTACGGGTGATTGGGCCACGTGTATAAGTGGCTGAGTCATCATTCCTCATTATGTGAGCCGGTCCACCCGGTCCGCCAGGTTGACTCGGTTCTTTCGTTGAACCCGATCTGCCGTCTGGTTCTTCCTCTGCTTTGACAGGGAGAGTTCGGATAATGAAGCAGAAGAAAGGGGAGAGGAAATCGGAATGAGGAAATATGAGGTAAGGAGAGAAATAAATTTCTTTGAGTGGTTGGAATGGAAAGAGGGGAATCGAGAGAGAGAGAGAGATATCGCGCAGAAACGCGACAGGGGAGGACAGAAAGAAAGGAAGATGGAGAAGAGGAAATGCCAGTAGTCAACGCGAAGGGAAGACGGGAATCAAGAGAGAGAAAGAGGGAAATTAGGAGAGGAATTGGATGCGACGGAGAGAGAGATGAATCAGAAGAGAGAGAAAAAAATTGAGGGAGAGAGACAGGATTAACGGCGACTCAGAATGGGGAGATGAGCAGAGGGAAGCGAGAGAGATAGAAAACGGAAATTCGGGGGAGATGGATTTCGAGATGAAGAAGAGGGAGAGAGAAGCGAGATAACTAAAAAAAATGGAATAAGAAGCAACAATTTCGGAGGAAAATAAAACGAAGACGGGGATCGAAGCTAAATAGATGAGAGAAGATGAGAGAGAGGAAATGGGGTGGAGAAGAGAGTTTACAAAAACAGAAATGGAAGGAGGAGGGAGAGAACCAAAAAGAGTGGAGAGGGTATTGAAAACAGAAGAGCGATAGAGAGTGAAAAAGGCGAAAAACCGGAGAGGCTATCGGAGAAAGAAAATGTGCAGGCGAGGCTGATCGTAAGACTGTTCGGAGAGAGATAGGATGATCGTAAGGGAGAGCAAGAAAGAAATTCCTTGAGAGAAAGAAAAACGAGGACGAAACGAGGAAAATCGGATTAGAATGAGAGGGTAAACGAGAGAGAGATCGGGAGGAAGGAGAGAAAGCTGGGTTAGTGCGAAGTGTTGAGGAAACAACATATTCACCGGTTCAACCGACTGAACCGGTCGGACCAACTGGACCGGTTCACTACTCTAAAGACATTCTTAAATGACGTGGACCAATAGGACTCATCTACGGAGAAACGGTTATAACCGTTTCTCCCCCATTTCTTCTATTAAATACAGCTTGTATGCGAGGGTTGAAAATATGATTTTCTCTGTTCAAGAAACAGTTATTGTCTGATCGCTATCTTTCCTTTTCTTCTCCCGATCTCTCTCTCTCACCTTCTTACTACTCAAATCTGTTCATGGTATCAGAGCCATCGCCGGTGTAACATCAACGCATCAATGGCAAAAATCTCAAACACTGAGAAAGGTAAAGCAATCATTATGCAAACAACGATTGCGCCAAACTCGGTAGGTCTACATGTACCTATCAAGCTTACGAGGGATAATTTCCTTCTTTGGAAGACTCAAATCTTCCCACTGCTCAATTTCCACGATCTTGCCCACATACTCACGCAAGATCCACCGATATCTACTCAAACATCGGATCAAGGTGGAATCGCCGTAAATCGAGAATACCAAGCATGGTGGCGTCAAGACCAACAGGTTCTTTCTTTAATTGTTTCCTCACTTTCCGAATCAGTCCTGCCTTGTGTAATCGGAAAGAACTCTGCAAAAGAAGCATGGACTGCTCTCTCAACATATTGCTCATCAACAAATCCATCACGGATTATGCACCTGCACAATCGACTTCATAACAACTCAAAAGGTACACGATCTGTCACCGATTTTGTGCAGGAAATTCAAAGAACATGCGACGAACTGGCCGCTGCAGGACATCCGGTTCAAGAAACCGTTACTATATACGCACTACTGAGAGGCCTCGGTCCCACATATTTCTCATTCTGTGCAGGCATTTCCTCCAATTTATCTCAATTAAGCCTCAGTGAAGTGATTGCTCAAATTAATTCTTATGAAGAGTTGCTGAAGTTTTCAAATCCAATCAAAGAAAGCAATGCCACAGACTTTCCACCTACGGCAAATCAGACACAATTCTCATCCTCTGATCGCGGCAGAGGCCGAAACAATGGTAGAAATGGTCGCGGAAAAGGCAGAAATGGTGGAAGATATGTACCTCGATGCCAACTTTGTGGACAATATGGGCATCGAGTACTGGAGTGCAGAGAACGCTTCAACCAGACTTTCCTTGGTCATCAAAACGTTCCTCAGCAGACCTATAATTCCCAAACTACTCCACAGCTTATAATCTCAATCTTTTTATCTTCAAATACACCGCAGATCACTCGAATTGGTACCTCGACAAAGGGCGCAACTCACCATGTAACAAAATGATGTTCATGGTTTGACTGATCCAGCTCTCTATCAGGGGCCTGACCAACTTCTCATTGGGAACGGCTCAGGTTTGAACATACACTCAACATGATCATCCTCTTTAATATCACGGTCTTATCCACTTAAATTGAGCAATATTCTTCTTGTTCCAGAAATTCGGAAGAAACTCCTATCTCGTATATAGATTGACTAACGATAATTCAGTATTTGTTGAGTTTCATTCAACTTACTGTGTTGTGAAGGACGAGGAAACAGGGAGGCCCCTGCTCCAGGGCACAGTTAGGGATGGTCTGTACCTCCTTAACCAGACTCACTCACCTGAGGCCAACATAGGCGAAAAGACAAGTCTCAACCACTGGCATCGTCGACTTGGACATCCAAACATGAGGATTCTTCATAATGTCATTTCAGCCTATGGATTACCTGTACTCTCAGGCAATAAATTTGAGTCTTGTGATGCTTGTATGTCTTCCAAATCTCATCGCCTCCCTTATTCAAAATCTTCACATCAAACAAGCAGAGCATTAGAGATCATTCATTCAGACCTCTGGGGGCCTTCACCAGTGATATCACACGCTGGACATCGATATTATGTACTTTTCATTGATGATTTCACCAGATATACATGGCTATATCCTCTTAAATTGAAAAGTGATGTTTTCCAAGCTTTTATGGATTTTCAGCATCGTGTAAAGCGACAATTCAATCTGAAGATTGTGAATTTCCAATCTGATTCGGGAGGTGAGTTTCAAGCTTTGAGCAAGCATTTTAAAAATCATGGAATAAACCATCGGATTTCCTGTCCACATACACCAGCTCAAAACGGAACAGCTGAGAGGAAGCATCATCACATAGTTGAGACTGCTCTCTCTCTCTATTACACCAATCTTCAGTACCACACAGCTTTTGGGATGAAGCTGTGTGCACCGCTGTTTACCTAATCAACAGACTTCCCACACCAATTTTGCAGAATAAGTCCCCATATCAACTTGTCTTTAATCAAGAACCAGAATATGGCTTACTCAAGAACTTCGGGTGCGCCTGCTATCCCTGTCTTCGTCCCTACACAACATCTAAATTGGACTCCCTATCAGAGAGGTGTGTTTTTCTTGGCTATAGTGCCTTTCATTCAGGGTATCGCTGCTTGCCACTTTCAAGTGGAAGACTATACATCAGTCGTGATGTTGTCTTCATAGAAAATACATATCCATACCAAGAGCAATCACATCCAGCACCAAACACCAATTCAAATGATCAGCAGTCATTTGGTCTCATAGAATCTTCACCGGCAATTACCACTCCAACAAGTACAACTCAGGTTATCTCACCTCCTAAGGCAATCACTCCAGTGACATCCAAGGCATCTCTGATTCCCATCTCAATGCAAGAAGCACAATCATCTCCTCCACCAAATCCTACTCTCGATTCAACTAACTGTATTCAAAATTCCACAATTTCCAGTCCCAACTCCACTGATTCCAGTCATGATATTTCTAATGATATTTCGCCTTCCAGTCATGATATTTCTCCTACAGGACATATCCCTTCTGCAGATCCACTCTCTCCATCTAATTTGGATTCCTCCAACATCAAATCTCAGGTTCAAACTCGACGATTATCTGGATATCATCGAAGAATTGACTCTAGTGGAAGCACTTCAACAATCAAATTCCCGTTGCCTACATGTTTTCATACAACCATTTCTGCTAGCCCTGATCCAATCAATTTCTCAATTGCCATCACAAAACCAGAATGGGCAGCAGCTATGAATGAAGAATTCCAAGCCCTGCTACACATTAAAACTTGGAAACTTGTTCCACGGCCTCCCAAGCGTCCAGTCATCGGATGCAAATGGATCTATAAGACTAAACCTTCAGCTCACGGGCTTCCTCCAAAATACAAGGCTCGTTTGGTTGCAAAAGGCTTCCTTCAAGAAGGTGGTATTGATTACCACGAAACATTCAGCCCGGTAATTAAGGTAACCACAATTCGTCTCCTTCTCTCATTAGTCAGTCGATCAACGATGGCAAATTCCGGCAATTGGATATCTCCAATGCCTTCTTACATGGAGATCTCCATGAATTGATCTACATGGATCAACCTCGTGGCTTTCAAGATGCTCGCAGATCCACATCATGTCTGCCAATTAAAAAAATCATTATATGGTCTCAAGCAAGCTCCTCGAGAATGGTTTCATAAACTTACTACCAACTCATTCACCTCAGATTCCAAGGATCCAAAACCGATACATCTTTTATATTATACGCTGAATGGACCTATTTACCTTCTGATCTATGTGGATGATATGCTCATTCTCGGGCCTTCTCTTCCTCAAATCCAACAGACTCATCAAGTCGCTTGCTACCCATTTCAAACTCAAGGACCTTGGATCTGCTTCTCGATTTCTGGGTTGAGTTTCAAGCCCATCACGATGGCTATCTACTTACTCAATCTCAATACACAGCTTTCACTTCTTCGAACGTTGAAGATGGAAAATTGCAAAACCTCTTCCCACACCTTGTCCTTTAACTTGCTCAGACACGTCAACAAAATCAGTTGACAACCCCCAACTCTATCGACAAGTTGTAGGGGCACTACAATACTTACTTTTTCACACGTCCCGTACATCTCATTTGCTGTCAATCAAGCTTGTCGGTCAATGCACTCCCCACGCCTCACAGATTGGATCCGTCTCAAACACCTACTTCGCTATCTTAAAGGTACAGTCACCCATGGTCTCTACTTCACGAGCAAATTCTCGACTTCACTCACGACTTTTAGTGATGCGGATTGGGCTGGTGATCAACATGATCGAAGATCAACCAGCGGATTTCTTATCTACTTCGGCAATAATCTCATTTCATGGAGTTCTAAAAAGCAACCTACGGTCGCTCGTTCTAGTACTGAGGCAGAGTATAAAGTGATTGCCAATGCCACATCTGAAATTATGTGGATAACCTCACTCTTCCGGGAGCTTCACATTGTTTCATCGCCACCAATACTTTGGTGTGATAATATCGGTGCTACATATCTTTCCGCAAACCCAGTCTTTCACGCTCGAATGAAGCATATTGAAGTAGATTTTCATTTTGGGCGGGAGCTAGTTGCAGCTCGTTGTCTTCGTGTATGTGTCATCGCGGGTAAGGATCAACCTGCAGACCTGCTAACCAAACCGCTCCCAAAGTCACGCTTCACTCTACCTCGGTCCAAGCTCAATCTCCTGCCGGCATTGTGCTTGCAGGGGGATGTTGAGGAAACAACAAATTCACCGGTTCAACCGATTGAACCGGTCGGACCAACTGGACCGGTTCACGACTCTAAAGACATTCTTAAATGACGTGGACCAATAGGACTCATCTACGGAGAAACGGTTATAACCGTTTCTCCCCCATTTCTTCTATTAAATACAGCTTGTATGCGAGGGTTGAAAATATGATATTCTCTGTTCAAGAAACAGTTATTGTCTGATCGCTATCTTTCCTTTTCTTCTCCCGATCTCTCTCTCTCACCTTCTTACTACTCAAATCTGTTCACGAAGAGACGAAAAATAATAAGAGAAGGATAGGACAGGAAAACGGGAAAAACGGGAAGGAGAGAGAGCGAACTGTAGAAGATGAGTACGAGGGGGCGATGGCACAATGCAAGAAAGAAAAAGAATACCGAGAGAGAAATTTTGGGAGAGTATGAGAGGAGAGGCGAAGAAAGAAAACTAGAATTAGATAGAACGATAGAACGAGAGAGAAAAGATTGATGGAGAAGAAGAGAAGAAAGAAAAGGGGGAAAGAGAAATGGCGAGAGGGATATGAAATGCGGGAAATAAATTCGGGAGAGGGAGATGAAATCGGGGAAAGAGGTGATTCCGGAGGAATGAAAAAGAAAGGAAAGATCGGAAGAAAATACTTTACGAGAGAGGAAGAACAGATTGAGCGGGGGAGAAAGAGAAGATTACCTTCGAGAGATTAACAAAGCAACAATAGCAAATCCATAGATTTTTCTAAACAATTGTTTCTAACTCTGAATCTTAAACTACATTTCGATGGGGAGGATGCTGAAGAAGTTCTAAACCTAGGAGATAGAAAGAACAACCGAAAAAGAAGGAAGGAGAGAGAAGCTACATGAAGAAGCTAAAAAAAGAAGAAGAGGAGCCTCCCGAAAGAGCTTTTTCCCTCTTTTATTCTCTAGAATCTCCTCGGCTGGGCTCACATTGTTTGACAGTGCTTGCAATTGCTTGTCTTGGACAGCCCATTAAGCCCTTTAAGAACTTCCATTTTGGAGGATCTTGCTGCCCATCCTCTTGTATACTTCATTTCCTTGCTTTGGACAGCCCATGATGCCTTCTATTTTGGAGGGTCTTATTACTCTTCCTTTTGTATAGTTCCTGAAAATAAGATCATGCAACATAATATCTTTTTGATGCATTAATAGTCTACACATCAAGTCAAGAGATAATGGAGGGGATGGTGTATACATGAGTTTAATAAAGCTAAATAAGAACAATAAATGGGCGATTATAACTACAATTCATATTCTTATCAACGACTACCACGCCGATCGATATGACAATCGAGCTAGACCTAATGACCATAGTGCCCATATACTGAAAAGTATGCACGTAGATGATCCAGTCTTTGATGGCTCCCGAGGGCCCAAAGACTTTATCGATTGGGAGTCCAGTATGAACTCCTAATTTTGATGGTATCGCATGGAAGATAACCTCTGCATTGAGTATGCTGAGACAAGACTTGGCGGAACGGCCAAGATCTTTTGGGCGAACGAGCGTCAAGCGACTTATCGACAATGATGACCCATCACTTCATGGACGGATACGGCTCAACTGTTGAAGAACCAGTATGTTCCTCGACAGTATGAGGTTACATTATTCCTCAGATAGGGCGAGATGCCTGTCCGGGAGCACATGGAACATATGGAGCGACCCACCAAGGACACCCATTTCTCTCCATCTCAGCCGCTTGCAGAGGTTGCTCCTACGCAATCTAGTTTGACCACTTTGGCTGCACTGACACGATCCTGCATAGAGAATGGACAAACTACACCCGAGATGGTATTAGTGTCAGCATCATCCCCGCGACCACCACCTGCAAATGCACCCGGCCATACGACGACCCAATCCCAAGCCCGCACCACTTGTTTCAAGTGTTAGGGCAAGGGACATCGGATGAGCTAGTGTCCTTCCTCGAACCTCTTTAGCGAGGTTAAGGAACTCGGCTATGGCTCCCATGAGGACGACGTTCCCTTAGGCGACGATGTTTACATTGCTGATGAGGCACTGCCAAATGAGTGTGATGACACTCTCCTGTTGATCGGTTACATCCCGATTAGGACAGCCACTCTCGCAACAGACGAGGCCCCCGCTCCTACCAGCACCACGACAAGCACGCCGATGAGGGACATGATCAATGTTGTTATTCCAAGGTCACTAGTGGATGTGACCCTACCTTCTCAAGTGCCTGTCGTGACCTCCCGAGAGGTCATAATGGTTTCATGGCCTAGCCCTCCAGCATCGACGCCCCCCACGGTCAATCTCCTCTACACGTTGATATTCTACCCTTACGGGAAGATCAATAGTTATGTGTGCCAGGTGATTGTGGATATCCGCGGTTGTGACCATGTCGTATTAGAGTTGGTCTTACAGCTACCAGAGCTGAGTACCGCTAGCCATGATTTGCCCTATGACTTATCTTCGATTCCCCTTCCCTAAATTCAATTACTTTTCGAATTATCTTATCTGTTGTCTCCACCGCTGTCGGAAATATCAGGGTAGAACAGATTACAGGATCACACCACAGACGCGAACGTCAGGTCCGCAACGAGCGAGAGCTGCAGCCTTCGGCTAGCCCACGACGAACGACTCCACACCTCCGGACGTGGGTTGAGAGGGTCTCACCCTACCCATCATCGAGAGTTTCCCCGGGTCACCCGGAGTTAACTTCGCGGATCGGCACGCTTGCCTGTACTTAGTTTAAGTGGTCAACTTAGAGTCTTAGGGCCCTATACTCTTAGAGGATCTGGTCGACTGCCCCATCCACTGGATGTCGCGTCTCATTGATCAGGTACCCGGGTTTTTCACACCCCGTCCAGCATCAAGTCCCGCATGGGTTATATTTCTATATTTCTCTCTTTCTCCTCTATAAATAGAGGCTTTTCATCTCTTCTTTATTCACATAATAAAATTGGGCTTTACTATTCAAAATTATGAATTCATTGGATAAATGAGATTTGAAATCTACTAAAAAATAAGCAAAACTGAAAGAAATGTCTTCTACTTAATTAAGATGGAACATCCTTGTTTAGTTTTTCTTTTAATGAACTACACATCTATTGGTCGAGAGTTTGCTCTATTGGCTTCTCCCTTAGGCTTAATCAAGGCGCAATCAAACATTACCTCATAATTTGGTCTACTTGAACCATGTCTTTCATTAAGCAAAACAATCAGGTCTGTTGCCATTTGCAGTCAAGGAGATTCTTCATTAGGCATTTGAATTTTGTAAGAAAATCCTAAACTCCTAGTTATGAAATCTTTGATGTAATGTTTCAAGAAACCTCATAAAAGAAGATACTAACAACCATCCTTTTTTAGGGCATTACAGCCTGTGTTTGTGGAATCAAAGGGGGATAATTATGGGTTTGGACATATTTGAGCACGTAACTTCATTAAGGATTGATAATACTTATAGAAATATGTAGAATGATAAGGATCGTTGTCCTCCAAATGTTCCCTTCCACATCAAAGTGGGAGATGAAATTAGGAGGCAACAAGAAGTAAGTAGATGATTCAATTGAATAAACCACACACATGGGCTTTATTTAAGTCCATCACATGACAAGTCATTTATACTTCAAAATACTGCCATTGAGAAATTTATCCCAAAGGTTACTCAATAAACACTATCTTGTTTGAGTCGCCATAAAGAAAGGTATTAGAAATATCAAGCATATGGAGATATGAGAATTGGTTATCTACCAAAGAGAGAAGAACTCAGATGTATTTTAGTTGAATGATAAGAAAGAAAATATTCATATAATCAAAGTCCTAAGCTTGAGAGAAACAAGAGCTACCAAGCAAGCATTTTAGCAAGCAATAGAGCCATGGGAAATATACATTAGGGTGAAAGCTATTTGCACATCATTGGGACAAGACCTGATGTCTCTGCCACCATCCACTATTAGACGCTAGATCCATGATAAAAATATATTTGATATCTTGGGTGATTCAAATATATCTTGGGCAATGACACAAAAACTATAGATTATCGGGGAAAAATAAGGGTAAGGGTGAGCATATGGAACAAAGTTAGAGATACATTGTTGGGTACATGAATGTGCATGTCTAAGTAGGGTTTTGGTGGGCTCTCTCAATTAGGGTTTGACTACCGTCATCCAGACCATCATCCGGTACCGGTATCTCCCGATATCGTCATCATCTTACCGATATTCAGTGCCTGATACCGTCATCTAGTTCTGGATGACGGTTATCGGATTACTGTGGAGTTTTGGTGCGGTACTGGATGCTAACAGTACCATTCCGGTACCGTATGACGGTAGTGGATGACGGTACTGGATAACGGTAGTCAGCATCGGTACGCACCTTTGAATCTGTGAACTCTGCTTTCCACCTTCATCATCGTTTGATCATCGCAATGTATTCGTAGATGCATCATCATTCGGCATCACTGATGCTCGAGAGACGTGGGAGACCAGAGAAAACCGTACACGGCCGAGTTCCTTGACCTCGACCCCTCTTTCGTGAGTCCTTTCATTGATTTATCATTTCCGAGGCGCTTCGGTCATTTTTGTTGTTGTTCTGCAGGAAAACCTAGAACTACATTTGGAAGACAAGGGCATCCCCGTGGACATCGTTTGCTGTCTGCAGCATTTGCAGGGGGGTTGGTTTTTCTTTTTCCCCTTCATGTGAAGAATAATTTTGCCTCACGAGCATCATGTTGCGGATTCAAATATTAACGCATGCACCTCTGTTTAAATAGCGAGGAGCGGGTGCAGAACCTTCTCTGGAATGTTTCTAATCTGCTCAAACCAGGAGGATACTTTTTTGGAATCACTCCTGATTCATCAACTATTTGGTATTAATATACCTAAAATTAACCTAATGTACCTAACATTAATATCCAATATCAATATCCGACATTCGATATCCATATGTATCGGATGAATCAAATCCATATGTATCAAATCCTCTACCGGTAGCGGATGACAGTATTGGTATCGATATCGGAACCCGATACCGACACCCCGAAACCGATATCCGACACATGGTTGTTGGTATCAGATACTGTAAGTACCGGGTACCATTTAAGAACCTAACGGTACCCGATACCGTTACCGTTTAGATACCGGTATTTGATATCTCCTTATATTTGTTTTTAGACTTGACCCAATATCTCTCTCTCACTATAAATATATGTGTGCATATCCCAAACTTCTTTTTCTAAGTTGAACAAATAAAACATATGACATCTTACTTAGCATAGTGTTATTGTTTAAGAATCTCTATGTGTCACCACGATGGCCACCTTGCCTTGCTCACCATTGTCATCAAAAGTTAACATGTGCCTATCAAACTTTCTTCACACAATAAATCTTTAACTTCCCACAATCCTTTTAATCATATGCAATAGAAATAATATTTTATTTTCCAAAGGAAACTTTTCATCATGAAAGGTTCATCAAAATTTAAAACCACACACAATGTCATTATTCCCATAAGCCCTTCACATGTACCAACTCCATGCGTGCATAAAATTGTGGCAATCTTCTGCAAATCTTTTTCATCCAACTCTTTGACAAGTTTTCTTTTTCATTGTGATTGATGTTGTTCATCATGATTGTCTCCCATTGATGATTACCTACCTTATTAAAATTATAGCTAAAGCTATTGTCCATGCTTTTAGCAAATGGCATATGAGGATCTATTGTAATCACTCGTTTCATTTATAGGCATGCCTACTGACGAGACGAGACCGCAAGGTCGTCGATTTCACACGGTTTTGTGTCAAAAATAAAGCCTAATTTACCAATTTTGGGAATTTATAACGAATTGAGTGGCATAATGGTAAATAAGGGTCGAATCCACAGGGAATTAAGGTATTTATGAGATATCTTTTGGAAATTGATCAAATTGGACGATGAATTGAGGTGAGAAATTAGGGGAAATGGATTTAGAAAGATAACTCAAAGATCTATCCACGGAATCAAGAATCACTCCATTTGGATTAGTAATCGCCAAGAAATCAAAGAGTGAAGTGGGATGAAATTTTCAAAATCGCGAAGAACATAAATTGAAATTAAAAACGAAATTGAGCTAAATTAAGATCCTAACCTAAAAATTGATGATACATGACGATAGATTAGAGGAAAAACTTGTTTTCTAACCCGAGATAACGATCCAATCGATCCAATTGATCGCCCGATCGACAACTATTCATTCCGCGAATTCAAACATGAACATCGGTGTTCAAGAGACAAATTCTCCACGATCGATCTATGAAATCTCACTTATAAACACTCCGTGGATGCGAAATTGAGTCTAGAAGCGATTAGAAGTGAGAGATCCAAGAGAGGAGGGGTTTAGATGGGTCGATTAAGCGAATTCCTTCTCGAATGTCTTACAAAATCGAAGAACTCTTCGTTCTATAGGCTAAATTGGGCGAAACCGTCTGATCGGTGCGTTTCAAGCTCCATCAATGGTCTAGATGCATCCGTAATGGCGAATCGTTACGATTAAAGCTCAGCCTTCCAATCTTGATTGGATGCTCCAGATTGCTCTCACAATATGCGTTTATAAAACGCATCAAAACGGCGCCCGTCGGATCGCGATCCGACGATCGCGATAAGTTTTGGCGCATTCAATCGTGGCCGTTATAACTCGATTTAAAACGGCACGTGCTTGATCAAAGATCGGTGGTCCCCCGGTCTACGCGATCGACGCGCCTCATTTCAATGCTCAGCCGATACAACGCTTAACCTCGCTCCACGTGGCCTGCAATTGAAACACTGTGTGGGACTTAGTCCCACATGGAAAAAGTTAAGGAAAACCGTCGGGTTTATAAAGTCCGGCGGTTATGAGGGTCGAATACCCTTCCGATATACGGAAGGCTGAATACCCTTATTATATATAGTATGTAAAATGTAAATAATTATGTACGCCGCGTGGGCCCGCGTGGCGCTGCCACGTGGCCCTAAGTGCCACATCGCATCCACGTGAGACCCGCGCGAAAATCAAAACGCTTTTTGTCATTTAGTTATTTATTTTAAACGTTTTAAATCGAAAAATAAAATCAAAAGAATCCAGAAAAATCCCTAAAAATTATAAAAATCATAACTTTCAAAATACAACTCCAAATTAATCCAAATTTCTTTCATTTGATCTGAAATTTAATTATCTATCATTCTAAAAAGTTAAATTATTTAAATAACAAGAGATTTAATTCTTATTTCAAAAATACATTCATTTCTTTAAGATTTTAACTTTAGAAAATTAAATGAATGTTCATAAACATGATTTCTCTCATTATTTAACTTTAAAACCACTTAAAATCTCAAGTAAAGATAGGTTATAAAATCTTTAATCTTTAATTCATCATAATTAACCCTAAATTAACGCATTTTGAGATTATAACATAAAATTGTATAGAATGATAGAAATGCACTCAAAGCATGATAACATGCATATAAATGGAATGTTTTATGCCTTATTTTGCATTAATAATCATGTTTTATCATGTTAAGATTGCATGTTATCACCTATCGCACCAGTCACTATGCACCTACTCCTCCATTGATAGAAGTGACCTTGCAAAACTTTGCAACGAGCAACATAGAAAAATAAAAGTTTTTTGAAAAAAAAAATATTTGTCTCTTTTTATCTTAATTTAAAACATAGGCTTTGGTGATTTTCTTGTATGGAGTGGATTGAGTTATTATCCTTGTAAGGCTTTTTGAAAGGGACTCGAGTACTAAAATCAAAGGAGTTCTACTTAATCTTCTACTTAGTGAATAAATTGTCTATGAGCATAATGAAATAGTTCAACCTTTGCAATACTGGTCGTTTTTGTTGGATTCAACTCAAATTGATAGCACTTCTTTGAGAAGTGCTATCGGTTGTGTTTACGTATTTTTAGGGGTTGCGGTAGCCATGCTCAAGGGTTTTGTAGGCCACGAATGAGCCTTATAACAGGTGTTGCTCTGCAGGTGTGTTGTAGAGAGACTCCGAACATTTCGTTGCTTCTTAAATCAAACTCTATTGTTATAAATTTGTTCTTGTTTCATTTGGCATTAGAGGGAGAGTTTGATCTTGTTGGTGTTCTTAACAGAGAATGTCAAAGTTTGGAGATGGTTCTTTTGAAAATATGAAAATTATGTAGGAACTAAAGGGATGGGTCAACCGATGCATATGGGCACCTTTCAGTCCTCACCATAGCAATTTACCAAGTGTAGGCAAAGAGAATGCATCTACACCTTGAGTGTGTTGAATCAAGGATGTGATTGAGATGAAAAATGCTCCAAAGAAAAAGGGACGGCAAGTAATTTCCATCATGTTCACCATGAACTTGAAGGATATAATGAGTGAACTTGATGTTGATAATTTTTCTAAAGAGACATGGACAATCCTCAAGGTCAAAGGAGGAAGAGGATCACATTTTCTGAAGGGCTGACTTCAACCACTTTGGAGGGAGTATGAAAATCTCTCCATGGAGTATGAAAATCATCAAAGTTCAACCATTTTGATGATGTAATCTTGGAAATTTCAAAAATAATTTCTTCAATAGTGATTGAATTGAGGAGTCTTGGAGAGAAGTTAAGAAATGATGAAATTGGTGAAAATTCCTAAGGTTTGTCTAAAACAATTGTGTCAATCACCACCTCTATTGAATAATTTCAAGATTCAGATAAAATTAGCATCAATAATGTGATTAGGGCACTTAAATTACACAAAGATAAGTTTTTAAAAATGGTCACTAAATAGAGAGGAGAAAACTCTTATAGAAAAACTTTTTGAAAATTTGAAGAATCAAGAAAGGGAATGCTCTAAAAGGAGAGGTAGAGGATGACATGGATGATGGGTATTATGTGGCCTATAAGCCAATCACACTTTCATGTATCTTGTTTATGTTCATTGAAAAATATTTATTCATTGTCCTTCTTCTGGGATGTTTGCAATAAAATTCATGAGAAGATGCAATTATGATGAGATCGTACTATAGTGATCACTAGCCTTTAAAAATATGTTATAAATATTCCTATTCTTGGAATATTTGAGAAGGACATCAAATCATCTGAAGAGCATATCACTATTTGTTTTAATTCATATGAGGAGTATGGACGATCTTGTAAACATCAAGGGTAGATAGTGGGTGCTCTTTGGAGAAAGAGTTTACTAAATTCATCTATATGAATCCCTCAAAGATATTATACTTACCTGTCAAGTAGGTTTATTCATGTTTTGGTTGTGTATGTGGTCATTTTACTTGAGATACCAAATACATATTTTAGATGAATGACCATGTTTTGACTATTAGTTATGAGCCCCTAGCCGTCAGATTTTCTAAATATCATCTATTGTGTACTTCATGAAATCCTCAAAGATGATTGTGTGGCTAAGATAGAATCATCTGCCCTTAGTATTTAACGAGATTGACTCAAGACATAAGATGTGATGAAATCCTTAGCCAAGGTAGTGTAAATACTGAAGAAAGAGTTCCTAATGATTTCTTCTACACATCAATACTAACTTGAGTAATTAACTAGCGTTTGATAGTTAACCATACCCTGAGTCATTTATCAATCTAATGTGGACAAAGGATTATACATACGTGGTAACTAATGACGACAAAGTTCTATATGAGAGTTCTTCTACATTCCATATCTCTTGGATAACATTGTATAGCATGACAATTAACAGGTTAGAAACTTAATCTTTTTGATAAGAAGATAAAAAGTAGCTATAACCACCTATTGATTGCATTTATGTAACTCTATTCAACTCTTGAATACACCATCTCTTGTACTATCGCATAACTTGACATTTGTAGAATATTAGTGCATCGAGAGGAATTTATTTTACATGACTTTTGCCTTTTCATTTTTAGGAAGTAGACAAGAGGAATGCCAGCAACATCCTCAAAAATGGAAGTATTTAAAGTGCATAATGGGTTGTCCAAGTGACGAGACGGGACCATAAGGTCGTTGATTTCACACGGTCTTGTGTCAAAAATATTTTCGAACTTACCAATTTGATGAAAATGTATCGAATTGAAGGGTAAAATGGTCAATAAGGGTTGAATCCATAGGGAATTAAGGTATTTTTGAGAGATCTTTTAGAAATTGATCAAATTGGACGATGAATTGAGGTAAGAAATTAGGGGAAATGGAAAGATAACTCAAAGATGTATCCACGGAATCAAAAATCACTCGATTTGGATTATTAATCGCGGAGAAATCAAAGAGTGAAGTGGGACAAAATTTCTAAAAATCAAAAGATCATAAGCCAAAATTAAAAACTAAATTAAGCTAAATTAAGATCCTAAACTAAAAATTGATGATACATGACGATAGATTAGAGGGAAAACTTGTTTTCTAACCTGAGATAACGATCAAATCGATCCAATTGATCGCCGGATCTACGGCTATTCATTCCGCAAATTCGAACGTGAACATCAGTGTTCAAGGGACAAATTCTCCATGATCGATCGACGAAATCTCATTTTTAATCACTCCGTGGACACGGAATCGAGTCCAGAAGAGATTAGAAGTGAGAGATTCGAGGATTTAAGGGTTTCGATGGGTCGATTAAGCGAAATCATCCAAGAATGTCTTACAAAAGTCGAAGAAGACCTCATTTTATAGGCGAATTGGGCGTAACCGTCCGATTGATGCGTTTAATCCTCATCAACGGTTCGGATTAAACGCATCAAATTGAACCGTTATCAACATATTGTGGCCGTTAGATCGCGGATGGACGCTCCGAATGAATCCTTGCGATGTGCGTTATAAAAACGCATCAAACTGCGGCGTTGGATCGCGATCCGACGATCGTGATGCGTTTCCGCGCGTTAAATCGTGGCCGTTATAATGCCGCTTTTAAGACATGTGCTTGATCTGTGATCCGTGGACCTCGTATCCACGCGATCCACCCGTGTCATTCGTCGCGCCTTTGATCCGACGCTTGTGATGCCGCCACGTCGCCTGAAAATACAAATAAACGTGGGGAACATAGTCCCACATGGTAAAAATTAGAGGGACTTGTCGAGTTTATAAGATCCATGGATTTAAGTGGTTAGCTTAAATCCGATTATGGATGCTTATATGTACTATAACCCTATATAATACTAATATATATAAACATTGGCCACGTGTCACCTTCGCGCCATGCAGGCGCTCTCGTGGGCCCGCCTGAGTCCCACATCGCATCCACGCGGGTCCCGCGCAAAATTAACCCTATTTTTTATTCTTTTTTTAATTATTTTAAACTATTTAAAATCGAAAATAAATTCAGAAAAATCTAGAAAAATCCCTAAAAATTAGAAAATTCATAACTTTCAAAATACAACTACAAATTAATCCAGATTTTTTTCATTTGCTCAAAAATTCAATTATCTATCATTATAAAAAGTCAAAATATTTAAATAACAAGAGTTTTAATTTATATTTCAGAAATACATCCATTTCTTTAAGATTTTAACTTTAGAAAATTAAATGAATGTTTATAAAACTGATTTCTCTTATTATTTAACTTTAAAAAACACCTATAATCTCAAATAAAGATAGGTTATAAAATCATTTATCTTTAATTCATCATAATTAACCCTAAATTAATGCGTTTTGAGATTATAACTTAAAATTTCATGAAATAATAGAAATTCACTCAAAGTATGATAACATGCATAAAAATGGAATGTTTTATGCCTTATTTTGCATTAATAATCATGTTTTATCACGTTAAGATTGCATGTTATCACCAAGGCAAGAAATTGGGAGCCCAATCAAACAAATTGAGCCTAGCAAGGAGCAGACACATGGGACTTAAAGTGGGCAAAAGCTCTCTTTTGGGGGCTCTCTCTTTTTTCGATGCCTCTTCACCTTCTTCGTCTTCTTCTTGCTTTTTTGCTGCTTCCCTTTTTGTCTGCTGAACTTTCTCTCTCTTAGGTTGTCTTTGTTTTACAACTTTGTGCTCCTGTGTGCTTCTCGTCGAAGAAAATATAATGGAAATATTAATCTATGTTTGTAGGTGGTGAATCTTCTTTCTAGTTTTTTTTCCAGCTATGTTTTGCATTCTTCCCGGTGATTCTCGATGCCTTTCTCCCGTGTTCCTCCTCTCCCCATCTTCCATTTGATTCCTCTCTTTGTGTCTTGTTCCCTGTCTCTTATTTGTTCTCTCCCAATCAGCATTCATCTCGTTGGCTACCCCCATTCCACTCTCGTTTTAGATGAATATGGTGAGAATGAGAATGATTTATATAAAGATTGTATAAGTATATTAATTTATAGTTAAATCTTACAATCTAAGAGAGGACCTATGAATGATATCACCAGAAATTGGAATTATACATCAGTGAGGATATAGTGTGGAATAATTCGGAAATATGAGGATAATAGGGTTGATGAAGATTATGATATGAGGAGAAGAGAACTGGAGAAGAAGATGGTATGTATTATTTAATAAATAAGGATGGTTGTATTATAATTCTATTACGTAGAGAGGAAATAATAGAGACACTATGAATGATTAGCAATATAGATTAATGAATATATGAGAAGGATCAATCAGATAGATGAGTATAGGAAGAAGGATAATGCGATTAGATGGGTGAATAGCAACGATGAAGAGAATATTTGCGAAGATAAGAAGGCAGGATAGGATATTAAATGACTTATATAATGAAGGAGAATAATGTGGAGTATATTGAAGAGGGATATTTTGATGGGTTAGAAATATATATCAGTGGTTAGATGAGTAATGACAGTTCGGATATATGAAGGAATGAATGATAGTATGAGTGTAATGTGATGAATGGATAATGGAAGAAATGATATTAAGATTTTTGTGATGAGGAATATGGATAATAAGAGGAATTTTAAGAAGGATAGAATGATGATTGGGTTATCTAATATAGTATGAATTTCGGATAATAGTTATAGGAAATAGAAAATAGATAAGAAGAGGAGAGAATAATGTTGGACTTATGGATCTAATGGAGGAACTATCGATCATGAAAGAAAAAGGAGAGGATGATACTTTAATTCGATGTGAAGTAGATGCCTTTGAGATCACCAAACAGTCCAAGATTTGTGGTGTTTGCTTCTAAACTTGAAATGGGTGAAAGATGATAGAATGGGAGGGAGAACATAATAGGAAGATAGAACTCGAGATGAAGGTTTAGGAAGAGGAAATGGAGGAGACACAGGAACACGAAGAACACAGTGGTAACAGTAACCAAAGAAAATGATACATTCAATAACAACATCGGGTTTTCATTTACAATTGTCTCTCTTATAGGAAGAAAGAGAGGGAAGTTAGATTGAAGAGAAGTTTCAAGCAGAGAGAGGTAGTTAAACGGGCGGTTATGCATCTTCTCATGGAGTGTCTCACGTCCTTTCATTTTCCAATTCTTGTAGGACGGTTGACCGCAGAATCTTGGTTTCAAGGAGGATCTTTAATAGTTGTTGTAAGTGTTAGTTACATTCCTAGAAGGGATGTGTCGAAGTGGTTGAAGTCAATACTCATCGACGCTTTTATCATCCATGGAAGGGAGAGTTTTTTGTGCTCGCATCACTGATCAGATGTTTAAAATTGAAGTTCGGATGGAAGATGTCGTCCACGCTGGCAAGGCGGAAGCTCCATTCGTGGGTGTTGATTTTCTCTCGCGACGGGGCAAAGAGGATGGTCATTGTTTTGCACGTAGTCAAGAAGATGTCATCTCCAGGGTGAATTATCTTTTCATCATCTCTCACGATGAGATCATGTAGTCTTTTGTATGCTGTAGGTTCACCCGAACGAGGCAAGGAGAGAATTCCGGTGAGAGAGGCAACGGCTAGAACGCGGAAGAATATCGCAAAGATGTTTATACCTTTCGCTAATTACTCCTTTGGACTCAATCTTGTCTGACGATGAGTGAGCTTTCATGGCTTAACTTCAAGGAGGACTTCCTGTTTCTTCTCTATCCTTGTGGCTATCGTATCTCCATCTCTTCGTGCTTATTCCTTATTTCTTCATCGACATCAGACTCATCGTCGTAATCATTAGAAGATGAATCCTCATTGGAACTGTCTTCTTCATCATTGTTGTTGGAACCAGAATCGTTAGACGAATCCTCCTCACCATTTTTATCATCTTCGTTGGGAGAAGAAGTATCCTCTGTGTAAAGTCGCAATCCTCCAATGGATAAAAATCCATCATTTCTTACTTTCTTCCTTTTAGAGTTATAACTACATTCCTGTATTTTCACCTCCGATTCCGTGGGTTTTCCCCTTCACTTTCTCGGCCTTTTGGCTAAATGCAATGGTAGTATCTATAATGAAACCAAATTGCTTTTTCTTTCTTCATGGTCTTCATAGTAGATTCACATATCTTTATTAATCTCGTGATGGCAAGAAGAGAAATTTCCCTTTCTTCTTCAACCATGGAGATGTTACTCAAAGGGGAGATGGGTAAGATTTATCCTCATGACGATCTTTCTTGGTAGTAATTCTCTTCAATCTGATTATCACAGATAGAGGCTTGCCATGAACTTTGAAACCATGAAGCTATTCATGTTGTAGTTGTCTTCTTGCTGATTATCTTCATAAAGGCTTTGATCTTCGAAGATATTTCACTATCATAATGTATAGATCTCCTCTACATTACTACTATAGGTGGTTGATCAAAAGAAGGGACTTAAACAAGATGTTTCCTACTGAATTTTCTTGAGATCAGATATTTAAACATGGTACCTATGATATAGTGGTTATGGTCTAGATAATTAGGATCCTATATCAAGGTAAGAGGTGGTTGAATTGGTCCAACTATGGAATTCTAAGTGTTCTAAGGATGAAGGTTGAATTTCATATGACCAAGTCAATCTTTAGATCAGTGTATAAATGGAAAAGGAGGAAAGATGATTCCCTTTGAATCTACACTCTCTTTTAATGTTTTAGAGAGGTCTTCTTCATTCATTTCATGAATAGTGAGTTTCTCATTGTTGCTGTTGAGAATGAGATCTCTTCCTTAAGTCATATCTAGGTTCACTTGGAATCCTTGTGTTCATGTGATGAGATAATTCTCCATCATCCTCTGTTACTCGCTATCACGATTTTTCGCTCTCTTTATCTTGCTCTCTCCCCCAATATCTTCTACATTTTGATTTCCTTCTTCTCTTTCTCCCTCTTTGTCCTCCTTTCTCTCTCTCGATCTCACATTTTTCTAATTCGCTACGTCCTACTCTTCGGATTTTCCGCATAACCTCTTCGGAATCTCTCTCTTTTTCTGCAAACTTTCCATCTTCTTGCTCCGATTGTTTTTTCTGCATTTCACTTTCAACTTCTTCCTCTAGTTCGATATCTTGCTCTTTCTGTCTAAAATTTCCCATTTCCACGCACACCCTTCCTTTATCTCTTTTCTATTTCCAATCGCCGCAGATAAAATTAGGTTTTTTCATTTTGCGATTATTCCTCTCCTCGCACTCACTCCTTTGCCCTCCTTTCACTTCCTCTCTACTAATTTTCTCCTAATATTCTCTCGCAATCTCGCTTTTTTCTGTCTCGTTCATCCCACCTGAGCTTCCTCTCTCTCCCTCCCTCTTAATTTTACTTTCTCACTCTCTCTCTTATAGTATTCTCCTTCTCAGATTCCTCTCACTTCCACTCTTCTTTCTCGAATCACTCTCTCTAACACTCTCTCTATCTCATCTTGTGCACACCTTGCATTCCCTTTTCCGCCTCAGCCTCTCGTCCTCTCTTAATTTCTCTCACTCCCGCAAAAACTCTTCTTCTCGTGGTTTTGTTCTCTCTCTTACCATTTTTCTTACACTTACAGCTACTCAACCTCTCTCTCTCTCTCCATCTCCCTTCCTTCCATCATCCAATTCCCCCTCTTTCAATTTCCTCTCTCTCTCTTTTCTTGCGCTTTCATTTCTCTCTTTCCTACGAATTCCTTCTCTTGCATTCTTTCAATCTGTTTTCTCTCTTTCTATCTATCTCTCTTGCTATCCCCCTACACTAAAGTCAAAATCATTCAATAAAAGAGATTAACTTCTATTAATTTAAACTTAACAAAAGATTAATCATCTATTAAGCATGAAATTATCCCTAATTAATGCATAAATATTGACTTTAGTGAAATGACATACCAATGGAGAAAATTCCTAAAAATTATGATAACATGCATCATATTCACATAAAATAAGCATGAATATGAGTTAATTAGGATAAGAATTCAAGTTATAGATGCATGTTATCACCCTCTCTCTCGCGATCTCACCTTCTTTCGCCAAATACCACCCACACACTCTCTCTCTTCCTTCCCTTTCCAACTTTCATCTTTTGCACTTCCACATTTTTGCTTCTCTTTCCACCTTCTAGTTTGTTTCAGCATTTATGTTTCATCTCCCTTTTGTTGTCCCTTAGTCACTATTTTTGGTCATCTCCTGATCTTCCAATTTCCATTTTCACTTCCCATCGTCCCTCCTCCAAAATTCTCTCATGATTACCGTCTGTCTCCCTCTCTCATTCAATTGCACATCTCATCGTGATCTCTCTCCTTTCTCTCCCTAAATTTCTCACACTCTCTCTTTCCCCACGATCGATCGTCATCCCTCTCCCTTCCTCCATCTTCTCCGAGCCCGTTATTCAACTTATCTCATTTCCTCCCTCATTTTTTCTCGACATTCTACTCCAGCGCTTCCCTCACCATTAGTCTATCTCTTTCTATTTTTATACACCAATCCCCTTTTCTCTCTCAAAGATTCATCCTCTCTCTCTCTCTCTCCTTTGACCATCTACTCTTCTCCTCTATGCCCTATGATGAATTGTGACCGCAAGGTCATTGAAAACAAGTCGTCAAGAGTCAAAACAATATCCAAACTCACTAATTGTAGGAAATAATCACGAATTGAGGGGTAGAGTGGTGAATAAAGTCAAATGCATAGGGAATTAGGGGAATTTTTATGATCTCTTTGAATTTGATCAAATTGGATGATGAAATGATGATAGAAATTAGGAAATTTAATATTTGTATGAAAGAGAGACTTGAAGACGAATCAAGGAGAATCAAAAATCACTGGATTTGGATATGATTTTGTGGAGAAATCATCGAATGAACATGAGAGAAATTTCAAAAAATTAAAATTGCAGAAAACCAAAATTAAAAATGAAATTGACTCAAATTACAATTAAAAAATGAAATCTAAAGCTATACGAAGATAGATTAGGATGGAAACACAAGCCCCTAACTCAAAGAATTGATCCAATTTAGTTGTCAGATCAAGAGTATTCATCAAAATTTGGAAAACACGATCGTTGATGTTTAAGCCTCGATTGAATCTCTTCCTCCTCTCTCCACCAAATCTCACTCTCAAGCACTCCATGGACGTGGAAATGAGTCTAGAAGCAATTGAAAGCAAGAGATTCAATTGATTTGGTATCTAAACAGTTCGATTAAGTTGAATTGCCCTAGAGTGTTTTACAATGTCGAATAACATCTCAATTTATAGGGCGATTTTGGTGTAACCACCCAATTGTCCATTAATCTTCGATCAACGCCTCTGATGAAATGCATCAGATGCGAATTGTTACGGTTAAGTCGTGGCCGTTGGATCACAGATGGACCGCCGAGATGATGCCACGTCGCGTGCGTTATAAATAACATGTCAAATGCTCGTCGTTTGATAATGATGGGATGCTCATATGCGTTTTTCGTTGGTTTTAATCTCAGTCATTAAAACTACTTTGATCAATGGCTGAGATTAAATCGTTTTAAAAATGATTCGCCTACGAATTAGAATGTGCCACGTAGCACCTTAACTAACGATTAATAGTCACGATTCTTCGCACAATCAGACACTCCACATGCTGCCACGTCACCTCTCGCCTTAATCGTTGATCGCGACACGGTCAGACACTCTAGATCGCGCACTTATTAAAATCTGAAAAATCAAATTTTAATTAGAAAATTTCATTTTTAATTCCAAAAAATCATGAAAAAATTATTAAAAATTCAGAAAAATTTAGAAAAATCCCTAAAAATTATAAAATTCATAACCTTCAAAATATAACTCCAAATTAATTGAATTTTTTTCATTTGATTAGAAATTAAATTATCTGTCATTATAAAAAAAGAAATTTCATAAATAACAACAAATTTAATTTCTATTTCAAAAACACATTTATTTATTTAAGTTTTTAAAACTTAGAAAATTAAATGAATGTATATAAAAAATGATTTCTCTCATTATTTCAATTTAAAAACTAATTATAATCTCAAGTAAAGATGGGTTATGAAATTATTTATCTCTAATTCATCATAATTAACCCTAAATTAATGTATTTTAAGATTCTAGCAATTTTTTCATAGAATGATAGATAAACACTCATAAATATGATAACATGCATATGAATAGAATCTTTTATGCCTTAATATGCATAAATAATCATGTATTCTCATGTCTATTTAGCATTTTATCACCCTACTAATTCCTCAATTTCTTTTCCAATCCCTTTCTTGAGTTCTCTTTCACCCTTTTCCTATTCCTCTACTTTGCCCTCTCTCTAAGTTAGTTTTTCAAATTCACATTCATTTCTCTCAATCACTCTCATCTTCCTTTTTGTCTCGTTGCACTCACTACTTCTTCCCTCTACTGCTCCTCTCTGATTAATTGACTCATCTATTTCTCTCCCTCTCTCTTGTTCTCACCCTAGAGTCCTTGTGGATTGACCTAGAAAGCTATACATCCCAACTGCCCCACTTGCTTCATTGTTTCCTAGTTTAGAAATGATAAGTTTTTTTCAGGCTTAAACACACAACGATTTATGAGCTGAACACTATCAATTGGGTAAGTCAATAGTTAATTAATTAATCTATATGTTGATTTAAATAATTAACAAAGGTTGTATAATAAGGTGTTATTTGGTCTATAGAGTTATTAATTAGTGAAATAGATGAACCAAGAGGGTCACACACATAAGGTGTATGGATATTGGTGGATATAGATATAATCATGAGGGTTTTTTTATAAACAAATTCATATAAAAAATATCTATAAATAGGGGGAGAATGACCACAACTAAAGTTACCCTTGTAAAGCTTTATGAGAATTTCTCTACTTTCTTCTCTTTCTCTTTTGATGGCCATCTAGCGATTGTGCAAATAACACTAGAGGCTAGACACTTGAATAGCTTCAAGAACTCCTTCAAGAGAATCTTGTAAGTGTATTTTCTTATACATATTGGATAGTAAGATCATTGGTTCTTGGTGCCTTGATGTTTTAAATATCTGATTCAATGTGTTCCACTACATTTGATGTTTTCATTATACTTTTGAAAGGCTTATCAACATTTGATTACAACAATGGAGGAAGAGGAAGAGGAAGAGGTTGTGGTAAATGGCTTGTGAAACAAGAGGAAGATGAGGTCAATACCAAACGTGCAAGAGATAAGTCAGAAGTGAGATGTTATAATTGCTAAGGGTTGGGGCACTTTGATTATGAGTGGAGGAAATTGAAAAAGGAGAGGCCAAAGAAATATGGCTATGACAAGAAAAATTTAGTAGAAGAAGAAAGAGTAGAGACTTCATTGTTTACGTCCATCGAATTAGGTTAGAAAGAGGTTCTTTTTATGGAATATCTCAAACCAATTTGAGAAATGGTCAATGATATCTTGATACCAAAGCTAGCAGCCATGTGACAAGTGTGAGAGAACTCTTTCATAATTTTGATGACTTTTATGAAGGAAAAGTGAAATTTGAAAATGACTTCAAAATTGATATTGAAGGCAAAGGGATTACTCATCTCAACTCTTGTGATGGGTTTACTATTTCTCTCACTAATGTGTTTTATAAACCATGTTTGAGGGCGAATATCCTTAGTCTTAGCAGATTGGATGAGCAAGAATGTAAAATTCCTTCTTCATATAGGTTTGTAGACCATCCATGATTTGCAAGGCAGACTGTGGACCAAAGATTAGAGGAGCTCAAGAAGGCTATATCTACTGAAGCAAGATATTAAAGAAAGGTGTCTATATGGCACTAGAGGTATGGACATTTAAACTTTACCTCACTGTGACAATAATCTTCTAATGATATGGTGTTGGGATTTCCCAAATTGGATAAAGGTGAGGAAATATGCAAGGACTGTGTTGTCTCTAATAGATTAAAAAATATTTTCCTCAATCTTCTACTTTCAAAGCCTCTAGAGATCTTTAATTGTTTTATGGGGATCTTTGTGGGCCAGTTGAACCAACCACCTTGTGCGGCATAAAGGTTTTTGATAACATGCATACTTGACCTGAAAATTCATGATTTCTCAGTACTTTTAAAGCATAGATCATCACATCATAGTTCATGTTATCATGTTTTTATAACATTTTTGCATATATCATGAGATTTCACATAAATACTCATTTGTATTAAATTGAGGTTAATCTGATGCATATTTGATGTTTGACCTTTCACAAGGTCAAACTATTATAAACTAACCATATTTTGTTGAGTTTCTTATGTGTAGGTTCTAAAATTAGCAAAGAAGGAAGATTAAGAAGAAAGAAATGGAGACCCAAATGCCTATTATGAGGTTAACCCTTCTTATACTTTTGAATTGCTGTTGATTTCAGAAGAAAGAGGGCTCAACAAGGAAGACAATGGCAAAAATTTCACCCCAATCTGATTTATATATTGGGAGATATTGCATTTTGAAGTTAGGGTGCAGGAGGGGCAGTTTCATCTTTTGCATGCCTGTTTAACCTATAGAAGCTATAAAACACAGAGGGGGGAAAGAAGAACTCACAGTTCTTCTTTAGGTTGCTCCTAGAAGAGGCTAGCCGGAGGAAAGCGAGCGCCGATTGGGGAACGTTCGCGAATCAAGCGTCGATTCTTGTGAGTTTCTTTGTGCTTCGATTGCTCTTCGTGGTGGAAGCAACACGCCTAGCCCGGGCGAAATCTACGGGCTCTCGAATGAGAAACTGAAGCCGAAGCATCACATGATATTGATTTGATTGCGTTAATTAGGTTAGAAACACTTTATTCTTCAACTGGACCGTGAATCTTTGTTTTGGAAAATCAAACTTATGATGTTTTTTTAGTTTCTTGAAATTTCTATGTTCAACGATTTAGAACTTCAACGATCTTGATCCTTTCTCATCAATTTCTGTATCAATCTTTCTTCTACAGCCAATCTATCACCTTCTTTAAAGATAAAAATAAGAATCAAGCTTCTAATCAGGCTTATGACCTTCTACAGATTTCGAAAATCCAGATTATGATTTCTTGTTTTTCAAATCTTGAAAAACCTATTTCTACAGATTTCGAAAATCCAGATTATGATTTCTTGTTTTTCAAATCTTGAAAAACCTATTTCTACAGATTTCGAATCTTGAATTCTCTTGATCCTTTCTCATCATTGTCTATATCAATCTTTCTTCTACCGCCAATCTATCACCTTCTCTAAAGACAAAAAAATTAAAAATCAAGCTTCCAATCGGGCCTATGACCTTCTTCTCCGTGGAATCGACCTCGAATTACCTCTATATTAGTCTTAATCATAACTTTAGGAGATCCTAGAATTTTCTTTGATACGCAACCTCATGTTTCAACGATCGTGAGGTTTACGCTATATCAATTTTCTTACTAATTGTGGATGATTTCTCCAAATTAGAGTAGGTAATGATGTTGAGGATGAAGTCTGATGCATTTGATGCTTTTAAGATGTTTAAAGGGATTGTTAAATCAAAAAGGAAGTTAGAGAATTGAATCTCTAAGGACTGATCGAGGAGGACAATTCAACTCCATTAAATTCGTTAATTTATTTGGTTAAATGGCATCAAAAGATAGCTTACCCCATACTCTCTTGAACAAAATTGGTTAGTGGAGAGGAGAAATTGAACAATTTTGGAGACGATGAGACCTATGTTGAAGCAGTAAGTTATTGCTTTAGGATTTTTGGGGAGAGGTAATGATTGCAACAATGTATCTGCTAAATCGATCTCCAACAAAAGAGTCTTGAAGGGATGACACCTTATGAAGCATGGACAAGGAAGAATCCACATGTATCTCATTTTCAAAATTTTGGGTGCTTATGTTTGTTAAGGGACTCTAGATAGAAGTCTCAAGAAGCTTGATGATCACACCAAGCCTATAGTCTTCATAGGATATGAGAAAGGCTCCAAAGGTTTACTACAAAGGCTATGATCTGATTGATGGGAAAATGCATCTCACCAGAGATGTTATGTTGGATGAAGGAAAAGATTGGAATTGGGAGAATTGCACTAGTGAAGCGCCAAACAAGCGCAAAAAACTCACAATTTATCTATGATTTTAGAGCTGACATGGTTTAGACAAAAAGTGGAACCTACTTTGCCCTCACCTAATGATGATGAAGAATCTAATTTGGCTAAATCTTCAAGAATTTTAGAGAATTCAAGTGAAAGTTGATCTACAACTTTTAGAGGTCTCAATTACTAGTATGATGAGACAACCAATTGATCAAATAGAAGATGAATTATATAATTTACTAGCAAAGGGCTTGATTCAATTGTTGATTATTTTACTGATCTATTGTGGAGAAATACCATAGATGAAGAAGTGAACTATGAAGAAAAATTAAATGCGGGAACTAATAAATCCACCTATGAGTTGTAGATCTATTGGGGCTAAGTGGGTGTTTAAGCTCAAAAGGATCAACATGATGAAAATTTGAGGCACAAAGCTCAGCCTATGGTGAAGGGGTATGCTCGAAGACAAGGGATTGACTTTGAAGAAGTGTTTGCCCCAATCATTAGAATTGAAACAATACGAATATTCCTAGTAAATGCATCACAATTTAGATATAATGTGTGATATACATAAAAATACGGTCGTTGAATGTGCAATTTCACGTATCAAAAAAATATACTAAACTCTTAAAATCTGATTTTTAAATTAGAGCAGTGGCCAGTTGAGGTCGAATTGATATAGAGAAAGGTAAAAAGATTGAAATCATGAGATATTTCTTTTTGGTATTTTTAGATTTAAAAAGTGGAAATGATCGATGAAAGGAAGAAGGTGTACACAAAAATGAAATGGATCGATCAAATGCTTCCAAACTCCTTTCCGATATTGGAAACCCTTGATTAATGGTGGAAAAGTGATTTTAGGGTTTGTCAATGAGAAATTGAAGATAAACAGATAAAGAAAATACAAAAGATGGATAGAAAATGATCCTAATATAAAGATTCGTGATGAAAACACAATCGAGTGATGCTCCCTAATCAAAACATACCTTTGAGAGTCTATATATTTTGCTTGGACTTGACATCTTTTATCAAACACAAGGAATAAATAGAAAAGGGAAGAAACTCTGTGAGAATGGTATTACACACATGAAGAATGATTAATCGTTGTATTATTTCCTTTGGGTAGCGAATGCTAGAAGTATACAATGAAAACATTCATAACCCTATTTTTTCATCTCAGAACCTAACTCAGCCATAAAAAATTCGTGAAGCATGAAATGAAGATCATGCCCACGAAATTTTATCCCCTAACTCAATCAGGATCATGAGATATCACAATTTTAATTTGGAGTAATCTGCGCTAGTCAACCTTCTCAAATACAAAATCACGCCTATTGAACTTTGCTAAAAGACAAAAAACTAAAAACAAAAGTTATTAGCTTCTCTCCTCTCTCCTCTCTCTTATCTTCGCTCTTCTCTTCTCTTCTCTCCACTCTCTGAAGCGATGGAGAAAAATATGGACGATGAGGGCAAGAGGGCGAGCGGGCGCACTTTTCTTGCGTGCAAGAGAGAGGGCGAAGAAGGCGCGAAGGACAAGTGGCAGAAGAGAGATCACCTCCCCTTGTGCCTCCCCCGCAATGAAATTATTTTCCATTACAAGAGAGAGAGAGCGAGGAGATCTCCTCCTCTCCTCTTACGCGCGCATATGCACACGAATTAACATTGCGTGAGAAAACTAGGAGGAGATGGGAAGGGGGAGAGAGAAAATTAGGGAGGAAGAGAGAGGGGGAAGAGGAAGAAGAAGGCATGCACGCCCACTTCTCCTCATGACAAAAATAATTTCTGTCATGGGAGGAGAAGCAAACATGCCTCTTCTTGCGGTGGAAATTTTCCGTTGCAAGAAGTGAGGGAGCGCGAGGCAAAAAGAAAAAAAAACAAGATGGAGAAGAGGAGAAAAGCTACTGCAGAGAGAACGTGGAGGAAAGGCATGTGTGACGGAAATTTTTTCCGTCATCCCAGAGAAAGGAGGAGAGTAAAGAATTTTCCTCCTCCTCCCCCTTCCCCTTACGTGTGCAGGAGAGGAGGGAGAAAGGAGTGTGGGGCTCGAGAGAGAGGTTTAACGCGCGATAACGAAACGATTTATGCGGTCGCTGGAAACACGCAAACATCGGTCAAACAAAATTTATAATTCCGATTTCACGGTTGACTTTAATTGACGGGTTGACTTGGTCAAATTTATGTTTAATTGGGTATATTAAGAAATGAGAGTGATATATAATTAATCAAAATGATATAAATATATGAGAGAAGATATTTTAAGAATTTAGAAAATGATTTCACAAAGAAAAGTCAAAAGTCAAGGTCAAAGCATTGACTTTGACCAGATATTGACTTTCTGTAAAATCAGAGAAGAAAAAGAGAGTAAAATATTACTAAATATATTCGGAAACTAGAAAGAAAATAGAAAATTTTGATATATAATTTGTGACTTTTTGAGAAGAATTGGATTTATTATGATTTATTGAAAATCAAAGATCCAAAAAATCCCGAAATGAACACTTTGATTTAAATCATCAAATTCACTGACCAAATGAGAGTTACATTTTCAAAAACTAGAGAGAAAATGGAAAACTTTTATATATAATTCATGATTTTTTTAGAAGAATTGGATTTATTATGATTTATTGAAAATCAAACATAAAAAAATCCCGAAATGAACACTTCGGTTTAAATCATCAAATTGACTAATCAAATAATATCCAAATAAAAAAATTCACATATGAATGAAAAAGCTAACAACTAGAAAATTCCAAAAATACCAAAATTGTCAAATTTCATCTTATATATTAAGAGTAATTGCACCCACAAGTCAACACCCAAATTCAGATTGAAAATGAACATTCGATGATCAAACGTTAAATTGAAGGGTCGAATGGTGATAAAATTTTAGGATTTAGATATCTACGAAATTTGATGAAATGACGAATCCAATGATACCAAAATTAAATGATTTGGACTTAAGATCATTGAGAAATTCGTGTTTCAAAATTAGCAAAAATTTGCACCCAAATTTGGGCGAAATGATGAACAATTCGATTTCTAAAATGAAATTGACTACATAAATATAATATAAACTACATAAGCTGCAAGGATTATGAAAGAATCACAGTAATAACTCGATTGACATGAAGATTGGGTCTTCAAATCACGTGGATTGAAGAGTATTTCTTCGGGTTTTCTTATTCAACGTGCATTCGGCATTCAAAGGGAGATTCCGAGCATTTTCTTGCAATAATTCATGATTAACTTGCTTCAATAGATGCAGAATTGAGAAGAGAATCATGAAGATCTTAAAATCTTCCTTCAAAATTGCTTAATTTCTTCAAGATTCGACCAAAAGTTAGGTTTACAAAGGAAGAACATCGGTTTTTATAAGAAATGTCATTGCAAAAATCACGGACCCTTTGATTCTCTGAAGGAAGATTCAATGGATGAGATTGCACGATTTAAGTGGGCCACAATTCGACGATCTCCCTATGATTTTTGCCCTTTTTTGAAAGGAATTAAATCCGTAAAATGCCTAAAAAATCAAAATAAAATCCAGAAAATTCCGTAAAATGCCTAAAAAATCAAAATAAAATCCAGAAAATTCCATAAAATTCAGAAATTCATATCTTTCTTTATATAACTCCTTTTTGACTCAAATTTTATCCATTGGATCACAAATTTCTTCATATTTAATATCATGCCGCTAAAAATATAAATTCCAACAAGGAAATAGGGTGAGTTCAAATTAATATTAAATAATCTCTTAAAAATTCTACTTTATATCATCGCATCACTCTCTTCTTGAAAGTAATTCTTTTAATTATCAACTAAAGTCAAAATAACTCAAGGAAAGTGGTTAATTTCTAATTGTTTAACCTTGAAAAAGATCAAACATCAATAAAACACATAATAAACCCTAAATAATTTAAAAATGGACTTTAGTAAAATGGCATAGCAATAAAGAAAATTCATAAAAACTATGAGAACATGCATCATAATTGCATAAAGTAAGCATGAATAATAGTTATATAAGATAAAAATTTAAGTTAAATATGCATGTTATCACACGACAGAAGAGAATGTTGGTAAATAATTCACTCTCTCTCTCTGCCGTTCTAGAGTGATCACGAGATGGAGAAAAATGATGAGAAGAACAAAACAAAATACTCTATCCGCTAAAGAAAAATTTGTACTACGTCATCGAATTGCTTGGTACATTTTATACAACGTCGAATCACGTGAAGAGGGAGAAGGATGAAATTCCCTAATGAGATGGTGAAATTACTAAGAGGGGGGTGAATTAGTTTCTTTTTGATCTTTATGTTATTCTAATTCCTTTTTCAATTCGTTTATTATCTCTGAACTTTCTCACGTCACTCGTAGGCCAGATTTTTTTATATTGGACAGGGTTCCAGACCCCCGCGCCAGTCCCAGGAGGACTCTCCTCACCCTTTTTTAATCCCATAGTAGTAACTACTAGCTGGTCGGGATTAACAGATCAAAAGTTCTACACGATCTTTCGATCTGACTCCCTCACACTCTCGGCTAGTGACCTAACTTCGCCGCCGTCCTCCGGTACCCGTCCACTCGTCCCGTCCGCCGGGTCAACTCCCAGCGCTCCGTGTGCCGCTCCCTACTCTCTTTCGGGTTGGCCTGCCCCTCTGTAGTCACCGAGTCTCTGCACCGATCCACACACGCACCAAGTAAGTCGCTCGTCCTCGAGTCCGAGTGATCCTGCAAGGTGAAGAATAAGTACCCCTCGAGTTGACTATCTAGTCAACTCCCTAGAGTCGTCCTGACTCACTACGATGCCTACGGAATCTCCCCCTTACCCTCACGGGTAACTACGACTCAACAAGAGTCCACCTAAAATGTAATGCTATGTGTAATTATCCTATTACTTTAATTAAACTTATAAGATAGAAAGTTGTAAGGAAAATATTTAAACAAACTAAACTAATTAGAACAAACTATAACAAATGGTATAACAAGAGAAATATTTTAAAACTTATTAAAAATAAAATCAAATTATTATAACCCCCTGATTTGCTGATTTGACTTTGACTGCTGATGTTGACTTTGACTTTCTGTGGTTGACTTTGACTGTTTCTATTGACTTTGACTACTGATGTTGACTTTGACTGCTTCTAGTTGACTCTGAATGTTTCTATTTGACTTTGACTACTGCTGTTGACTTTGACTGCTTCTATTGACTTTGACTGCTTCTATTGACTTTAACTGCTTCTGGTTGACTTTGACTGTTTCTGTTTGACTTTGACTGTTTCTGTTGACTTTGACTACTGCTGTTGACTTTGACTGCTTCTGGTTGACTTTGACTTTTAACTCACACCTGAAATGTAACACTGATATACGCACAACAATAACAATGCCTATTTCAAGATTAACACTACCTATTCCTACCCAAGTAGGAGCATGTATGTCTTCAAATAAAAGTGAGAATATAGAAGCTTTTACCTAAAATTTTACCTTGACGATACTCGCCTTAATTCTTCTTTCTAATTCACACAAAATCTCAACCAAGTAATGAATCAAGAAATAGAGATTATCAGGATAATAATAAAGATTAAACTAGATTAATCTATCCTTAAAATGGAAATGAGACTAACAAATCAACCTAAAATATCAGAGAATTAAATAAAAATTCGACAAAGTTCTGTCTGAATTTTCTTCTAATCCACAGATTTACCTGATCAATAAGACCGATAAAATAGATTTGATACGCCAGTAAAACAAAAGTATACAATGGACAGAACAGATTTAATATCTATATATATATATATATATATATATATATATATATATATATATATATATATATATATATAATGAAACAGATAAAGACAGAAGAAAGATACAATAGATAACAAAAGAAAAACCAGATGTAGAAATGAAAAATCAGGAATAGATAAACAATAGAAGAACAGTAAACAGATAATCCAAATAGAATTTTAGAAAATTAAAATGTAGACAATGGAAATCAGAGAATGAAAAATCAAATACAATAACAACAGAAAAATGGTAATCAACAACACGAAGATCAAATAAAGTAAAGGAATGGAAACCGAATAAAAAACAAAAAAAACAAAAAATGAAATAGGAAAATCGTAGAACAAAAAACAAAAAATACCGAAAACGGGAATAGAAATCAAGAACGGAAAAAAATAAAATTAAAAAACAGATCAAAAACCGAAATTAGAGAAAACCGAAAAACAGATTTTAGAAACCAAGAAATGAAAACCGAAAAATCGTTTGTCAGAAAGAGAACACAAAACTGAGATAAAAAGAAAGGGAAAGAGCTCGATGAAGAGAATCTCGATGTGTTTTTCTCCAAGGTCGTTTAAGAACACGTTGCTTCAAGGATCGCCTTTCAATCGCATGCACAAGGTGTGAGGATTTGGATTGCTTCTCCTTCTCGTTTTCGCTGGAGCGTAACCCTAGCTTTTGAGATTTCCTTTTTCTTTTTGCAAGAGAGAGAGAGAGCCGTCGAGCCACGTTTCCCCTTTTAAGTTCTTTTTTTTCGAGGAGTTTGGGCACATCTGCAATTCTTAACATTACCTGAAAATGAAGAAAGAATATTTAGATAACATTTAATATAACAATGGACTACAATGCAAATAAAAAATACCTAAGGAGAATTATCATTGAAAAAATAAAAACAATATCATGTTTTACTAATAATTATTAACATAGATGTTCTAAGATGACAATGAATTAAAATTCAAACATAGAAAATTAACGCTAATAGGAACACTAAGAATAATTCATGGTACGAAGATGTGAATCCTATCTTAAAAAAAATTCTTATTTAAATGTTTTAATAGCATATTATAGGATAGGTAATTCTGATTCGTAGCGATGTCTGCGTTCCAAAGTCGACGAGGGTCAATATATCAATCCATCAATACCTGCACTAACACAAACATACCCTTCTCAAATCATTTTGACAAACACCTATTAATCAAAATTTAAACACTATTCAATATAATATTTCATAAACATTAAAATCACACCTAAGTAAATTATCAAACTTAGGTTAAACTAACAAAGGAGTCTCCAACCGCTTCCACAGAAAGCTCTCATCGCGTCTAACGTGTCATCATCTAAGCCATCATAACTCTCTTCAACGAACGATCCCGATTAAAGTCAGAGAAAACCTGTCACTACCTGAAACAAAACCAACGCCTAATGTCAGAAAATCTTTGGAGACGATGATCCTCTGTAAGACTAGAGCTATTCCCATCAGAGAAATCCATCACGCGAGAGAGAAAAGAGAGATGAGAAATTGTGGAAGAGAGGGAGAGGGAGAGATAGATAAATCGTGAGAGAGGGAGAGCGATTGGGGGAGAGATCGATTGGAAGCGAGATAGAAACATAAAGAGGGAGAGAGAGAGAGCGATTCTCTCTCCTCTATTTTTTTCATTTTATTTTCTTTAAAGAATTCATTTTTTAATAATTCTCATTTCTAAAAATTCCAAGAAAAATTCAAAAAATATCCATCAAAAATGTTAATTCATTATGTATATAATATATATTCTTAATGAATCTAATATCATTAAAATGTTCATAAAATGTTAATAATTTATGAAAAATCAATAATATCTTCTTAAATATAAAAGTTATCATTTTAATCATTTTAAATTATGATTACATGCATTATGATAATATTTTTAATAAGAAATGTATAAAAGGCATGATATTAGTGCATGAAATTGCATGTTATCAATGTGCATCATCTAAATGTGAAAATTGACATTTCTAAATGACGATTTAAAGGAGGACATAATATTTGAGGGTTATATCAAGCTTGGAGATAAGTTAAAAAAGGTCTATTAACTTTGAAAGTGTTTATACAGATTGAGACAAGCACCCAAAGCATGGTATGCCAAACGTGAAAAAATCTTGATGAGGATGGGACTTGAGTAGCTTTGAGCCTGCCGTCTACCCGTAGATGATAGAGAATTCTCACAATCCTGTAGGAGTTTTATTTTGATGACCTATTAGTGACAAGAAGCTCGGGGGAGAAAATAAATGAATTCAAGCGAAAAGATGAGCATATTTGAAAAGTCTGATCTTGGCCTTCTTAGCTCCTATTTTGGGAATTCAAGTTGAGCATTTAAAAAAATGTGATTGTGTTATCTCATAGGTTTTTTGTAGTGAAAATTCTCAAGGAATTCAACAATATTGAAAGTAATCGTACTTTGACTCCTTTTGACGTGAAATTGAAGTTCAACCAGAGTGATTATGGTACTTTGATTGATTCTTCTCATCATAAAAGTATTATGGTATCCTTGAGATATCTGACACACACATGACCTGATCTACTATTCAGCGTGGGGTTTTTATGTCAATTTCTGGATAAAACAAATATCCGAGCACTTGAAGAGAGCGAGGTGCAAAAAAGAGTTTGAGGTATGTCAAAGGCAAAATGAATTTCAGTTTGACATACAAGAGAGGGAGGTGTTTTTCTTGGAAGGTGTTTGAGGTATGCTGGAGATTTTGTTGAAGGGAAAGCACATCAAGTGTGATTTTCTATGTTGGAGGTAATGTTGTGACATGGTCTTCGCAGAAGCAAAAAACTGTGGCACACTCTTCCTTTGGAGGCACATCAAGGAGTATGGCTGAGGGATCTAGTGACTGAGTTGACTAGGAATGAGCTTAAGCTGGTGAAGATTATTTTTGACAACAAATCCAGCATATCATTGTAGATCAAGGTATATATGCAATCTCTTGAGGCTACAACAAATCCAGCATATCATAGTAGATCAAGGTATGTGTTCTAACTAAATCTCTTGAGGCTACATCTACTGCTACACATTTATTTCTATTGTACCAAGTCGGTATATAATAGGTATATTTTAGATAGGTTATCTATTAGTCTATTAATTAGTATTTATTTTATAATATATTAATACTATAGTTATGATAATATAATATTCGTATTATAGTAATTATTCCTATATATAACTATATAATAATTGTCATTATATCTATTCTATCAATTTTATATTAAATAAATCAATTTTAATTCAATTGATTTGTTGAATTTAAATTTATACGTTTGTTATACATTACATAAACTTTTTTGAAATATCAAATTGAGAACAGTCTATATACATTAAATTTCTATTTCTGATTTTACGTAAAACACAAAAAATCTTATTTATAATGAGTATATTAAAATTCTTTTAAATTCTATTACCTTAACTGAAAAAAAGAATTATATTAAAAAAAGAAATGGAGGGTGAAACATTGATAAGACTTCTTCAAGAAGTCTGTTCGGGGTCTTGGGTGTGGCTGTTTTTGTCGTTTTGTATAAATGTTTACTCTCTCTCCTTCTGTTTCTCATCGTCCTTCACCACCGTCCTTCTGTCGAGTTACAACCGCTAATGTTAAGATTGCTGGAGGGCTCCTTAGGTCAAGGACGGGCCTTATAAAAGGCGCTACTCTGCAGGCGTGTTGCAGAGAGTCTTCCGACCTTTCTTTGCTTCTTAAATCGAACTCTATTCTCCTAGGGTTTGTTCTTTTTCACTTTGTACGAGGAGCTTGGCAGAAAACTGGTTTCATTTATTCTTATCGTCGCACACCAGTATTTATTTATCTGTTTAAAAGGCCGGTAAGCACGAGAGTGCGGCCAGTTAAGTTCAGCGGATAACACTCAGCAAGGGATGTAGACGCTCATATACGGGTGAGGAGAGCAATGGCGGACGTTGCGGGCAACACGATCATGAGGGCCCACGCAGTTCAAGCCGCGGTAGAACCTTCCGATCCAGCCACCAGAGTAGTTAAAGACGTAGCCTCCGTTGTAGACGCCCAGGTTGCGGCACCCACACCTCCAGCTTATGAATGGCCCGCCGCATCCCCTCCGGTAAGCCCAGATCGTGCTGGCTGATACTGGGCTAACTGTAGAGGCAGCGATAATAAGCAAGAGGACAATAGCGGCCTTAGCGGCAGAGCTCATCGTTGTGAAAGCCATGGCTACCTCAGATAGGAAAGAAGAATTGGTTGGTTCGAGGAAGAAGAATACTGCAGATTGGATGCTTCAATCTAAAGAACACTGGAGCTATTTATAGGCAGTAAAACATGGCGGCAGAAGTCCAAGAAGGGGAGGCCAATTCCACTCTTTTGGCGTCTTCCTGAAATTTACAGGCCTGACTACGTCCTTGCTTCCGTCACTGTGAAGAAAAAATCACGTAGAAATTGGTACGGCGAGGATAGTGTCCTTCAAGTTACCTCTATTCCATTTATTCCTAAGACTTGGTCCCCGGATTTCGAGATGCTAATATTTTATGTGACCCAAATTAGGATTTGGCTATACCTATCCGGGTTATGATGAATTGATAGATATGTTATTCCATTCAAATGTTAAAATTTTATGTCTAGTATAGATTCATAATGTTGAAACATGCCACTGAATCTTTCTTCATTAAATGCCATTAATATTTCGATAAAAATCTTGTCTCCGACGGAGAGGATGCTAGTGTCGAGAAAGCGGTCGGCGGAGGCAAGAATTTACCTTTAAACGAGGAGCTTCGAATAAAATAGATTTCCTTGAATTATACCATAGCATAGCAAGATGAAGCGTCAAAAGGTCTCCCCGTTTCTCTTGACTCTGATGTCATCAATGTTCGGGACGGCGCAGTTTCGCCGTTATCCATGACTCGTATGAATTGTGCTCGAGGAGAGGTCCCTTTCGAGGTGGAAAAATGCGCAAGCTTCGAGGAAAACTGTACCGAGAAGACTGCCGACAAGTTGGTCATCCTCGGTGGACATAGTCCTGAAATCTAATCATTTGAATGTTACAAATCAGAGAAGTTTAAATGACTTCAGAATAGGCTACAAGAGGAGACTTATGGGAAATGCTAGCTTGGAACAGGAGAAGCTCCTCAATAAATGTGGCAATGTTCTCTTGCAACAGAAGGAATGACGGCGCAGGCCTGCTATTCCCGTTCCCCCTTCAAATGCCGGACAGTGGGATAAAAAGAGAAAAAGACAGAAAAGGTCCATTACTGGACGAGTATCACAACAGTACCTCCACGTCATGCTATGTGTACCAGCTCTTCTTCAGTCTCGATGATTTGCATCGGTTAATTCTCGTCTGCTAGGAGATCGTCTATATTCTAGACCTTAGCCTACTTGTCTCAACTCTGAATCCTACGCGAGGGGATTTCATTAACTCGCAAGTGGTACCGCGGTTGCCCACTTACGCAGCATTTAGAATTTTCTCAGTGATCGTCGAGTGACTTCTTTATTTTCATCCATCTATTCGTGCCAAGCCACAGAGTTTCGTTCTCTGTTTATACACCTTCCTACAGGTCTTTGCCTCTTACGGAGAACACGTCTTTGCCTCTTATGGAGAAAGCAACAGTAGCGGATAGAAGCTATTCGTTTCAACTCACAAACGTCGTCCTTTCTTGTTTTAGCGATAAAAGATGCACCAAAATCACCGCTGAATTCGACGAGGTCCGGAATCAACGCTGAATCAAATCACATTAGGTCAAGGACGGGCCTTATAAAAGGCGCTACTCTGCAGGCGTGTTGCAGAGAGACTTCCGACCTTTCTTTGCTTCTTAAATCGAACTCTATTCTCCTAGGGTTTGTTCTTTTTTCACTTTGTACGAGGAGCTTGGCAGAAAACTGGTTTCATTTATTCTTATCGTCGCACACCAGTATTTATTTATCTGTTTAAAAGGCCGGTAAGCACGAGAGTGCGGCCAGTTAAGTTCAGCGGATAACACTCAGCAAGGGATGTAGACGCTCATATACGGGTGAGGAGAGCAATGGCGGACGTTGCGGGCAACACGATCATGAGGGCCCACGCAGTTCAAGCCGCGGTAGAACCTTCCGATCCAGCCACCAGAGTAGTTAAAGACGTAGCCTCCGTTGTAGACGCCCAGGTTGCGGCACCCACACCTCCAGCTTATGAATGGCCCGCCGCATCCCCTCTCGTAAGCCGACATCGTGCTGGCTGATACTGGGCTAACTGTGGAGGCAGCGATGATAAGCAAGAGGACCGTAGCGGCCTTAGCGGCAGAGCTCATGGTTGTGAATGCCATGGCTACCTCAGATAGGAAAGAAGAATTGGTTGGTTCGTAGAAGAAGGATACTGCAGATTGGATGCTTCAAACCAAAGAACATTGGAGCTATTTATAGGCAGTAAAACATGGCCGCAGGAGTCCGCGAAGGGGAGGCCAATTCCACTCTTTTGGCGTCTTCCTGAAATTTCCAGGCATGACTACGTCCTTGCTTCCATCACTGTGAAGAAAAAATACGAAGAAATTGGTACGGCGAGGCTAGCGCCTTTGAAGTTACCTCTATCCGATTTATTCCTAAGGCTTGCTTCCGTCCTTTGATGTTACCTTTGAAAGTTGGCCGTTTTCCTTGACTCTGATGTCATCAACATGGCCTCCTACGTCAATGTTAGGTGGGGTGCAGTTTCGCCCTTATCCATGACTAATATGAATTGGGCTTGAAGAGAGGTCCCTTTCGAGGTGGAAATATGCACAAGTTTGGAGGAAAAACTGTACCGAGCAGCTTGCCGACAATTTGGTCCTCCTTGGTGTACATAGTCATGTAATCTAGCCTTTTAAAGTTACAATCTAAGAAGTTTAAATGACTTCGGAATAGGCTACCAGAGACTTTTGGGAAATGCACTGGCTGGCTGATCTCGGGTTATGAATAGTGCATCCAGATTTGTAGAGAATGTAAACAACCAAGAAATCTGGATCCACAAAATAATGTAGCGAACTAATCAAACTTGATAAATTTTGGAATCTACATATTTGTTGGGTTCTCCTGGAGTGAAGTTTGAGTAGGACTGCAATTGAGTGAAACAAACTCTTTAAGAATTCAAACAAACTCTTTAAAAATCTTTGAGGGCTGTGTAAATATTAGTACAAACAAGTTCTGACTGAACACCCCAACAGGATTTTAGAAGACTAAGGTTATCCATTTTGTATGTGTTTCGTGTTCTACTTGAGTTCTTTAAATTTTTCACTAGAACTCTCTATTGTCAATGGATCATCCACACATACACTACACAAGCATTTCAAAAAATTTGATTATCTCAAAATATAATTCATTTAAATCTTTGAATGTCCTTTGAAGATGATGTCACATTGGTGTAGCCTTCAGATTGCTGAAGTTCAACCTCAATTTCTTCCATTTGACTTGGTTCATTATCCTCATTAACCTAGCGAATTGTGGAAATAGAAAAAAGATAAGTCCAATGAGCTCTAAGTCTCTTTTCCTCTAGAACTTTTCCTATCAAAACTGCTTTCTTCCTCCAAGTAACATCTTTAGAGAGGTGTATGCTACTTGTCAAAGAATCATAGGCTATATATTCCTTAGACCGCTTCTCACAGACCCTAAGGCCCAATCATGAAAACACCCATAGTTCCTTCATTTCTCATCCCCTTTGGGTGTTCTTAGGCTCATTGAAAACTTATGAAGCCTAGAGCTTGGTTCTGATATAACTAGAATTTGAGCCTCAATAAGCCCATGAAATTTAAATCAAAGTATCAAACACAATAGAAGACCTTGAAAAAAACTTTAAAAATGATGAGACAGCAAACACTAATGATTTTGTCATCTAGAGTAGATTAAAATCCATACTTATGAGGATCGTTGAAGGAGTTATTGAAGCCATTCAAGTGTCCAACCTTTAGTTGTTTTCACACAGCCATTGGATGATTAGACCTCTTCGTCAATACTCTTCAAAAAAAGAGAAAGATAAGAAAAGAGAGCACTCCCACAAAGGGTTCATATGGGCACTATTAGGTCTAGTCATTTTTCACTTTTGTATAGATATTGTGTGTCTAAAATTTCCACGAAAACCCTCAAAGTTATGTCTACATACACTAATGTCTTTTGACCTTAGGTGTATGACCATCTAGGTCCTTAGATCTCCTTAGTTAATAATTTCATAGACCCAATAACACTTTGGGTCAACCACTAGTAAGTCTCAATGAGGCCAATACTTCTTAATTATTGATGATAATTTCTTATTGATGTGGACTTGTATGCTAAAGTATATCAGATGCCTTCATTACAGTGAAGAAATATAAATCAATACTTGAAGTAAAAAGAAAAATAAAATAGCAATTGTTTTAGATTTGTAAAACTGGGGAAGAATTCAGATAAGGAAATTCAAACTATATTATGATCATCATGGCATTATGAGGCACTTGTCTACCCCTTGTGCACCTCAACAAAATGGGATAGTGGAGGGGGAGAACAGTGCAATCATGGATTTGGAAGGATTATGGAAAAAGGAAATAGAAGGCCTCTCGAGTTTCAAGGTAAGGTATTATGGTGTACCCCATCAAATTCTAAGAAGTTGGGAAAACCTGACCATGTTGAGTAAGGATAAAGGAGCCCAACACTCTCAATGGTATTCATGATCAAGTAAGGATAAAATCACGTTATGCTTGAAGCGCACTGCACAACAACTCTCCCATCAAAAGACCTATTGTCGCTATATTTGAGATGTTATTCTCCCAATTGTCTCTAGAGGTGTGTTTGGCGTGGGGTGGTCCCTACTTGCACTTATGCTAGTCAAATTTTACTACTCTAGGCACACAAAGATATTTTTCATTCCAACTTACATTAGGTGTGGAGTGCTGATTAGATCTCAAATAGCAATGCCGAGTGGACATGCATCTGATATCACTATTGAAATGAATTCATGTGGTCGTTGAAAACACATTAATTTGTGCAAAATAAAAACCAAACTCACTAAATTTAAGCTTTAATCACGAATTGACTAATATAATGGTGAATAAGGGTCAAATCCACAGAGATTAAGGAGAGTTTGTGACATGTTCTTCAAATTTGATGAAATCGGACAACAATTTGAGTTGAGAAATAAGGGATTTTATTATAATTGGAAAGAAGACTAAGGATGAATTCATGGAATCAAAACTCTGAATTTGGATCACTATTCGCAGAGAAATCAAGGAGAAAAATTAAGATAGAAAAATTGATTGAAAAGAGAGAGAAAACACTAAAAATTTATAAAATTTGACTAATCTATTGTTCAAAATTAAAATCTAATGCTAGATTAGGAAGAAAACACGTCATCTTACCCAAAATTGTGCTCAAAATGATCCAATTTATTGTCGGATCAAGGCTTTCATTTCACATTTCGAAAAACAAAAATCCAAAGGATTTTCAAGAATTCCTCTTATTCTCTCAATGAAATCATGGTTTCAAGAACACCTTGGATGAGGAAATGAGTATAGAAGAAGAAAAAAGCAAGAGATTTAAGATTTAAGATATCCAAAGGATCAATTATTTAAAACGCCAAAGAATATAGTTTTCGTCGATGAAAAGGGGTATAAATAGGGTGTGCTTGTTGACAAAAACAATTTAGTGCGGTCGTTGAAAACACACGATCATTGAAGAACTGCTCGTTGAAGAACACGGTTGACTTTTATTGAAGAGTTGACTTGGTCAAAATTAGGTTTAATTAGAGTTTTTAAGAAATGAAAGTGATATATAATTAATGAAAATAATATGAATTTATAAGAGAAGATATTTTAAGAATTTTAGAAATTACTTTGAAGAAGAAAAGTAAAAAGTCAAGGTCAAAGCATTGACTTTGACCAGATCTTGACTTTCTATGAAATCAGAGGGGAAAAAGGTGAGAAAATATTATGAAAATTATATTTTCACAAACTAGAGAGAAAATAGAAAATTTTGATATAAAATATGTGATTTTTCCAAAAGATATATGGATTTACTATAATTTATTGAAAATCAATAATCAGAAAAATCTCAAAATGAAGATCTTGGTCAAAATCATGAAAATGACTAACCAAATGATATCCAAATCAAGAAATTCACATATGAATATAAACCTTACGATCAGAGGATTCCAGAGAGACCAAAATTGTCAAATTTCACCTTGTAAATTAGGAGTAATTGTCCTTGAAAGTCAATGCCCAAATTCAGATTGACAATAAACAACAGTTGGTCAAATGTCAAATTGTAGGGTCAAATAATGATGAAATTTTTCGAATCAGATATCTACGGAAAGCTGATGGAACAAGGAATCCAAGATCACGGAGAAATCTTTGTTTGAAAATCAGCAAATATCCACAATCAAATTTGGGCTAAATGATAAAATTTCTGATTTCTAACTTCTAATTACCTATCTAAATACAATCTAAACTACATAAATTGCAAGGATTACAAATGAATCACACTACTAACATGATTGACACAAAGATTAGGCTTCACTTCGCGTTGACTAAAGAGTATTGATCTGGTTTCTTCTTCAACGTGCATTCGGCGTTCAAGGGGCAATTTCCAACGTTTTCTCACAAATTCGTGATCAATCTTGCCTCAATATGATTGCAATTGAGTCTAGAATGCAGGGGGATCACAAAGAATTTTCAGATTTTGCTCCAAAAATGCTTAATTTCCAACATTTTCTCACAAATTTCATGATCAATCTTGCCTCAATATAATCGCAATTGAGTCTATAACGCACGGGGATCACGAAGAACTTCAGATTTTCTCCATAGACGATTAATTTCTTCACATTTCAATCAAAAGGTAAGTTTAAAAGAATGAAGAACATCTATTTATAGAAAAATTATCGCGAAAAATGCTGGTCGTCCGATTCGCTGAAGAGGCTTTGGACAGCTGCGATCTCGTGAAATCGGTGGGCCGCGATCCCATGACGCGGATTCCACTCCTCCTTGATTATCACCGTCCGATCTTCATCGGAGTCTTCGCATTAAGCCACATGTTAATTTGTAATTCACCGAATGTGCGATTAAATCGAGACCATCTGATATCACTTAAGCAATCAATGGCTGACAATTACGCACGTGCTTTTGATGAGGATCCGGTGGACCGAAGTCCATGAAATCGACGCGTGTCGATCCGTGCGCT